>BSBM01000589.1:10466666-11150000 GCA_027924585.1 Larix kaempferi | reverse complement strand
CGAAAACGGAAAAGAACCTGCATAAGAGTACAAGAATACCTACAAGATTAAAAAAAAGAAAGTTGATTGATTATGTTCAAACCATGATATGGTGGACCAACACTCGACCATGTCGTTTTAAGGCTTCACTAACTTTCGTAATTTAAAAAAATATAAAATTAACTTTTAAAATTTTGGAAAAATAGCTTCGCACAAGATTTTTCTGTTGCCTATGCCTCTACATATTTTTTTCCTCATAAATTGACAATTTACATAACAAACCGGTGGACCAACAGAAACATGTGCATTGTGTTTTAGAGAAAAAATAACATACCAATCTTAAAATAATAACATTTTGGGGTGGTTATACGACTTTTCCATAAATGAAAGTTATATATTCCTAAAGGTGATCATTACACCTAATTTGAAAAAGTTTTGTAGATACCTCTAATAATTCATTTTAATGATAATATTTATGTTTTTCCAGCATGTCATTGCAACTAAGTGTCATAATTGGGTATCATTAATTTGCGCCAACCCATATATTATTAAAGACTTTTTTTTATATTGTTACATGTTATCCAAAAAAAACTATATAATGAGAGATGTTGTGAAATTCACTTTTCATATTATACATAGTTATACATGACTGCAAATACTATATAAATTCATTTTAATTCTATATATATATCATGTACACATAAAGATCAAATCTATTAAAATGTAAATCTTTATACATATAAATCAATTTTCATATCATGCATACATAATTACAAATTACTACAAATAATATAAATTCATTTTAACTCTATATATATCATACTCATACTTACATAAAAATCAAATTTCATTCTTATATTATATATGCATAATTACACATACTTTAAATAGTAAAATTCATTTTAACTTCATATATATCATACCCACATAAAGATCAAATCCATTGAAATGTAACTTTTTCTTCAGTTTTTTGCACTTAATAACAAATATTTAAAATTTATTTGATATCTTTATATGATATCTTTGATACCTAGAATTAAAATAGATCTGCATTGCCTTAAAAAAGTGAAATAAGTTCTACAATCTAAAATGAAAATGGGATTTAACATATACATTACAATCTGTCTGTAGCAAGACATAGAGATCTAGACCTGAGACCTCAGGTGTGATGAGGCAGTGTGATGGATCTATGGCTCACCTGGCGCTGAACGACCGCAGACTTATACATTTCTCTAATTATATCCTCCTCGTCAAACTGAGCATTGGAGATTCTTCCGAAGGGCTGTACAACCGCACTGCATTGAAATCCCAAGTTATTGCTGAGAATTCTGCTGGAAAAGATGGCGGAAGAAGACATGGACAGCATCACATTTACAAAACTGTCTCTCACCTTCGCTAACAGCGATTTAGGAGAAGACCTAACGATTCTCAATTTCGGCACGGCTTTTAACCTAAAAACCCCGGATCTTCCATTTTGGCCTCGCACTTTCAACACTCGGACCCTCTTTTTCCTTTTCTCTCTAAGTCGCTCATATTTTCTCGAATGCAGACAACCCGCAACGGATTTGTAGAACGACACAGAAGTTGCTGCCCATGAATTCAGTCCCATTCTTGCCTTTCGCTCGAAATTCTCAATGCCCGAGTTCGCTCTTTGGAATGAATTTGTAAGCAAGAATTGCAATAATAATTATAGTCTCTCGGGCCCGTGATGAATCTGGATCATCGGCTACAGCTCACACTGTTTCCACCGAATTCTTTAATTGCCTGCTTCACAACCGCAACGACTTGACTGCTAATCTAATAACCACCTACCATTGTTAATGGCCGTACACCATCCAACATTGTTTCATTGAAATTGACAGGCTATTGAAATTAAAGGACCTTGGCTAATCGTTTACCAATCGTCCAATTCTTGGAGTTTTCAGGGCATGATTTTGGCTCCGAGAGTCCCATATGAGACAGTCGAAATGGTGATAATCACAAAAATGTACCTTTATCGATTCAAAATTACGATTCACACTGTTGAAACATTTTTTAAACCTTTCAATCAATTCGAATTGTAATTTACAGAACAAATTGTTCAGATTAAACGATATTTTTCAACCAATATCCGGCCCAAAGCTATGAAAAGGAGCGGTCCCGAAAGGTCTTTCATTTATTCCTGGTTTATCAATTGCATAACACGTTCACGGGCTGGTCCACAGATAAACCTAGATATCCAGAGCACTCTTTAACGCTTTTGTAATTATTGCACGGGTTGTCATGAAAATTGATTTTCCGTGCGTTGTCGGTGGATAATTATTCATTGTTGGTGGATAATTATTCGTCATTGGTATACCTAGTTCAATGTGAATTTGAATTCGAATTTGATATGATACTAAAATAGTTCAGTTCTACAATTTACTGGTTCCCATCCAAACTTGCATTCCAGTATAAACTAGAGGCTCAAACCTTCCATGCAAATCTAAAGGAAATGCAATTATGATTCAAAACCTCCACAGAAACCAGTTTGGAAGAACAATTCCAGTTGAGAAATCACTAATTTCTGATTTTTTTTACTCAATAAGTCAAATTTAGTAACTATGATTATGATTGTATAGTGATACATTTTATTTATTATATAAAAGAAAGGTTATATTAATTTTAATTTTTTTTTTTTTTAAAGTGTATTTTCCATAATATATGAAATGTATAGTGTTATACTTTATGAGATTACTACAAATAGAAAAGGAGAGCCAAGAAAAAAACAATGAGTTCTAAGAGAGAGGGGTTGATAATCTAGAATATTATGTGATAATGATTAAAGAGTTAGAAGAAAAGCTAAATAGCCATGTGGCCATCAATAGTTTGGAGGGTAAATTGTATATCAAACCCATCAAGGAGGAAATGAACAAGTTTATAGAGTTAGACTATGAGTGTAGCAAAAGAATCTTGAACCTCACAATTTTTTGTTTGAAAGAGAAGACAAAAGAGGACAAGCTACTAAAAAACTACAAGAAAAAGTGCATATTGAAACAACTTGTCTCATAGAACCACATAGGCTAGGCGAAATAATCAAGCACAAAGATAGGTTAATTTTTGTTAAGGTTAGCTCTAATGACCATAAATATGGAATAGTTAGGGAAACCTAGGTCTAAAAGGGTTAGGAATATTTATAAAAGAAGATTTCCTTTAAAAAGGACGTTCAAAAGGTAAAAGAAGCTAGAAAATAAGGAAAATGGGCACTAATCAAGAATATAACAACTATTATTAGGGATAGAGACCAACGGGATAACGATAAACAACAATTTGGGAAACTCTCGATCCTCTATTGGAATTATTGTGTCTTTCCATGGAGAAAGGGTCCCATGTTAAGTTGCATCCCAAGCGAAATTGATATTATATTGCTTGTTAAAACTTGGGAGCATAAAGAATGTAAGGTTCCTAACATAGAAGGGTTTGTCTTATGGTCGGTATGAAATATGATATACTATCGCAGAGGAATTAGAGGCATAGCTTGTTACATAAAGAAGAACATTTTCCTCATATTAGGCTTCATGAGAAAGACCCTTCCAATCAATGCATGTGGATGGATATTTCAAATATTAATGTTGAAAAGATTTATATAGCAATAGATTATTATTTCTACCTTTTATAAGAAGCACAATCTTGATAAAAAATGTCCTTACAACAACTTGAAACAAAATGTTTCTAGCTTAAGAAATGAAGGAAATACTCTCGTGCTAGGAGACTTTAAAGCTAAAATAACAACTAGCCAAGATATCTTTTAATCAATGATTATAGCGCCAATCCTCTATGTTTAGATGATGACCTAGTTTTTTAACTAACATATACAAAAGAAACTCTCAAGACTTGGTTAGGAATTTATTCGGTACCGAGATAATGAAGCTTTTTAGTTCTCAAGATCTAATAACTTGCAATGGCATTATGTAGTGATAGAAATCCATCCAGATGACTTGCATCCATAGTTTGGGTAGTACTGTCGTAGATTATGTGAAATCTAATATCCTTGTGTACAACCAAATAGTAAATTTTGACATATTAAATAACCATGAGCCTCAATTTGACCATCAACTTTAAACCCTAATACTAAACTTTGATAGGTACATAATGTTAGCGAAAAAACTTCTCTATAGAACCATTATCCTACCTAGTGACCTAGACCTTCACTTCATGACTCTTTAGGGCCAAACAATACTCATTTTGACCACGTGAGTCATCCTAGATATTAATTCTAAATTATAAGAGTCCCAAACCACCTTATCCACTACTTACAACAAACCCTAATGTCCATTTGTGGATGACTTAGGCACATTCCTAGATTTGGAGGTGCCTTCCTAGATTTTGGGAATTTTCCCTAATTTTAGAATGAATTGAGTCCCAATTCAGTAAGAGCTGAAAGTGCTACCCTATTTTAGGTCCTAATTGACCTTACATATCTATATTTAGCCATTAGCACCTTTTTTGAGTCTCCTTAGGGTTTTTCAAGCTCATTCACTTAGTTAATTGAGCATCCTTTAGTCATAACTAGTGGTTGTAAAGTCATGAGTCAGTGTAACTCAATTAAGGAGACTAAGCATTGCTAACTAAGGGTCCTTGGCTCTAGTTACGCCTAACTAACCTCCAAAAACTGCATGAGTAATTTTAATCACCTCCAACCCTATTTTGACTTTCCTTGCTATAGATATTATTTACCATCCTTCATTAAGTTACATGAAATATATCATTCTCTTCTTTTCTTATGTTCTAGTTTTTTGGTAATGATCTATGATATCTCATTTGTTATAATTAGTTGATTGTTGATTTTATTTTCAATGTATATCTCTTTAGTTTATGTATGTATATTTATATGTTCAAATTTCATAAGATATGAGGCCAGTAGGGATACTAAACTAGTTAGTGTTCTAGTTATTTTTTGCTAGGAATCTAGCTTTTGCAAATTAAGGAAACACTTTTGTAGCCATCAAAGAGTGCATTAGAAACAATCAATCTACCATACAATTAGTTCCTAACCTCCTTCAACTACTTTGAATGGAGATCAAGAGTAGATCTATGCTCTTGAGGATGAAGGGATTGTTCACCAAGAGAACCAAGATGAAACCAATGGCTCTTGTTGAAAATTTCAAGTATCTAAATCAAATGGATGAATAATATGGAATACATTGTTACTTTGTTTCTTCAAACATAATCGACCACATTCAATCCAAGAATACTTCTAATGAAGTATGGACCACCCTATCCACCCTCTTCGGTACACAAGATGAAATGAGGGGACATCATTTGGAGGTGGAGCTAATGAACCTAAGGCCAAGTGAGTTCAATTACACTCAAGGATTCTTCAGCAAATTCAAATCTTTCCACTTGCATCTCAATATGTGTAAGATTGATCAAGAAGACACTCAAAAGGTACTCCCTATCCATTCAAAATTAGGTCCTGAATTTACTACCTTTTCCGCCCCATTTCATTCTACTAGATTGGATCTTGGAGAATCTATTACAATGCCTTCTTTATATGTGTTTATTTCCTCACTTCTTCAGGAGAAAGAAGTTGATCACAAAAACAAGTTGTATGCTTTTTTGAAATTTTTACCAAACTCTCATGTTCCAATTATGTTAATACGTTATAATGATGTTAGTAAATTATGGCATGAGAGGTTTGGGCACCTTAATTATCCTTACTTGCATCAATTAATAAAGGAATACATGGTACTAGGGTTTCCACCCATCTATTTTTCGGATGTAGTATGTCTAGGATGTGCTCTTGGTAAGCACCTTGAAGAAATGTTTGGGAAAGGGAATGCAAGGAGAGGATCATCCCTTCTTGAATTAGTCCACAGTGACATTACAGGTCCATTTCCTTATCTCTCTGCAAATAAATATAGATGTGTATTGAATTTTATTGATGATTTTTCAAGATACATTGGGTGTACTTCGTAAGGCACAAAGGTTATGTATTTGTATGTCTTCAAGATTTTAAAGCACCTGCAGAGAAATAGTAAAGTAAGGGGATCAATATTCTTCGCACGGACAATGGAGGGGATTATGTACATAAACATGTATATCAGATAATATTAGAAGCTGGTATAGAGCTCCAACATACTACTCCTTATACTCCACAACATAATAAGATTGCAATGCAGAAAAATAGACCATTGAAAGAAATGGAAAATTGCATGTTGCAATCAAAGAATCTTTTTTCAAAATTTTGGGATGAGGCCATTAATTTTTCAAATTACATTAAAAATAAATTACCTCACAAAAATTTAAAAGGGGTTACTAATTTTGAAGCATGGACTGGTAAACAACCAATAGTAAAGAACTTCAGGGTGTTTGGATCTCGTTCTTGGGCTCATATTCCTTCCAAGAAAAGAAGGGCCTTAGAACCACAATGTGAGGACTACATTCTTGTGGGTTGTTCTCAAGGGGTAAAATTTTATAGGACGTTAAATCTTAAGAATGAAAAAACTCTTTATTGAAAGAAGTGTAAAATTTGAAGAAATTCCAATGCATGAAACTAGTTCTCCTATTGATTCACCAGTAGTTATTCAAAATGAATTTTTCGATTCTTCTTCTAATGTTTCAACATAAATTTAATATTAAAATACATATTAAGATTCACATGCATATGATGATGAAGATAACAAAAATGAGAAGTGTTGCAGACCCAACAGTTCAGTCTCGATGGGAAAAGAAAACACTTGAAGTTGTTGGGGAACTAGTTGGTGATCATGTTGATACTTGAAGACCACGCCCAGAGTTTCATACTGCCACACACACTCTTACATCCATAGTGAAACAAGAAAAAACTTGTTTCTACCGAAACTTCCAACGAAAATAAGATAAATGCTCCATAAATGGATAGTAAAAATGTTTTGATAAAAGATATAAATTACATTTACAATGTTTGGACTTTTGTAAGCCCATTTGTGCCTTTTCAAACATAAGCCATGAATTTTGACCTTTTTAGTTAATTAATTAATTTTTAATTATGATTTATTAATTATTAATATTAATATTAATACTAATATATACTTTGTTATGTTATTATTATATTTTTTATATATAACATTGCCTTCCTCTTAGAGATGCTTTGTCTTCAAAGCATGATTATGGAATACCTCTATCTTCTGTTCTTGCTCGTAATTCTTTTATCGTGATCTCTTGTGTTGATAGCTCATAGTTGCGACACTTGACGAAACAAGATGATATGAGTTACGAATTCCAAAGAAAAAATGTCGCATTGAATGTGAAATGGTCCATTTGAGATCTATCTTCATCGGAGCTGGTTGTTGATCACTTTGTTGGATAGAACTTCTTGTTTGTTTCTTAGTTTGTTGATTTGGTGTTCTTTCTTGTCTGAAATCATAAATCCTCTGTGTGTGTTCATTTTGACCCTGCCATTGGTCAAAATGATTTTATAATTTGGGTGTCGATAAGGATTTCTTGTCGTTTGTTTTTCTGTTGAATTGAATTCTTTTTGAACTATGACGGGGACCGAATTTGTATTTGTTTCCTCCACTTGAATTTGTTTGTCGGAGAGTCTCGATGCCTCCTTCTGGATTTGCTCTAATTTGCTCTAATGGCTTCTTATTACTCTAAATCATCTCGAACTTCTCTTCTTGTGATATTTTTTCCTCTTTCAACTTCTTGATTTGTTCCTCTAGTTCTTGATTAAGATTTCTCAGGTAATGGTTTTCTTCTTCCTTTTCTAGTATTCTTCCTTCAAGGTCTTCATTAGAATGTTATGTCTTCCGACTATTTTTCAATTCCTTGATATTCGTAAGTAATGTCTTGTTGTGATTTATTAGTCGAAAGAGTTCTTCAGTATTGTTTGATAATGTGTTATTGATTTTTGTAATTTCTAATGTGTGCATCCTTTGAGTGTCGTCGTACTTTTGCTGGAGTTCTTTATTCTGTTGCTGATGTCAACATGTCTCTGATTATTGACTTTCTAACTTTTTATAGACTTGCGCCAATTCATTATTTGTGTCCATGATGAGCTTGTTTAAACGGTTTATTTCTTCTTCTAACTCTACATATCATCCATAAGTTGAATCTTCGTCTGTCAATTGCGATGAAGGAGTTATCACTGATAATTCATGTATGGTTATTTTCTTCTTCTCATAGAAGAAGTTCATGATCTTCTTTTTTGCATTGATGGTATATGTTCCTAGTATTTCCAACCAGTTATAACTGAGCATTATGTCGATGAGATGGTCTTCTATAGCTGCGATGGTGAATCGAGGTGCAAAATGATAATCATCGATCTGTAATGGTAATTCTTTTATTTGATATTCGTTTGACTCGTTCTTCATTATACTTGATTCTAGAACTTGTAGTTGATTGACGACATCAACATTTATAAAAGTTTCCTTGTTGCCTGGATAAATAGCGATGGCAATTGGACTTTCATCAAATATTCCATAAACTTTCATCATCGCCATAGGCGTTTTCATCGGAACCTTGAAAAATTGTTTTTCCTCTTTAGTAAAGTCAACCTCTTCCATTTTGAATTCCTTTATCTTCTCTTCGTTTTTTCATAATTAATAATTGTAATAATTATACAATTATTAAATAAATATAATAATTATTATTATTAATGTAAAATAATAATTTTGGTATTATTATTAATAATTATTATATAATAATAATTTTAATAACAATAAATAATGTTTTTTATTTTTATTTTATGGATGGTAAAATGGAAGCAATAGGATTATGAAAATAATAATAGTATGTATTTATTTGTAAACATTATTATTATTATTTTGAAATTGGGAGTATAGTGTTTAATGAATATAATAATAGATAATAATATTAATATTAATTTTTTTGGGAGTGGTCGCAACACTCGATGGAGATGGTCGTGAAGGGTGGCAGAGCTGGAGAGGCGATGTGATGGACAAACAAGGTGGAGGGGAGTACGGAAAGGAGATGCCAGAGGAGAGGAGAACACGATGCAGAGGGAGGCGCGCAGTTGGAGGTGGATGGTAGTGTGGAACGGGTGAGGGATGCACGAGGGGAAGGAAGGAGCAGGGTTGCATTGAGGTGGGAAAGTGGAGGTGTATGTGAGTATGTGTGGCGTATTGGTGATGGGGTGGAATATCTAGACGCCGAGGGAGATCGAAGTGGGTGTGGCGGGAAGGGATAAAGGAGAGGGTGTGTGTAATGGTGAGTGAGTGGGGAAGTGGAATGGAGGGCGAGTGCTAGTGAAGAGCACAGGCGGGAAGGACACGAGGTGTTGAGGCTGGTGGAAGAGTAAGCTATGGTGGGAGTAAGGAAAATTCAGTGCAGTGAAAGACATGTGGAATGAGACGAGTGGAAATTGCCAATGGCAGCAGGTAGGAGGGTGTATAGGGGAGAGCATATGAGAGTGAGAGAAGAAACGTGGAACCAAGGGATAGATTGCAAGTAGGAGATCGTTTCACTCTAATAATAGGAGGTGCAGCAGAAAAAATGCGCGGGGAGAGAGAGTTGGATGGGGCTGGATGTGAAGTTGATGGGGGAGAAGGACACCTATGAAGAGATGAGGCAACGCAAATGGGGAAGTGACGCATAGGAGGGAGGATCGCAGGGAGAGAGGGACGTTGATGTAGACTGGTGTGGGTACCTGCATGAGGATTGTGCGTGAAGGCGTGGGGATAAGCGTACAGGATGACTGCGTACAGGCAGACCAATTTTTTTCTTCTTCAACAAGAATTATTTGTAATTCTTCGCTTTAACATAATTTTTGAATGGCTAAGGGATGATTTGGTCAAGGACCTAATGGATTAGAGAAACTATGAGATAAACTAGGTAATATATGAATTTATGGCCGAAGGCCCAGTTCGGAGAAACTCCAAGGAGTATTGGTGAAAAGCCAAGTATCCACATAATGCCCTGGAAAGGGCTATGATACCAATGAAACAAGTATGAACTCTTTGTTTTTATTCAATATAGGCATATCCTTTCCTCCTTTCATTTTTCCTCCAGTATATTCCACCTCTTCTTCAACATGGGGTTCTTCAGGATTCTTTCCTTTGGAGAATGGAACTCTCTTGGGACTCATCACAATTTTTCAAGGATAGGTTTAGAGGACCATGCTCTGATACCATTGTAATATCCCTGATCAGATTGGATAATATATTATCCAAAATTTATAACTTAGAACACAAATTTTAGCAAGCGGGAACTAGTTAACAAAACTAGTTGAAAAGTCAAAGCTATTATAGGACACAAGTGGACTCCCCCCAGGGTTATGAATTTGAGATATTTACAATCTGATAAATGTATGGGTGAATGTGAAGCAGCCAACGTATTAGTTTCAGGGCCAGATTTTGAGTCCTATGCACAAAGAACTAGGGCCATTTACTTTTGAACAACAGTTTATGTTGAGGTCTACTTCAAGGCTTCTTGGGCACACCAACATATGCATACTAGACCCATCTAATTACACATGAAGGTAACCAAATGATTGATATCAGTACTTAACCTTGTAATCAATAAGTGGGAAATAACTTCTGATAATTTGGGAGGTTCTGGTTGATTTTGGAGGCAAGAAAGGAAAAGGCGCTATGTTGGACTGCTCAACTAGTAAGTTTCAAAGCTCACCCAAATAGGCAAAGATGCATTTGAATCCTCGAGGAAATGGTTGGGGATGCTTCAATTAGGTATTAGGATTCACAAATGACCATCATATAAGAAAATTGACTCATAGATACCTCTAAATTACAAAAATGGTAAAACTAGTCAAGAAAAAGTGATTAAAGAGCTAGCCTTGGAATTGATTGATTCAAACTACCTCTAGAGCTTACAAAATTCACTTCTGAAGTATGTTAGGTATCTGACATGAATTTATTAAAAGAATCAAATTGAAATTGAGAATCCTGAATAGAAATTAAATTACTTTCAACCACCAAATCTTCAAGGAGTCTCCAATGCTAGATAAATCTCACAAAACTTGAGAGAATGAGTATGAGAAGTGGAGAAGAAAGAGAAGTTCTGCATTGGATTTGCAAGAAGGATGAAATCAGATCTGGTATATGAAAATGGAGGGTGCATTGGACTTCATGATCTACTCAGGGCGCTTTCATTGAAATAGACCACCTCCTCTAGATGTAATTATCTTCACAAAACTCTCTCCAATTGCACTGTAACTAGGGATCTCTCTACGGATGTCTTAGATTCTTCACTAGTGGACTGATGCAGACCTGTAGATCAGCATTCTATGGCTTTGGATATGATCATGAAAAAACTGGAACAATAATTGCATCGGGGTTCATCTCCTAAGCGTTGGTTGAGGCACATCACTCAACTCTGAGTAGAAAATCTTATCAAGACAAAATGTAATTGACCAAAAGATGTGAATGGTGTGCAATAGCCTCCTTTTATATCTTAGGTAGCTTCCTATGCAATCCAATGGCATGTGTGAGAGGTGAGGGCACATTCCTTGAGAGAATTAGAAACATTTTTTCTTCGTGCCACTTGCTTGCTTTTGTGTCTTCAGTGACTAAATTTAGCAATTGCGCCCTACTTAGCTTTTTCGGATGTTGCCTTCTTTTTCAAACTAGTTTCTTTATGCACTTTCCTTCTTTTTTACTTTCATGCTTTGTGCTTTTGCCTGATTTTTCTGGCTTTTGCCAGTTTCTATCTTTTTTATGCTACCACCTTGCTTTTAGTTGAATTCTTGTTGTTTCTAACTTTTCCACTTGAGTAGTTGAAACCCACCTTGTCCTCATGCGCCTTCCTATCCATGTGATCATTGTTTTCCAAAAATTTGATTAATAATGATAACAATTAATTGTAAAATAATTAAAATTATTAATTACTATAGGCCTTGTACCAAAATTCATCCTCATTAATTAATTATCCCCAATATAATTCTTCTTCCTGGACCCTTAGGGATTGGAGGGTCCAAGTATTGACCAAATGGCCATTAGGGGAGGAACATGAAAAAAGTATAACCAAACTTTCCCCAGTGGATTCACCAGCTATGTTGCATATTTTTCTCTTGCAGACAGGTAAGCACCCTCTTGAACCCTTTCCCTTGGTTCAAGACAGACCATAGGGTAGACCAATGTGATTCTCCCACTAGATCTAACTATCTAGACACTAGATCTACACATCCACTTCCATGAAATCATGTAAGAAGAGAGAGAAAGGAAGATGACATACCTTAGACAATAGAGATCATTTGGTGTAGATATTCCTCGATTGTTGTAGATCTGATAGTCCTTTCTGTAGCTCCAACTCCACTTAGGAAATCAATCCTACACACAAAGAGACATCCAAACCTTCCTAGAAAAACTCTTGAAATATAAAATATGCATGAAAAATGAATATATAAACATAGATTTAAGATAAAATAAACAAGATCTAATATGTATTACACAAGAAATAGCAGATCCAACATATATGTGCTATGAATTATTTAGATCCATAGAAAAGAACCATAATCATCCACGAACAACATGATATGAGGGGGGGATCACATGCCTATATTAAATGATGACATTAGACATACATCATAGTTTACAATGTTTTGAAGATGGAAATTTCTTCCAATGTTCTTGATCCAAGACCTTCCTAGACTGTAGACAATAAACTGATCACATTGGCTAAGAGGATCAAAGTGATTTCACTAACATAACCATGCATAACAAGAGCCTCCCCTTTCTCATAAAATGACCTCAATATATAGTTGAATGGAGGATAAATCTATTCTCCAATTGATGGATGGGATCAATCTGGTGTGTGAGTTCCCATGCTAGATGAATTGGAGCCAATTCATGCACATGATCCAATCAATATAATGCCAAAAACTCAAGGATAGGTAGACCATCACCCCCCTCAAGGAATGTAGGGAGTGATGGTGTCACTCCCATACAAGTATACACGGAAGGATGGCAGACTGACCATCACCCCCCTAGAAGAATACAAAGGGCGATGGTGGCCAAAAAGTGGGAAAAATGAGGCTAGATAAAGGTACAAAGGTAAGTGTCTTAGCTAGGAAATAAAGTGGAATATCCAATGAACCTAAGGTGGAAAATAAGGGTATAACAAATAGATCGGATGAAACAACCTTTGGTAAGAAAGTGTTGACACTATAAGTAGTAGCATAAGGGATTGAGTGTTCACTTTTTCAAATGTACGTGAATAATTGACATAAAAAATTGTTAAGCAAGTACACAACAACTATAGGTAACATAAATGGAACCTTTACAGTGAGAGTAATGGAAGGTGAACCTTTACGAAGTATGAAATTTTTATTTTTTTAATTTATCAAAATTTGGGTCTGTTACACTTCCATTACTTTTATTTTCCATAGTGGTTGAATTTGGAAATAATTCTCACATCATCAAGGCACACATGCTAGGAAGTTCCCCAAAAATGATCAGCAAGGGATGATTTTTGGGTTCGATTCCACTTAAAATAAATAATGTGTTCCATGAAGCTCATCTTCATTGACCTAATTGTATCACCAATGTAGACCTTATCGCATGAGCATGGTATTGCATAAAATCCTTTGTGAAAACTCAAGCCAATTGGATCTTTGGTTAGGTAAGTTGTTTCTTTTATCGTGTTAAGAGAGCAAAAAGCCACAATAATGTATCATTTCCTTAGGATCCTAGCTAACTTCTCTGACAATACTTTGATGTACAAAAAAGACATCCTACTTTATCTTGAGATACAATTCTTTGTCTCTTACCGAATCCTATTACTCTCCTCATACTTTTGTGAATTTAGGTTTATTTATAACCATTCCTTTTAAAGGAAACAACTACATGATTTAGTTATTCTTACATATGTTCTTCATCAAATATTCTTAAATCCTGAGTTACTAAGGCATTAATCACTCCAAACTTTTGGGAAGTAAAATGATGGGAGCTAGCATACATATATCTATCGGTGTTGGTAGGTTTCCTGTAGACTTGGTGTGCAATGGTGCCATTGTCTTTTTTGGTGATATAGACATCTAGGAATAGGCTACTATTATTCTCTTCTAACTTCATTTTTAATTTTAAGCTCTCATGTTTGTTGTTCAGGATTTCTACCTAATAGCAAGGATATGGACACTACCAACTGGGCGGGGTTGACAAGTAAATACATTCATTGCATTACAACTAGTTATTACAAATGATAGAGATCGGGATATCGAAAGACATACCTTTAACCGACGACTAGTCCTAACTTTCACTTGACCTCTCGCTTGATCTCCCGGTCGATGAACCTACAACACAAAGGATACCTTCCTCGGCGTATCTTGACTATATATAAATATGATGGATATTGAAAACAAACAAACACTAATCAATAATCAAATACTAATCCAAATGAACATGCAATCTAGTAGACATTTGATTTGGGACAGGAAGGGTATTTCGACCTTTTTATTGTCAAAGAAACATGAATCAGTACAATATACTTGATGTGTCAAGATGTTTCTGCAACCGAGTCCTGGGATCCTACTCTTCACAATGACTTGGGACTTTCCTCCAGCGTAACAACCCTTAATGCGTTCTTTCTAGGTTTTTCACTTCTTTCTATCTAACCCCTCTCATGGATCCTCCTTGTATTTATGGGACAAGGTAAGCAGTTGGATTCGAGAGGTAGTTGAATTGAGAGGTTGGGGAAGTTGAAGAACCAACTTCAACTAATCCCAATCGTCAACTTAATATATTTTTTGATTTGATCTTAAGATGTACGCGGGTTTCATACAACAAGAGTAGCGTACATAGAGCAACGTTTGTGCTCTGCAACAAGCATTTACAACATTTTGGGAGATGTACGCTAGTTGTCCTTGAGGAAAGTAGAGTATTTTTCCAATGTGTACGTTGGTTTTCTATACAGCGAGGGGCGTACATGTGGTAAAATCAGGAGAAAATTGCAAGATTTTCAGATGAAGAGTGTACTTCTAGCAACAAGTCATCCAGGTCAATCAAACTCTTCAATCCTTAGTGTCCTTTTGTGTGATCAATAGAGCAATGCGATCACGGATGTAGAAGTGCATATTTGACCTATAACAGATGCCCCCTAATGTGTGAGGTCAGAGGGAAACGATGGCCGAAACACATTAAAATTCCAAGTCAGAGGAGGAGCAAGAAACCACAAAACCAAGTCACAAAAAACACCTGAAACAACAATCAAGGTTAGAGAGAAATTACAATATTGACACCTTATAGATATGTAGCATAATACAACATGATATCCAATACATAACTAGGAGATGTATATATAGAGCATCGCCACTGAAATACAAGCGTGGATCCATGTCAAAATAAGAGATCATAACCATAACAACAAACTGGATCTATGTCTCATGAAAAGCCAAAATAAGTGAGGCTCAGTCTTGCGCAGCTTGGGCGATAACATAAATATGGTGATGATATCAGAGTCCCAAGGTCTTCATCCAAACTACCCAAGGTACAAACCCTCTCCATGCAAATAAATGATTTGAAGTCAAACATGGGGGGTATTGTTTGATTACCGGTCATTAATGTATACCATTAACAAATGTGAGGGCTTCCATCGATAATCATAATGGGGCCCAAGGTACATAGTATGATCCAACAAGTGTGAATAAGAGGACTTGAAGTTTAACACTTGAGGAACCTGTCGAATAAAAGACATTGATGTATTCCCATTATTCAACAGCAATGTAAACTGCCACTGATGACTGCAATCCCCAAGGTACTAACCGAAACTCTAAAATTCGTTACCAGAGCACAATGAGCTGAAGTCGATGGGAAGAAGTCTGCGGGAAGGGAGGAATTAATGCATCCTCCATCATCCAACATGAGGAACACTCACAGGTATCAGCTAATGTGGAGTAGGACGAGTAACAAGATGAAACAAACTGACATCGGGATGGCTGACACATGAAGTCAAGGTAAATTGCAGAATGTCCGACATGGGTTGTATCCTTGAACAGTGAGCACGACACAAAGTGACTTAGGTAGTTTTCAACATGAAGGGGAAAATGATATAAGTCTACGATGTAGGAGACATAAAAAACCCTCCATATGCTTGGAAGAATAACCAACCAGGGGAGTACAAACTTGGAGATCAGGTTCACCCTAAGGCCAAAAACTAAAACCCAACTGACATGAAAGACTCAAGTAGGTGTTGTGTTGAAGGATATGACTAACTGAAACTTCCTTTGAAACTGATAAAGATGTGATACACCCTTCTTCTCCCTTATTCTTTTTGGTAAAAGAATGGCCTTCTTGTTGTTTTAATGAGTCCAAGAAAGATAGAAAACTCAATAAGTCCAACCATGTAATAAGTTTAACGAGCCCATGGGAGGAAGACTCAGGACCTTCTTCATTTTTTACAGAGTTCGAAGAAGAGATAGATGAATACTCTATAATACTGATCTCTGGATTTTAATATTGAGCTGAGATATGTTCTTGCTCGCAGGTTTTTTCTTGTTTAAGGAGTCAAAAAAACTTAAATAATCCTCCATACACTTACTCGTGTATTTTAATATCGAGCCCGAGTAGATTAGTGTTCACCGGTGTTTTCCTATTGATAGAGTCTGAAAAACTTAAACAATCCTCTATATACCCTCTCACGGATTTCACTTCGAGTCCGAGTAGGTGAATGCTCACGTGGTGTTTTCATGTTTCGAGAGCTTGAAAACCCTAAAGAGAGGCTCCAAAAGTCCTTTTTCGTATAGTTAGTCCCTTCCCCCGAAAAAGTATAAAACAATGAGAGGAGAACTCTTTTAGCCACGCATGACTAGAGTATTCCTTTTTTGTAAGTAATCCGCAGAAGTCCGGAAAATGGTTAAACTTATACTTAAGCAGATGGACCTTTAATTCCTTTAACAAGCTTGAAAAGATGAAGTTTGCTCGGAAATCTTGTTTAGTTTTTCAAATAGTCGAAACAAGAGCTTAAAACGACTTAAAAGATAGCTACTAAGATCATATGTTCATGACCTGCCAAAAATATGATCTCAATAATCGAGTTAGTAAGTGACGACAAATTTTCTCCATGACATATTAAATGATGAATACAACGTCTATACTGGTCCATCAATAAAGAAACTAAGTCATACCGGTTCAATGCTTTGAGAATCTAGTGAAAAATTGAAATATATAAAGTAGAATTACTTCACCAAAACTTGTAGGTATTAGTGATTAAATAGGACCCTTTAAGAACAATCTAAAACTATATACTTTTGCAAAAAGTGGGTAAAAATTAAAGTCACTTTTATATAACTAGTTTCAAATTAGAAAATCAAATATCAAAATTGAAAATTCTAGGGAAAGAATTGGAGCAAATTGTTGGCTCTAACTAACCCATAGGTTTTCTTATAAGACCCAGGTTCTTTCTGGTTTCCCTTTGACCAACAAAACCCCTTCGCACTGGCCCTTTCGGAAACAACCTGTAAGTAGGTTGAGGTCTCACCCGAGGTGTATCTATAGGGTATTGCGGAATCAGGTTTCCACAGTAAGTGATAAGTTACTTGGACGGACGTATTGCACAACACAACAGGGGATATGTGCTGCGAGATGAGATTGCGTAGCGATGGGAAACGCTGCGGTCCTCACCACTATACTCTTCTACCGCGGGACTTCTCTTGAAGTTGTGCACAAAGCAGCTTCACTCTAGACTTGGGCTAACTAGAAAACACTTAAGGTACTGAAACGAATATCACTCATCCATTCGTTTAGGTGCTTAACTGACTATTCTCTTTACATTCATTCATTGGCACAAGATGTTAAGATTTGAACATTGATGACTGATCTAATCGACTATTATACGGTCCTTTATTGTGTATAAGCAAATACTTAACCAAATGACTGAATTACTGCCTTCAAACACATAATAAATGTTCACCATACATTACCCATATAGAACTTAACATATCATTTCCATACTTCTCTAATGGCGAATGCATATAAAAGCTCTCTCATACAGTATGCAAGGAAACATCTAGACATTCATTTGATAGAAAACATAAGTGATCATTCATTCATCAACACAATCACACAACACAAGAATTAACGTGGTTCACTCCCCCGAGCGGGAAGCTATGTCCACAAGAATGGTTGGTAATATATTTATTTAAAAAGGGACGGGGACAACCATTCTTAGCCAGCGCACTCAGCTGCAGACTCTCCTTCCTCTCAGATAGGTCTCTGCACACACAGCTGCAGAGCCTTTACAATCTTCTTAGCTCATATAGATTCTTCACTACAAAAAGTCATAACCCAACTCACTGTAACCCCCAAAATGTAACCCCATCCCATACAAAATTGTCTTCTTAAATAGAGCATGCCTCTAAGGTCATGTCTTTACAAAGCCAAAGTCCTAAACCCAAAATCCCTTAGGGTTTACAAAACTGCGCCGGTTTCCCTAAACCGGCTTGCTGGCTCCTGGTAGCGTCTGCTTCACCATGGCGGTTCTCCACTTCTTCATTCTGTCACTACCAGCATTCATGTCACACGTGTGCCAATAGGTCACTTTCTCTGAACCGTTCATCTCTAATGGTTTCTCCCACCAGGCGTGCCAAGATGTCGCTTTCCTCAACAAACTCGTGCATTGGCCACCTACCTGATTTGCTCATTCCCACTGCTCGACACTCCTAGAGCATCTTTCCAAAATTAGACCATTAATGGTTCGTCCGATACCTTCACCTGATCCTTGTCAAGCACTCCACTTTGCTGGCTCCATGTGTCCTGACTGCTTCGCAACACTGCCTCCTAGTAGCGCTGGTCTTCACGGTGCTTCCAAAATTAGGATGCTATGCACAGCTTCGCAGCCTGATCAAAACTTGGATGTTGCACACAACTCCGCAACATCTTCAACACTTAGACAAAATTATATTTCTGAGCTGCGCTCAGCTCAGCTTTCCCTACTTATCAAAAAGGTGTCTCCAAAACTTTGTCCCAACCTGGGACCAACATGCCCCTAACACTTACATGTGGCTCGTCGCCGAGCCACTTGCTGCTTCGGTCATCTCACTCTGCTCCATGACCGGTGGAACTTGTTTGGTCGCGAACTCATTATATGCACTGAGCAACTACTCCACTGCTTCTCTGGTATCCTGTTCAACTTGCTGTACTGTTTCAAGTAGTGCTGGAGTTATCTCTTGTCCAATCTATCCCTGTACCTACTCCTGGTTGTCGTGCAGTTCCTTTAGCTTGTCTTCTATCTACTGCGACACTGCTGTAGCATCCTCCAGGAGTTGCTGTGACTGATTATCCATCTCAATCTCTTTCTCTCTTAATGCATGGAATTTCTTCTTCAACCCTGATACTTCCTTATACTTGGCCAGCCTATCCCTGGGTGGCAGAGTCTTGTGCTTTGCTTCCAACTTCTCTAGCGCAGTCTGCTTTTCCTTTACCGTGGTCTTTACCTGTAGTAGCCCTTGATCCTCTTCAAGGGAAGTGAATGCCTTTGAAACTTTTTCCAAGAGATCTCGGCACTGGGTCATGCCACTTGTTATGTTCTACGTGGCGGCACTGATGGATTGCTCTCTTAACTGCTGCTCAGTTAATGGCGTCTGCTTATTCAGTTTATCCTTCAACATGGCAATATCACCCTCATAATAAATCTATTTATCCTGCATCTCCAAATTCAAGGATCTCACCTTATCTATGATCCTCACAACTGTGTTTGCAGAATCATCCTCGAGTTCTATACCTTCAATATCCTAGGAAACAGTGGATATGGTATTCCCCAAATTTTTACGGCGGTACTGTTCATCGCGCATCTGCATGTTTGAGTGCAACTCGAGTTGTCTGTTTGCTGCAGTGAGCTCCGCTTGTGACTTCATTGAATCTACTGTATGTTCATGCATCTCCTCGACGATCTGCATGTGGATGAAGTGTAATCCTGGTAAGGGGATTTTCTCCAAGTCGAGCTCTACCCGCTCGACACCCTTCGTGTCGAGGACGGTCTGTTTTGCCATTGGCAATGCAATAGCCAATGGGTCCACATGGAAAATCCTTGTCTTAAATGGCAGCATTATTGCTAGCCACGGTGGCGTTTGCTGCGAGGTTCCTATCAACCTCCCTTCAGCTCCTGTGTCGCACAACAAGGTTAGGATTTTCTGGACATCATCCATTTTCTTCATAAGGCCTTGCAGTGCGAGCTGAGTCTTCTATAGGTCATTCTGGATGACCTTATCCTTTTTATCTTTATTAGCCATGAGCTCCTTCATCTGTTCTGAGACTGTTTCTGTTATCATCTCGTAGTCATCTTCAATTAGGATTGAGTCAGATTGAGTCTTTGTGGCCTTAATCTTCTTCCACGCCTTCAGCTTCTGCGAAGTCTCCGGCTCTTTTCGCTTCCCTATTTCTTCAACAATCGGGCATGAAAGTGGGATTGGATCATCTTCTTCAGAGTCTGTCTCAACATCCATGACTTCAACATGGAAGTCGGTAGGCCAGTCCTTCATGAGGGCTACAATGTCCTCCTCATACATATGGTAGTTACTCGGGAACCATTCTGGCTTCTTCATTCTCGCCTTGGGTGAAATGAAGATACATTGCATGTCTGCGCTGAAATCAAGAATGCGAATGTACTTTGTTGTTACCTACTTTGTGATGCGGGATGTATGGATAATCGCATCGCGCAACTGAGTGTAATATTGATAGAAAACCTTAGCTGTCGCTCTGCGTTGATATTTGCCCAGAGGTTCACATACCAGAATCCTTTGGGATCGTTGCTTGCTATATTGACACCCACATAGTCCCTTGGATCCTTCCATCTGGAAAAGGAGATGAGGATGATCAGCCATGTGAAGTGGAACTATTCGCCATTTTCCTGCGTATCATTGAGCTCGTCCAAGAACTCATTCAGAAGATATTGACACCAATTGAACTCCGTGCCTTCAGCCACTGCGGCACCAAGTAATACTGCGCCCGCAGGCACCTCCGGAGGCTTAGCAGTTCTGAGGAATTTTCCTGCGAGTAGCTGGGTGACAAATTTTGTCGCTCTGTCCTCAATTTCTTCTGTGGGAAAACCTCTTTTCCCCTTCACCAATGCATGGCTTTTCTTCATTTTCTTGACAACTTCTTTTTCCTTGCTCTTCCCTTGGAAGAACTTCTTGGGATCTGTACCGCGCTTGGTGATACCTGTTATGCGGTGGATCAAGGCAATGTTGACATCAATATTTTTGTCTAGCCACAGGTATCCCTGGTGGATTCACGCCATCAGCGTGCGAACCATGGCATTAAATTTCGGTGAGCGATCAAATGTGGTAGTTTGAGGAGGTTCAACAATCCTGACTGAACTACTAGTGTTAGCCAGCTTTCGGCAACCAAGTTAAATGTGCCCTTGGTATCTTTCTTCCAGCACATGTACTAGTCAGGCTACAACTGTGGGTACTTAGGCGCGTGGGGCTCTTCCTTTTGCATGCCTAGGAGGTCAAAATATTCCCACTTGCAGTCTGGAATATTTCCGAGCAGGTTCTTGGCAACCTCTACATGTTTTGAGATCGACGACAATGGGATTTCATATTTAGCATTCTTGGCCAATTTAAAGACTGGGGTGTCCAACACCCGTGGTGATATATACTCTGGTGTCAGCTTCAATGGTTCTTTCTGAAAGATTGGCAAATTTTTTGCTGACTAGCCTATCTTTAGGATCTTGCTTCATGGTACAGTTACGTCTTTCCCTTTATCTTTCCCTTTGTCCTGCATGACTGGAGTATGGCGAGGTGATCTATGGGATCCTTGGGCTTGTTCTGTTACAACCTTCTTGGAAGGGGTTCTCATTAACTCTACAATTCCCCCGTGCTGAAAGACTCATATTGCTTCTTCGATGGTCAACTCTTCTTCTCTATAGGAGGGTTCGGACATTCACTAGTTAGCTAACGGCTCTGATAGTCAGATAATAGAAGGATATTAGCTTAGGGAATGATCACAAGAAAATTCTAAGTGTTGAGTAACGCCCGCGAGTCTTGGAACGGTGTTATTTATAGGCGCAGATGGGTCCTCCCCGCGCCTCCCAACGACTATATGAGCATTTGATGAGCTGTTTGTTGGCCAATTTTAGAAAATCCTTCCATCTCTTCCATCGTCAGTGTGTTCAGAATGACTATCTTTCCTTTAAATGCTCGAGCGGTTCATTACAACGGTCACATAACAGCTAGTTTTCCAATGGCAATATAATGGCTATATTTTCTGAGTGTTGCGCCAAGCTGCACGGCAAGTAATCTGCGATCCTGCGTAGTTACTTCGCAGTACCAAGATTTTCCAACTGCGCAGTTCCTTTTTCTTTTCTTACTTCTTTCTTCTTCTTTTTTTTTCTTCCGCGCAGCTTCAGCAGTGCTGCGCAGTACACACATTGTTCTTCTTAACATTCATGTACAAACTTCTTTACATTTCCAGTGTCCTGTGTCAACTGTACCTGACACTTGGAAATCTCTTTCTTTGCTTATCATTCAGGATTCTGCGAAGCAGGGATGTCATGATATAGCTTTAGCATGCTCCCATTTATCAAAGTTGGTAGAGTATCACCAACTAAATTGGCTAACTGGACTACACCAGTGTTAGTAACATGTATTACAGTATATGGACCAAGCTAATGCATCTTAAATTTACCAGGAAACTTCATGAATTTGATATCATACAGGAGGACTAGGTCACCTACCTAAAAGCACTTGTTCTTTATATGGCGATCATGCCAAGATTTCTCGTGGTCGTTCTGAGATTGTTGGTGGAAGCCGGCAATGAAGCGATCTTCCTCCAACCCAACAAGCTGTAGCAACCTTTATTCTAATGCTGCGCAGTCTGCCATCCCTGTGAATGCAGTGATCCTTAAACTAGGGACAATGTACTCCATTGGCATTATAGCTTCCTGCCCGTAAGCCAACTGAAAAGGTGTATGTCCTGTCAATTTCTTGCATGTAGTCTTGTATGCCCATAACACAGAAGAAACGTATAGATCCCAATCATCTCTATTTACATTGCATACTTTAGTCAACGCCTTCTCCAGTATTTTATTGAAAGCCTCAATAGTGTCATTTTCCTATGGATGATATGGAGTACTGCGTTGATGACGAATTTGGAATTCCTCTATAAGTGGTTCAATGGTCTTGTTCAAAAAATGAGTACCTTGGTCACTCATCAAAATCTTCAGATAGCCAAATCTTGATAATATTTCTTCAAAAATGAACTGCGTTGTAGTCCTTTACTGTTTTTGCTTCTGCCCACCTAGTGAGGTAGTCAATAGCAGTAATAATATACCTCGCACCATTTTTTTTCCCCGGTGGGTTTATAGGACCCACAAAATCAATTGCCCATTTCTCAAATGCCTACAAGGTCAACTGCGGATTCAATGGCATCTCATTCCTTCGCGAGGGTTTCCCTGTCCTTTGACAGACATCACAGTTCCTACAGTATTCTTTGGAATCTTTGTGGATCGTGGGCCACCATAGTCCTACACGCAGTATCTTCTATGCAGTAGCCCTTCCTGCATAGTGACCTCCCGCGATCCCTAAATGCGCGTCTGCTAGGATAAATGGTTTCTCATGATCTAGTACGCATCTGCGCAAGACTTCATCCAGGACGAGTTTGTATAACTGACCTACAATTATAGTGAAGTCTACGGTGCGCACCACTAGCTTCTTCTTCTGCTGGACAAATAATTCCTGCAGTGCTACCCCTGTTGTTAAAAAATTAATGATATCCTTCTAGTAGTCATCGGCAACCTGTATACTAAATAACTGCACATCAGGCAGACTGTCTTCAATGTTTGTCGGCTCTTCTCCTGATTCAATCCTTGATAGATGATCAGGTCCCAAGTTCAGTATACCTAGCTTAACAACAATCTCAAAATCATACTCTTGGAATAGCAACAGCCATCTGCATATGCGCCCCCCTAACACTGGCTTATTGACCAGATATTTCAACACAGAGTGGTCAGTGAACATAAGGAAGTGTGCACCAAGCAAGTAATGTCTGAATTTCTATAGGGCATATACTATCACAGGGCCTTCCCTCTCGGTAGTAGTATAGTTCTTCTCTGCGGTTGAGATTTTTCTGCTTGAAAATGCAATAGGGTGGTCAATACCTCCTTCTCCTGGCTGAGCTAGTACAATTCCCAAGGAAATGCATGATGCATCATTGTGGACATGGAATCGCTTCATCCAGTCTGGGAAGACTAGAATTGGCACAGTCACCATCTTTTCTTTTAATGTATCAAACCCTTGTTCGCATTCCGCGTTCCAGATGAATGATGCACCTTTATTTAGCATCTTTTCCATTGGTGTGGTTATCTGCGCATAACCCTTTATGAATTTCCTGTAGTATCCAGTATGACCTAAGGTAGAACGCGACATCTTGACTGAATTTGGTGTTTGTAAGTTCACAATAATGGCAATCTTCCCAAGGTCCACCATCAGTCCTTGCTTACAAAAAATGTGTCCAAGTAGGATGCCATAAGGAACACAAAAAATACACCTCTTGAATTAAAGAGATTTGATGCTGTCGACACTTTTCAAGCATCATTCTGAGCTTCGCACAATGGTTCTTTAATAGACTAAACACAGTCCAATCATCAAAATAGGCTTCCAGAAACTTATGCATAAACTCTTTAAATGCTGCGACGACCACTCTGGAGAATATGGAAGGTGCGTTCTTCAGGCCAAAAGGCATTACTGTATACTGGAACGACCCCCATTCTGTAGCAAAAGTCGTCTTATGCCTATCTGTGGGATCAATCCTGATCTGATGATACCCGGAAAAACCATCAGTAAAAGAATATGCCTCACTCCCTCCAACATTATCATGCACTTCATCTGTGAAAGGGGTAGGGAACAAGTCGTGCATGGAAGCATCATTCAGTTTTCTGAGATCAACACAAATCCTGATCTCGCCCTTTGCTTTCTTGTCTTGAACGACCATGGGACTAATCTATTCTGATTCTTCGACAGGTTCAATAATTCCTGCTTCCAGCATCTTATCCAGTTCTGCGCGTACTTTTTCTTTGTAGCACGGATTTAGTCTATATGGTCTCTACTTGACAGGCTTTGCGCCTGGCTTCAAAGGTATTTTCATGACTCTTAGATCTCCCAGAATTCCTTTCATTTCTGTAAATTTTGTCGGAAATAGCTCCTGATACTCATGCAAGGTGTCTGCAATCTCTGCAATAGTCTGATCATCCCAATAGTCTCCAATTGCTGCGAACTTCGGTTCTTCTTTTGTGCCAATATTCACCTTCTGTGTCTTTACTGGTCCGCTCATATCTGGGATTTCTAACGGAGGTCCTTCTACGTCACACGCACCCTCCGACTCTGGTATGTTTATATTGCGCAGATTGTCATCATCATCTTCATTTCTATCATCAATGTCTTTAGCTAGGTTGTAACACTCGATAAGGTGTTCTTCATGTTTCTACCACTCGAACTGTAGGTTCATAGGAAAGGTATCTGCCCCGAAGAATTCCTCCAATGTCATATTTCTGTGAGGATAGTCTTCCCTGAATATGCGTTCCTTAATTATTTGCAATGTGTAGCTAGGGTTTTACCCCTAGCTTGTGCCAATGAGCACCTACTAAGGAGAAAGGACTCCTTAGTAGCAGTTCAGTATATTAAGCTAATTAAGGTAAAACAATAATTAAATTATTTCTAAGACAAGCATGAAACATAAACATCAAATGAAAAGAATGACTTTTTCTATTAATGTTACCTTGAGTGTCAAGGTTTGATGAAGCCCTTTGCAGTGTCCAAGAGGATGCTCCAAGCTTCAGTATGCTCCTTTCTCCTTCTCCAATGTTGGGGATGGGCCAAAGGTGGCTCTCAAGGTGAAAATAGTTCAAAAGGTGAACTAAGGTTTCGAGAGAGATTTTGGCAGAGTAAGGGTGCTTGTGATTGTGGATATGGAATAAGGGATCTCCATCACCTATTTATAGTTTTTTGGTGGTGGAGTGCTGACCCATGGTTTTGGGAAACACATGGTTTTGGGCAGCTGTATAGGGTTTTTTTCTCCTTTTCCTCATTATTTTATATTTTTTATTCCCTTTTTAGGGGGTTTTTGCTATTTTTGGAGGAAAAAGGGGGTTTTTTAGCCTTTTTTAGGCTATTTTGATGGTTTTGTGGCCTTTTGGAGGCATTTTAGGCCTTTTGGAGGCTTTTTAATGGGATTTTTGGGGTTTTTCAGGGAAATATGGTAGGGAATTGGACAAATGAGCCATATAATGTGGTAGATGAGGTAGTGAACACTTTTTGGGTGTTAACAGATTGCCCCCTGATGTGCGAGGTCAGGAGCTCATCGTATGGCCGAGGGACATCATAAGTCATGAATGGTTTTCCTGGGTGTGGAGAGAAGAGAAGAAACAAACTGAAGCCCGGAACAACGATCCCGAACAATTGCAAGAACTAAAGGTACATAACCTCAAGAATGGATGAGGAATCATCTGATCATATGGACGAGGCGGGCATTCCCATGCTCGTATCAGGATATAACATAACAAGAACAACAATGGGGTCCAAAAAATGGGGACCTGAAATATACATGACCTCAAATACTGACTGAGGAATAATCTCAATATATGGACGAGGCGGGCATTCCCATGCTCGTATCAAGATACATAAACATAACTGTGAGGCCCGAAAAAAGGGGGACCTGTAAGATACATAGCCGCTGTGTACATCATAAGTGTCCAGAGGGGACACAACACTGGGATATACTGCTGAGCGGATCATGTGTGAACTGCAGAACTGGTGCACTGGAACGATCAACAGTGCTACTGAGTGTGGTACCAAAGGAACTGATGAGCTGCTGGAGCATAGTGACTGGGGTCATACTGTCCATGGTACACTGGACTGGAACTGATCTGGGTACTCAAGGAAGCATATAGCTGGATGGATTCCGAATACAATCGCCAACGCAGCCCGGACATCCACAGGAACATAGAACTGGGCGTTCCGAAGTGACTCACCAATGTGCTAGAGTCGGGGGAAATCCGGGGTCTTCGACTAAAAACTGATGGGATATAATCCTACGCGATCCTCAACGATGCGATCAAGGTGCTGAAGTCGAGCATGTGAGGAACAACCACTCGGAGAGGCAATGATGACTCCTCTCAGAATGATCCGTAGGCACTTACCACAGATGGTGATAAGTCCAAGGCGTAGGGACCTCTGGGCCTATCCTCTGGAATAGAGGAGCTGTCGTCGACAGAGGGAGACCTGCAACGATCAAGGCAATGATGTTTCCTTGACAGAAGCACGAGGTAAACAACCGAAATGTGATAATACTGATGGCAGGACTGATAAACTGTGGAGGGACAACTGGGCAAGTAGAGTGGGTGGACTCAAACTTCCTTTGTTCAGAGTATGATAATGGGAATGATCTGGCAGCATATGAAACTGACTGAGGGGAAAGGAATCATAGCTGTAATGGATCTGGGAGGATAACTGGCTGAGGGAGACTCAAGCTGGTATACAATGGCAGGAGACTGCATAATACTCTGAACAAAGGCGACCTGATTGGGGGTGCTGCCGAGATGATCGATCACAGTGCCATGAGGCACGGGAGGATACTTCTTCATGGGTTAAGGAACTAGAAGAAGTGTGTGGATGAAATGATACTGTCGTGTGGATTTTACGAGCCCAGGACAGTTCATGCTCGTGGTTGCTTTCAATTTTAAGGAGTCTGAAAGCGATAAGAAGACTCTGAAGTTATGGAATGGTACTGTCGTGTGGATTTAACGAGCCCAGGACAGTGCATGCTCGTGGTTGCTTTCAATTTTAGAGAGTCTGAAAGCAAGTAAGAAGACTCCAGGGGGTTGCTTTTTCGTAGAGTTAGTCTCCAAGGCCCAAAGAAGCATAAAAGGATGCAATGAAGAACTCTTCTAGCCGGTGTGACTAGAGTATTCCTTTTTCGTAATTAGTCTACCAGGTCCGGAAAAGGGTTAAACTTATACCAGATAGACGCCCTTTCAGGTACTTTAACGAGCATGAAAGGAAGCAAGATTGCTCGGCGATCTTTTCATTCTTTTAGGAGTCAGAAAAGAGCTTAACAGAAACTCCCTAAGTGCCTTTTTCGTAAAGGACTTGTCCGGCCCGAAAAAGGGATAAAATTATACCGAACAAAAGGAATGGCCAGGCAAGGAGGAAGTGTTCGATCAAGGCAGATTTGATGGTGACCAAGAACGAGGGTAGGTGGGGAACACTGGTGGGCCTCCTTGCGGGGTAGATGAAATGGTGGCAAAATAACGAAATATTTGCAGTATGACAGGAGTGAATGGCTCATGTAAAAATGTGGAACAATCCGATAGCAGCCGATGTGGCACACAAACCGAGGCAGCAAGGTGTCGGGACACAATGTTGAAATTGTACCAAGTGAGAGCGAGAAATGATCTCAAGCATCATCACGAGCTCGGAAAAATGAATCCGGCGATATAAAGGATGTTAAAAACGTGTAACGGCCGATGTGGCACGCACACCGAGGTGACGAGGGCGTTTTGGAAAAAATACCCGAAAAAAATGGGGGTGAGAGCGAGAAATGATCTCAAGCATCATCACCAGCTCGGAAAAATGAATCCGATGATATAAAACATGCGAAAAATGGAGAACGGCCGATGTGGCACGCAAACCGAGGCGACTAGTGGCGTCTGGACAGAATGTTGATATTGGTCCTGGTGAGAGCGAGAAATGATCTCAAGCATCATCACGAGCGCGGAAATATGAATCCGACGGTGCAAATGGTGCAAAAAACGGAGGTCATAAGGACTCCGGAATGGTCAAAGGAAAGAACTATGCGTATCAAATCCAATGTACAAGTGACACGTGACCTCAAAAATGGTTGAGATCACAAATGTGAAAAAGTGAGCAGGGTTAATGACTTGCCCCCATGCTATGTGCATGGGGTTTGTGATTATGGATCACATATGTGTGGGTTTGAACAATGGGTTCATTGACGTGCTGAGATAGATGTGATAGGGAAGGTTCAAAATGATTGATCATGCCCCCTATCCCAGGGTCGAGGGAATCTTTTATGCCCCTTGACTCAGAGGTGTCAAGGTGGTGCTCTATAATGGCGGGGTCAAGACCAGGCATTTCGGTATAGGACCAGGCAAAGACATCACGAAATTCTTTGAAAAGGTTAATGTAGTCCTCGATCTCTTGTTTACTGCAGAATGCTCCTAAAGTAATGAGTTCAGGGGCACGTCTTGGGGCAGCGATATCAACTTGGATGACAGGTGAGATGTTGGCCATGTTACCTTCCTCGAAGGCATCCGGAGCAGGAATAGGGTCCTTGAACCAGTCGACCTTGGTGGGGAGGAAGTCTTTGGATTCAACCGCGAATTGGGTAGCGGTGCTAGAGGAGGATTCTTCAGGGATGAAATAGGAACGGTGGTGCATGTCATCCCAGGGATAATCCGGGGCAGTTAGGGCCTCAAGAATCTCCTCATCAGTACGGAAAGTCCGCGTTGTCAAATCGGTTGACGAGGGGGTAGTGGTTGAAGTAGTGGTGGAAGAGATCATATAGATGATATTAACCTCTTCGGAAGGGGGAGAGACCGGGGGGTAAATCTCCTCAATGGTAGGTGGTGCCGTCTCAAGATCCAGATTGTTCATCTCATAGAGAGCCGCTCTGTAATCCGGGAGATCGGGACAATGATGTGAATAGTGCCCGTAAATACCGCATATGGCACAGGAGTGGTTGGTACATAGGGACTTATCTTTAGGCTTGGGAGTGGGGTTTAGTTCGACTGTTGGGATGTTGGGGTCATCATCGAGCATTTGCATGTGCTTCTGTAATGCGGGTAACTGTGGGCATTGATGGGTCGCATGGCCCAACTCGTCACACAGCGAGCATTTGGGAGGAGCACGAAACACTGGAGGGTTCTTGACTGTCTTTGGAGGTGGTACGGCAGTGTAAGGTTGGGGACCTCTGCCCCCAGTGGGTTTGGGAGTAGGAGGAGGTGTCGTGGAGGACGAAGGGGTAGAGACACCGGGAGGTGGCTGAGTGGTAGTAGCCATGGGTTGCACCGGCTGGAGGACGACGTCTGGTGTCGGCGGGCGAACGGGAGGCGAAAGATACCATACAGGTAATCCCAAGGTTAACCCCGGGAGGCTAAGGGTAGCCATGACCGGGGCGCTTACTACTCCTGCTGGAGGAACTAGGAAGGGGATCGTATGGATCAGTGTAACACCAATGTGGCTAGGTACCAATGGTGGTTTAGGCAACAAGGATGGTTGATTGTTAGGTGGTAGGATGTCGTGGGACAAGGTACATAAGTCAGACATTTCGGGCATAGATGACGGCGGAGGAATAGAGTGAAAGGTGGAAGTCATCGGCGCGTCTGAGTAGACTCCAGGCCCCGTAGAGGAAACAAACGAGGTGGTGGCAGGAGAAACAGGTTGTTCAACCATGGGGAGAACATTTTCTGGTGCCGCCGGAGCATTGGGGTCATAGTATGTGAGCTGGTCAATCTTAACCACGCGTCCTTCATGGGGGAACATCATGGTGCGAAAGACAGAAGAGGCAACCGCCTGCATGGCATACATGTAGCTGCGGCCAAGTAAAAGGTTGTAATCCAATTGGGCGTTGATTACCTCTATGTCAATAAGGACTGTTTTACCACCCAACTGGACGGGGACATTGGCTAGGAGGCCTTGGGGCTGAGCCGAACGACCGTCGTAGGCGCGTAATGCAGTGGTGGACTGCTGGAGAGGAGGGGATCCTAGCTTCTACCATACAAATGTAGACATAACGCATGTGGAGGCACCCTCATCGATGATGCACCGATGGATAACAAGATTCCTAACGGAGACAGTAACTTGGAATGCTAAGCTGGAAGGTAGGCGTGGTTCAGACTGGTCTAAATCAAATGCCATCAAGTGCGAATCAGTTGGGTCAATCCCCCCAATGGCGGAAAGTAAAGTCTTGCGCTGGGAAGGGCAGTTCTTCAAGACTTCTAACGCAGACATGGCTGCGGGAGACTGGGCTAGGTCGTGTACGATGTTGTAGTTTGACGCAGCGCGCGCATTAGGGTTATTGTTGATTCGGCGAAGTGGGAAACGAGGTGCTTTCGCAGCGCCGTCTATGGGTGGCGGAGGTATACGTAACGCCTGATCGGTGGGATGAGCGTTAGTAGGTTTATCCGTGGGAGTGGCTTCAGATGTGGAGCCATATTGGTTCCGACGGGTCTGGAGGTTGACGTCAGCGGATGACATCATCAGTAAGTGGTGGGTACCTGAGTCAAACATGGGTTGATCAGGAGCAGCGTAAGTGATCTGTTGTTGTTGAGGTACATTGGCTTGATGGGGAGCCAATGGCTGAGTGTTCACTACGCCTTGGGTCGGTAATGGGTTTTGCAGCACCAAAGGGGGTTGTTGAGGTTGGGGGGGGTTGGGTGGCGCTTGGGGAGCCGCATGCCCTTGGCGATGGGCCTCGTCAACCCAGAGTTGCCGAGCTCGCTCCAAGTGTGGGCAAGCATGGGTGTAGTGTCCATAGACCCCGCAAATAGAACAAGGGTGGTTCGTTCACAAATTGGGGTTTTTAGCCTGCTTGGGCGGGCGATCAGGGTTTTGGTTAGCGGGGGCCGCATTATTGTTGTCAGGGGGATTAGCTGGTTGACCAGCTTGGTCTGCAGGTTGGTTGTTTCCCCGATTACGGCCCTTGCCGCGGTTCTGTTGGCCCTGGTTACGTTGGTTGTTCTGGTTTTGCTGCGGGTTCTGTTGGGCGTAAACTTGCCCTTGGGCAGCAGGTGGATTCTGAGGTTGCGCAGGTGCAGTAGCAGGCTGCGGAGGATGATAAGCAGGTTGAGGCTGAGCAGGTGCAGCAACTTGAGGGGGTTGCTGATAGGACTGCGGAGCAGGTTGTGGATGTGCCGCAGGGGTTGCCTGGGGCGGATAATAAGCGGGTTGGGCTTGTGGAGGCGCAGGAGCGGGGGAAGCCTGCTGATGGTAGTAAGGCTGAGGGGCGACTGGAGGAGCATAAGCAGGAGTCGCATACCCGAAGCACTGGGGTGGACATGAGGGTTCATGGGAATGGTGATGTGTCATGGGAGCATATGAGTTGGTTGCTCCAGACTGGGAGGTAGCCCGCGACAGGTCGGGGCCAGGGGTAGGACGTGCTATAGAAAATGGTTGGGGATGCGAAGAAACACGGCCAATGATACCATCTGCAGCGTGGGATGCCCCCGGCGCGTCATGCTGGGAGGACTCGCCTCGAGGGGCGTCAGGTATAATGGTATAAAGGTAACCCGATTGGGCGTAGATGAGGTCGAACTGTTGAGCCTTAAGGATGGCTTCTTCTTCAGACTGGGGTCTTTCTGAGGCCACATCCTTAGCGATAACCGGGAGAAGGGATTTGAGGAACCAATCTAGGAAGATACGGTCGTCAAGTTTGATCTTGCATAAGCTACGGCGTCGACGCCACTCATGGATGTGGTCCGTGATATGGGTAGCCGTGTTTTGTCTACAAGATAGGAGGATCTCAACGCCCGCGTCATAGCGGACAGGCAACTGGAAGAACTGCAGGAAGGTCGAGGCTAGGGAAGCAAAGGTGGCATGGGTCCCATGAGGCTGCTCAATATACCACTTGGCTGCAGAGCCAGTGAAGGTGCGCTGTAAGAGACGGAGGCGAACAGAGTCATCCACGATGGAGTTAGAGGAACACCATAGGTGGAAAGACATGATGTGGTTTTGTGGGTCCTCACCAGCCTTGCCCTCGAACTTAGGGATGTCCGAGGGTAGTTTGGTAGGCATATGAGGCCATGTAGGGTTGTGTCGAATAGGATCGTTGGTCAATCTGGCCAGGTCAGGTAGGTTGAGGCTAGCCATGAATGGCAAACTGGAAGAAGGCTGTGACACCGTAGTGCTATGGACCAAGTTGGGGCCAGTGCCCCCAAGTGGAGGGACAAGATTTAGGGTGGTGCCCCCAAGTGGGGGAACTGAGGTAGTGGAGGATGGTCCAACACCACCATGGGTAGTGTGAGCCACTGATGTAGTGGGGATGGGTATTCTCGCTGTGAGTATGGGTACCATGAGGGGAACGGTAGATGGTTTCCCCATGGAGGGCATACCAAAAACAGGTGTAGTAACTGGTGTAGTGGTGGATGTGCCACCAATGGTCCCTATGACAAATGGAGTGGAAGTCGTACCAGCCATGGGGCTAGTAGGGGCAGTATAAATAGGGTTCTCAGACTCTTCGTCAGAATCAGAGGTAAAGTAAGGGGCGTCACTATCTGGTGACGGAGTCCTACGTCGCTGACGAGTGGAGTCAAGTGACAAGGCTCTAGATCTGTGATGAGTGGTATCAACGGACAATGATCGGAATCGACGACGAGTGGTGTCAAGAGAACCGTGCTGTGGGGGCTCGCCCCTGAGGCGCCGAGAATGTCTCGGGGACTCAATGGTGACAGATGGTGTCTAGTCTCTGTGGGTTGAGGTGAGTATAAAAACAGCTCAAAAATCCTAATGCAACCGAGTGTGCAGAAAGAGAGCTTAAAAAGCAAGGCACTCAGGCCAACAACCAACTCAAAACACCCACTGCAGCAGCTGTGCTACAATAGGTGGAGTAACAACAAAGATGGTCAGAATACCAACAAGCAGCAGGTTTCCTAAAAATGAAAAATGGTGGACTCACTAGACCAAAGGGAGGTAAAGGAGCATGCAAACACCTAACTAAAAGTATTCTGACTCAACTAAACATATCCTTTGCAAGGTGATGAAATCCAAGTCAGACAATATGAGTAGGAAAGCCAAGTGGCTATGATATCCCCCTACCGGGAGGGATACTGGGTAGTCAATCCTAGAAGAATGGCAACTAAGATACCCCGTTCATGACACGTCCTGAAAGGTGAATCTGCCGTTTAGTTCGTTGACCGCAATACCCCTATACAGGGATATCCCGCGAACCGCGAAAGGTAGCCCTTCGGTTACTGAATGGAGTGCGGTATTCCACTCAGGCCTCCGGAACCAGTCTCCCGACTTCAACCCTCCTAAGGGAGAGGCCCTCTGATAAACTGGTCGTGACCGTGCCAAAAAGTACTAGGGGATTTTGGTTCCCTATTTGGACAACAACTATGTCTCAAGTGAAAGTAACCAAGGGGTGTTATTGGAAGCCTATCCCCCTGATCCTACCTAACTACAATGATTCTTTTGTGTTCCCCAAGTGGGGTTAGAATGTTGGTTTAATTAGGTACTTTTTAAGGCTCACTTGATTTAATGTGACAGAGTGTGTGCTCGTGAGGTAATGATCCCAAAAATAGAAGTGCCACAATGGGGGGGCAACTTCCAATCTATCAATAATGCTGAAATTGATTCTTTTAACTTGCAAAATTTTCTGAATTAAAAATACTGAAGTTTTAAAAAGATTCTGTAAAGGGAACAGAAATTATGTTGCAGAAAGGCTGTTAGGAAGTGGGCTGCAGGTAGAACAGGGGGCTGTTGAATTGCAGAAAATATTGCAGCAAAAGGGGCTGGGCTCAAGACAGGAAAAGAGCAGAAATCAGACCGCGGGTCTGTGGCGATTTGGAACAGGCCGACCGCGGGTTTGAGGGAAACAGCGGCGGTCAGGTTGCGGCTATCGGGCCAACAGAGGCAGTCGGGACGCAGGAAACAGGGAAAAAGATACAGTCGGGTCGCGGCTATCGGGCCAACAGACGCAGTCGGGACGCCCGAAAGAGGCAGAAAGCCGCAGTCGGGACGCGGGAAAAAGGCCGACAGGCGCAGTCAGATCGCGGCAAACAGGCTGATTAGCCACGGTCGGATCGCAGGTAACAGACTTGAATCCGCCGGTAGAGCGTCGGAAGCAGTCTGAGAGCCACGGTCGGATCGTGGGTAAAGGCCTGAAAGGCGCGGTCGGGACGCGACTGCAGAGGAAAAAAGACGCGGTATGCGGCGGCCGAAAGGAAAAAATTTAAAAAACGGAAACCAGAAATTCGAAAACTAGCGGAGTCGCCAAAACTGTAGCTAGGGTTTTACCCCTAGCTTGTGCCAATGAGCACCTACTAAGGAGAAAGGACTCCTTAGTAGCAGTTCAGTATATTAAGCTAATTAAGGTAAAACAATAATTAAATTATTTCTAAGACAAGCATGAAACATAAACATCAAATGAAAAGAATGACTTTTTCTATTAATGTTACCTTGAGTGTCAAGGTTTGATGAAGCCCTTTGCAGTGTCCAAGAGGATGCTCCAAGCTTCAGTATGCTCCTTTCTCCTTCTCCAATGTTGGGGATGGGCCAAAGGTGGCTCTCAAGGTGAAAATAGTTCAAAAGGTGAACTAAGGTTTCGAGAGAGATTTTGGCAGAGTAAGGGTGCTTGTGATTGTGGATATGGAATAAGGGATCTCCATCACCTATTTATAGTTTTTTGGTGGTGGAGTGCTGACCCATGGTTTTGGGAAACACATGGTTTTGGGCAGCTGTATAGGGTTTTTTTCTCCTTTTCCTCATTATTTTATATTTTTTATTCCCTTTTTAGGGGGTTTTTGCTATTTTTGGAGGAAAAAGGGGGTTTTTTAGCCTTTTTTAGGCTATTTTGATGGTTTTGTGGCCTTTTGGAGGCATTTTAGGCCTTTTGGAGGCTTTTTAATGGGATTTTTGGGGTTTTTCAGGGAAATATGGTAGGGAAATGGACAAATGAGCCATATAATGTGGTAGATGAGGTAGTGAACACTTTTTGGGTGTTAACACAATGCCTCATGGATTAGTGAGTTCTCGTCCTCGAAGCTAAAGTCCCTCTAGAAGTTCGCAGTCAACATTTCCCACTCAGTGGTTTCTTTGCGCAACTCCAGGTCTAGGTGCCATTTATTTGTAATGTCATCCTCCAACGTATGCACAAACAGGTGCACCCATTCTTCACACGGCCTTCCCAGCAATGCCTGCGAACATACTTCAATGTGTTGACTAGGGTCTGTCTATCCATTGAACTTATCAAAGGGTAAGGTAACCTTTTCAGCAAACCGAATCTGCATCTTAATTCTGCATTGATCCCAAGTGGTCAATGTCTACTTGTGCGCATTCCACCATCTGGCGAGTGTGTCGCACAGTGCCATATCCAATGCTAGTAATATGTGCTCATTTGCAATCTCTGCAGTGTATTCTTGGATGAAAGTATAAACATTAGCAGAACCATCATATGTGGGAATAGGACTTACCTCCTTCCCGATCCAGCGTAGTGATTTTGTAACCTGTGCGCACCTTCTTGATGTTCTTGCTGATACTTCATGCATCCGGATTTGCCAATTTTCCAGTCCTGCCTCCGAATCAGAGATGCAGGAGCTGTCACATCTCCAGCTGAGTGTGCCATCTGCGGTGGGATTAATGTAATCTTGTTGGTTTGCTGTGACTTGGTATAGTCTGTCCAAGTCTTGAGCCTTGGATTCCTCCTGAATCGGCTCGTTGTATCTGTCACCATCTGTAGGATCCAATGGTGCAATGACCCTAAGATGCTTTCCTTCAAATATGATCTTGTTTATTTTTAAGTTGATAATAGCCAAGTTATCCATAGCCCATTCAATTCCTAGTATTGCAGGAAAAGGCTGACTATCATCCACAATATCGATAACTTCAAAGTCTGTATGACTTTGGACTTCATCAATGTCGACTATCATGTCATCTAACTAGACAAAAGGTATGACTTTCTCTTGGTTATCCATTCTCAACTAGATAGGTGACCATCACAACTTTGGTCGACCCATCTGCTGCCATGTCTACTTAGTTAAGACATTTACTTTGGATCCCAGATCAAGGATGACTTCATCCATTTCAAAATCTCCTATCTACGCGGTAAGTCTCATTTCTCGGCCCGTTCTTTTATGCTTCCTTATGTGATGTACTGTGCTATCAGAAACCTCTGTTCTCGTCAGTGGCTCATACTGGTTTATGAGCTTCTGTAGCTCTACTATGGAATTTTCACTTTTAAGTAGCTTCATGCAGCTTCACAAGAGCTACGCAATGGGGTTGCTAATATCCATCGCAGTGCTTGTTTTATCATAAGCAGCTGGTATGTCTTCTACATGCGGTACTGCACTTCGTAACGGGATCCTTTGTGTTTTTATTTATGGTTCTCTGAAGGTATCTCGTGCATCGATAAAGACTTCCTTGTTCTTATGTAGGTCGAGAGCAGGTATTTTTCCTAGAGCTTTCCTTATCCATTTTGTCTCAAGAGGAGGCCGCTTTGTGTGAGCCTCCCCTGACGTGGAAGCCTCTAATCCCCTATCGTGTCCTGTATGAGTGCCACTGCACGTGACCACATTGATGCTCAGGTTTTCTTTTCTTTTCTCTACTACAATCCACTGGACGTTCGTGTTTGGTGCGTCCGTCCATCTTCTTTTCTGCATTTCCACCTCTAGTACTGGGCAATATTCAATTACATGGTCAAATGATTTACAATAGTTTCACGTAGTGCATGGGTTACACAATCTCTAGACACATGACATGGCCGTGGCCTCTTCCCTGCGCCGGGCCAGCATTTCTTCCTCTGTCGCGGCATCCAGCACCACGACCTCTGTATCCTCCTTGGTCATATGGTGCATTCTCTAGTTTCGGATGGTTATCTTCTTGTACGCGGCACAAGCTAGCGCCTCTCATTGAATCCATATCCCGTTTTCTTTCATTCATTATCTCATATGCGCGGTAGTTGGATTCATCATGTCCAACTGATTTACAGAAATTTGAGTGGTTTTGGAGGCATTTGGGAAGCCATTTTCAGTACTTATCCCAGGGGTATTTGAACCCCAAATTACTAGTAAAATTGCATACTTGGTCCAGAATATTAAGAGAGTCTGCAGAGGTCTTTTGGTGGCCATATGTCATCCATGAAAATCATATTCAAGTTTTAATATCATTCATAAACCTTCCTTGAATATTTGAAGGCATTTGGAGTCAATTTGAGACCTAGAGACCAATACTAGTCAAAGGAAAATTACTAGTAAAGTTCCCTACATTGGCCAGAATTGAAAGAGGATTTGCATAAGCATTTTGAAGGTCCAAAAGAATCCTTGAAACACATATTTATGTTCTAACATCATCCATATACCTTATCAGAATATTTGGGAGCAATTGGAGCAATTTGGGGACCTAGAGCTCAAAACTAGTTAAAGGTCTAACTAGGAAAAAAATGAAAAATTAACATTTTAATACAATTCCTAACAAGGGACATTACAATGGTATCAGAGCATGGTCCTTGCACTTCTAGATTAGGTACATACATTCAAGAATAATTGGTAGCCATGTCTTACTATTATGATGAATCCTATGAGTACAATTCTTATGAGGAATATGCAGATGCTTATGAGCAATATGGAGCAGAATGTGAATGGTACGAGGAAGAAGTGCCACCATGCAACACTTCTTACAATTTCAAGAGAAATGAAGATTATTCTTATGACTTTAAATCTGATGAATATGAGTGTGTCACACCAACCAAGGATAATTCTATGAGTGAGTTCCAAAGATGGAGAGCAACATATAAAACCTTGCCCCAACAATATAAAAAATATCAAGAATATCTTGCTTTTAGTAAAAATACACAAAATGCCATGTCTTTTGAGTACTACGCTGAACATGTTTTTGAAAATAGGCTAAAAAATGAAGACGTGGAGTTAGTAAAGAAAGGTTTATGACCTTCTTGTAAAGAACCTTGGAGTGAGTATCATACATGTGTGCATGAAATTATGTCCCACTTGAGGAGAGCTTTTGGGAATTCTTCAAAAGGAGATTCCAAAGATATTGATCCTAAGGAAAACAAACAGAAAAATGCATTAGCTTTCTTGAAGGATAAAAATGAAGAGACATCACAAGAGCATGAAGAAGACTCTATTGAAAATATGGAAGATCATTTCGAGACACCTTCTAGCTTAGACATGAACCAAAGAGCATCTACTGATGGATGCTTAAACTATGAAGGAGTACCTATTGATGGGTGCTCACACCTCTATGTTGGTGACATAGAGATCACTTTTGAAAGTGTTGCTGCAATCCCAAGTTCCATTAAGCATGATAATGAAGACCTTGTAGCAGTTGAAGAAGAACCAAGATCAACTTCCCCATCACCACTTGAGCTTCATGAAGTTGGTCCAAGCAAAAATGAAGAAGATGAGGAGGTTCATTTGCAAGAGCCTCATTTTCTTGAAGGGTCCTTAAAGATGAATGAAAAGAAGATCCAAGAGTCCCTTAGCATTCTCCATGACACTCAAGTATTGGTGTCAAATTCTTGTTGGAGAGCTACTTCATTGGAGGAAACATCCTTCCTTGAAGACATGGAGAAGATTCAAAGAGCAATGTGCCACATCAAAGGTGATTTCATGTCTTTGCTTTTTGATAGAAACCATTTGTTTGAGCTTAATGAATTTTTACATGATGCATACTTGAATAATAATGAGGATATTCATAATCTCACAATTCAAAATGAGCAACTTCTTGAAAAGTTGCAAGATACTTGTTTTTCCTCCTATGTTTCAGATTGTCAAATGGTAGATTGTTTGGAGGATTCTCATGACATGGTGGATCATGAGAAATGTGGAAATTTGAATGTGCTTAATGTGTTTGAAGATGAACTTGAAGAGATCCAAACACTTGATGTGGTGGAAGAGGAACTTGAATTGTCTCTTGATGAAGGTTATGAAATTTTTAAAGAAGAGAATGATTCCTCTACATTGGAACCCATCTATGACAAAGGTTTCGCACTTTTGAAGGAGCTGCATGATACTACCCATATGGATCCTTCCCATGATGAAACTTCTGCACTTTTTTATCACTTGGGTGAGTTAGTTCATTATCCTACATCCTACAATTCCATGTTTTGTAGCATTAGTCTCAATGAAGTATGGGTGAAAGGGTCGTTTTTATGGTGACACATGAGGAGTATGGAACTCCTAGATTTACCTTTTATGATGACATGGTTGGAGCACATTCTTATTCACATTTGTAGTAGCATCCTTTGTTATTTTATGATGATGCACATTTACACGGATGCACCTATGATATGCATTTGAGTCACTTGAAGACTCATGGTTTTTCTTGCTCAACACTTGATTCATTTGATGTTGGAGGAACTTCATCCAACACTTGGGTGAATAGATTTATGATTGGAGAAAATTTTTGTTTCAAACCACATACTTTGTTATATCTTTATGATTCTCACATTCAGGGATGTATGGGTGATACTTCTTTGAGTCATTTGAAGTCTCCTTGTTTTTTCTGCTCATTATTTGGTTCAGATTTTAGTGGAGATTCTTCATTCACTTCTTGGATGAAAGAATACATGGCTGAATATTTTGATGCATATCACATCCTTTTGGAGCAACATTATAGGACATGAGATCCTCACCTATGTCATTGGAGTAGATTTGATTGGTCACTTGGAGCTTGTATGCACTTGGAAAATGGTGGTCTACTTGCTTGGAGGTATAAGCACTTTCTTGACTCTTTGATGAAGCATATCCTTGATGTACATTTTAATTATGTTTTTATGTACTTTGATGATATATATTTTGTACTCATGATGTTTGGAAGGATGCATACAATAAAATGGGATCCAGGAATCCTCTTATCTAATGGTGTGAGTTGGAGAGCACTCTTAATTGTTGGGGTGCAATACAAGCAATGGGACCCTGGAATAATTTTTATCTCATTGGTTTCAATTTTTTTGGGGAAACAAGCAGTATGGGAGATGGATTTTCCACTTAATAAAGTGATTTTTATCAGAGTAGTGCAGCAGCAAGCATGGTGGTTCCTCTCTAAAATCTTCATGGAAACTCAAAGACTCAAGGTTGGGCAATTCAATGGCAACTTCAAAGAATTATATAGGAAGCAGGTTCTTCAACACCCATGTTTGAAATTGCTTGAGGACAAGAAATATTGGGAAGGGAGGATTTTTCATGTCTCAAATTTGGAATTGGGTCATAATGGCCTAATCACATTGGCCATATTCATTAGAGTTTGTAAAATTGATGTTAAAGGTCAAATAATTGCCAAGGAGGAAAATTACTAGTTTCCTAGGTTTGGGGTGGAAGCTTTGGGATTTGGAATAATGGGGATAATAAATGATGTTTGAACATTAGAATGGAATACATATTTAATAAAGGAGATAAATAAATATATACAAGTGAAAATCAAAGTTGCATTTGATCATGAAGACACATGGAGGAAGTGGGACCCACATATGGCTAGATTTCCCCACTACACTTGGCATCATTCTCTCACCAATTCGAATTCAAGATGAATGGTAACATACTTGGGGGAGTAAAAAAGGTATTATTCATGGCATGACTCATCCAAGGTCAAAATATAGAGGAAGAGTAACTCCCATGGAAGAAGAAGAAGCAATTTGGAGCTAGTGAGACACTTGGGCTAGATTCCCTAGCTCTATGACAACAATGATGAAGATGCTATGAAACCTATTACACTAATCAGACCTGAAGGATAACATATGACATATATGACATGTCAGGTCTAAAAATAGACTCCAAGAGGGCGCTCAAGGTTGTTAGGGAAGCTAAGATGCTTCCACATATGATTTGGTGGAAGTGGGAGACTAGGAATTGTTGTACAAGTGGCGTTCTTTGGAACCTCTTCCCAACTTGAGTTGGAATGAATCTCTTGGAAGGAATTCGACCCATGGAGGACATTATAACTTTATAAATGTCAATAACAAAGAATGAAACCAGATTTTGATCATTTGTAGAATTTGCAATTGCATTTGTGAAGAGGGAGAGTTAGTGGATGACTAGTTTCTTGCCTTAGCCAATTTCGAGGGTGAAAGATTCCCATCCAAGTTGGTAATTGGAAAAGACATTAAGACCTTTCATTTGGAGATCTAATGGAGTATTTATTTTTAGGTGTAAGATACAGTGAAGCTCATGGTTTCTTCTATTGCATCTCACTCCTTCAACCATTTCCAATTTTGATGGCATATTCTTGATCCTTGAGGGAGGGCATTTTTGGTGAGCTATTGTACTCTTTGGGGGAGATTCTAATGATCCATTTATTTTTTAATATGAATTAAAGACTTCGTTCTTCATCTACAAAAAATTTCAGGTCTAAATTCCAAGTAGAAATGGATAAATCCCAATTTTAATGAAAGAACAGTGCCATTTCCCCACTACCTTGTTGTGAATCAATGTAATGCTGATGATTTCGAATGAATGGATGATTCTATGATGCGTTTGTGATTAATGGACTGCCATGGATGTATTTACAAGTTTCATGTACTGTACTTGAGCATTTGAATTATTTTTACTGAGTTTAATTGCATTGGGAGAAGAAATAGTGCCATTTCCCTAAGGGTCGAATTGGTAATTTTTGCAGTTGAATGGGAGAGGGTTGGAACAGATATAATAATCAATTAATCATGCAAATGAGACTTAATAACATAATTAATACATTCCCTACCTCTTTTCATAAATTTGAGTGGGTTTGGAGGCATTTGGGAAGCCATTTTCAGTACTTACCCCAGGGGTATTTGAACCCCAAATTACTAGTAAAATTGCATACTTGGTCCAGAATATTAAGATATTTTGAAGAGGTATTTTGGTGGCCATATTTCATCCATGAAAATCATATTCAAGTTTTAATATCACTCATAAACCTTCCTTGAATATTTGAAGGCATTTGGAGTCAATTTGAGACCTAGAGACCAATACTAGTCAAAGGGAAACTACTAGTAAAGTTCCCTACATTGGCCAGAATTGAAAGAGGATTTGCATAAGAATTTTAAATGTCAAAAAGAATCCTTGAAACACATATTTATGTTCTAACATCATCCATATACCTTCTTAGAATATTTGGGAGCAATTGGAGCAATTTGGGGACCTAGAGCTCAATACTAGTCAAAGGTCTAACTAGGAAAAAAATGAAAAATTAACATTTTAATAAAATTCCTAACAAGGGACATTATAATTACCATGCTAGGGCATGTGGCAATCACTTATCCGGGCTTGCTACATCCCAATGTATTATGCGAGTTGGTTACTTTTGGCTTTCAATCTTTAAAGATTGTATTAACGCTATGAAGAGATGTCACCCTTTCCAGGTGTTTTCTTGGGATATACACTCGCATCCAGGGCCTCTTCATCCGGTCATCACCGTCGGTCCCTTCATCAAGTGGGGGGTGGATTTCATGGATTGAAAACTAGATTCGTCTGGGGGACATCACCATATCATACTGGCCGTGGACTACTTTTCCAAATGGTCTAAGCGTTGGTCGCAACACTGTTCTAGAGGTTTTCTACTATAGACCCAGGTACTTTGCGGTATAAGATACCAACAAAACCCCTATTCACTAGTCCTTTCGGCAACAGACTACAAGTAGCCTGAGGTCTCACTCGAGGCAAAGTTGAGGGGGTGGTTGCAGAAGTAGGTTTGCACAACCTTGTGATGTGATTGATTCAGCTGATTAATGCACAGCGTGGTGACGAACTGCGCAACTGCATTTAGTGATTGCGTGGAGTCTCCTACTCCGCGTCGAGTATTTTCAGGAAAAAGGATATTTGCACCCTCAGTGCGTCCAGAGGCCACACAGTGGGGTATATGAGACTTAATCACTTCTACTCAATCTTATTCAATAGCCCTAAATCATTCATCATTATTTATACCGATAAACATTATGATCTATGCGGATGAGTGATATACACAGTGTTGTGTGCTTTGAGACCACGATTCACTCCTAACAATTAACTATGTGGTTATCTCATTGATCCATTCATTCGAGATTTATAGGATCTTTCCTGCTAACATTCGTCCATACATGAACTATTATCATCTTATTCCATCCCTTCCTTGGAGAATATAGATAAAAATAAACACATATAAGATAACAGTGACCTTATGCATGCACTGTAAGTAATTTAAATAACAAATTAATAAGAATCATGCATAGCAATCACATAACACAATGGTTTAATGTGGCTCACCCCCCTGGATGGGAAGCTACGTCCACAAGAGCTATTGTTTATTATTTAGGAAAGGGTACAACAGTTCTTTCATCTATGCATTCAGCTGCAAACATTCTTCTTTCTTTCTCTCAAGATTAGGTCTCTGCGCACTCAGCTGCAGAGCCTTTACAATGCTTTTCTCTAACAGATCTCACAATATTCAATAATATTAACCAAAATGAGAGGTTACCCTTTTCCTTTACAAAATTTCCTTATATATAGATGAAGACTCGTAGGTCATGTCTTTAAATTTACGAAGGCGGAACCCTTAGGATCACAAAACTGTCGTGGTTTTCCCAAAACCGAACTACTGGTATCTGGCAACAAATCTTTTGTTATATGCGCGCAAATAGGTTTCTTCCACCGAGTTGTTCCTTCTTTCCCAACCTTAGATGACTGGTTCGAGTAGTAGTAGTCTTCTGCCTATTGTGATCAGTCACCTATGTCCGATCTGCACCTACCCATTGCTTGGTAGTTATCGACGATCTTTGCCAAAAATAGGTCTTCTGTGACCTAACCAAAATAATTTCCTTCATCTGTCGATGTTGTGCTTAGCTGGATCTTCATCGATGTGGCACATCGCAGTGCTGTACTCCTTGCAGCACCAACCTTGCAGATCCTCTGACACTATGCTGTGCGCAACTTCGTAGCATACCAAAACTTATCCCAAAATTGTTCAAACTTAACTTCCCTTAGCTCTGCAGTTCTCAAAATTCTTCCTGTTAAAAAATGCCCCATCTGGGCTAGGCCCAACAGGCCCCTAAAAATTACATGTGGCTTGCCCTCGAGCCACCTGGAACTCCTTGAAGGTGTTCCACTGATTATGGGCTTATCTTTGCAGCAAACTCCTTGAATGTTTGAGTCATCTTTTCTACTGTGGCCTTGGTATCTTGTTCAATTTGCCTATCTGTTTCCACCATATTTAATGTTATCTCTTAGCCGATCTAGCCTTCCACCTGCTCTTGATTCTGGTTCATCTCCTTCAACTTTTCTTCGATCTCCTATGAGATTGTGCCGGCGTCCTCTAATAATGGCTATGACTTATCGCCCATTTCTGTCTCCTTCTCCCGCAATGCTTTAACTTCCTTCTTTAGGTTGTTGATTTCCCTGTATTTGAGGAGTTTCTCCCTTGCTGGCAGCGCCTTAACCTCCTCACTCATATTTTCTAGTACTTGTTTTTCCTTCACTTCCTTCTTTAGTTCCTGTAATTGTTGATCTTCTTCAAGGGTACTAAATGCATTCAGTGCTGCTTCCAGTAGACTCTGGCACTTAGTGACTTTGATAGCAATATTCTGTGTCGCGGTCTTCACTACTCCTTGTCTCAACTACTGTTCATTTGGTGGAATTTGTGGATTGATCTGCGCTTTCAGGGAAGCAATTTCATATTTGTGGAGAATATCCATGTCTTCCTTCTCAGTCTGTAGGATATTGACCAAATCGCCAATCTTGACGATGGTATCTGCTGGTTCTGTTTGTATTTCAAACTCATCTATATTACCTGCAACGGTAGTGATCGTGTTCTACAATCTTAGTCGATGATCTGTTTCATCTTGTAATTGCATAGTACTCCGTGAGCTCTCTTCCTCGAGTTGCCTTTGTAACTTTGCCTATCCTTTCAGCGCTTCTATCGTTTTGTCATGCATTTCTTCACCGAGTTGCGTTTGTAAGTAATGGAGTCCTGGCAATGGTATGGTTGCAAGATCAAGCTCCACGTGCTCTACATTCTTTGTATCTAGCATTGCTTGATCTTGTAATGGCAACCTGATAGATAGTGGCTGCAAATGGACAATATGGGACCTCGTGGGAACCATTATTTGCTATTGCGAAGTCCCCGCGGATCCTTTTCCAGCTACTGACTCATGGTGCAATGGTAATCTTCTGTTGACTTCATCAAATTTTTGGGATATCCCTTGTAATGTAGTCAGGTTCTACTTTAAGCTATCTTGAATTGCCTTTTCATTCTTTTCTTTGCCTGTTGAAAGTTCCTCCATTTGTTCAGTTACCCTCGCGACAATCATTTAATAATCATCTTCGCGAAGCACTGTGTCTAATTGGTATTTGTTTGTTTTCCGCTTCTTCCTTTTTTCCTTGTGCCCCGAAGGACTGCCAACATCCTTCCTTTTTCCTGACTCTTTATATTCTACAATGGGACATGGGATAGGGTTATCCTCGCCAGAATCACTTTCGATATCCACAGTCTCAACTTGGAATTCAGCTAACCATTCTTTCATTAAGTTCTCAACATCTTCCTCGTACATATGGTAGTTTCCTGGGTGCCAATTGTTGAGATATTGTAACTTCAAAGAATATTATATTTGTACTTTATTATTCTGGAGATGTTTCATTCCTCCTTGAAGACCTTATTGTATATCTGGAGATGTTTATTCCTCCATCAAATTGTGGTAACTTGGGTTATTAGACTTCCCTAGTGGGGGTCGGCCCTGTATGTGTTATGTGGGTCAAAGGGTTATTAGACCACCCTAGAGGGTTCGGCCCAGTCAGTTGTAGTGGGGTATTTAACCCATTGGTTAAATACGAGCCTACATGTTTTGTGTAAAAGACAAGTCGGAGTAGTGTATAAATAGAGGAGGTGTATTCCTCATTTTACACACACTCACTCACTTGAGAGTGGTGCACTTGTGGATGAGAGTTCTGCTATGGAGAAGGATGAGCTTATGCTCAGGGTTACATCTTTGTATATTGCTGGTCATCTATATTGAGGAAGCTTTACTGGGTTTTCTACCCCATGAGGGTTTCCCAGGATAAATCTGTGTCTCTTGTGTTTATGTTGTGCTTGTTGTTTCTTCAGTGATCCTGTATGTGCTATTATTGTGAAATGGAATGTAATGCTGCTATTTTCTATCTTAGCATATTAAATCTTAACATGGTATCAAAGCTAACCTGAAGGAAGGCAATGTATGGCACTTACGACACTTGCTTCACTTGCAACAATTTGAAGGTTTGGGTTTTACATAGCAAAAACCAGTCATCATGGAACTTTCGCTATAAATCCATTTATGCAAAGGTTCAGGATCTGAAAAGTTTACAAGTCGTATATAACATCCCCAGGTACTTTTTGTCCAAAGGGCACCCTCAGATTCGTTGTACGTTTTGAGTTATGATCAGTACAAGTTAGGGTTTCTGCCTCTTCCAGATCTCAGTCAAAATCAGGGGACCTAGGAAAAAAAGGTCATAACTTGGGCTAGGAAGATCCAAATGAAATTTCGTAAAAACTGATAGATAGTACACATATTGTACTATCTTTGAAAACTTTTTCAGAGGCCGAAGATGAACCAGTGACACGTGGCACGCCGTACAAGTTCGCTCTCCTGGTTTATCCCATAAACAAGTCACATTGCGGCACTTGGCATAACTTGGGCTAGGAAGATCCAAATGACATTTCGTAAAAAGGGACAGGTATTAGACAGACTGTACTATCTCAAGAAACGTGTTCAGAGGCCGAAGCTGAACCAGTGACACGTGGCACTCCGTACAAGTTCGCTCTCCTGTTTTATCCCATAAACAGGTCACATTGCGACACTTGGCATAAATCTCTCTCAGAAAATCCAATTGAGGTCAGACCTGTCGAGATGAAATGATGACAGGTTAGGCTACCACAAAAAATGTTTTCATACCCTGTGGAGCAAAAAGTTCAGATTTATAGCAGAAAAAATCAGGTACATCTTTCTGTCAAAACGGAATTATGTTTGGAGCACCTTCATTCATGGCTTCCGGAATTTAGGGTTTCGGAGAAAGTTAGAATTTTTGGAATCGGAATCCACGACTGAATTCTACTCAGGAAAATCAAAATTTAGAGACCAAGATCGAATTTTTTGGTTGGGTAGAAGACCGGGCTTGATCAAACCCCAGTTCGGGATTTTGATCGGAAAGATGGAAAATTAGGGCTTCAGCAAAAGTTGGAATTTTTTGAAGTATGTAACCACGACTGGAAGCTCCTCAGAAAAATAAGAGTTTAGAGCCTCGGATCGAACCTTTTGATTGGATAGAAGGGTGGGATTCATCAAACCCTAGTTTGGGTTCCTGTCCAGAAGATCCAAAAGTTTCGAAGGCAATTTTGAAGGGTCAAATTTTGGAGATTTCAAAATTGAAGTATGCTAGTTTGATCAGCTTAGCAAGACACATCCTTCCATCCATTTAGAAGTGTTAAAGTCAAATATTGAATTTTTAAGGTTTCTCTAGCAAACCCTAATCAAGCTCCAGATCAAGTTTCAGGGGGAGTTGAGGCTAAGGCCTTACATAAGAAGACTACAAGAAGTCTCAACAGGTATGACTTAAGGAGGTTCAGGTATGTCTTGAAATCTGATTCTTGATTAAGTTCATAATGTGTTTGTCTTCATATTATTTATTAGCACAATCTTGATTAATGTTAGAATTGTCTTATCACCCTAGTAACGGTATGAATACATGTGAATTATCGAAGACATTCATTGATTAGGGCTATATGATTGTACTAATTCATTATGGTGTTGTGTGAGGTTGATGTTGTCTATTAACAAGATACAGGTACATCACAAAAGACAAATCAAGTTCCATGACCATGACAACATGAAGACAAAGACTCATCCATGATCTTTGTTCTACTTACGAGGTATGTATGACTTTGTTATATTATGCTTAACCTATGAGACATGCAGGTTCTAGCTCATGATCTCTAAATCATTGAAGAGATTGTTAAGGTATGTTGTACATAACTAAGCAGGTTTACTAATCCAGGTATGTTTTCCTATGTCAAGTTAGAATCTTACCTTGTGTTAGGATCCCTTATATAAGTATACTTGGTATGATTGGTTATGCTTATTCATAAAGTTAGTAATCAAGGGTTTATGCATATTATGTCTCTTATCTTGATGATTTAATTAACCAGAAGAGTACTATGACCAAACAAGAATATGCATGAGTAAAAGAAGACTTCCTTGAAACCCTGAATACTAGTGATCATGACTATACATATTCAAGATTATTTAGAATTAGAATGTTTTGATAATATTGAGGATATACTAATGAATGTATGTTTGTGTATGAGATCATCATGATGACACTAGTGCACACTTGAGCATGCACAGTAGTACAAAATGAATAGAAGTTCAAAAGACATATAGAAGATCAAACGAGAGGCAGCCACACAAACATAAAATATAAGTATTTGAGTTGTTATTTGAAATAGTAAATGATATTGCTTGTATGCATATTTGTATTCCTAGAAGATATGATGCTGAGTGTAAACATTCATAGAGCATTGAACAATATACTACTAATATGCATATGATTGGTAAGTTGGACAAACATTCCAATGTTGCTTGTCTAGAATGAATCCTCTTTGCTGACATGTTGAGAGCTGTGCACACTCTTGATAGTATGTTCTGGTAGAGATGGAAGGCATCTAGATAGCCACTGTATGCATACAGGATATGGGAAAGTGTTGTGCCAAAGTATTGGTCAAAATAGTTGCATAACTATGTAAATGATATCTGTATGCATAATAGGTTATCATGTCAATATGATTTGATGATTATGAAGTATTACTAATCATGTACTTAATTTTGATTTGTAGGAAAGATCATGATGAATGATGAACACTAAAAAAGCGATGGATGTTCGACAAAAAAAAGATTTTCAAATCAAACACACTATAAAAGGCTTGTGGCTAGAAGATTCTCTTAGAAATAGGAAGAGAATCATGATGAGATGTTTGCTCCAAGTGGCTAGATAAGACCATTCTCTTAATGGTGTAATTAAAGAAGAAGTGTGAATCAGGTTCTGTATGGGTTCCCAGGATTGATAGTAAATTGATGAGAATACATGTGAGGATTGCATCATCCTTGAACACAAGTTCTAAAGTGAGCCATAGACAAGTGTCTCTGAGAAAGAAGAGGGATTGTATATTCCTTGAACACTTGTTCTAAAGAGAGCCGTAGATGTATGTCTTCGAAAATGAAGTCCTTGGTGGACATGAGATTGGATCATCCCTAGACTTCAGTCCTAAAGAGAGCCGTAGACATGATGTCTCTGAGAATGAAGTCCTGAATGAAAAGGTAGGGGATTGCATCTTCCCCGAACCTCGGTCCCAGAATTGAGCCGTAGACTAATGTCTTCGAAAATTGAAGATAGGACTGCATCGTCCCTGAACTAGGTTCAAAATGTACGTGAGGACTGCATCGTCCATGAACTGGGTTCAAAATGTATGTGAGGACTGCATCGTCCATGAACTGGGTTCAAAATGTACGTGAGGACTGCATCGTCCATGAACTGGGTTCAAAATGTACATGAGGACTGCATCGTCCATGAATTGGGTTCAAAATGTACGTGAGGACTGCATCGTCCATGAACTGGGTTCAAAATGTATGTGAGGACTGCATCGTCCATGAACTGGGTTCAAAATGTACGTGATGGGATTGCATCGTCCCTAGACATGAGACTTGTCTTAAAGTGATAAGGATTAATCATCCTGTAAGTAGATTGGGATTGCATCGTCCCTAGACATGGTGAGGTGTCTTAAAGTGATAAGGACTAATCATCCTGTAAGTAGATTGGGATTGCATCGTCCCTAGACATGGTGAGGTGTCTTAAAGTGATAAGGACTAATCATCCTGTAAATTGATTCAGGATTGCATCTTCCTTAGACATGGTGAGGTGTCTTAAAAGGATAAGGATTGATCATGCTGTAAATTGATCTGGATTGCATCATCCATAGACATGAGAGATGTCTTAAATTGAGAGGGATTGATCATCCCATAAGTGGATCAGGATTGTATCATCCTTGGACCTATGTCCTAAAGTGAGAGGGATTGACCATCCTGTAATTGGATCATGTGTGTTGCAGGGTGTGCTGCTGTTGTGTATACTTGTATCGGTGTGGATACTTGTATTGATAGATGTATTAGTGAGAATACATGCTTTTGATGATAGATGTATTAGTGAGAATACATGCTTTGGATGATAGATGTATTGGTGAGAATACATACTTTTGATGATACATGTATTGATTAATGTACTTGTATGGTTGAGGATACTTATGTTGTAGATCGAGATGATAAAGATGCTGTAGATCGAGATGATCCAGATGCTATAGATCGAGATGATCCAGATGCTGTAGATCGAGATGATCCAGATGCTGTAGATCGTGATGATCCAGATGCTGTAGATCGAGATGATCCAGATGCTGTAGATCGAGATGATCTAGATGCTGTAGATCGAGATGATCCAGATGCTGTAGATCGTGATGATCCAGATGCTGTAGATCGAGATGATCCAGATGCTGTAGATCGAGATGATCCAGATGGTGTAGATCGAGATGATCCAGATGCTGTAGATCGAGATGATCCAGATGCTGTAGATCATGATGATCCAGATGCTGTAGATCGAGATGATCCAGATGCTGTAGATCGAGATGATGTGACGATGCTGATCGTGTTGATCTTGACGACGATGTTGATCGTGTGATGACGATGCTGATGATTGTGTGATGACGATGTTGATGATCATGTGATGATGATGTTGACAATCGTGAGGATTCAGATATTGATGTTACTGTAGCTGTTCGAGTGCTATAGAAGATGAAGACTCGCTACTGAAGATGTTGATGTTCCAGTATTGAGGATGTTCCAGTAACTGCTTGAGTTACTGATGATGTTGAGAAAGCTTCCAATGATTTATAGATGTATCATGTATGATGTTGATGACTCCTTGCTCGAGCAGATGCTGTTATAATATCCTTCTCGTTAAGGGGGAGTGTTGAGATATTGTAACTTCAAAGAATATTATATTTGTACTTTATTATTCTGGAGATGTTTCATTCCTCCTTGAAGACCTTATTGTATATCCGGAGATGTTTATTCCTCCGTCAGATTCTGGTAACTTGGGTTATTAGACTTCCCTAGTGGGGGTCGGCCCTGTATGTGTTATGTGGGTCAAAGGGTTATTAGACCACCCTAGAGGGTTCGGCCCAGTCAGTTGTAGTGGGGTTTTAACCCATTGGTTAAATACGAGCCTACATGTTTTGTGTAAAAGACAAGTCAGAGTAGTGTATAAATAGAGGAGGTGTATTCCTCATTTTACACACACTCACTCACTTGAGAGTGGTGCACTTGTGGAGGAGAGTTCTGCTATGGAGAAGGAGGAGCTTATGATCAGGGTTACATCTTTGTATATTGCTGGTCATCTATATTGAGGAATCTTTACTGGGTTTTCTACCCCATGAGGGTTTCCCAGGATAAATCTGTGTCTCTTGTGTTTATGTTATGCTTGTTGTTTCTTCAATGATCCTGTATGTGCTATTATTGTGAAATGGAATGTAATGCTGCTATTTTTTCTCTTAGCATATTAAATCTTAACACCAATCAACATTCTTCTTCTGCGCTTTGGGTGAAATGGAGATGCATTTCATCGCAGCAAATTTTTTTATAATGTGGATATATTTGCTTGTCACTTGCTTTGGTATTTGAGGTGTAAGAATGTCGCCCCGCGCAGCTGGTCGTAATATGTGTAAAAGACCAGCGCTGTCTCGTGCTATCTTTCTAGATTCAGGCTTGGCCATAGATTCTTAAATCGAGCACCTCTGCAGTCCAAAGTGTTTGTGAGCTCTCTGACATAGTGCTTTGGTTCCCTCCAACCCAAGAAGCCAATCAATATAATTAGCCAGGTGAAATGAACATATCCACCATTGATTTGTGTATCATTTAATTCTTCAAGGAATTCATTTAATAGAAATTGGGACCAATTGAATTCTTGTCCCTCGGCGGCTGCAGCGCCAAGTAGTACTATGCCTACGTTTACTTCTAACGGTTTGCACTTTCTTAAGATTTTTCCCACTAATAGGTGCGTGACAAACCGTATTGCCTCGTCCTTTATGTCCTCCATCTAGAAGCCTCGCTTCCCTTTGACCACATATTGTGTTTTCTTCATCAATGCTGCTACCTCTTTATCCTTTGTCTTTCCCTGGAAGAACTTCCTTGGGTATTCTCCCCTTTTGCTTAATCCAGTTATACGGTGGATTAAGTCAATTGTCAGGTCGATATTCTAGTCTAGCCATAAATATCCCTGGTGGATGCGAGCCATAAGAGTTCGCACCACCGCGTTGAGCTCCGGTGATCTGTTGAAATGTGGAAGCCTTAGCAAGTTGAGTATCCCCGACTTGGCTAATCTTGAAAACTAGCTCTCAGCGACCAAGGTGAGGTCACCATTCACATTCTTATTCCAGAACATGTATTTGTTGGGCTGGAACTGTGGGAACTTTGGTTCAGTTGGCTCCTCCTTCTGCATTGCTAGCAGCTCATAATCCTCCCATTTGCAATTGGAATATTTCCTAACAGATTTTTTTCCACCTCAACATGCTTCGATATTGGTGAGAGTGGTATCTCATACTTTGGGCTCTTCAGCAGTCTAATGGCCAACGCATCCATTGCATGTGGCGAGATGTAGTGTAGATTCATAGTTAACGGTATTTATTTATCATCAAGGGGTTATTTTGGCCCTACCGAACTTATCTGCAGTAGTTTTGATCTAGGCGCTGCTAGATTTTTCCCTTTGTCTTGCATTGAGGTGCCGTGTCTTGGTGATCTCCTTGGATTTTGTTCTGATTCTTTAACAATTTTCTTGTTTGGGGTTCTCATTAATTCGTCAATTCCTTCGTGTTGGAACAACCTCATAGTCTCTTTAACCGTGAACTCTTCTTCAAATAAAAATTTCTTAGGCATGCAAACACTTTCAACGGTTGTAGATGGCTTACGAAAACTAGCTCAGATAGAAGTATTTGCAGAAAATTCTAAGTGTTTGATATGCCCACGAGACGATATGCAGTGTTATTTATAGGCGTGGCGGACCCTCCTCCGCACCCTTGAATGGATAGATATGCATTTAATGGTGGTATCCATTGGCCAAATCCGGTCGTTTTTGCTGTCTTGTCTTCCAGAATTGTGATCAGAACGACTATCTGTGCTTTAAATGCCCGAGCGGTTGGTAGGAAACTACTGTATAACACCTATATTCCCAACCGACACTTGTAACGGCTATTTTTTGGAGCTCTGCGTCGAATTGCGCGGCAGGTCATTGTTGGTTCTATGCAGTGATTTCGCGGCATATAATTTATTTTCTTTCCAGTTGTTGCCTTTTGAATGTCGTAACGACGCATTGTTTCTTTTCTTTTCCTCTCTCTCTCTCTCTCTTTTTTTTTAACCGCAGTGCGCAGTACAAATCTATCTCTATCAGTCTATGTACAAAGTTTTTCACAGTTTCTAGTGCCCAATTCCGACCATACTTAGCACCTAGAAACTTTTCCTTCTTCTGATCATTATGGATGTTGTGAAGCAGGACTATTGCGGTAAAGCTTTAGTCTGCACCCATTTATCAGATTGGCTAAGTGGACTGCGCCACCATTAGTAACATCTATTACAGTATATGGTCCAAGCCAATACATTTTAAATTTTCCAGGAAACTTCATGAATTTACTATCGTACAGTAGGACTAGATCATCTACTTGAAAAGACTTATTCTTGATGTGGCGATCGTGCCATGCTTTTTCTCATTCATTCTGCACTTGCTGGTGGAATCCTATGATGAAGTGCTCTTCTTCCAACCCAATCAAGTGTGGCAGCCTTTCTTCTAGTGCTGCATGATCTGCCATCCCTGTAAACGCAACTATTATCAAGCTGGGTATAATGTAATCCATTGGCATTATTGCTTCTTGTTCGCAAGCCAATCTAAAAGGTGTATGTCCATGTTATCGGAAAATCCACTTGAGCAGACGCGAGCCGGATCACCCTAGCTCAAAGTGAGTCTAGCACAAATAGAACAGACTACCAATGCATTTCCTAGATCTACTTAAGGATAGAGTACTAGATTCCTTACCTTTCACTTCTCAATCCTTTCTCCTGAATGCTGATCCACGTCCCACGGTCGTCAGATCCAAGCTGCAAGACCTATCAAGACAAGAAACAAGAGAAACTAGTAAGAGACATCTATACAATAAGAGACCTAAGTAAACAGTTAAGCAGGTAAACTACTCAATATCATTACACACATGAACAACATTGGGTGAAATAATTTGTATTACTGCAAATAGAGGGGTACATGATAGAGATATAGAACGACAACCAAGGCTTAACACTGTATCCCTTCTCCAACAAAGCCGATTGCCATATCCTTACAAGGAAGTATGAGTTCTCCAATAGGTGAGTGGAGATGTTCTAAGAATGATTTGTCCAACATGTAAATTCCATACTCTTCCTCCCTTTGGGATGGGAGTGAGCTTCATTTATATAGGACTAAATGGATAGGGTATGGATACGATAGATTGAGAGATGGTAGGAGAGGTTAAGGGATCTCCCCAAAGGTTTAGGAACTGAGTACCAGCTCTTCCATGAGGTTAGGGATAGGGTCCCAAGTCAACAAGCTTCGAGATGGACCTCGAAGAAGCTATTTTTGCCACTTAACCGACTTTGTCTCACCCTGTAATGGAGCAAGGTGCGACGTCGCATGTTTCTAGTGTGCAACCTGCGACGACCTTTCAAAACTTAGCATAATTGGGTACAAATCCTCCCAGGATGATTACTTAGTCCAAGTATCTTCAGGGGTGTATACACTGAATCTTATGACAAGTAGATTTAGGGTGTAACAGAATGCCCCCCAAAGCATGAAGTTGTTGAAGATAGACAGGTGAAGTGCTTTGATAGAAGTAATGGCAATAGACTTGTCGGACGAAGGACACTGCTGCAGTACAACTAACTCTGAACTGACAATGTCATGTGAAGTACAACATGGCTGTCGACCAATACATTGAATATCCATGGTAATAATGACCAACTGAACACAATCATGGCTACTAGACACAAGCATAGATCCATGATGAGATGATAACATAGCCATGACCAATAAAAAAGTGGATCCGTGTGATACAACTCAATACAAACTCCATCGCAACCCTACTAAAACATGACTCCCCATGGTCTTCAAGATGAACCCGCATTGATATGAATCTATCCATGTGATTACAAATGTCTTGACGTCAAACATGGTAGAAACCACTTGATTACCGGCCATTGATGTAAACCATTAACAAGTGTGAGGGAGATCACCATTGATGTCAATGATTCCCAAGGTATCACAGTACATATCATCAAGCATGAATAAATGAGTTGAAGTTGAATGCAAGATGAAATCTTTCAATCAAGAGTCAATGATATAAACTCATGATGAAAGCGAGGTAACCTACCATTGAGCCATGCACGGCCAAGGTACTTGACTGGTTTCTAGATTCAATCCTCGGATGATGTGTTGAATTCGACAAGGATGAATCCGTCGAAGGAGGGCCATGATGAATCCCCCATCAATCAACACGAAACAAGATAAAAATGTATAGAGCAGATCGAATGGTACAGTAACATGCAAGACTGACTCAGAGTAGACTGACGTGGTGGTGGGTGTAGTGACTACAAATGATAAATGATAGAAATATTCTTGAACATGGGCATGGCATGACTTGGTAGTATTGACACGATGAGTGTGACACAAATTCTCAAAGCAACTGATGAAGGAAGCTTTTCTTTGAATGACTCAAAGGAGTAATGATACTTAGGAAATAAGTGAAACTCGAGGACAAACGGATGATCCAAGTGCTATATGCAAATGCAGATGAGTGCCATGTTCAAGAACGACTACATACTACCACTAATAAGGCATGTAACAAAAACACTTTCCTTTTTCCCCATCATGAATATTGAGTGCCTCATGTGTTTTTTTACGAGCTTGATGAGGGTAACCAGATGCTCGGTATAGCTCATCTCATAGATGAGTCCAATCCCAAATATTTTCTGAACCTAGGATAGGAGGGGTTTGTCCCATGACGGGCCCTTCAATGTGAAAATTTTAACGAGTCCATAGAAGGTAAACTCGGTCATCATTTCATGTTTAGAGAGTCTGAAAAGAACTAAAGAAGACTCCAACGGTCCTTTTTCGTAAAGTTAGCCTCATCACCTGAAAAGGGTAAAACAATGTGGGAGAGGACTCTTCCAGTCATGATTGGCTGGAGTATACCTTTTTTGTAATTAGTGCCTATTGATCTGAAAAAGGGGTAAAATATAACCAGGAAGACGACCATTCAAATACTTTAACAAGTGTGAATGCGGCAAGTTCGCTTGGCAATATGTTCGTTTTTGGAGAGCCTAAAAAGAGCTTAAAGGTAGACTCTGGGGGGTGTCCTTTTCCGTGGAAGTTTAACGAGCCTGAAAAGTGATAAATCATAACTCGGTACTTGTTCTCATAGTTCCATGAGTACGAGAACAAACGAAGAGTAAACTCATCATCACGCAATAATTACAAATTAACCATTGCAAAAATAACGACAAAACATCAAGGGAGTGTTCATACTTGTGATGACCGTTGTAATACGAGAAATGGCACAAAAGACCACTTACAACTCCTGCACACTAGAAAATGTGTCAAATAGCCTCAAATATGACAAAAATGGTCAAAAACTATGATAAATGGCCCAAGAGCATCAAAATATTTGAAAAGGAATATTCCATTCTATTTATAAATAGAAAAATGGGCCAAAATAGATTTCATTGTTTCATTTGCCAATTTGGGAGGAGAAGTACCGATTTGGAGCCAAAACTTCCTTTTCCGATTCTGGGAGCTACGATCTGCTATTTCACCAAATGTCTGGATTAGGTAGGCCTAAACTTCATCTAGCAACTTTCCGATGGATTAGATTTTGTTTTTAGGTTCATTTTTTGGGTTTTTTTATGAGTTCATGGAGGCCTACTGCACACTCTTCTCGTCGTAGTTGGCCCTTTCGGGACCTACGACAAGATCGAGTCATCACAAGCCTCGAATGGGTGAAGTGCGATGACATCGAACTATACGCAAACGCACAGTGCGACGACAGAGTTTCAAATTCCAAACATAAAAAAGAATCCAAAAAATGGACTTGTGAAGGTTGAAGCAGGACCTAACAGTGTTTAAATGCCCTTTTTGGCAGGTTACTTTCTCGCAAACATGGTTTTAGAATGGTGAGAACGAGAACACGAGATAGAAGATGAACAAGCTGCCAATGATCCACAATGCATGGATGCCTTGAGGAACTGTGGTTTGCTCAAGTTATTTGAGATTTAGGGGATGAGGTCCCAAATCCCATTGCTATCACACTTGCCCCAGATTTGGGATGCGGCCCAACAGTATTTCGTTATTGGTGAGCACATCCTCACAATAGATGTTGAGGACATCTATTTTCTCATAGGTCTGTCCTGGAGAGGGGAACCTTCACATCTTACCGGAACACGGGCCAGTGACCACACAGTTGATGACATGGTGTCACAGCATTGTATTGCTACTTCTCGACCTTCCAGTGGGAAGATTCTGATCAGGGATGTGGTGAGCCGCCTACTATGTACCATATTGCTTACTATTACTAGAGTGGTGGGTAGCCAAGCCCCACACACGGATACTTGGAACCAGATGCTTTATGGGGAGGACTGCATGTCCCCCATGGTTTTCAACTGGTGCTAGGGTCTCCTCGCAAACCTCTGAGTTCAGCTAACCAAGTGTCAGCGGGGAGAGATCAAGCAGTTTGGTTATGGGTCGATCATGGTATCGTTCCTCTTGGAGTAGATCCCTCTCCTGTGCCCACAGGTGGTATTAGATGACAAGGATCCTAGAGATCCCCACATGCTCAGATGGACTGAGGTCATGACTCGTCATGGTGGAGGACCTATCATGAGTTTTGGTCTGGAGTTCTTTAGCTAGATGGAAGGCCAATTACACATGGTTGAGGAATTCCCGTGTAGTGGTACAAATTTTAGAGAGGATCCTGACTTGGCGTTGCCCGAGGGTGCAGCATGGGGTGACATAGGTGAGAACAAAAATCCTTGTACTTTTAATTTTGTGTATTTATCATTTTCTTAATGCAGTGCTGACAAGTACATAACATGTGTTTGCATATGTGGGGCTTGTATGGCCAGCAGGACTTTCTCTCCTCGCGAGGAGATATAGAGGTGGGGAAGCAGGTGTGCCCCCAGGTGCTCATGCTACCATCGAGGAGATGGAGGAGGTATACAGGAACTTGTCCCAGCTGACAGTGGAGGTTCTTGAGCCAGCGATAGATGACCTACCAAAACCTATGCATAGGTTTGGGGTTGGAGCATCCGTACACTTCAATGCCCTACTCCGCAAGGTGGCAAGGATCGTGGACAGCTTCCTCACTCAGCGATAGCGTGTTGTCTGTGCTAGGGGGGGTGTACGGGTCAAGCGTCAGGCCTGATGACACTATTATACTTGTAATGAGAGCTTAGAGGCCTCAAATTTTTGTAGAGACTCATTGAAAACCATCGTGCTTCAGATTTTGTACCAGCACTACTTTTGAGTGATATATATATATACAGACATTATTGGCGATTTATACATTATTTGTTTTAAAATGATGAGTGATGTGATCTTGTTTACATGTTTGCTTTTATACATTACATTATTTACATGTTGTGAATGCTTTTACATATTATGAATATTATGTGTGTGTGATGTACCAATCCAAAATGAAGTTGGCCATCGAGTCAACAACTGTGTTTAACTCTCGTGGAATGTGTAGGTACTGAATGGATTCAAATGACCTTTCTAGGAGACGTACTCATCTGAAGAGACAGAGTAAGGTGGGATCACGGATGGCGTAAACCCGGTTAAGATGGGAAACCACTAATTGAGAATCCATGTGGTTCATACCCAAGGAAATGGCGTTAGCTAGGGTTCCGATTACTGCCTGATACTCTGCGGCATTGTTGGTCGCAAACCCTAGGAAACTTCCTCCTGAGCTAATGAGCTCACCTCTTGGGGAATATAGTACCCAAGCTGCCGAAGCAAGGTTACGGGTATGTTGGCTGGCGCCATCCATGAATCCATAGCATGTTTCCATCTACACATGCAGATAGAACATGGTATAAGGAGCGGAAACAAGATCTAAAGACACTCCAAAACAAAAGCATCACAGCACAAAAAAAAAACACAAAAAACATGCCATGTACAGTATATACAAGAAAGTCTAAGCGTGATGAATTTAAGCATAGTATCTCTTCAGGTAAATCCCATTGCGGGGTTCACTGAAAGGGATTCCATCATAGTCTTCAAGCTCGTAAGCTCCCTTCTCCAAAACACATTTGACATGCCACATGGATTCGAACTTTCCTGCTCCTAGTTTGTCGTACTTCTGGTCATAAGTGAGGACCAGGTCACCATCGTTAAAGATACGAGGTTCAACTGACTTGTCGTATTGGGATTTGATACGTTTCTTGTGTGATTCATTAACAAGAACGACATCTCGGCAGGACTCGTCAAGTTTTTCTAAGTGCAAGAGACGTTCTTCCTCGGTAGTAGTGTTAGGAAGAAGTTCGATAATGAGTTGTAGAGACAGAATTTCACACTCTATAGGTAGGACAACCTCCAATCCATAGATTAGTTGGAAAGGAGTGAAACCTGTGGTGGTTTTGATGGAAGTTCGGTAGGCCCATAACGCTGAGAAGAGCATGTTGTGCCAATTGGACTTAGGTGTCCCTATGATCTTTTGGACCACAGTTTTCAAGACCTTGTTAATGGCCTCAGCCTGTCCATTGGATTGCGGGTAGTAGGGTGTTGAATTCTCATGGAAAAAACCCAACCTATTGCTCAGTTCATCAACCATATGGTTGTGGAAATGGGAACCATGATCAGTAACAATCGCCTGAGGAACTTCGAACCGCGCTATTACATGATTGAACATGAAGAGTGCGACGGTTTTGCCGTCGTTCTAGTATGTAGGCATAACTTCGGCCCACTTTGTAAAGTAATCCACAGCTACAATGATGTAACTATGCCCCTCGACCGAGGTAGGATTACAATGCATAAAGTCGATGCCCTATTTTGCGAAGGGGCCCACGACAATAACCGAGTGTAATGGGGAAGGATGGGTGCGCTTCTTTGTATGGAAGTGTTGGCAAGGAGAACATTTTTTTACGGCCTTAATACAATTTTTGAAGATAGTAGGCCAAAAATATCCTGCGCGCAAAATCTTCTGGGTTGTAGCCATCCCAGAGAGGTGACTGCCACATGCCCCATCGTGACAGTCATTGAGAACGCGTTCAACCTCATCGTGAGTGAGACAACGTCGAAGAATTGAATTAATGCCACGACGATACAAAGTATCATTGATGATTAAATAATACTTCGCATGGTGATGTATCTTACAATTGTCGTCATGAGAGAGTTGAGGGTTGAAGCATTGGGTTTGAAGATACAATGAGATATATCCGTACCATGGATCAGTCGTACTTATGAGAAACAATGATTCGTCTAGAAAGGAGTCATTGTGCTCAACTTCTGCATCAGGACGGGGAAGGTCGCAAATGAGTTCAACAAACACCAAAGACTTCTTAGACTTAGATTTCTCAAAAAGAAGGTCAAATTCTTGTAGTATCATGATCCAGCATGAATACTTGTCCCCAAGCACCTGACATGTCAGTACGTGGTACATTTTTAGGAACCCATGTCTTTACTTTGTTAGTATATTGTTGTTGGACGCATATGCTTTGTAAGTCGTCCCGTAGTATTTGTTGATCAATAGTTTGTGTTATTGTTGTTGGCGCATATGGTTTGTAAGTCACCCGTAGTATTTTTGATCCATAGTTTGTAGTGGCCCATGGTTTTGACCCATAGTATTGGTGCCTAGACTTAGTATATAAGTGTGTGTTGAGGCCTATGAAGGCACCGTGAAGTTATTTGTATTGAGCTTGCTCAAAGGAGGTTTCCCCCTTGAAGTGGCCTGCAATCAATATAAAAGTGATTATGAGTTCTGTCATTTCTGCTATTTCGCATATTCTTATTAATTAATTGTTGCAGGTGCTTCACATCTGGTATCAGAGCACTTTCTTGGGCTCGCTGGGTGAAATTTCTGCCAAATTTTTTTTTCGCATCTGTTGCGGATTCAGATTTGGGAATAATCCCTATCCACTTAACTGTGGGAAGTACTTGGGCATAAGCCCTAAAAATCATTGTGAGGAGTACCATAGAAACCCCGAAGTAGCTATCCCATTGAGAGGACCTGCCAGCGAAAAGGGCAATGACCCCTACCTGATTGACTAGTTCCCACCCGTGAGGTAAACCAAGAGCTGTCGTTTGTGGAAAAGCGGTTATTAGTTTTACCTGAGCTATGGAGTGAGGGGTACTGCCCCAATACACAAGCCGTCAGACAGCATTGGTGGCCAAGTGAAACTCCTGAACCGTTAGGAAGTCGCACATACCTGGGGTCCATATCTATTTTAAGATGAACTGTTGTCAATCATTGTTGCGCCATTTCAGATCTAACTGTTTAGATCCATTCTGAAAGCCGTTCCAGATCCATCCATTTTCAATCCATTTGGCTTTGTTTCCGATCCCTTTGTTTCCGCTCACTTCCGGGCCATTGTAGATCTATCTAATTGAGATCCCTTCCAACCCGTAGCCGCTCCATTTTGGAAAAAAAAAAGTTTTTTCTCCATATCTCCCTTGTTTTCACTCCATTCCCCTTGAAACTTTCGGGGAACCCCTGTAATCCCATTCTGCATATTTCATTCCTGAGGACCCTATCCCTAATTCCACTTCCCAAAGCCCGAAATCCCACATTTGTCTATTTTTAGGGTTTGCCATAACTTCCTCAGATTTCACCCAATCACCTTCAAATTTTACCACAGAGTTCCTTTTCAAATTCTGCTTCTTTGTCCCCCTCTGCCAAATTTTTCCATTCTTTTACCTTGCTTCTGAAATCCTCATTTTTTGCTTCCCTGTCTATTCGACAGTGTCCAAAACCTAGTCAAACCCCAATTACTCTTCAGATTTTTTCCCAAATCCATATTTTCCTTTACTGAAGCAGTTTCTATTTTTGTTTTTCTACCCAGTCAACCAAAAAAAAAAAAAAAACTCCTAGTTATGGTTGTCACCTGCGCAGGAGCAAAAACTATGGAAGAAGCACTTGCAGCCATCCAAGCCAAACTCCAGGATATGGATGAAAAATTTCTCGGCCACCATCTTGAACATTCAGCTATGAACAACAAATGACAGTCCGAGTCTTCATCAGACAATGGGTTCTCTTCTTCTAGCAATTTTCGTGGTCCGAAGCTTGATTTTCCTCACTTCAATGGTACTGATCCAACTGGATGGATCTATTGTGCAGAACAGTATTTCAGTCTGCATAATAATTTTGATGTCAACAAAGTTCCACTTGCATCCTTTCATTTGGAACAAGAAGCTCTTCAATGGTACCGTTGGTACATCAAGGCTCATGAAGAGCCAAAATGGCCATACTTTTTCCAACTCCTTTTGCAAAGATTTGGTCCTAGTGCTTTTGACGACTTCACAGGAGCCCTCACTAAACTTCTCCAAATTGGCACTATGAGAGAGTATCAAACCGAATTTGAGAAACTAGCTAACCACACTAAAGGATTGTTTGATGACTTTTACCAGAGTTGTTTTATCAGTGGTCTAAAGGATGCCATCCGCTTTGAGGTCAAAATGTTATGTCCCAACACAATGATGGAATCCCTAGGGTTGGCTAAGTTGGAAAAAGACAAGATTGTAGCCCAACAATGCTCCAAGCCCACTTTTTTTCCCTTCTGAAATATGGGTTCTCAATGACCACCCATACCGCAGGCTCCTCGACCAACTCCTATCAAGTGTTTGTCTGAAACAGAGATGCAAGCACGCAGAGAAAAGGGGCTTTGCTATAATTGTGATGTGGATTCTCCGCCTTCCTCTAAAATTGGTGACGAATATCCTGAAACAATGGATGCTCAGGTTGACATTCAGGAACCTCCTATTGACCCTCCGTCTCAGGTTGACCAGCTAGAGATATCTCTCCATGCTTTAGCTGGAATCACCACCCCCCAAACAATGCGGGTCAGGGGTTACTTCAAGAAGCTTCCTCTTACAATACTCATTGATTCTGGTGGCACTCATAATTTCATTGACCCTCGGATCGCCAAACAAGCTGATTGTTTTATCCATCCTTGCTTCAACTTTGAAGTCATGGTTACCAATGGGGGCACGTTACCTTGCAAAGGGAAGTGTCGAAATGTGTGTATCTCTATGGGAGATTATACCTTGCGCTCTGACATGTTTGCCTTGACCTTAGGCGAATGTGATGTGGTTTTGGGCACTCAATGGCTAAGTACACTTGGCCCTATCTTATGGGATTTTGCTGAACTTTAGATGTAGTTTTCCCTCAATGGAAAAAAACACACATTGAAAGGATTACAACCAGTGTCTCTCAGCATCATCAGTTCACATCGCATGGAAAAACTCCTCATGAACAATTCACATGATGTCATTGCTCAGATCCATTCCATTTAGATGCAACCATCAACGGTCTCCACTACTCCTTTGGATCTACAACAAATTCTGGACCGATATACAGGTGTCTTTGCTGAACCAGTGGGATTGCCACCTTTAAGGCCAGAAGACCATCGTATTCAGCTCCTTCTTGGCAGCATTCCTCCCAACATCAGGCCCTATCGCTACCCATTTCACCAAAAAATGGAGATTGAAATGCTCGTTCGGGACTTATTGAAGCAAGGTATTATTCGCCCAGGCACTAGTTCCTTTTCTTCTCTAGTTCTTCTTGTCCACAAAAGAGATGTGTCATGGCACCTCTACATTGAATTCCAAGCACTTAATCACCTCACCATCAAGGATAAGTTTCCAATTCCTGTTGTTGATGAGCTTCAGGGGGCTCAATTTTTCTCCAAGTTGGATCTTCGTTCTGGGTATCATCAAATTCGGGTTCATGAGGATGATATTTCTAAAACAACTTTCCACACACATGATGGCCATTATGAGTTTTTGGTCATGCCCTTTGGCCTCACTAATGCTCCTTCCACATTCTAGGCCTTAATGAATAAAATATTTCGGCCCTACTTGAGGAAATTCATTCTGGTATTCTTTGATGATATCCTCATCTATAGTAAAACATGGGATGAACATCTCCAACACCAGGATCTTGTCATGCAACTTTTCTCTGACCATCATCTCCACGCCAAGCAGTCTAAATGTGTTTTTGGATAGAAGGAAGTTGAGTATCTCAAGCACATTGTCTCAACACAAGGGGTTCACGTGGATCCTGCCAAAATCGATGCCATGAACAATTGCCTGCATCCTCAGACACTCAAGAGCCTTCGTGGTTTTTTGGGGTTGATTGGCTACTACCGCAAGTTTGTCAAGGATTATGGGAAGATTGCAGCTCCATTAATTGCTCTATTGAAAAAGGATGCTTTTACATGGACACATGCTGTTCAGTGTGCATTTGACAAAATGAAACAAGCTATGTGTACTACACATGTTCTAACTATGCCCGATTTTTCCAATCCCTTCACTATTGAGAGTGATGCTTGCGGCAATGGACTTGGTGTTGTTCTCCTTCAAGATGAACACCCCATTGCGTTCACCAGCAAATCCCTTTGAGGTAAGAATTTAGCTGCCTCTACATATGAGAAGGAAATGATGGCTATTTTTCATGCAGTACAGAAGTGGAGACAATACCTATTAGAGAATCATTTCTCCATCAAGAATGATCACCAGAGTCTGAAATATTTCTTGGAACAACGTGTCTTTGCCCCAACAAAACAGAAATGGGTTAGCAAACTCATGGGTTATGACTATGAGATCACTTACAAGAAGGGTAAAGACAATATTGCGGCAGATGCTCTTTCTCGCACATTTGATGCCCAAGGTTCTCTTTCAGCTATTTCTATGCCTGTTCCAAATTGGTTGCAATCTGTTCAACAGGGTTATGTCAATGACTCTTCCTTATCTCAAATCATCCAACGCTTGACCAACAACCCTTCTACTATACCACATTACTCTTGGGATGGTCCTTCTTTGAGATACAAGGGTCATCTCGTGCTTCCCCAGAGCACGGATCTTCAATAGGATGTCTTCTATGAAATCCATGCTTCTCCATCGACAGGGCACTCTGCGTTCCTCAAAACGTATGAACGGGCACAGCGTAACTTCTTTTGGAAAGGCATGAAAAGGAAAATTCAACAGATGGTGGCTGAATGTGATACCTGCCAGCGTAATAAGGGTGAAACAACACTCTTTCCAGGATTGCTCGAACCCTTGCCCATACCTACACGGATTTGGATAGATATTTATATGGATTTCATTGAAGGGCTCCCTAAATTTAGCGAAAAGACAGTGGTTCTCGTTGTGGTTGATCACCTCTCCAAATATAGTCATTTTTGTGCTCTCAGCCATCCCTATACAGCCTCCTCAGTCGCTCAAATTTTCCTGGACCAGATCTTTCGTCTTCATGGCATCCCTTCTTCCATTGTCTGGGATCGTGATGCGACTTTCACCAGTCATTTTTGGACAGAACTGAAGAATAGTTCAGGGTATCTGATCTAGGATCTTAACTGAGAGAACAACATGTACAACATATCTACAGCATATCAATCATGGAGACAATAATGCAAGCACACAAGAGACACAAAGATTTACTTGGGAAAAACCATAAAGGTGAAAAAACCCAATAACTTCCTCAAAGATAGATAGAGCAATGATACAACCAACCAAGAGAGATAGACATAACCTAGCAGCAGATCCTCCTCCTCCATAAGTGTGCCACACCTCCTTGAGTGCATGAGTGAGAAGTGAGTGAGTAAATCGAGTGCCTCCCGCACTCTATTTATACTTGACTTGACTTGCCTTTTTACCTAACTCATGTAGGCTCGAACTTAACCACATAACATAATGCTGGTTGGGCCGACCCCCAATAGGGTGGTCTAATAACCCTTTGACCCACATGGCCGACCCCCAATAGGGTGGTCTAATAACCCTTTGACCCACATGACTTATACAGGGCCGACCCCAAACAAGGTGGTCGAATAACCCATCAAGTATAAGTTACGACACTTACAATATAAATGACGGCACTTCCTTATAGAGGAATAATACCATCTCTATAGGAATACAATATACATATATGTGAAATACATTCCGAAGTTACATATACATCAACACTCCCTCTTAACTAGGAAGGTATTTATCAGCACAGTTCTTCTAGCACAAGTCATCTTCTCTGGATCATCGTCATCGATGCATCGTCATCATCATCATCACTGCTGTTGCTATCTCAATCAATCTCTGAATCTACTCGTCATAGGAAGTTCTACAGAGCTAGTCCTTTTTCATACTGGATGTAGGCCCACCACCTGCAGGTCTTCATCATCACTGGCCATACTGTGGAATCCTTAGGACTTATTACGTGCGTCACAAAACCTGGCTGCAGCATCCCAGGCTATTACGAGCACACAACTCTACCTGTAGGATCTCCCAGGAGCACATTACATGTGACCCATCACAAAACCTGGCTGAAGCATCCCAGGCTGTTACGAGCACGCAGCTCTACCTGTCAGATCTCCCAGGAGCACATTACATGTGATCTCACCACAAAACCTGGCTGAATCATCCCAGGCTGTTACGAGCACACAAATCTACCTGTCGGATCTCCCAGGAGCACATTGCATGTGGTCCACCACAAAACCTGGCTGAAGCATTTGAGGCCTTTTTCATCCTGTCCAGATCTCCCAGGAGCAAATTACATGTGGTCATGGCAAAACCTGGCTGAAGCATCTGAGTCCTTTTTCATCCTGTCCAGATCTCCCAGGAGCAAATTACATGCCATAGGACAAAACCTTGCAAGAGCATCTGCTAGATATCCCAGGGCACCGAATTACATGCCATAGGAAAAACCTCGAAAGACTATCTGCAGATCTCCCAAGGCACAAATTACATGTCCTCTTAAAGAAAAACCTCGAAAGAGCATTTGCCAAATGTCCCAGGCCACCAAATTACATGCCATAGGCAAAACCTCGAAAGACCATCTGCAAATCTCCCAGGGCACAAATTACATGCTTACTTGCACAACCTGATCCACGGCCACAAAGTATCATCTGATACTCATCAAACATCATCCTGATGTACACATGATCATCCTGATCATCATCACTGTAACATCCTGCTGCATGTCATCTGGAGAAGCTCGTCATCCACGATCATCCTGATCATACAATGCATCCATCTGATGCACACCAAGTATCCACCTGATACATACATAGATACATGATCTACACAATGTATCCATCAACATACATGATCTATCTGATCATACAAAGATACATGATCCACACAATGTATCCATCAGCATACATGATCTACCTGATCATACAAAGATACATGATCCACACAATGTATCCATCAACATCCAACATGATGCGTACATACATAAATGATCCAACTGATCATATCCAGCATCCAACATGATGCGTATACAAAATACATACACATGATCCAACCGATCATATCCAGCATCAACATGATGCATACTTACATACATAAAAATGATCCAACCGATCATATCCAAGCAGAAACCAGAACATCATCCTGATGCTCGTCATCCAGCGCTTACATCCACAACCATGTGAAGGATCCTCCTTCCAACATGCTTGGAATGGCTTCAGCAAATGTGTCCATCACTTCTTCCTCAAAGTGTCCTCGATCTGAAGAATGCCAAGCCTCTCTCTGAAGTACTTGAACTTCACCCTGGCTAGTGGCTTTGTCAGCACATCTGCAATCTGCTCGTCTGTCGCAACATATAGGAGCTTCACAACTCCTCTCTGCACCATATCCCTGATATAGTGATATTTGATCTTTATGTGTTTCGACCTGTCATGAAACACTGGGTTCTCGGATAGCTTCACACAAATCTAGTTATCACATAAGATACCAGTAGCATCCAACGGGAGATCAAATAACTCAGACCGTAGCTCCCGTAGCCATACTGCCTCACAGCTAGCTGAACAGGCTGCAACATACTCTGCCTCAGCTGTACTCAGTGCCACGCAGGACTGCTTCCTGCTAAACCAAGAGATCATACCTGATCCCATACTGAAGCAGCACCCAGATGTGATCTTCCTATCTGCAGCACTTCCAGCCCAATCTGAATCAACATAACCCTGCAGGTACTTTTGATTGGCTTCATACTTGATCCCATAATCCACTGTACCCTTCAGGTACCTCAGAACATGCTTTACAGCAATCAGGTGAACACTCCGCGGATCCATCAGGAATTGGCTCCATGTGTTCACAGCAAAGCAAATGTCCGGTCTTGTGTTCATCAGGTACATCAAGGACCCAATCATCTGACGATACATAGAGATGTCAACCGGCTCAGATGAAGCATCACATAGAAGCTTCAGATTCGATGCCATAGGTGTGGCCATGGCCTTGCAATCCATCATCCCGAACCTCTTCAAGATCTCTAGTGCATACTTCCCTTGTCCAAGGAAGATTCCATCTGCACTCTACCACACCTCCATGCCAAAAACAAATAGTGCATCATCCCCAAGTTCTTCATCTTGAACTCGGTAGTAAGCTTCCGCTGCATGTCGGCAATCAATCTATCTTCACCTGTAACAAACAGGTTATCCGCATACAAAAGTAGTATCACTGGACTGCCTTCCTCTACCTTGTAGTAAAGGTTGGAATCCGCTTTACTCTTGGTAAAGCCCAAACTGGATAGAAAGCTATCTATCCTACCATACCAAGTTCTGCACATATATATGACTACACCATGTTGTCTTGAAATCCATCTGGTGCATCTTCTATTTCATCACTTTTATATTTCTCAATGCTGCCATCTGCAACATGCTTGATCTGATAGTTCCATTTGGAAGTCATAACAAACTTCCCTTCATGTCTTGGGACTACATCCCAAACATCATTCTTCATGATCGACGGATCATGGCATTTCATTTCTTCATCCCAGATCTTGGAAACTTCAATATCTTCAATATCTTCAATAGATATCTTTGTTGGCGGAACAAATGTTGTAGTTCTTCTTTTGTAGGAGATGGCATACTATCTTTCCTACACAACAAGTTAAATTGCATGATTAGAAAACATCTCATAGTTTTCAGAACAAATTCTTACACATAAAGAAATATGTCATACAACCATGTAATTATCTTTGCCAATGCTTCAATACAACATTTATCCATATCCCGTAACTTTCTAGATGCCTTCCAATCTCTACCAGAACATTGTTAAGAGTGTGCACAACTCCCAACATGTCAGCAAAGAGGTTTCATTCTAGATAAGTAGCAATGGAATGTTGTACAGTGCCATAGACCACTTACCCATGTATATTAGTAGTATACTGTTCATTAATGCAACTATTATAATATGCACAATACATATCCTAATTCTAGGAACATGAGCATATACATCATTGAACAATTTTATTTAAACAAACAAATATGCAAGAAAAGATGATTAAAATACTTATCTTTCTTTGTTCGTTGGGTGGACTCCCTCTGAGTCTTCGCTTCCTTGCAGGAGTTGCTGGATTCCTAATATGAAGTAGCTTCTTCTACACCTTTCTGTTGTGGAGTGTAGAGAGATGGTCAACTCCCTCTGAATATCTGCATCCTTGCAGAAACTACTGAAGTGTGTTCCTTTGCTTTCTTGCAGGAACAACTGGAGTGTGCTCCCTTTTGATCTTTGCTTCCTGGGTTACCTGTTCTTGAACTCATATTCATCCTTGGTCCCTATGCATTCTTATTAGTATCATGATTGTGTTATCCTTGTGATCTCATATAAAATCACACATTCATTAGTATACTATTAAAACGCAATAATCTCAAGCATGTATAGTCATGATCATTTCAAACAGAAAATAATAAGCATTAGCATTCAAGGTTTATGTAGGATTCTTATGGTTAGTCAAATCATAACAAACATAACATGCCTAAACCTGTAATTACTCAAACCTATGACTCTTCAGGTTAGTTGAATCATCAATCAAGATAAGAGATATAATATGCATAAAACCTGTGATTATTCAAACCTATACCTTCATGATTCTTCTGGTTAGTCATATCATCAATTATGGTAAGAAACATAATATGCATACAACCATGATTATTCAAACCTATGACTTCATGAATAATCATTATCAACAACACATTAGTATAAGATCCTAACACAAGGTAGGATTCTAGCTTGATATAGGAAAAACATACCTGGATTAGCATGCTAGCTATTTATGTCTAACATACCCGCATAATGTCTTCTGGTTCTCTTCAGTGACTTGTGCTAGTAACCTGCATGTCTCATAAGTTAACCATTGTAGAAACAAGTTATACATACCTTGAAAGTAGATCTTCTATGTAATCCATGACAATGGATGAATCTTTGTCCTCATGTCATCATGATCATATGTTCTTGAGCCAGAACATGATTTGTCTTTCTTGGTGTACCTTTCATGTTAGTAACATAAACCTCATACAACACAATAATGCATTAGTACAATCATAAGTGTCAACACCCTAATCAATGAATATTTTCTATCGTGCATTCATAATTTTATTAAGGTGATATGCCAAGTCTAAAATCAAGATTGTACTAACCGTAATAACATGAAGACAAACATACCATAAACTTAATCATGAACAAATCTCAAAACATACCTCGATGAGTCATACCTGTCGAGATTGCTTGTAATCTCCTTATGTAAAGCCTTAGCCTCATCTCCCTCTGAAACAGGAACTCCTTCACTTATGCAGGTGACCAATCCATCTTCTTCTAGGATTAACCCTATCCACTTGATTTGCAAGAAATAGACCTGGAGCTGGATATGGGTTTGTCAGAGAAACCCCAAAAATTCAAACTTTGAATTTCAAACTTTCGAAAGGATAAAAATATGCGCCTTGATGAGCTGATCAAACTGGTATATTAAGAATTTGAAAACTGCAAAGTTTCACTCCTCAATTTTGCCTTTGAAACTTTCGGATTCACTGGACGTGGCCCTAAACTAGGGTTTGATGAAGCCCACTCTTCTGCCCAATCAAAAGGTTTGATCCAAAGCTCTAATCTTCCATTTTTCTGAGGAGCTTCCAGCCATGGTCACAGATTTCAAAAATTCCCATTTTTACAGAAGCCCTAATTTTCCACTTTCCTGATCAAAGTCCCGAACTAGGTTCTGATCAATCCCGGTCTTCTGCCCAACCAAAAATTCTGATCTTGGTCTCTAAATTTTTATTTTTATGAGTATCATTCAGCCGTGGTCTCCGATTACAAAAATTCCAACTTTCTCCAAAGCCCTAAATTCCGGAAGCCATGAATGAAGGTACCAAAAAATAATTTTGTTTTGACAGAAATATGTACCTGATTGTTTTTAGTGTAACTCCAAAATTTTTGATCCACAGGGTCTGAAAACGTTTCCTGAGATAGCCTGACCTGTTAGCTTTCCATCCTGATAGGTCTGACCTCAATTGGATTATCTGAGAGAGAGTTATGCCAAATGTCGCAACGTGACCTGTTTTGGGATAATACAGGAGAGCGAACTTGTACGGCGTGCCACGTGTCATTGTTTCAACTTCAACCTCTGAAAACCTTTCCTAAGATATCTAAGCCTATTATCTTTCCATCCTGACAGGTCTTACCTCAATTGGATTCTCTAAGAGAGAGTTATTCCAAGTGTCGCAACGTGACCTGTTTATGGGATAATACAGCAGAGCGAACTTGTACGGCGTGCCACATGTCACTGGTTCACCTTCGGCCTCTGCAAAATTTTTTTGAGATAGTACAGTCTATGTACTACCTGTCACTTTTTACAAAATTTCATTTGGAGCTTCCTAGCCCAAGTTATGACCTTTTTCCCAAGGTCACCTGATTTTGACTCAGATCTGGAAGAGGCAGAAACCCTATATTGCACAGATCATAAATCACAAAGTACAACGAATTAGAGGTTGTCCTTTGGAAAAAAGGTACCTGGAGATTTAATATTCGTCCTGTAAAAATTTCAGATCCGAAAACTTCGCCAAAACGGATTTATAGAGAAAGTGCTACGATGACTGGTTTTTTCTATATCAAGCCCTAGCATCGTAAGTGCAACAAGTGTCATACATGCCATATCATGCCTTCTTTCAGGCTAGCTCTGATACCATGTTACATTTTCAGAATTTACTTCAATCTGATCTAGGATCTTAACTGAGAGAACAACATGTACAGCATATCTACAGCATATCAATCATGGAGACAATAATGCAAGCACACAATAGACACAAAGATTTACTTGGGGAAAACCATAAAGGTGAAAAAACCCAATAACTTCCTCAGAGATAGATAGAGCAATGATACAACCAACCAAGAGAGATAGACATAACCTAGCAGCAGATCCTCCTCCTCCATAAGTGCGCCACACCTCCTTGAGTGCATGAGTGAGAAGTGAGTGAGTAAATAGAGTGCCTCCCGCACTCTATTCATACTTGACTTGACTTGCCTTTTTACCTAACTCATGTAGGCTCGAACTTAACCACATAACATAATGCTGACTGGGCCGACCCCCAATAGGGTGGTCTAATAACCCTTTGACCCACATGACTTATACAGGGCCGACCCCAGACAAGGTGGTCTAATAACCCATCAAGTATAAGTTACGACACTTACAATATAAATGACGACACTTCCTTATAGAGGAATAATACCATCTCTATAGGAATACAATATACATATATGTGAAATACATTCCGAAGTTACATATACATCAACACCTTCTTCCATTGTCTGGGATCGTGATGCGACTTTCACCAGTCATTTTTGGACAGAACTGAAGAATAGTTCAGGGTATCACCCACAAACAGATGGTCAGACTGAAATTATCAATAAATTCTTGGAAACTTATCTTCGTTGCTTTACCTATGAACAACAACATCAATGGGAAAAGTGGCTCTCTCTCGTTGAATGGTGGTACAATACCTCTTACCACACTGCCTCTAAAATGACCCCATATGAAGCAGTCTATGGTCAGGCACCTCCATTTCTTCTTCCATACACCCCCAACAGTTCACCGGTTCAGGAAGTTAACACGGTCCTTCAAAACCGTGATCAGATTCTTCGCATTTTGTGGAACAATCTTCACATGGCAAGAAATCACATGAAGCAACAAGCTGATCAACACCGTTCTGAGCGCACTTTTCAAGTAGGCGATATGGTTTTTCTTCGTCTCCAACCATACAAGCAATCCTCCCTGAAAATCAAAGGGAGTCATAAGCTCACTCCAAAGTTCTATGGGCCATATCAGATTCTTCGAAAGATTGGGTCTGTTGCTTATAAATTGGAACTTCCTCCTTCTTCCTGCATTCATCCAGTATTTCATGTCGCTTGTCTGAAGAAAGTTCTTGGCACCAACATCAGTGGACAAACTATTTTACCCAAACTGGATAATGAAGCATCCATCCTTTTGTAGCTGAAGGCTATCCTCAATCGGCGCACTCGTCAACTTCGCTCTCACTCTATCACAGAGGTCGTAATTCAGTGGCACGACATGCAACCAGAGGATGCTACATGGGAACCACTCCTTTAGATTCAACGACAATTTCCACATCTAAAGCTTTGAGGACATATCTTTTTTTAAAGGGGGAGGGGATGTTAGGAACCCATGTCTTTACTTTGTTAGTATATTGTTGTTGGACGCATATGCTTTGTAAGTCGTCCCGTAGTATTTGTTGATTAATAGTTTGTGTTATTGTTGTTGGCGCATATGCTTTGTAAGTCACCAGTAGTATTGTTGATCCATAGTTTGTAGTGGCCCATGGTTTTGACCCATAGTATTGGCACCTAGACTTAGTATATAAGTGTGTGTTGAGGCCTATGAAGGCACCGTGAAGTTATATGTATTGAGATTTCTCAAAGGAGGTTACCCCCTCGAAGTGGCCTGCGATCAATATAAAAGTGATTTTGAGCTCTGTCATTTCTGCTATTTCGCATATTCTTATTAATTAATTGTTGCAGGTGCTTCACATACATGGGGTTCGATTCGGCAATGATTGTGGTGGTGCAGAGAAACATATAGTGCCAGAACTTATGGACGGCGATGACTGCCGCGAATGTGAGTTTTTCGACATGTGAATATCTAGTTTTAGTGTCAACAAGACCCTTACTTGCATAGTATATTTCATGTTCCTGGGTGTTTTGATCCTCCTGTACCAAAACCATGGTGATAGTGGTGATAGAAGCGACGAGATATAAGATATAATCTCGATAATAATTAGACGGTTGGAGCACGGGGGAATGCATAATGGCATGTTTGATACTGTCGAAGGATTTTTGAGCTTGGTCATCCCAAATGAAGGGGACGTCCTTCTTGAGCAGTCTCATGTACCCCTCAGTCTTCAACGCAAAATTGCAAACGAAACGTCTTAAATAAGTCGCCTTCCCTTGAAGACTTTGAAGTTTCGTCACATCAGTAGGGGGTGGCAGGTTGATGATGGCCTACATCTTTAAGAGATCAATATGGATCCAATCCATATTCATTAGAGTTTGTAAAATTGATGTTAAAGGTCAAAACATTGTCAAGGAGGAAAATTACTAGTTTCCTAGGTTTGGGGTGGAAGCTTTGGGATTTGGAATAATGGGGATAATGAATGATGTTTGAACATTAGAGTGGCATAAATATTTAATAAAGGATCTAAATAAATATATAAAAGTGAAAATCAAAGTGGCATTTGATCATGAAGACACATGGAGGAAGTGGGACCCACATATGGCTAGATTTCCCCACTACACTTGGCATCATTCTCTCACCAATTCGAATTCAAGGTGAATAGAAACATACTTGGGGGAGTCCAAAAGGTATTATTCATGCATGAGTCATCCAAGGTCTAAATATACACGAAAATTAATTCCCATGGAAGAGGAAGAGGCAATTTGGAGTTAGTGAGACACTTGGGCTAGATTCCCTAGCTCTATGACAACAATGATGAAGATGCTATGACACCTATGACACAAATCAAACCTGAAGGATGACATATGACATATATGACATGTCAGGGCTAAAGATAGACTCCAAGAGGGTGCGAAAGGGTGTTAGGGAAGCTAATATGCTTCCACATGTGATTTGGTGGAAGTGGGAAACTAGGAATTGTTGTACAAGTGGCGTTCTTTGGAATCTCTTCCCAACTTGAGTTGGCATGAGTCTCTTGGAAGGAATTCGACCCATGGATAACATTAGAACTTTATAAATGTCAATAAAAATGAATTAAACCAGCTTTTGATCATTTGTAGAATTTGCAATTGCATTTGTGAAGAGGGAGAGCTAATGGATGACTAGTTTCTTGCCTTAGCCAATTTCGAGGGTGAAAGATTCCCATCCAAGTTGGTAATTGGAAAGGCCATTTAGACCTTTCCTTTGGATCTTTAATGGAGTCTTTATTTAGAAGTGTAAGCTATAGGGCAGCTCATGTTTTCTACTATTGCATCTCACTCCAACCATTTCAAGTTTTGATGGCATATTCTTGATCCTTGAGGGAGGGCGTTTTTGGTGAGCTATTGTACTCTTTGGGGAAGCTTTTAATGCCCCATTTATTTTATAATATTAATTAAATACTCTTTTATTCATCTAAAAAAAGTTTCAGGTCGAAATTCCAAGTAGAAATGTATAAATATCATTTTTAATGGAAGAACAATGCCATTTCCCCACTACCTTGTTGTGAGCCAATGTATTGATGATGATTTCGAATGAATGGATGATTCTATTATATATTTGTGATCAATATACTTCCATGGATGTCTTATACAAGTTTCATGTACTGTACTTGAGCATTTGAAGCATTTTTACTCAGTTTAGTTGTATTGGGAGGTGAAATAGTGCCATTTCCCCAAGGGTCGAATTGGGGATTTTTGCTGTTGAATGGGAGAGGGTGAGAACAGTTGTAATAATCCATTAATGGTGCATATGAGACTTTAATAAAACAATTAACAAATTACATACCTCTTTTCATAAATTTGAGTGGGTTTGGAGTCATTTGGGAAGCCATTTTCAGTACTTACCCCAGGGGGATTTGAACCCCAAATTACTAGTAAAATTGCATAATTGGTCCAGAATTTTAAGGGAGTCTGCAGAGGTATTTTGGTGGAAATATTTCATCCATAAAAATAATATTCAAGTTCTAATATCATTCATACACCTTCCTTGAATATTTGAAGGCATTTGGAGTCAATTCGAGACCTAGAGACCAATACTAGTCAAAGGCAAATTACTAGTAAAGTTCCCTACATTGGCCAGAATTGAAAGAGCATTTGCAGAAGTATTTTAAAGGTCCAAAGGCGTACCTAAAACACATATTTATGTTCTAATCTCATTCATATACCTTCTCAGAATATTTGGGATCATTTGGGGCAAATTTGGGACCTAGAGATCAAAACTAGTCAAAGGTCGAACTAGGGAAAAAAAGTGGAAAATTGCCATTTTAATAAAATTCCTAACAAGGGGCATTATAGAGGTATCAGAGCATGGTCTTGGCACCTGATGTGGTATAACATTAATGAGGACCAGGAGTCAAATAAATAAGCCACCACCCTTAGAAACTGAAATTGTATGTACTTTGGTGAAAGGGAAGAAATAGGAGAAGAAGTGCATTCATTGGTCACCATGAGTAAGGATGAGAAAGGAACCTCAGAGGAGAATGAGGAGTTTAGAAAATTATTGGAACCTTCCTTTGAATACAAGTGGAGGCAATACTTTCAAGAGTTCAAATTGTTGCTTAGTGAAATTGGAAGCAACTCGGAAAAAATAATGAGCAATGGTTCCCTTTTCAAGGAAAAGGATGAAACAATTTATGCCACAAAAGAGGAACCTAATGTAATTGTGGAACATGAGGTACATGTTGATGTCTAGGTTCTTAAAGATGCTACACTAAAACAAGAAGAAGGACAAGAACTTGTCCTTGTTCAAAGGGATTATGAGTTTCCTCATGGAGAGAGTTGCAAAGCCTTGGAAGAGGTACATGATCTCACAATAGTTGGACCAAGCAATTATGGAGAAGATGAATTAAATATTTCAATGGGTAAGAGTTGTAAAGAATTAAATTTGGTTCATAATTCCTCACCCCACACTTCTTTTCCAACCACATCACTTTGGGATGAAAATTGGGTGAAAGGTTTTTTTCTAGTGGTGCCACATGAGGGGTTGAAACTCCTACCTCCCCTTTTGATGATGACATGAATAGAGCACCTCGTTATTTAGAATTGCAGCAGCATATTGCTTTACCTTATGATGATAGATATCCTCATGGATTTATGGATGAGACTTCTTTGAGTCCTTTGAAGTCTCCTTGTTTTTCCTGCTCATTATTTGGTTCAGATTTTAGTGGAGATTCTTCATTCACTTATTGGATGAAAGAATGCATGGATGAATATTTTGATGCATATCACATTCTTTTGGAGCAGCACTATCAGACATGGGATCCTCACCTATGTCATTGGAGTAGATTTGATTGGTCACTTGAAGATTGTATGCACCTAGCAAATGGTGGTCTACTTACTTGGAGGTATAAACACTTTCATGATTCTTTGAGGAAGCATCTTCTTGATGTACATTTTCATTATGTTGTTATGTACTTTGATGATATATATTTTGTACTCATGATGTTTGGAAGATTGCATACAAGAAAATAGGATCCAGGAATCCTCTTATCTGATGGTATGGGTTGGAGAGCACTTTTAATTGTTGGGGTGCAATACAAGCAATGGGACCCTGGAATAATTTTTGTCTCGTTGGTTTGAATTTTTTTTGGGAGACAAGTAGTATGGGAGATGGATTTCCCACTTAATAAAGTGAATTTTATCAGAGTAGTGCAGTAGCAAGCATGGTGGTTCCTCTCTAAAATCTTCAAGGAGACTCAAAGACTCAAGGTTGGGCAATTCAATGGCAACTTCAAAGAATTATACAGGAAGCAGGTTCTTCAACACCCATGTTTGAAATTGCTTGAGGACAAGCAATATTGGGAAGGGAGGACTTGTCATGTCCCAAATTTGGAATTGGGTCACAATGGCCTAGTCACATTGGCCATATTCATTAGAGTTTGTAAAATTGATGTTAAAGGTCAAATAATTGCCAAGGAGGAAAATTACTAGTTTCCTAGGTTTGGGGTGGAAGCTTTGGGATTTGGAATAATGGGGAGAATAAACGATGTTTGAACATTAGAGTGGCATAAATATTTAATAAAGGATCTAAATAAATATATAAAAGTGAAAATCAAAGTGGCATTTGATCATGAAGACACATGGAGGAAGTGGGACCCACATATGGCTAGATTTCTCCACTACACTTGGCATCATTCTCTCACCAATTTGAATTCAAGGTGAATGGAAACATAATTGGGGGAGTCCAAAAGGTATTATTCATGGCATGACTCATCCAAGGTCGAAATATAGAGGAAGAGTAACTCCCATGGAAGAGGAAGAGGCAATTTGGAGTTAGTGAGACACTTGGGCTAGATTCCCTAGCTCTATGACAACAATGACGAAGATGATATGACACCTATGACACAAATCAGACCTGAAGGATAACATATGACATATATGACATATCAGGGCTGAAAATAGACTCCAAGAGGGCACTCAAGGGTGTTAGGGAATCTAAGATTCTTCCACATGTGATTTGGTGGAAGTGGGAAACTAGGAATTGTTGTACAAGTGGCGTTCTTTGGAATCTCTTCCCAACTTGAGTTGGCATGAGTCTCTTGGAAGGAATTCAACCCATGGATGACATTAGAACTTTATAAATGTCAATAACAAAGAATGAAACCAGCTTTTGATCATTTGTAGAATTTGCAATTGCATTTGTGAAGAGGGAGAGCTAGTGGATGACTAGTTTCTTGCCTTAGCCAATTTCGAGGGTGAAAGATTCCCATCCAAGTTGGTAATTGGAAAGGCCATTCAGACCTTTCATTTGGATCTTTAATGGAGTCTTTATTTTCAGGTGTAAGCTACAGGGCAGCTCATGGTTTCTTCTATTGCAGCTCACTCCTTCAACCATTTCCATTTTTGATGGCATATTCTTGATCCTTGAGGGAGGGCATTTTTGGTGATCTAATTTACTCTTTGGGGAAGCTTTTAATGCCCCATTTATTTTGTAATATGATTTAAATACTCTGTTCTTCATATCCAAAAATTTTCAGGTCGAAATTCCAAGTAGAAATGTATAAATATCATTTTTAATGGAAGAACAATGCCATTTCCTCACTACCTTGTTGAGAGCCAATGTATTGATGATGATTTCGAATGAATGGATGTTTATCTGATATATTCATGATAAATATACTACCATGGATGTCTTATACAAGTTTCATGTGCTGTACTTGAGCATTTGAAGCATTTTTACTCAGTTTAGTTGTATTGGGAGGTGAAATAGTGCCATTTCCCCAAGGGTCGAATTGGGGATTTTTGCAGTTGAATGGGAGAGGGTGAGAACAGTTGTAATAATCCATTAATGGTGCATATGAGACTTTAATAAAAAAATTAACACTTTACATACATCTGTTCATAAATTTGAGTGGGTTTGGAGGCATTTGGGAAGCCATTTTCAGTACTTACCCCAGGGGGATTTGAACCCCAAATTACTAGTAAAATTGCATAATTGGTCCAGAATTTTAAGAGAGTTTGAAGAGGTATTTTGGTGGACATATGTCATACATAAACATCATATTCAAGTTATAATATCATTCATACACCTTCCTTGAATATTTGAAGGCATTTGGAGTCAATTCGAGACCTAGAGACCAATACTAGTCAAAGGCAAATTACTAGTAAAGTTCCCTACATTGGCCAGAATTGAAAGAGTATTTGTAGAAGTATTTTAAAGGTCCAAAGGCATCCCTAAAACACATATTTATGTTCTAATCTCATTCATATACCTTCTAAGAATATTTGGGATCATTTGGGGCAAATTTGGGACCTAGAGATCAAAACTAGTCAAAGGTCGAACTAGGGAAAAAAAGTGGAAAATTGCCATTTTAATAAAATTCCTAACAAGGGACATTACAGTGGTATTAGAGCATGGTATTGGAACCTGATGTGGTAGAACATTAATGAGGACCAGGAGTCAAAGAAATAAGCCACCACCCTTAGAAACGGAAATTGTACGTACTTTGGTGAAAGGGAAGAAATAGGAGAAGAAGTGCATTCATTGGTCACCATGAGTAAGGATGAGAAAGGAACCTCATAGGAGAATGAGGAGTTTAGAAAATTATTGGAACCTTCCTTTGAAGACAAGTGGAGGCAGTACTTTCAAGAAAAAGGATGAAAGAATGAGCAATGGTTCCCTTTTCAAGGAAAAGGATGAAACAATTTATGCCACAAAAGAGGAACCTAATGTAATTGTGGAACATGAGGTACATGTTGATATGCAGATTCTTAAAGATGCTACACTAAAACAAGAAGAAGGACAAGAACTTGTCCTTGTTCAAAGGGATTATGAGTTGCCTCATGGAGACAGTTGCAAAGCCTTTGTTAGGAACCCATGTCTTTACTTTGTTAGTATGTTGTTGTTGGACTCATATGCTTTGTAAGTCGTCCCGTAGTATTTGTTGATCAATAGTTTGTGTTATTGTTGTTGGCGCATATGCTTTGTAAGTCGCCCGTAGTATTGTTGATCCATAGTTTGTAATGGCCCATGGTTTCGACCCATAGTATTGGCGCCTAGAATTAGTATATAAGTGTGTGTTGAGACCTATGAACGCACCGTGAAGTTATTTGTATTGAGCTTGCTCAAAGGAGGTTGCCCCCTCGAAGTGGCCTGTGTTCAATACAAAAGTGATTCTGAGTTCTGTCATTTCTACTATTTCACGTATTCTTGTTAATTAATTGTTGCAGGTGCCTCACATCTGGTATTAGAGCACTTTCTTGGGCTCACTGGGTGAAATTTCTGCCAAATTGTTTTTCGCATCTGTTGCAGGTTCGGATTTGGGAATAATCCCTATCCGCTTAACTGTGGGAAGTACTTGGGCATAAGCCCTAAAACGCATTGTGAGGAGTACCACAGGAACCCTGGAGTAGCTGGTCCATTGAGAGGACCTGCCAGCGAAAAGGGCAACGACCCCTACCTGATTGACTAGTTCCCACCCGTGAGGTAAACCAAGAGCTGTCGTTTGTGGCAAAGAAGTTATCAGTTTTACCTGAGATGTGGAGTGAGGGGTAATGCCCCAATACGCAAGCTGTCAGACAGCATTGGTGGCCGAGTGAAACCCTTGAACTGTTAGGAAGCCGCACATACCTGGGGTCCATATCTACCTTCAGCTGAACTATTGTCGATCACTGCTGTGCCGTTTTAGATCTATTTTGAAAGCCGTTCCAGATTCAGCCATTTTCAATCCATTCGGCGCTGTTCCAGATCTCTTTCGAGCCATAGCCGCTCTAGTCTGAAATGAAAAAAAAAAAAAAATCCTAGTTATGGTTGTCACCCGTGCAGGAGAAAAAACCATGGAGGAAGCAATTGCAGCCATCCAATCCAAACTCCAGGATCTGGATGAAAATTTTCTCGGTCTCCATCTTGAACATTTAGCTATGAACAACAAATGACAGTCCGAGTCTTGAGTAGACAATGGATTCTCTTCTTCCAGCAATTTCTGTGGTCCGAAGCTTGATTTTCCTCGCTTCAATGGTACCGATCCAACTAGATGGATCTATCGTGCAGAACAGTAGTTTAGTCTGCATAATACTTTTGATGTCAACAAAGTTCCATTGGAATCATTTCATTTGGAACAGGAAGCTCTTCAATGGTACCATTGGTACATCAAGGCTCATCCAGAGCCCAACTGGCCAGACTTTTGCCAACTCCTTTTGCAACGATTTGGTCCTAGTGCTTTTGATGACTTCACAGGAGCCCTCACTAAACTTCGCCAAACTGGTATTGTGAGAGAGTATCAAACTGAATTTGAGAATCTAGCCAACCACACTGAAGGATTGTCTGATGAATTTTACCAGAGTTGTTTTATCAGTGGTCTAAAGGATGCCATTCGCTCTGAGGTCAAAATTTTCTGTCCCAAAACAATGATGGAAGCACTCGGGTTGGCTAAGTTGGAAGAAGACAAGATTGCAGCCCAACAACGCTCCAAGCCCACTTTTGTTCCCTTCCGAAATATGGGTTCTCAGCGACCACCTATACTGCAGGCTCCTCGACCGACTCCTATCAAGCATTTGTCTGAAACAGAGATGCAAGCACGCAGAGAAAAGGGGATTTGCTATAATTGTGATGATAAATTCACTCAGGGACATAGATGTGTTCAGCAAAATCTCTATCTCTTGGATGTGGAGTCTCCGCCTGCCTCTGAAATGGGTGATGAAGATCCAGAAACATTGGATGCTCCGACCGACATTCAGGAACCGCCTATTGATCCTCCATCTTAGGATGACCAGCTAGAGATATCTCTCCATGCTTTAGCTGGAATCACCACCCCCCAAACAATGAGGGTCAAGGGTTACTTCAAGAAGCTTCCTCTTACAATCCTCATTGATTCTGGTAGCACGCATAATTTTATTGACCCTCGGATCACCAAACAAGCTGATTGTTTTATCCATCCTTGCTCCAACTTTGAAGTCATGATTGCCAATGGGGGCACCTTACCTTGCAAAGGGAAGTGTTGAAATGTGCGTATCTCTATGGCATATTATACCTTATGCTCTTATATGTTTGCCTTGCCCTTAGGTGGATGTGATGTGGTTTTGGGCGTTCAATGGCTACGCACACTCGGCCCTATCTTATGGGATTTTGCCGAACTTTGGATGCAGTTTTCCGAGAATGGACACAAACACACATTGACAGGATTACAACCAGTTTCTCTCAGCATCATCAGTTCACATCGCATGGAAAAAATCCTCAAGAAGAATTCACATGGTGTCATCGCTCAAATCCATTCCATCCAGATGCAACCATCAGCGGTCTCCACTACTCCTTCGGATCTACAACAAATTCTGGATCGATATACAGGTGTCTTTGCTGAACCAGTGGGATTACCACCTTCCAGGCCAGAAGACCATCGTATTCAGCTCCTTCCTGGCAGCGTTCCTCCAAACATCAGGCCCTATTGCTACCCATTTCACCAAAAAACGGAGATTGAAATGCTCGTTCGGGACTTATTGAAGCAAGGTATTATTCACCCAAGCACTAGTTCCTTTTCTTCTCCAGTTATTCTTGTCCGCAAAAAAGATGGGTCATGGCGCCTCTGCATTGACTTTCAAGCACTTAATCACCTCACCATCAAGGATAAGTTTCCAATTCCTGTTGTTGATGAGCTTCTTGATGAGCTTCATGGGGCTCACTTTTTCTCCAGGTTGGATCTTCGTTCTGGGTATCATCAAATTCGGGTTCATGAGGATGATATTCCTAAAACAGATTTCCGCACACATGATGGCCATTATGAGTTTTTGGTCATGCCCTTTGGCCTCACTAATGCTCCTTCCACATTCCTGGCCTTAATGCATAAAATATTTCGAACCTACTTGCGGAAATTCATTCTGGTATTCTTTGATGATATCCTCATCTACAGTAAAACATGGGATGAACATCTCCAGCATCTGGATCTTGTCATGCAACTTTTCTCTGACCATCATCTCCATGCCAAGCAGTCTAAATGTGTTTTTGGACAAAAGGAAGTTGAGTATCTCGGGCACATTATCTCAGCACAAGGGGTTCGCGTGGATCCTGCCAAAATCGAGGCCATGAACAATTGGCCACATCCTTAGACACTCAAGAGCCTTCGTGGTTTTTTGGGGTTGACTGGCTACTACCGCAAGTTTGTCAAGGATTATGGGAAGATTGCAGCTCCATTAACTGCTCTATTGAAAAAAGATGCTTTACATGGACACCTGCTGCTCAGTGTGCATTTGACAAACTAAAACAAGCTATGTGTACTACACCGGTGCTAGCTATGCCTGATTTTTCCAATCCCTTCACTATTGAGAGTGATGCTTGCGGAAATGGACTTGGTGCTGTTCTCCTTCAAGATGAACACCCCATTGCATTCACCAGCAAAGCCCTTTCAGGTAAGAATTTAGCTGCCTCTACCTATGAGAAGGAAATGATGGCTATTTTGCATGCAGTACAGAAATGGCATCCATACCTATTAGGGAATCATTTCTGCATCAAGACTGATCACCAGAGTCTGAAATATTTCTTGGACCAGCGTGTCTCCTCCCCGGCACAATAGAAATGGGTTAGCAAACTCATGGGTTATGACTATGAGATCACTTACAAGAAGGGTAAAGACAATATTGTGGCAGATGCTCTTTCTCGCACATTTGATGCCCAAGGTTCTCTTTCAGCTATTTCTATGTCTGTTCCAAATTGGTTGCAATCTGTTCAACAAGGTTATGTCAATGACTCTTCCTTATCTCAGATCATCCAACGCTTGACCAACAATGCTTTTGCTGTCCCACATTACTCTTGGGATGGTGCTTCTTTGCCATACAAGGGTCGTCTGGTGCTTCCCCAGAGCACAGATCTTCAACAGGATGTCTTCTATGAACTCCATGCTTCTCCATCGGTCGGGCACTCTGGGTTCCTCAAAACATATGAACAAACACGGCGTAACTTCTTTTGGCAGGGCATGAAAATGACAATTCAACAGATGGTGGCCGAATGTGATACCTGCCAATGCAATAAGGGCGAAACAACACTCCCTCCAGGATTGCTTGAACCCTTTCCCATACCTACACGGATTTGGACAGATATTTCTATGGATTTCATTGAAGGGATCCCTAAATCTGGCGGGAAGATAGTGATTCTCGTTGTGGTTGATCGTCTCTCCAAATATAGTCATTTTTGTGCTCTCAGCCATCCCTATACAGCCTCCTCCATTGCTCAAATTTTTACGGACCAGATCTTTCGTCTTCATGGCATCCCTTCTTCCATTGTCTCGGATCGTGATGCGACTTTCACTAGTCATTTTTGGACAGAACTATTTCGCCACACTAGCACCAAACTGAAGATGAGTTCAGGGTATCACCCACAAACAGATGGTCAGACTGAAATTGTCAATAAATGCTTGGAAACTTATCTTCGTTGCTTCACCTCGGAACAACAACATCAGTGGGAAAAGTGGCTCCCTCTCGCTGAATGGTGGTACAATACCTCTTACCACACTGCCTCTAAAATGACCCCATATGAAGCAGTCTATGGTCAGGCACCTCCAGCTCTTCTTCCATACACCCCCACCAGTTCACCAGTTCAGGAAGTTGACACGGTCCTTCGCAACCACGATCAGATTCTTCGCATTTTGCAGGACAATATTCACATGGCAAGAAATTGCATGAAGCAACAAGCTGATCAGCACCGTTCAGAGCGCACTTTTCAAGTCGGCGATATGATTTTTCTTTGTCTCCAGGTGTACAAACAATCCTCCTTGAAACTCAAAGGGCGTCATAAGCTTGCGCCAAAGTTCTATGGGCCATATCGGATTCTTCAGCAAATTGGGTCTGTTGCTTATAAATTGGAACTTCCTCCTTCTTCCTGCATTCATCCAGTCTTTCATGTCTCTTGTTTGAAGAAAGTTCTTGGCACCAACATCAGCGGCCAAACGATTTTACCCGAACTGGATAATGAAGGATCCATCCTTTTGGAGCCAGAGGCCATCCTCAATCGACGCACGTGTCAGCTTCGCTCTCGCTCTATCACAGAGGTCTTAATTCAGTGGCACAGCATGCAACCAGAGGATACTACATGGGAACCACTCCTTCAGATTCAACAACAATTTCCACATCTAAAGCTTTGAGGACAAAGCTTTTTTTAAGGGGGAGGGGATGTTAGGAACCCATGTCTTTACTTTGTTAGTATGTTGTTGTTGGACGCATATGCTTTGTAAGTCGTCCCGTAGTATTTGTTGATCAATAGTTTGTGTTATTGTTGTTGGCGCATATGCTTTGTAAGTCGCCCGTAGTATTGTTGATCCATAGTTTGTAACGGCCCATGGTTTCGACCCATAGTATTGGAGCCTAGAATTAGTATATAAGTGTGTGTTGAGACCTATGAAGGCACCGTGAAGTTATTTGTATTGAGCTTGCTCAAAGGAGGTTGCCCCCTCGAAGTGGCCTCTGATCAATACAAAAGTGATTCTAAGTTCTGTCATTTCTGCTATTTCGCGTATTCTTGTTAATTAATTGTTGCAGGTGCCTCACAGCCTTGGAAGAGGTACATGATCTCACAATAGTTGGACCAAGCAATTATGGAGAAGATGAATTAAATATTTCAATGGGTAAGAGCTGTAAAGAATTAAAGTTGGTTCATAATTCCTCACCCCACACTTCTTTTCCAACCACATCACTTTGGGATGAAAATTGGGTGAAAGGTTTTTTTCTAGTGGTGCCACATGAGGGGTATGAAACTCCTACCTCCCCTTTTCATGATGACATGAATAGAGAACCTCATTATTTAGAATTGCAGCAACATATTTCTTTACCTTATGATGATACATATCCTCATGGATGTATGGGTGAGACTTATTTGAGTCCTTTGAAGTCTCCTTGTTTTTCCTGCTCATTATTTGGTTCAGATTTTAGTGGAGATTCTTCATTCACTTCTTGGATGAAAGAATGCATGGCTGAATATTTTGATGCATATCACGTTCTTTTGGAGCAGCACTATTGGACATGGGATCCTCACCTATGTCATTGGAGCATATTTGATTGGTCACTTGAATATTGTATGCACGTAGCAAATGGTGGTCTACTTACTTGGAGGTATAAACACTTTCATGATTCTTTGATGAAGCATCTTCTTGATGTACATTTTCATTATGTTGTTATGTAATTTGATGATATATATTCTGTACTCATGATGTTTGGAAGAATGCATACAAGAAAATGGGATCCAGGAATCCTCTTATCTGATGGTATGGGTTGGAGAGCACTTTTAATTGTTGGGGTGCAATACAAGCAATGGGACCCTGGAATAATTTTTGTCTCATTGGTTTGAATTTTTTTTTGGGAGACAAGCAGTATGGGAGATGGATTTCCCAGTTAATAAATTGAATTTTATCATAGTAGTGCAGTAGCAAGCATGGTGGTTCCTCTCTAAAATCTTCAAGGAAACTCAAAGACTCAAGGTTGGGCAATTCAATGGCAACTTCAAAGATTTATACAGGAAGTAGGTTCTTCAACACCCATGTTTGAAGTTGCTTGAGGACAAGCAATATTGGGAAGGGAGGACTTGTCATGTCCCAAATTTGGAATTGGGTCACAATGTCCTAATCACATTGGCCATATTCATTAGAGTTTGTAAAATTGATGTTAAAGGTCAAATAATTGCTAAGGAGGAAAATTACTAGTTTCCTAGGTTTGCGGTGGAAGCTTTGGGATTTGGAATAATGGGGATAATAAATGATGTTTGAACATTAGAGTGGCATAAATATTTAAAAAATGATCTAAATAAATATATAAAAGTGAAAATCAAAGTGGCATTTGATCATGAAGACACATGGAGGAAGTGGGACCCACATATGGCTAGATTTCCCCACTACACTTGGCATCATTCTCTCACCAATTTGAATTCAAGGTGAATGGAAACATAATTGGGGGATTCCAAAAGGTATTATTCATGGCATGACTCATCCAAGGTCGAAATATAGAGGAAGAGTAACTCACATGGAAGAGGAAGAGGCAATTTTGAGTTAGTGAGACACTTGGGCTAGATTCCCTAGCTCTATGACAACAATGATGAAGATGCTATGACACCTATGACACAAATCAGACCTGAAGGATGACATATGACATATATGACATGCCAGGGCTAAAACTAGACTCCAAGAGGGCGCTCAAGGGTGTTAGGGAAGCTAAGATGCTTCCACATGTGATTTGGTGGAAGTGGGAAACTAGGACAAGGCAAAGACATCACGAAATTCTTGGAATTGTTTTTTGTACTCCTCAATCTCAGACTCACTGCAGGAGGCTCCTAAAGTGATGCGTTCAGGGGAACGTCCGGGGGCAGAGATATCTATGTGGATAACGGGAGAGATGTTTGCCATGTTACCTTCTTCAAAGGCATCAGGAGCAGGAATAGGATCCTTAAACCAGTCGACTTTGGTGGGAAGGAAATCTTTGGACTCAATCGCGAATTGGGTAGTTGTATTGGAGGAGGATTCTTCTGGGAGGAAATAGGAATGATGGTGCATGTCATCCCAGGGATAATCCGGGGCAGTGAGAGCCTCAAGAATCTCCTCATCAATACGGAAATTGAGGGTTGTCAAGTCGGTTGACGAGGGAATGGTGGTGGAAGAGATCATATAAATGGTATTAATCTTGTCGGATGGGGAGGAGACCGGTGGGTGGATCTCCTCAATTGTGGGGGGCGCCGTCTCAAGGTCCAAATTATTCATCTCGTAGAGAGCTACTCAATAATCGGGGAGATTAGGACAGTGATGTGAGTAGTGGCCGTAAACACCGCATATGGCACAAGGGTGGTTGGTGCGCAGTGATTTATCATGAGGCTTGGGGGTTGGGTCGAGTTCGAAAACCGGGATGTTGGGGTCATCGTCAAGCATCTGCATGTGTTCCTGCAATGTCGGTAATTGTAGACATTGGTGAGTCGGATGACCTAAATCATTGCACAACGAGCATTTGGGGGGAGCATGAAAAATGGGAGGGGGTTTAACTGTCTTGGGAGGAGGTAAAACAGTGTATGGTTGTGGGCCTCTGCCCCTAGTGTGCTTGATAAGAGGGGGGGGATTCAAAGGGGTAGTGACACCGAGAGGTGGTTGACTAGTAGTAGCCATGGGTTGCACCGGTTGTAGGACAATGTTTGGTGTCGGTGGGAGAACGGGAGGCGAAAGATACCACACGGGTAATCCCAAGGTTAACCCAGGGAGTTTAAGGGTAGCCATAACCGGGGTGCTTACTACTCCCGAGGGAGGGACTAGGAAGGGGATTGTGTAGATGGGTGTAACACCAATGTGGCTAGGTACCAATGGTGGTTTGGGCAACAAGGGCGGTTGATTGTTAGGTGTTTGTATGTCGTGGGAAAGGGTACATAGGTTAGATACGTCGGGTGCAGATGACGGGGGAGGAATGGATTGGAATGTTGATGTCATCGGTGGATCTGAGTAAACTCCAGGTCCCACAGATAAAACAAATGAGGTAGCGGCACCAATAACGGGTTGTTAAACCATGGGGAGAACATTTTCGGGTGCAGCGGGGGAATTTGGATCGTAGTAGGTGAGTTGGTCGACCTTGACCATGCGTCCGTCATGGGGGAACATCATGGTACGAAAAACGGAAGAGGGAACTGCCCACATAGCATACATGTAGCTGCGGCCAAATAAGAGGTTATAATCAAGTTGGGCATTGATGACCTCTATGTCAATGAGAACGGTTTTACCAGCCAACTGGACGTGGATGTTAGCTAATAGACCTTGGGGTTGAGCCAACCGGCCGTCATAGGCTCGCAACGTAGTGGTGGACTGCTGGAGAGTAGGGGATCCCAACTTCTTCCAAACAAATGTGGACATTACGCATGTAGAGGCACCCTCATCGATGATGCACCGATGGATGACAAGATTCTGAATGGAAACAGAAACTTGGAATGCTAAAGTGGAAGGCAGGCGTGGTTCGGATTGGTCCAAATCAAATGCCATCAGTTGTGAATCGTTTGGGTCAATAGCACCAATGGCGGAGAGCAAAGTCTTGCGCTGTGAAGGATAGTTTTTTAAGACTTCTAATGCGAACATGGCCGCGGGAGATTGGCCTAAGTCATATACAATGTTGTAATTTGACGCAGCACGAGCATTGGGGTTATGGTTAAGATGATGGAGTGGAAAGCGAGGTGATTTGGAGGCACCATCGAGGGGAGCCAGAGGTATACGTAACGTCTGATCGGTGGGATGAGCGTTAGTGTTTTTGTCGGAGGGAGGGGCTTCAGGGGTGGAGCCATATTGGTTCTGATGGGTTTGGAGATTGACATCAGCGGATGACATCATCAATAAGTGGTGGGTACCTGAATCGAACATGGGTTGATCAGGAGCGTCATACGTGATCTGTTGTTGTTGTGGTGGCGCGTTGACTTGAGGGGGAGCCAACGGCTGAGTGTTCACTACACCTTGAGTTGGTAAGGGGTTTTGCGGTACCAAAGGTGGCTGCTGAGGGGGTGGGGAGTTGGGCGGCGCTTGAGGAGCTGCATGCCCTTGGCGATGGGCATCATCAACCCAGAGTTGCTGAGCTCGCTCCAAATGTGGGAAAGCATGTGTGTAGTGGCCATAGACCCCGAAAATAGAACAAGGATGGTTAGTTTGCAAGTTAGGGTTTTTGGCCTGCTTAGGTGGCCGATCAAGGTTTTGGTTGGTAGGTGCCGCATTATTGTTGTCTGGGTGATTAGGAGGTTGACCACCTTGGTCGGGAGGGGGGTTGTTCCCACGGTTACGGCCTTTGCCACGGTTTTGTTGGCCCTATTGGCGCTGGTTGTTTTGGTTCTACTGCGGATTTTGTTGGGCATAGACTTGCCCTTGGGCAGTAGGGGGGTTCTGGGGTTGTGCAGGTGTGGGAGCAGGTTACGGTGGATAATATGTAGGTGGAGGTTGCGCAGGTGCTGAACCTTGTGGGGGTTGCTGATATGTCTGCGGAGCGGGTTGTGGGTTGGATGCAGGGGCTGCCTGTGGCAGGTAATAAGCAGGTTGGGCTTGAGAGGACACAGGAGCTGGTGCAGCTTGTGGATGGTAATACGGCTGAGGTGCGGCCGGGGGAGCATAAGGGAGGGGTGCATGTCCAAATCACTGAGGTGGACATGAGGGTCCGTGAGAATGGTGGTGATGTGCCATGGGAGCATACGAATTGGTCGCACCGGACTGAGATGTAGCCCGTGAAAGGTCAGGGCCCTGACTAGGATGTGTTATGGAAAAGGGTTGGGGATGCGAGGCAATACGACCGATGATGCCGTCCGCGGAATGGGATGCCCCCGGTGCATCGTGTTGGGAGGACTCACCCCGAGGGGCGTCAGGTATGGTGGTATACAGATAACCTGACTGGGCGTAAATGAGGTCAAATTACTGGGCTTTGAGGATAGCCTCTTCTTCAGACTGGGGTCATTCGGATGCCACATCCTTGGCAATGACAGGGAGGAGGGATTTTAGGAACCAATCTAGAAAGATACGGTCATCTAACTTGATTTTGCAGAGGCTTCAGTGTCGACGCCACTCATGAATGTGGTCAGTGATGTGGGTAGTCGTGTTCTATTTGCAAGACAGTAAGATCTCAACTCCCGCGTTGTTGGTTTCGCTCTGGGCAGACCCAGGTTAGCTATGCTTTTTAGACCAACAGAACCCTTAGCTCACTAGCCCTTTCGGCAACAGGTCGCAGAAGCAACCTGAAGTCTCACCCGAAGTGATTCTAATGGGGTGGCAGAAGACTCAAGTGTGCTCAGCCAGGTTCTGAGGCATCCAGGGTGCTTAAAACACTCCTTAGTCCTCTCCAAAAGGGCTAACTTCTCTATTTCTGTTACTCTGGCTATACCTCTGTCTTATCGCATTACACAGGCAGTGCGATAAGCCTTCTCCTTATATGATCCTGTCTAGCGATACTTAGGATATCGTAGATGCGATATCTCCCTCTTTTCTGTCCCTGCGGTATGTGACACTTAGCCACTTCCTGGTTTAATACGCTGTCTCAAACACCCTTATCCACTTACTGAGAGATCTTAATATCACTTAGTCTCTAAGCATAATCCTCACTAATGCGCTTAACCCTTAATACTTCACAACGACGTGACTGTATAAAATATTACTTTAAGCAATGCTCTAACTGAACTCTTCAGGCATTATACTCATTCAATACTCAAGCATTATCCTTTATTGAACATAGATCTATTTCGCTAGGATTCAACTATGATTTTCACAATTGTTACGCATCAACCAGAACTAAACTGATGACCATATACATTACTTATAAACTGAAGGAAGCATTCATGTAACAGTAAAGATAAGCGAATAAGAGCAACAACTACACAAATGCAATCACTCTACTCAGATATTTACGTGGTTCACTTCCAGGAGGGAAGCTACGTCCATGGGAACTGTGTTTTCTATTAACAACTTGAGAGAGTAAAACACAGTTCCGCTGCAAATCTTTGCAGCAGAGGTCTTCTGGGAAACTCCACTCCTGTGGGAGCCCTTCTCTATAGACCTCTCTTCTTCCCCTTCCTACTCTTCCACTGACTCTTACAATGTACTCTCTCTCTCTCTCAATCCCTGTGGATTGCACAATCTGCTCAATGAGTCGGCCTCTGATCTCTGGAAGATGTTCAGACTCTGTATGACCAAAAACTCGACTACTCTCTACTTAATAACTTTAGTAACTATGTGTCCAACCACTTTACATACAAAAGAATCCTATATATAGATGGCCCGAAGGTCTCATCATAGTTACAAAACTGTGGGCCTTATCCCAACAATGACTCAACCCTAACCACTTACAGTCAACTAGCTGTACTTTCATGGCCGCCTCCTGTCTCGTCGCCGCTTCCTGCAGTCCTTAGTCTTTAATGCATCGGCCCGTTGCTTCTTCTTTGGTTCAAGCAACGCTGACTGTAGTCCTTCTTCTTAATGAGGGTAGCTGAACCCTCTCTTCATCTTCGGTGCCTTTATTATGGTGGTTGAGCTCTCCCTTCGGCCTCTTCCTTGTACCACGTGCTTTGACTTTCCTGTACATATCGCCGCAATTCCCATCGGAATTTGCGCTACGGCGATATCTTTGCCTTGTCGCCAAAATTGGTACTTTCTCCCCAAAAATGGTTATCTTTTCCAAAATTAGCAGCTTTCTAAATGCTGCGGGAGTTCTCTCAACAACTCCCCAAACACTTACTTGTGGCTCGTCCCCGAGCCACTCGCAACATCAGCTTGCTTCATCTGCGTAAGCTTATCCTTTGCTGCCTGTGAGATTGTTGCGAATTGTGCCTTAAGCGCTTTAATACTTTCATCCATGCTTTCTACTTCTTCCTGCGCTGCGCTTAGCAACTCAGTTGTTACCAAGGAGTCTTCTGTGCTCTCAATGACTCCTTTACTTGATGTGAAGCTTTTCACCTTTTTCTCCAGTTCATCAACCAGATGTGCGACTTTGCTTTCATGTGGGCTAACTGCGTTATCCAGGTTGATTTGTTGTTCTCTGTACTTCTGCACTTGCTGTTGAAATTGCGTTATTTCTCCTTTCTTCCTTATCTTCGCAAGAGCACTCAAGCCCTTGTACTCTTCTTCAGCTCTAGATATCGCATCTTCAAAGTGCTTAATATGCTGATTGAGTTCTGCTTTCTGTGGGAGCTCCTCTAGCTCTAGCCATGTTTTTGATGCATCCTCTAGGATAGCTTCTGTTGCTTCCACTCGACACTGCATCTGTGTCTGTACAATTCTGATAGCTTGCACTCGTGCTTCTTGGATTTCTTCTGGAGTAAGTGGCCTATTCCCTTCAAGCGCAGCAATCCTTGCCTTGTATTCTTCCTCCATCTTATTCTTCTCTTCATCTAAATCCTTTGCTCTTTCTGCTATTTTTCTTATCTTTTGAGTTATTTCTAACTCAGGCTTGATATCGCACTACGATATCAAGCCTGCTCTCACTGAACATATTGCGTCAACTGGGCACTCTCTGCCTCATGCTGCGCAATGAGCTGCACATTTTCGTTGGAAAGTAAAACATTATGCTCATATGTGACTCGTTCTCTGTGCCTCAGCTCCGTGCCTATCTGCTGAAAAATTTCGTACAACTGGTCCACAGGCACTTCTGGTAGGTTCACCTCAAGAGGATGAACCATCTGCACTTCCATAGGAGCAGGAAACTTAATTCTTCCTAGCGGTATATGAACAATGTTCGTGCGGTCCCTTGCAATACTTTCTTCTCTGGTCTGCAAAGGGGACTGCGAACTTCCTCCTACTGTGGTTGGAGCTGGCTGAATCTGCATAGAAGCAGTCTTCTCAGTTATTGCCTTCAGCTCTAGCAACTTCTTGTCAAGGCTTGTGTGCAGCAGATCCTGCGATGACTGAATCGCAGCGAATCTCTCTTGCATCTTCTCATGTATTCGGCTGGCGATGAGATCATACTCATCCTCTGCCATGATCGGTGCCTGTGGTTCTTCGAAAGTAACCGTCTTCGTTCTCTTCTTCTTTGCTTGCAGTGGAGAAGGGCCTTCAGTACCCTTTCTCTTAGAACCCATTGGTTCTTTCGCTTTATCTTTAGGATCTATCTCCGGAACATCTTCTGGATCATCAACTGGAGCATCAACTGGAACTAGGCCAGATGATAGATCATCATACATCTGTTTCATCTCCTCATCAAAACAGTTTCTAATGGTGTCTTCAACCTGCTGGATATCCATGCGATATGGGCCAGGGGCCCATTCCTTATGTTTCCTGAATACCTTGGGTCTGATATATGTTTTATCCCTGTCGACTTTAAATTCCATCTTGGAATGATAAAGATCGACGACCGGCGAGTCGACACGCGGAATCGTTGCTACGGTCTCAAGCAATAGCATATAATAGTCATGGAATACCATTGCGTTGTTCTTTTGCTTCTCTGGGTGATTACTCGCCCAAAGATTTGAATACCTTGTGCCTCTGCACGCCCCTGGTTCCAGTTGTGGAAACTACGAATTGGGCGGTTCTTTCCATCCAATAAAAGCCATAAGAATCAGAAGCCACGAGAAGTGGAAGCTGTGAAGCGGATCCTGCTGCGCCTGCGCACAGTCTTGAAAGAAACTATTCAGCAAAAATAAACTCCAATTGTAAGGTTTACCTTTTATGACTTCAATCGCCAGGCGGATAACTGAGCCTGTGACCTCCTTTGGCCTCACCTTGAAGAGGAGCTTTCCTGCCAACAGACTAACAGTAAATCGCAAGGCCTCATCCTGTATTGAGTTGACATCATAGGCGTGACCTCCTCTTTGCAGCTTATACTCAGCAACCTGCTTGGTTGAGAGCCTGGTATCCTTTGTGGCACCATCAATATTTATCTGAGGGTCAAGGCCAGTCTTCGACAGACCGGTAATGCGGTGAATAAGGTCAACATTAACATCTATCCGGTTACCCAACCATAAGTAACCACCATGCACACATGAAAGTAGCATCCGCACTACAGCATTTACCTCTGGACCCCGTCCAAAGTGCGGAATCTCCAGGAGATTGAGCAGTCCCGACGGTGCTAAATGGCTTGCATGGTCCATGGGGACGAACTCATCTCGCTCTATCCTTGGGTTCCTCTCAATTATCATATAACGATCACGACGGAAGTGTGGGTAAAGCTTATTATCTCCCAGATTATAATCAGCAAACTTAGCAGCATGCATATTCCCCCGAAGGTTACCTTCTTCCTTCACTCGCTTATCCAGTGGTGGGAGTATGAATTCATATCTAAGTCTTTCGGAAGGACAATTTCTGGTGCATTTTCTATCCTTGGTGGGAAATATACAGTAGCGACTGTGACTTCTTCCGGAAGTTCTTGCTCCTGTTCTTCTGACTCTGTGCTACTCGGGGTCTCGATATAATCCATATTAGCTAAGGTCCTTGGTGACTGTCGTGTGGATGGAGAACCAGCAGTAAATTTCTTTCCTTTCTTAGCTGCGGGCGAAGTCATAGCACACTCAAGTCCACCCCGTTGAAATCTCTGCAACACGTCTTCGAGAGGCTCGTCTGGTGCGAGGAACCTTCCCGTGCGGTACTCTGGACTTCCTATGATTGCTATTCTGAGACAAATCAAGGTCTGCAACTGTTTTTGACTTCTCTACTAAGAATTCTGCTGAAAATACGCTCTGCTCTTCTCAAATGCTCTAAACTCTTTCGACAAAAATGAACAAGTAACCCCGTTCTTTGAATAAGACGTGTATTTATCATAAGGCGGGAACTTCAAACGGAAATGGACCAGTGAGGTGGACCCGTTGGCGACATTTAATGCATAGACAAGACAGCACCCCGCGCCCATTATTGAAAAACGCCGTTTGAAATTTCGCTGGGAAACTGTGCGCCGGAGTGGTGTCGCATCGGATTTTCCAAATCTAGAAGAATCGACGTACTTCTGCCAAATCTTAGTACAACAGATACTTGTCAGTCGTACACTTAATGCTTGTCAGAAGGCGAAGTGACTAGCCCTCTGATCAATTCAAAAATTGCTATCGCATCGATCTGTTTTCTGTCTCCTGCGATACGATATCGCGTCGCCTGGAAATGCAAAGTGCAAAAACTCGCATCGCATCAAAATTATCGCAAAAACCAGAAAAACTTGCTACGAACTCTTACTTAAAGTATTTTCTCGGTGTAGACTCCTTAGGGTGCGATGCCTCATTTCAACTACACTGGACATCTGCACCACTTGCTTCTTTTCTGGGCTAGGGCTAGGAGGTGGCATGGCCTTCATAATACAGCTTAAGCCTACTGCCATTGATCAAGGTAGGAAGAAACTCCCCACTCAAAGTACGAAGCTGAATAGCACCTCCATCTGTTATTTGCTGAATTTGATATGGCCCTAACCAATGAGTCTTGAATTTTCCAGGGAAATTTATAAACTTACTCTCATAAAGGAGTACCAAGTCTCCAAGCTGAAAGATTTTGTTCTTGATATGCCTATCATGCCAAGCTTTTTCTCATGCTTTCTGCACTTTCTGATGAAATCCTGCGATAAATCTGTCTTCCTCCAGATTGAGCAGCTGTGCCAATCTCTCCTCTAAAGTATCAGAATCAGCCATCTCTGTAAGCTGAGCAATCCTTAGACTGGGTAAAATGTATTCCATAGGCATAACAGCCTCTTGTCCATACACCAAGCTGAAAGGTGTTTGTCCTGTTAATTTCTTGCATGTGGTCCTGTAAGCCCATAATACAGCTCATTAACTCTAAGGTCCCAATCATCTCTTTGACTGTTACAAATCTTTGTAAGAGCATGTTCTAATATCTTATTAAAAGCCTCCACCATACCATTAGCTTGAGGGTGGTATGGTGTACTCTTATGGTGCTGGATTTCAAATTCTTCTATCAAGGCTTCTATGGTGCGATTCAAAAAATGTGTGCCTTGATCACTCATCAAAATCACTGGGCATCCAAATCTAGTGATGATGTTTTCAAAAATAAACTGTGCTGCTGTGGCAGCATCGCAATTCCTTACTGGTTTTGCCTCAGCCCACCTGGTGAGGTATTCTGTTGCTGTAATAATATATCTCGCACCAGTTCGTTTTCCTGGTGGGTTAATAGGACCCACGAAGTCTATAGCCCATTTATCAAATGCGCGTAGCGTTATCTATGGTCGTAACGGCATTTCATCTCTTCTGGAGGGCTTTCCTGCCCTCTGGAAGATATTGCATGATCTGCAAAACTATTTACTGTCTTTATGTAATGTAGGCCACCATAATCCTGCTGACAGGATTTTCTGAGCAGTAGGCTTTCCTGCGAAATGACCTCCTGTGGTGCCCGAATGTGCTTCCTTAAGAATGGTTTGTTTCTCATGGGGCATAACGCATCTACGCAAAATTTCATCTGGACCCAACTTATAGAGATGTCCTGCAATCAAGGTGAAATCTGCTGCTTTCACCACTAATTATTTCTTTTGTTGCTTAGTAAACTCAGACGGTGCCCACCCTGTAGTGAGAAATTGAATTATGTCTGCGTAATATTTGTCTGCGACCTGAATAGAAAACAATTGCGCATCAGGCAAGTTGTCCTCTAAATTACTTGGTTCTTCACCTGAGTCTATCCTTGACAGGTGATCAGGTCCTGCATTTAGTCTTCCTGGCTTGACAATGATTTCAAAATCATATTCTTGAAACAACAATAGACATCTGCATATTCTTCCCCCTAACACTGGCTTATTGACCAAGTACTTTAATGCAGAATGGTCAGTGAACATCTTGAACGGGGCACCCAACAGATAGTGCCGAAATTTCTGTAAAGCATACACCATTGCTAACCCTTCTCTCTCTGTGGTGGTGTAATTCTTCTCTGCTGTCGATAATCTCCTGCTCGAATATGCGATAGGGTGATCAATACCCCCTTCTCCTGGTTGCGTGAGAACAATGCCTAGTGCGATGCCAGATGCATCCACATGAACATGAAAAGGCTTGTTCCAATCTGGAAATACCAAAATAGGTGTTGTAACCATTTTTTCTTTAAGAGTATCGAGACTCTTCTGACATTCCTCATTCCACTGAAATCTGATATCCTTCTTCAATAATTTCTCCATTGGTGCGGTAATCTTGGCATAACCTTTAATAAACTTTCTGTAGTGCCCGGTATGACCAAGTGCAGTTCTCAATTGCTTTACTGAGTTGGGTGCTGGTAAATTGACAATGATGGCGATCTTCGCAAGATCTACCATCAAGCCTTGTCTGCAAACAATGTGACCCAACAAAGTACCAAAAGGCGCAAAAAATATACATTTTTTCAAGTTAAGGGAAATCTGGTGCTATCTACATTTTTCAAACATTAATCTCAGATCTCCTATGTGCTTCTTGATTAGTCCAAATACAGTCCAATCATCAAAATAAACTTCTAGAAATCGATGGATGTATTCCTTAAAAACAACAACAACTACTCTAGAAAAAATTGTTGGGGCATTCTTAAGACCAAAGGGCATTACCGTATACTGAAAGGAGCCCCATTATGTCGCAAACGTGGTCTTGTGCCTGTCGTCTGGATGGATTCTTATCTGGTGATAGCCTGAAAAGCCATCAGTGAATGAATATATTTCTTGTCCTCCAACATTGTCTAAGACTTCATCAGTGAAGGGTCTCGGAAATGGGTCATGCAGCGATGCATCATTCAGTTTGCGCAAGTCGACACAGATCCTGATGTCTCCTTTTGTTTTCTTTTCTTGTACTACCATGGGACTAACCCACTCACTTTCTTCAACAGGCTCAATGATGTCTGCTGCTAGCATCTTATCTATTTCATCTTTTACTTTTGCTTTATACCGTGGGTTCAACCTGTATGGACGCTGCTTAACCGGCTTAGCATCCTCCTTAAGCGGTATTCTCATGACTCCTAAGTCACCCACTATTCTCTTCATTTCTGTAAAGTTGGTAGGAAATAGGTCCTGATACTCATGTAATAGATCTGTGATTTGGCCAATTGTCTCATCATCCCAATAATCTCCAATAGAGGCAAACTTAGGTTCTGTTTCTGTGCCAATATTGCTCTTTTTAATCTTGATTGGTTCTGTTACAGCTGGAATTTCTAAGTGTGGTCCTTCAACTTCACACGTACCTTCTGTTTCTGCGATATTGATACTGCGAGGATCTTCATCCTCATCGCCTGAATCTTGTGCGAAGTTGTAACATTCCAAAACATGTTCCATCCGAATAGCCCACTCGGGTTGTGAATACACTGGTAATGTGCAATCATCAAATATTTTAGTCTTTATGATCTTCAAGGCCCGATCAATGCTTGGATACTCAGATTCAAAACTGAAAGTAAGCAAAAAGCTTTCTATCATAATAGGCCATGAGATAGTTCCTTTTCTTAGCTCTGTTTCTGTATACCAGTTCCTTGGAACTGTATCCAGTGTGTGAATAAACAAATGAACCAACTCATCTGCTGGAATTTTTAGCCAACTCTGTTCACAGATCATAATGTGTGCTCTGGGATCACTTTCTCCTGTGTATTTCTGCTGTATACAGTCTCTTTCTTTAGAGAACCTGATACGCATCAATCTCTTACAATCATACCATGATGCGATATGTTCCTTGTGTGTGTACCACCATCTTGCAGGTGTAGCTCTAACTGCAAGGTCAAAAACCTCCATCCTCTGCTCTTGAGGAATCTCTTGTTCAAACTGCTGTAAAAAATCATTGACGTCTGCTAATCCATCAAAAGTTGGAATATACCTGTTCTCTGCTCCAATCCATCGCAGTGATTTAGTCATGAATGCGCATCTGCAAGTAGAAACTTCATGGAGCCTATTTTGCCAATTCTCTAAGCCGACATCTGAATCTGATGTGCATGAACTATCGCATCTCCAGCTAATATGTCCATCGGCTGTAGGATTGATGTAATCTGTCTGATTAGAAGTCATCTGATACAAATTTTCCATGTTATGCACCTCCTCTTCTGCTTTGATCGGCTCAATGTAGCGAGGACCCTCTAAAGGATCCAGTGGTGCGATAACCCGAACTTGAGTATCTTCAAATGTCATCTGCCTTTTCTTTAAGTTGATAACAGCCTTGTTATCAAAAGCCCAATCAATACCTAATAGAGATGGATAGGGTCTGGTATCACCAATAATTTCTATGATCTCAAAATCTGCATACGTGTGAACTCCATCGATGTCAACTAGGACATGCGATAGGCGACCCATCGGTGATACTCTCTGCTGATTGGCTAGTCTCAGATGGATAGGGGATCTTCTTAGCTTTGGACTACCCATCTGTTCCCATGTCTGCTTAGTCAAGACATTTACTTCTGATCCTAAGTCTAGGATAACCTCATCCATTTCAAATAGTCCGATCTGCGCTGTGAGCCTCATCTCTCTTCCTGTCCTTGTATGGCCCATTATATGGTGAATAGTTCGCTGTGTGTTGCTCAAGGAAGGACTCTGTTGACATTGATCAATAACTTTCTGAAGTTCCTCTACAACTTTCTCATTTCTCAGAAGTTTCAAACAACTCTGCAGGAAGGACTGTACACTTCCTGTCAATTCCTCTTCATCGCATCTTCCAGATGTGCTAGCCTGCGGTATCTGCACAGTACTAACATCATATGGTGGCTGTCGCGGTATACCCTGAGATGGTAATACCGGTGATCTGGAATGTGTCTGTTCAGCAAAGGAGGTCTTATCTTGCTGAAATGCCTCCTTATTCTTCTGTAGGTCAAGTGGGATAGATTTTTCTGGGGCTTTGCGCACCCACTGCGTTCCTGTCGTCTTTTCCACATCCTGCGATGTGTTACTAGTAGAGAGACCACTGCGAGTTACAACATTAACTCATGGTTTTGGTTCTTTTTGCTCAGCAGCGATAAACTGGATAGTCTGATTGGCTGCTGGCTTGGCGTCCTTGATCTTGGCTATCAATATGGGACACTCCTCTATTGTATGATCATAAGATTTACAATACTTGCATGTTGTAGTAGGGTTTCGGCAGTCCCTAGCGTAATGTCCTGTTCCTCCACAATTATAACAGGTAATAGGTCCACGGCCACGGCCAAATTCATAGCCTCCTCCACGTCCTCGGCCTCTGAAATTTCCTCCACGGCCTCCCTGAGCCGGATCAATTTGTGGACCTACTGATGGTCCAGATGCTTCTGATTGGACTCTGTAAAAGTCATTCTTTCTTTCTATCATTAAATCATAAGCTCTACAGTTGTTTTCATCATGTCCAACAGATTTACAAAAATTGCAATATAGGTTCTTTGGTGTCTGCACATATTTCTGAAGGAGAGGACATTCCTGAGGTCTGTGTCCTCTAGTTCTACAAATCTCACACCATGGCCCCTGATTCTGCATCAACGGGTTAGGAGCTCCACTGGCGATATAGTCAACAAAGACAAGGCAGTTATCCTTACTGTGTCCCTGCGCTTTACACTTAGTACACCTGTTAGCCCTCCAAGAAACTACTTAGTGGTTATGGCTAAGTATGCTTGGTAACTTAAGAATTCAATACCCTTTTCAGTAACTGGATCGATGGGATACCACAATAGCTCGATGGAAAGGTTGCTTATCAAATAGTTAAATGAGCCAGTGCTCTTAGAAACTGTAAATCAGATGATAAATAACATAAATGGTATGTAGAATATTGCTGAGACAACCAAGTATATTAACATGCAGGGTTTATGCAACCAAATACATGCATAACATCGGGTCACACACAGCAATAGGAAGTTCCTCAATCCAAATCATGAGCACAGGCTAAGCTAATTTGAACAGAGTGCAGAACAATGGTGGATGAAAATATCTGATAACAACAACAAGAGAAAACTGTGATTTTTTATTATAACAAGCAACCAAAACATATGGCAAAGTCTCTCCAAGCTCGAACCCTTTGTTCTCCAAATGACTTTGGCTTTATAGCCTTACAAGATCAAATCTAGATCCATGAAAAATGGATCAGATTTGCCCAAAAATAGTCAAACCAACAAGTGTAGGATGAGATCCTATAAAAATGGATCTGGAATGCTAATAATGGAAAATCAAATCAAAATAGGAAAAGATCATATCCAATGAGTCAAACTCTATCTTGAAAGCCCTGATATCCTCCAATCTCTTTGACAGGTGTAGAAAGCCTTCCAAGGCTGATGAATCATCATGAGAAATTCGAATTTGCCTCCTTTGGCAAAAATACAATATTTCTGCTCATTAACTAGTTCACCATTTTCACTTTTCAACCTTCTTAACCATCAAATACATCAAGATAAACTCTTAAACCTGATGTATTTAATTATTATACATCATTAGAAACCAACTTCGAGAGATTTGGTTGAGAAAAAGTCAAATCTGGGCAAAAATAGAAAAAACTGCCAAAAACAGGCTTTCGGCAGCTAACAATTCTGCTGATTTCGTGCCTTAGCCGCCGGAAGTCAGACCTTTCGGCAGCTAATGAGCTCTGTGGGGCTCGCCTAAGCTGCCGAAAGCTGTAACTGTTTCAAAAATTAAAACCCAAAACGCTGCTTTCTGCTGATTTCGTGCCTTAGCCGCCGGAAGTCAGACCTTTCGGCAGCTAATGAGCTCTGTGGGGCTCGCCTAAGCTGCCGAAACCTGTAGGATTCCTGAAAAAATTGCCTTTGGAAAAAATCGATTTTCTCAACCGTCCGATGTCCGTTTTGCATGTTCGAATAGTCGATTTTGATCTACAGATCATAAGCTATCCATTGGTGCTTCCAGATCTGAATTTGGAGTTCGGGAAGGCTGTCAAAATTTCCCCGCAAGATCACGCAATTTCAGCAAAAATATTCCTCCAATTTCCATTCACTGCTCTGTGCAATAATTATTTTTTGCCAATTCCTTGACGATTCTGCTGCTTTTAGTCCTTTAGCTTTACTGGTCGTTGTAATATAGCTGGTAGTATTTTTCCAGAGCACAATCTTTTTTTAAATTTACACATGGAAACATTTTCGGCAACTAAAATCATTCTGGCAAACCAAATTAGCTGATGAAACTGAGATTTTGAATTTTGAAGGCCATGACTTATAGAAATAAAGATTTTTACCCATTCTGTCATCCAAAATGACGGTGGTCAATTCGGGAGATAACAACACCAAATTTCATGCTCAACCTCCTTTCCTTTCTTAATTTCATGCAGCTGTAAGGTGAGGTTAGCTAGCTGATTTTGCAGATTAGTCATACCTGCGCTAGTCTCTGCTAGAGGTGAAGCCTCTAGTTTCATTGCCATTTCTAATGCTTCATCTTGTGTATTTAATTTCTGTTGCATTAGTGGAAGTTTGATGTGTGGTAACATTGCTGCGATAAACCACTCTTTATGCTGTTGAGGCGCAAGCTCAAAGCTTACCTGATCAATGAGGGTTTTGAATCTCTGGTCAAAATCCCAAACAGTCTCCGTAGGCAATTGCTTAATGTCTTTAAGTTCTGCTATGCACTGTGACTCAGATTTAGGTTTTTTAAACTCTTTGATCATAGCAGTTCTAATTTGTGCAAGTGTTCTGTTATGTCCAACGGTATACTTCATATACCAATTTAATGCTCTTTCTTTGAATGTGGTGGCCAGCTGGACAAGCTTGACATTATCATCTTGTATTTGCTTAATGGTCCATATGGCTTCGCATAAGAACCAGTGCTGCTCAGGGTCCTCCGACCCTGTACCTTTAAATGTCGGTAACTTCATATCATCTCCCATTATGTTTCTACGTGGTGGGTTCTGGTTTGCTGTATTACTACCACTCGGCGGTGTAGATGTAGAGGGTGTAGCGGTAGTATGCGCTGTATGGGAGCTACTGGATGGGGTTCCTACGGGATTACTCTGAGTCTCGACTGGTTTTTGAGGAGTCCTAGGGTTCTGAATCTATTGTCTAGGATTATCTGAGCTGTCTTCTTTAGAAGAAGATGAATCGTTTACTCTGTATCTTTTACCACTACGTGTATGTCCAATATACTCGTAATCACTCTCAGAGTCTACTGACATTACAATATCATACTACTATTCATCTGAGAATATATCCAGTACTCCTTTTTCATATAGTAATTGCTTAATGGACAGATTCAGAGAATTTAGCTACTTACCGCGATAACCCTTGAAGAAGTACCGTTCTGCTTCGCTGAAACTCTTTCTCTGATCAACCGCGAACTCTGTGATGAAGCCTTCTAGCAAACTCGCAAGCCAGAAGTCTACTATGCGTGAGATAGGATTATCAACACCTTTCAAGGTCTGAATCAACCCTGCTATCCAGACAACTTCTCGATTCTTCTTGAAAACGTTGTTGTCAGCAAGCTTTGATAACCAATCATATAACTCAATAGCATAGGTTACAAAGAATATCTCATGGAGATCTGTAAAAATGTGCTTCTGTAGCCAAGCCTCAGTGCTCAGTCTAGGATTCTTGTTTTCTTTTACAGCAAACTCTCTTTCTTTTGACTCAACCCACTGGTTAAGTTCTTCCTTGGTAGGATGCCAACAGAACATCATCTCAATGTGTTCAAACCGGAAACGGAACCATTTGTTGGTTTCGCTCTGGGCAGACCCAGGTTAGCTATGCTTTTTAGACCAACAGAACCCTTAGCTCACTGGCCCTTTCGGCAACAGGTCGCAGAAGCAAATTGAAGTCTCACCCGAAGTGATTCTAATGGGGTGGAAGAAGACTCAAGTGTCCTCAGCCAGGTTCTGAGGCATCCAGGGTGCTTAAAACACTCCTTAGTCCTCTCCAAAAGGGCTAACTTCTCTATTTATGTTACTCTGGCTATACCTCTGTCTTATCGCATTACATAGGCAGTGCGATAAGCCTTCTCCTTATATGATCCTTTCTAGCGATACTTAGGATATCGCAGATGCGATATCTCCCTCCTTTCTGTCCCTGCGGTATGTGACACTTAGCCACTTCTTGGTTTAATACGCTGTCTCAAACACCCTTATCCACTTACTGAGAGATCTTAATATCACTTAGTCTCTAAGCATAATCCTCACTAATGCGCTTAACCCTTAATACTTCACAACAACGTGACTGTATAAAATATTACTTTAAGCAATGCTCTAACTGAACTCTTTAGGCATTATACTCATTCAATACTCAAGCATTATCCTTTATTGAATAGAGATCTATTTCGCTAGGATTCAACTATGATTTTCACAATTGTTACGCATCAACCAGAACTAAACTGATGACCATATACATTACTTATAAACTGAAGGAAGCATTCATGTAACAGTAAAGATAAGCGAATAAGAGCAACAATTACACAAATGCAATCACTCTACTCAGATATTGACGTGGTTCACTTCCAGGAGGGAAGCTACGTCCACGGGAACTGTGTTTTCTATTAACAACTTGAGAGAGTAAAACACAGTTCCGCCGCAACTCTTTGCAGCAGAGGTCTTCTGGGAAACTCCACTCCTGTGGGAGCCCTTCTCTATAGACCTCTCTTCTTCCCCTTCCTACTCTTCCACTGACTCTTACAATGTACTCTCTCTCTCTCTCAATCCCTGTGGATTGCACAATCTGCTCAATGAGTCGGCCTCTGATCTCTGGAAGATGTTCAGACTCTGTATGACCAAAAACTCGACTACTCTCTACTTAATAACTTTAGTAACTATGTGTCCAACCACTTTACATACAAAAGACTCCTATATATAGATGGCCCGAAGGTCTCATCGTAGTTACAAAACTGTGGGCCTTATCCCAACAGTGACTCAACCCTAACCACTTACAGTCAACTAGCTGTACTTTCATGGCCGCCTCCTGTCTCGTCGCCGCTTCCTGCAGTCCTTAGTCTTTAATGCATCGGCCCGTTGCTTCTTCTTTGGTTCAAGCAACGCTGACTGTAGTCCTTCTTCTTAATGAGGGTAGATGAACCCTCTCTTCATCTTCGACGCCTTTATTATGGTGGTTGAGCTCTCCCTTCGGCCTCTTCCTTGTACCACGCGCTTTGACTTTCCTGTACATATCGCCGCAATTCCCGTCGGAATTTGCGCTACGGCGATATCTTTGCCTTGTCGCCAAAATTGGTACTTTCTCCCCAAAAATGGTTATCTTTTCCAAAATTAGCAACTTTCTAAATGCTGCGGGAGTTCTCTCCAACACGCGTCATAGCGGACATGTAACTGAAAGAACTGCAGGAAGGTCGAGGCAAGGGAGGTAAAGGTGGCATGGGTCCCATGGGGCTGCTCGATGTACCACTTAGCTGCAGAGCCAGTGAAGGTGCGCTGTAACAGACGGAGGCGGACAGAGTTGTCCACTATGGAGTTGGAGGAACACCATAAATGGAAGGACATAATATGGTTCTGGGGGTCCTCACCTGCCTTTCCCTCAAACTTAGGGATGTCAGAGGGGAGCTTGGTGGGCATGTGAGGCCATGAAGGGTCATGTCTAATAGGATCGTTAGTCAGTATAGCTAGGTCAGGAAGGTTGAGGCTATCCATGAATGGAAAACTAGTAGAAGGATGTGACATACTAGTGGGTGTGACCATGTTGGGGCCAATGCCCCCAAGTGGAGGGGCAAATTTTGGGATGTTTCCCCCAAGTGGGGGAACGAAAGTGGTATGGGACGGTCCTGCACCGCCAAGTATAGTATGAGTCACTGATGAAGTAGCTAATGGTATGCTTGCTGCTGGAATGGGTGCAGTGATCGGAATGGTAGATATGGGCCCCATCGAGGGCATACCCAAAGGAGGTGTAGTAGCTGGCGTAGTGGTGGATGCTCCATCAATGCTCCCTACTAAGAAAGGGGTGGAAGTCACGCCAACCATGGGGCTGGTTGGTGCAGTGTAAATGGGGTTCTCGGACTCTGCCTCATAATTAGAGGTGAAATAGGGGGCATCTAGATCGGGTGACGGAGCTCTATGTCGATGATGTGTGGATTCAAGTGACAAAGCTCAAGATCTATGATGAGTGGTATCAAGTGATGAAGATCTATGTCTATGACGGGTGGTGTCAAGTGAACCGTGCTGCGGGGGCTCGCCCTAGAGGCGCCGAGAATGTCTCGGGGACTCAATGGTGACAAATGGTGTCAAATATCTGGGGGTTGTGTTGAGTGAAAATAGCTGAAAAACCCTAATGCAACCGAGTGTGCAGAAGGAGAGCTCAAAAAAAAAATATGGCACTCAGGCCAACAACCAACTCAAAACACCTACTGTAACAGCTGTGCTACAATAAGTGGAGTAACAACAGAAATGGTCAGAATACCAACAAGCAGCAAGTTTCCTAGAAAATAAAAATAGTGGACTCACTAGACCAAAAGGAGGTAAGGGAGCATGCAAAAACCTAACTAAATAGTATTCTGACTCAACTAGACATGTCCTCTGCAAGGTGATGAAATCCAAGTCAGACAATATGGATAGGAGAGCCAAGTGGTTAAAGATATCCCCCTACCGGGAGGGACACCGGGTAGTCAATCCTAGAAGAAAGGAAACTAAGATACCCCGTTCATGACACGTCCAGAAAAGGTGAATCTGCAGTTTGGTCCTTTTACCATAGTACCCCCATACAGGGATACCCTGAGAACTGCGAAAGGTATCCTTCGGTTACTAAATGGATTGCAGTATTCCACTCAGGCCTCCAAAACCAGTCTGGGGACTTCAACCCTCCTAGGGGAGAGGCCCTCTGATAAACTGGTTGTGACCGTGCCAAAAAATACTAGGGAATTTTGGTTCCCTAATGGACAACAACTATGTCTCAAGTGTAAGCAACCGAGAGGTGTTATTTGGATGCCTATCCTCCCGATCCTACCTAACTACAAAAATTCTTATGTGTTCCCCAAGTGGGGTTAGAATGTTGGTTGAGTTAAGTAGTTTTCTAAGGCTCACTTGAATTAGGTGACATAGTGTGTGCGTGTGAGGTGATGAACCCAAATAAAAGTGCCACAAGGGGGGCAACTTTCTAACTAAAAATAACAAGACAGAATGTAAACTTTAACATGCAAAATTTTATCTTTTTTAAGTAAAATGCTGAATGTTTTTAAAAAAAATGATTCTGTAAATGAAACAGAAATAACAACTGTAGAAAAGACTATAAGGAAGTATGGTTGCAGGTAGGACAGATGGATGTGCTGGTGCAGAAAATAGTGCAGCAAAGTACTGGGTTCAAAACAAGGAAAAGTGCAGAAATCAGACCGTGGGTTTTTGGAAAATCTGGGCGGTCGAACCGCAGAAAACAACTAAACAGTCGTAGTCGGGTTGTGGGTTTTAGGCTGAAACACGCAGTTGGGATGTAGGAAAAACGTCGAAATGTGCCGGCTGGTCACGGGAAAATGGCCGAAAGCCACAGGCGGGACGCAAGAAAAACACTGAAAGGCGCCGACGGGTCGCGAAAAAATGGCCGAAAGCTGCAGGCGGGACGCAGAAAAAGGGGTAATAGCTGCAGTCGGACTGTCCCAAACAGGCTAATAGCCATGGTCGGATCTCAGGTAACAGACTGAAAACGACCGGCAGGTCACCGGAAACAGTCTGAGAGCCGCAGTCGGATCGCAGGTAAATGCCTGAAAGACGCGGTCGGAACGCAACTGCAGGGGGTAAATGATGCAGTTTACGGTGGCCGAAAGGGACAACCGAACAGAAAAAATATTTAAAAATTGTAACCAAAAATTCAAACCCATCGGAGTCCCCAAAACTGTAGCTAGGGTTTTCACCCTAGCTTGTGCAATTGAGCACCTACTAAGGAGAAGGGACTCCTTAGTAGCAGTTCAATAAACAGTAATTAAAATACAATACATTGAAATGGAAATTATTCTAAACATGTGCATGAAACATAAGAGACAAGAAATAATAAATGGTTTTCTTTGTATTAAAATTTTACCTCAAGTGTAGAGGTTGGTGAAGTTCTTGCAATGATCCAAGAGAGTTGCTCCAAACTCCAACTTTGCTCCTTCTCTTTCTCCAATGGTGGAAATGGGCCAAAAGGGGCTCTCAATGGTGAAAGTAGCTCAAGGGTGAGCTAGGGTTTCAAGAGAGATTTTGGCAGAGTAAGGGTATACTTGATTGTGGATATGAAATGAGGGGTCTCCATCACCTATTTATAGGTTTTTGGTGGTGGAGTGCTGGCCCATGGTTTTGGGAACCATATGGTTTAGGTCAGCTGTATAGGGTTTTTTCCTCATTTTTCCTCATTATTTTATATTTTTTATTCCCTTTTTAGAGGGTTTTTGCTATTTTGGAGGAATTTTGGATATTTTTGGAGGGAAAAGTGGTTTTTTAGCCTTTTTGAGGCTTTTTTGATGGTTTTGTGGCCTTTTGGAGGCATGTTTGGATTTTTGGAAGCTTTTTAATGGGATTTGAGGGTTTTGAAGGTAAATATGGTAGGAACTATGGACAAATGAGTCATGTAATGGGGTAGATGAGGTAGTGAACACTTTTTGGGTGTTAACACAAGTGTGTTATTAATTATTGTTTATACACATGTGCTCTGCTGCTGTATTTTACCATTGTTTCTTTCCTTTCATAAACTGCTGAAACTGGTAGATGGTATATGGGTTTATAGAACAGGAGAAGGATTGATTCTCTTTATCGTTGAGTATTGCAACTATGGATTGGATTCTTCTTTATGATAATGATTTGGGATTTCACTTCTTGCAAAAGAAATTTAGTTATTTCATTCTTGCTGCAATCATTCCCAGAATTGATACAATAGAAGGATTGTGAATTCTCTTAATCTTTGGTTGTCGAATTAGTAATTGAATTTGGGTTGAGCAACGAATAGAGAACAAACTTAGTAATTAGGTAGATTGGGTGAATTTTAGTTGATTGATCAGTTACTGAATGTTTATGCATATACTTTTCTTGATTACCTTTGAAATACACAGACTTCCCTGGGTTGACAATTTATATTGAGCACTTTGTTTATTAATTAATAGGAAATTATAGTGAGCAACAGTAATGTACCCCTCCAATACACTGTCCAGCCAGTAATCCACTGCGTGAGAAAATTTGTTGTTCACACCTTTTAGTCGCTGTATCAATGTAGGTGTCCAACTTCGAGGCTCACCTCCTTGGAAATTCGTCTTATGCTTAGTCAATATTGCTAACCATTCATGCAATATCATAGGAAACTCACCAAAGAAGACCTCATGAATGCCAGTAAAAATATATTTTTCTAACCAACCTTTGTCATCCAACCGAGGATGCTTATTCTACTCGCTTGCAAATTCCTTCAGTTGCAGATCTACCCAATCCCGGATCTCTAGTTGAGTTGGATGCCACAACATTCCCCTTCACAAAAATTTGTTGGCACACTTTTACTTCGACCAAGGTTCACACATTGAACATCACACCAAAAAACACCACTACCATAGATACCCACCCAAAAGGGAGTTTAATCTCTTTCAGCAACACCTGCAAAGTAGATGAAGTCTCACCCAAAGTACCTATGGAAAATGCAAGAACCAGATTTCCACAACACATAAGGGAAATGGCTCGACAAACAACCCATTCATCATACAACCCATAACATTAACTATTCGAGAACATCGACAAGATCAGAGCTTCGACACGTTAGTCACTTCGACAGAACCCATAACATCATGAGATTGATGTAACTTAGATTATATTTTGCACTAATATCATTCACAGTTATCTTAATCATGCATTCATCTAAATATTCAACCAAAGGAAAGAAACACATATGACACATCACATCATATATCACATCACATAAGAACACCATGTTTAATGTGGAAACCCATCCTGGGAAAAACCACAGAAGCGCTTGTCTTTTATTATGAGTCGCAACCAAATAAGCACTTTAGTTATGACTTACAGATTTCTTCATGAATTACAAAGGATCTACGCACACAACCTACAAATCAGCGACTCGACTTCTTTAAAATACCTCAGACATACATAGCATAATGCTCCATTACAGACCCAAAACATGTTTTTACAACATCGACTAGAAAATAGAAAAAATAGAAACCAACCCAAAACTTCTCCCACTAACCAACTAACTTACCAACTGACTCATTAACAGAATGTGGACCAATTCTAACTAACTAACTCAACTTTTCCATTTGAATTGATCAACATAACCATTTTTTCCCGATTTCTTGTTTCTTTGTCAGAGTTGACGGCTTTGTCGAACCACTTCTGCCTTGCCTTTGTCCACACTAGAACTATTTCCGAAAAAATGGTACCACCAAAAAGATAGGCCCAACAATTGGTAGTCCATAAATCTTTAGCGCTCACTTGAGGTCTTAAATGTGAATTTTTGGGGTCAAAGATTTTGCAAAAATCTTACTATCCTCTCATCATTGTTCTATAGATTGAGGGATTTCCAACAGTGCGAATATCACCTCAATCATATTCTATATGAATAAGTAATTCCTTCTACAAGGTTACTTATGTAGTTGACCACTATGGTACCAATTGAATGCCATGTCATATCCCATTACTCACTTAAGTAGTCACATGTGGGACTTCAAAAATATTACAGAGGGTCCAAATCCTTAACCTTGATTGAGAGTTGAAGCATTAAAAAAAACTAGTTCTGGAAAATTATATGGGCATCTCAAATAATGGGTTGTTAGAAAAGGAAAGAGTTCCATTATTGTTGTATTGATTTACCATTCCATAGTTGAGAAAATAAAAGGAGAGTATATTTTGAGAAGATTAGAGGAGCCTTGAAGTAGCCATATAGGCCACAATGTTTATGCCAATTCTATAATGAGTTCATATTTCTTTGCATTTGCATTTCCTATGTAATAAGCAAAAATCATGGCATAATCCTCACTTTCTGGATGAGTTTTTTGCATATTGGTTTCCTAGTTTGCATTTATGTTCATTGTGTGGATGGTGTGGTATTTATCCTAGCATTGTTTTATTTTTAGTCTTTTGTGCACTAGGATAATAGTATTATAGCTTAATATTAAGTATAACATTACACATTAACAAAGCTATTAAAAAAACTTGTAAGATTTGTTGTGGTTAATTGTTCTAGTGGAATATCCATTTATAGATCAAAATATCAATAGATTTTGAATAATTATGAGTTCCTAGATAAGCATAGCTTCATAATCTCTTCTTCAATCAATTTACCCAAATAGCACAATTGAGTTCTATGGGTGATTACTCTAGTCTATTTTGGAGAAACTATGGAAGATCCCTCTGACAAAGGAATGGACCAAGTTCATATCCTTTGACACATTTCTCTAATAATTGTTTACTGACCATCAAGTTCATGATAAGGAATAAATTTATCAATAGGATACGGTGCATTGATTTTAATTTTAATATTGTAAGTTATAATAGGATTATGGATTTGATCAATCCTTCTGCAAGGTTCTCTAGAGATGTTGCAACCCCAAAATTCACACCCATATAGGAGAAAATGAGTGATGAGAGTTTCAAAGATGAATAATTTTTTCCACGGAGAAAAAAGCATACTTTTGTTATTCATAGAATCAAAAAGTGCATATATGTGTTGTCCATATCAGGAGTCAAAATACATCATAACATAACCTTTCGGATGACTTCAATTCACAAACATATCTCAATAATAATTGTAAGCCTTCCCAACAATACCAAAATATCAGAATAAAACACTGTAACCCATCCATATTAGGAAAAAAAAACAAAGAATACGACACAGGTAAACTAACAGTAACTGCATCAACAAAGATAGAGGATTGCATCATCAAACTCTAGAGATCAATCCAAAAATTCTTCAATATGAAGATAACCAGCATCATCATCTAGGGACTTCTTATAAAAGAGCAGTTCCATCAGTATGCAATTCCTGAAATATATGATCAATTTTTAGATTATGGAAGGAGGCCATCAAAGCTTCAACCCTATGACATTAATGATAAAGAGAGATAATATGAAGAGAATATTTATGGTTATCCCAATCTACAACTACCAAATAACCATCAAGTATATGTAAAGTATCAATACCAAGAGTATACGCAAAGGATTGAAGGCATGAGAATGCCAAAAGTTTGCCTTGGTATTCGTTCTTGAACCACAATTCATACTTAACTTGAAAGTATGGAATTCATTAATTTTTAAGACAACATCTACACCACATCCACTAATATGAGCCGCACCATTGAAGAAACATGTAGCAATAGTAGTAATTGAGAGAGCTTTAATATGTCTCATTCTTCTGGGATTGATTTCCCTTGGACCATAATCTTTATAAAGACTGATTGTCTTCATACAACATGAATAAAGATTAATAGGTTTATTCTCAAAGATGACTTAATTGTGAGTCTTCCATATAATCAAACGTAAAAAGATAGGAAAAATTTTATTATTATGACGGTTCTTATACCATAGTAAAAAATTCTCGTCAACTGTACCAACTCCCCATTGTTGAGGAATGTGCAAAACATCACATATATCAATCCATAGTTTCTACTAAAATCACAACCAAGAAAAATATGGTCAATAGTTTCACTATCATTCTTATATAGAAAACACATATTCGGACCCACCCATCCTCTGTGCAATAAACTATCCCAAGTAAGAAGACAATTTTCAAAGGTAAACCAAATAAAACATTTGAGCTTCAAAGATACATGCAACTTCCACGGCTTTTTGTACCACCATTTTGGTTCAACATCTACAACATAATTTGCAATAGAAAAATATGTGGATTTTGCATGGACTGTACCATTGGATTGGTTCATCATCCAAATAAGCTCATCTTCATCTGGATTTAGTCGGATCCTTGCAATATTAAGATAAGATATATATTTATTCCATTTTTCAGCCCATAGATTCCCAAGACCTTAGAAGTCTTGAGCAGTTAACTAGTAAGAGTCTCAAAGAGGAATATATATATATATATATATATATATATATATATATATATGGGTTGATGCACAATCATGGACTCCTTTAAAGACACTTTAGATGCCACATAATACTAAAAAACCATGAAACCTATGACTTTAGGGTACAATTAGGGATACTTCCCTAACGGATTTGAAGATGAAGTAAAAAGACAAAATATAGGTAATTGAATCAGCTTTCATAATATATAACATTTATCTATAAAAAAATGTGTAAATAATTATAAAATTAGTTTCTGTTAAATTGGGTTTTCAAATTTTTAGCACATCATAACATATATGTTTGTGCGGGTGCAACACTTATTGAGGTAAATGATGTCAATTTTGGATAAAATCTTGCAGACATATAAAAAACATATGGGCCTAGTGCAACACTATTTATTCAATATTTGTTATGAATTATTTTTTATTATTATTAATTATTGAAGTCAGAAAACCTTGAAATGAAAACGTTATGTGCGGGTGCAACACTTTAAGAGAAAAATTTAATGAAATACTTCATTTCTATATATAATATTGTAGAGCTCGCTCTCCTCTAGTGCAGCATATAGTTTTCTTAGGAAATGGTGAAGGCAACCAAAAGTTATATAAAAACAATAGTTTTCAGACATGCGTTTTTTATTTCTAAAGTGGCACTAAAAAATGGAACTAACTTCGTGCATGTGCCCATATATATATATATATATATATATATATATATAGTTAGTTAGTTAGTTAGTTAGTTAGTTAGTTATAATAAATTCGATCGACAATTTGAAAAAAAATGTTATTAAACAATATTATAAAGTATAATGCTTTATTTATTTTTTCTTCGAACATACATATAATATATAATCACTAAATTTTTTAGTTGTTATTAATATTAAAAATAATTTATTATTATCATTTTATAATAAGGACCAATTAAATATGATTACAAGAGTGAAGAGAGTCTTTGACTTAGAAACTCCAACTAACTAAGTTACCCTTTTGGACAATTTTTATATCAAGTATCAATTGAATATAACAACCATGAGATAGAGCAGTTGGTAATGAGTTAAAGATAGCAAGTTCAAATCCCTGTATATACTAGCTTAAAAAAATTATAAACAATTGAATACAATTATTTTTTATTTTATTATATTGTTTAGTTTATAAAAATCATTAAATTTAAAATTAATTACATTATAATCCAAATTTAAGACCCAAAATTAATTACATAATAATAAAGATTTAACATCAATAAATATAACTACTCTCTTATCTTCTCTCATTGTTTAGTTCATAAACACCATTAAATCTTAAATTGATTAATGATCATAAGGGGCACACACGAGTGAAAACCGACAACCATCTCAATAATACTCATTTTATTTTAAATTGATTATATGAATATATAAATATATTTATAAAGCAAATTGGACGAATTAAAAAGTTCAAGTACCTCATAATTCTATGTAGTTTTATGATTTTTTAAGGTTGAAGGTCACGTTTAGTTGTAGAACTTTAAAACTATGCAGAGTTGTGCTTAAGGGATTGTGGGCTCTTATGACCCAAAAAAAGACTTTTCGTGTAATTTCAAAAGCATTTACCGGTTATTTTTACAATGTTTCTAGATGGATAAATATATATCCATAATATCCATATATATATATTTATCCACCTATTAATACTCTTTTGTATGTTCCATATCAATGACCATCCATCCATTATAAATCTTTATTAATGGATCATTAATGAAAGACATGTGCGGATGGATTTTACCCCTATTTAGAAGATCCATTAACAATCCAGAATGTTAATCTATTCCTATGAGATGCCGATGGAATTGAATCTAATTTTGGGAAATATTCTGGAATAATTCCATTTATTTTGAGAAAATCACATATTAATTCAAACAATTTCTCGATAATAGAAATTATCATTCTCCAAAGCGTCTTGTAATCTTTAACCAATTTTGTCATTTGATGTAATTGCCTGGAGCAAGTGCTATAGCTTGTTCCCAATACTCAGCAGCCTAATCGAACCAAGCCTCCATAGTTTTAAGATCTCCCTGTCGAATGGCCTGTTCTCCTCGGTTGGGATAGGTCCACTTGGAAAAGTTTTCTTCCCTCAAAACCGTACTTGAGAGTTTCCTACCTCATACGGCTCAATCAACTATTCTTTAGTCCTCTACCCAAATTTCCAAAATATTCTTGAATTGGAGATTATTCGTTGGGAGTTCATATTAACCAAAGGACCAAAAAAAGTAAATGACATGAGTTTCTGATTTCATTTCCAATCAATTAAATGATCAAGTTCTATCTTTTATCCTACCCTAAAAAAGATGAAGTATAGGAAGAGATATACTTCAGATTGATTGTCCAAATAAAAGTCCTTTTGCTAGGTAACTATCTCAGTTCCGTATAGAATTTTTGAAGAGTACTTTCTATCTGGAGTACTTCACATCTTTAGGATCTGATGCTACACCACTGCTCAATAGCTTAGTAGATCGACTCTATAACATAAGTTGATTCCTGATTCTTGTCAATGAGCAGATTTGATCGTATCAGCCCGAACCTTCTTTCAATAATTGATCTTTATGGTGCTTCCATCATCAATATAATTTTTTATACATGGAATACTTAGGCTCTATCTATCTATCTATTCGTATTTGGGCTCCTATGAGAGATGTTTTTTTTTGCTACAGCTTATAAAACCGTTACTTGGGACGGTGCATATGTAGAAATCCTTTTCTTTTGTTCTTACTCGTAGTAGTTATTAACTAAGTTATTCTATGGTATAGATAGCCACACGTAATGACAGATCAAGGCCGTATTATTAAGAGCTTGTGGTAAGGATGGGTTCCATTCTAATGCTTGAAAATAATATTCCAAAGCCTTCATATGTTCCCCATTACTTGTATGGACAAGACCTCTATTATATAGTATATAACTTCGATCATAAGGGTCAATTTCCAGTCGCATGGCTTCATAATATTTTTCTAAAGCTTCCGCATATTCCCCTTCCGATTGAGTTGACATCCGTTACGGTCATTCATTCCATTGAAATGATCTCCGCTTCAAAACTGTACATGAGATTCCCACCTCATATGGCTCCTCCTTTCTTTACAGTACGTAATACGGGGAGTAATCCATGGAATTGAAAAAATAAAAATGATTCTAACCCAATATTATGAATTAACAGGGGCTAGTGTATTTCCAATGAATCTCTAGCCATCCTTCTTGCAAAGATTCTTTTTCGAACACCAAGGATCTTAGTACTAGGAATGGAACCTCTAACAATTTCTTTGTTCTTAACGCCCTGTATTCTTCGGGGATTAATCACTTCAACAATCTCCGATAGTTCCATGATAGGGGTATCCAAAGTACAAACAAGATGGATGTTTGTTGTCCCAACCATTCTCAATACCCTTCGGAAAAGGGTAATGCACATGGGCTATAACGAAGCTTTTGTGTTGTCTATTTCCATATGTAGTGCTTTCTCCCCCCATGCGCGCCTATTAGATAGGTTAAAATATACAAGTAAGGCCTATTGCATAGGTGCAACCTTTCGCTCGGTACTAAAATCCTCGGGAGATGAGAGCATCTAAGGCTGCATTGATCGGGGATACACGACAAAAGGAATTGTTCTATCTCCAGAACTCACCTTCACTGAGCATAAGTTTTATTTTACCCAATTTTTATTCCCGAATACCTTTTCTTTCCCCAAAAAATAAGAACGGAAAAAATATCAAATCACACCATCTCTGTAATAGGTAAATGCTTATTTTTACCCCGGAGCCATCGGTATTATTCGCAATAAGATATACGCTACAATTGTGAAGGTCTTATCAATAAAAGTGTCATTTCTCTGAGATCTAGGCATAGTCAATTACACATTTTATAATTTCCTTCATTCCCTTATGCAAATGATTCCATGAACGAAATTTTTTCTGGTGCACAATACCATAAAATTTATTTCCTTACAATCGTAAATATGTTCTCATTCTATCTATTCCAATTGATTTTTCAAAATGGGAATAGATAGGGAATATTTTAAATAATTTTTCATTAGTAATATTGATGAATAATAATGGAAAAAAAAAGATTCGTATTAAAAGAATACTAGATTCGGTAAACTCGAGAAGTCCAATTCGATCATGATCTGAACAAAGAAAGAGTTAAACGATCGAGCATTGCATAATGAGAATGAAATGCCCACCTAGCAATTGTGTGCACATATCCATATAGATAAAGGAATATCGGGAAAAATATGGTCATCATGCATGACACAGGATCATTGCAAAAGAATTAGTTCTCATACAATTGATAACATGATCACAATAGATCCATATATGATCATCATATGGAATGGATCAATTAATCTATCTAAAATTATTGATTGGGTGATCCAAATAAGATTGTCAAATCAACAGGGATGATTGAGGATTTCCTAAAATAGGAGGAAGTTTGAGAAAATGTCCTTTTGTCTTTCCGGGGGAGATTGAATAATTACCTTATTTATTATCTATTTTTTTCCAAAAGATGGAACTGTTCGTACCTGAACAAAAAGACTTTGTAAGAAAGTTTCTATTTACTAATTTGGTTAAAATGAAAATCGATAGATCTCATAAGAAAGATGACTGAGCGGTTCAAGGTGTAGCATTGGAATTGCTATGTAGGCTTTTGCTTACCCAGTGTTTGAATCCCTCTCTTTCCGTATCTTCGCCTTACTATTTTCTTCTCATCCATTGTTTGTCCAATCTATTGAATCCCAATAGGACGATCTCCTAATTCCGGGATCAATCTCCTTCTATTTGTGATATAGAAAATATAACGAACATTGGTTCGTGGTATGGGAAAGGTAAAGACCATTTTAAGAAGCAATAAAAGTATCGTGGATAACAATATTCTAATGTAACATATGAAAGGATTATAAAATGTCCCCTTTGGGGAGGGGAAAAAGAAGGGAGAAGAACATAATTTCCAGATGTCCAACAACCCAACCCCTCTTTTTCATTTCATTCTCGATTCAAGGTTGACGAGAATAATACTCTACGACCAACAATTCATTAATCTTCAAACTGATCCATTTACTATCTATTATTTGATTGATGAATCCTTTATATTGTAACGAATGAAAAGTCAAATGATTTGGCAATTTATCCCTCTGTAACAGATCTATATTCTTCCTAATAATAGTCCTAAATCATTGTTGTTCTCTTATAGTAATCACATCTTAAGGTTTGCAAGGGTAACTTGGTATATCTACCATATGGTCATTGACCCGGATATGTATATGATTAACTAATTGTCTAGCTTCGAGAATGGTGGGAGCCATACCCAATCGAAAAATAATATTATCCAAACGCATTTCAAGTAATTGCAATAGTACTTGGCCCATTGATCCATTGGCTCTTCTAGCAATACAAACATATTTCACTAATTATCACTCTGTTAGTCCGTAATGAAAATGCATTTTTTTTTCTTCTAGTCGGATACGATATTGAGAGATTTTCCTGGAAGAAGACCGGTTTATAGAATCATTTCTGTATTTGGGTCTTTTACTAGCTAGCCTTGGTAAAGTTTTCATACGACATATTATTTTTAAACGAGGTCCCCGATAACGGGACATAGAAACTCCTTATTCAATTAACAATTAGTGTTGGAAAGAAGAAAGGATAGTATAACCCATACGAGTACTGGAATTATTTTATATAGAGAATGAAGATCTTTCTCCAAAGATCCTAATAGTTCCAATCATTCATCCCATTCCTATTTGGGAGTAAGTGATCACGGCATAACGGACCCAATGAACAATCGGAAGAGTATTCTCCATTCCATCGTGATCCTCCCAAAAAATTTTGGATTATGGGAATGAGAGGAACATAAAAGAGTCAGCTATCGAGATCGAACCGATGACCATCGCATTACAAGTGCAATGCTCACCTTTGAGCTAAGAAGGCTCAATAGAATATAACTCCTCATTTCATTGGCATGAGATCTATAGATTCTTTTGGAATCCTAACAATTATAGCGTGAATCAGATTCAATGACGCAATCTAGATTAAAATTACAATGGAACATCGTTTGAATGTAGATTCCTTCAAGGGAAAGAAAAGGGAAGTAAGGGTCAATTGATATCGATCATTTTACTCACTATTTAAAATCGACTAGGGGAGGATAATAACATTGCATTGAAAATGCAGAAATAATATAATGATTCCCAGTCATATTCGATTTGGGTATAGATAGAGATGGTGAGAGAAGAGGAGTAGGGGATGATATTTCTCTCATCTAATATTGAGCAAATATCCAATGGATAACGCTGATGAAGATTACATAATAGGATTAGATCAAGGTATGATCTCATTCTCTGAGAAGGGGATATGGCAGAATTGGCAGACGCTACGGACTTGATCGAATTGAGCCGTGGTATGGAAACCTACTAAGTGATAGCTTCCAAATCCAGGGAACCCTGCGATATATTGAATGGGTAATCTTGAGCCAAATCCGGTTCATGGAGACAATGGTTTCTTCTCCTGGGATAGGAAGGTGATAGGTGCAGAGACTCAATGGAAGCTATTCTAACGAATGAATCTCATTTGGTCCAATACTATATTTATAGAACACTCTATTTACACCTCGAAAGTGGGAATGTTATATAACACAAAACTCGCGATCAGAACTTGAATCCTTCCAAGCATTTTCTTCGTAAGATAGATGCCAGATTCGAGTTGAAGTAATGATTTTACATTAAGTAATCCAATTATGAACTTATCTACTTTAGATAGAGAGTTGAATCAATTTTTGGAATTAATGGTTGGACGAGGATAAAGATAGAGTCCAATTCTACGTGTCAATGTCAACAACAATGCAAATTGCAGTAGGAGGAAAATCCGTTGGCTTTATAGACAGTGAGGGTTCAAATCCCTCTATCCCCACCTAGGTTCGTTCCCGAACAACTGATCTATTTTCTCCAATTCCGTTAGTTAGAATCCATTCTCACTTCTCGATTCTTTTACCTCTATTTTATTTATTCATGAAGAGAAGAAATTAGAACATGAATCTTTCCATCCATCTTATGAAAAGTTGGGTTGATCAGTTGATCATATGGTAAAATCATTTTGTGATATGTGATCCACATAGATGATATCATTTGGAAATTATTCAATCACAGTCCATTTTTTATCATATTAGTGGCTTCCAGATCGAAAATAATAAAGATTATTCTAAAAACAAGGAAAAATCCTTTTTTCCTTATTTTTAGTTGACACGAGTTAAAACCTTGTACCAGGATGATCCACATCCTCGATCAAAAATATTTCTACAATGCCTTTAACAAAATAACCAATAGTCAATTTGGAAAAAACTTTTTGCTGGCCTTTTTTCAATAGATCCGATTCAGAAGAAAACAACCTTGATCAGCACCTTAAAAAGAGTTTCAGTTGAAACACAGGTCTAAATATTATATTTAATATTGACGGATGACAACATTTAGACCTTATGATCTTAGTTCAAGGTGATCCATAAATATGCAATGTAATTTGATCATAATTTTTGTTTAAAAAATAATCTCACTATTAAAATATTGATAAATAATTGGATTATAAGGGCAAAATATATGATAGACCCTAAAACCTTAAACCTGCTCATCTCTTTATAAACACTTGGCCTAAGCCCCGACTCATCCTACTCTTTTATGTGTTTTATTTCTCAATATAGAAACACAAAGGCCTTTGGACAATGGGAGGATACCTTTTTCCTTGATTCACTTAGGTAGAAAACATTTATCTTATCGTATGCTCTTACATCCCATCTTTGTATTTTTCATCTTAATATAAGAAGAATTATGTTTTTTTTTCTAAATAAAGAAACCCAGACTTTTCCCACCAACAACCCATCGTAACATTTTCTATAGCCTCTTGTGTATGAAATCACTTAATCATAAAATTAAATCAATATTAAATTAATGTTAATTGAATTTCCTAATTATTATTATTTTATTGTTTTTCTTAATTTCAAGAAACTTTAATCATAATCCAAATCTTATATTTTTATTAAAATTAAATTATTATATTAAATTTAATAAAAATACATTTAAAAAATAAAATATCATAATATTTTTTAATTATTTTATTATATTTAAAAACAATATTTACCAAATAAATTACATTATTTGCCTTTTAATAATATTTTGCAACACATATGCATGTAAGAGTAATGATTTTATATATTGTTTATGTTCAATTATACTATATCAAAATACTATACCAAGAACATTTCTTTAATTTTCATTTTTCTTTAGTATATTAAAATTTTGAAAAAAAAATGTTATTAAAAGATATTATAAGAAATAATGTTATATATTTATATATATTGTGATGCACCTGCAACAATTAATTAATAAAAATATGCGAAATAACAGAAATGACAGAACTCAGAATCACTTTTATATTGATCACAGGCCACTTCGAGGGGGCAACCTCCTATGAGCAAGTTCAATACAAATAACTTCACCGTCCTTCATAGGTCTCAACACACACTTATATACTAAGTCTAGGAGCCAATACTATGGGTCAAAACCATGGGCCACTGCAAACTATGGATCAATAATACTACGGGCAACTTACAAAGCATATGCGCCAACAACAATAACATAAACTATTGATCAACAAATACTACGGGACGACTTACAAAGCATATGTATCCAACAACAATATACTAACAAAGTCAAGACATGGGTTCCTAACATCCCCTCCCCCTTAAAAAAAGCTTTGTCCTCAAAGCTTTAGATGTGGAAATTGTTGTTGAATTTGAAGGAGTGGTTCCCATGTAGCATCCTCTGGTTGCATGCCATGCCACTGAATTAAGACCTTTGTGATAGAGTGAGAGTGAAGCTGACGAGTGCGCCGATTGAGGATGGCCTCCGGCTCCAAAAGGATGGATCCTTCATTATCCAGTTCGGGTAAAATCGTTTGTCCACTGATGTTGGTGCCCTGAACTTTCTTCAGACAACAGACATGAAAGACTGGATGAATGCGGGAAGAAGGAGGAAGTTCCAATTTATAAGCAATGGACCCAATCTTTTGAAGAATCCGATATGGCCCATAGAACTTTGGAGTGAGCTTATGACGCCCTTTGAGTTTCAGGGAATACTGCTTGTACGGCTGGAGACGAAGAAAAACCATATCGCCGACTTGAAAAGTGCGCTCAGAATGGTGCTGATCAACTTGTTGCTTCATGCGATTTCTTGCCATGTGAAGATTGTCCCGCAAAATGCGAAGAATCTGATCACGGTTTCGAAGGACTGTGTCAACTTCCTGAACTAGTGAACTGGTGGGGGTGTATGGAAGAAGAACTGGAGGTGCCTGACCATAGACTACTTCATATGGGGTCATTTTAGAGGCAGTGTGGTAAGAGGTATTGTACCACCATTCAGCGAGAGGGAGCCAGTTTTCCCACTGATGTTGTTGTTCAGAGGTGAAGCAACGAAGATAAGTTTCCAAGCATTTATTGATAATTTCAGTCTGAGCATCTGTTTTTGGGTGATACCTTGAACTCATCTTCAGTTTGGTGCCAGTGTGGCGAAATAGTTCAATCCAAAAATGATTGGTGAAAGTCGCATCACGATCCGAGACAATGAAAGAAGGGATGCCATGAAGACGAAAGATCTGGTCTAGGAAAATTTGAGCGACTGAAGAGGCTGTAGGGATGGCTGAGAGCACAAAAATGACTATATTTGGAGAGGTAATCAACCACAACGAGAATCACTGTCTTCCCGCTAGATTTAGGGATCCCTTCAATAAAATCCATAGAAATATCTATCCAAATCCATGTAGGTATGGGTAAGGGTTCGAGCAATCCTGGAAGGAGTGTTGTTTCACCCTTATTGCGCTAGAAGGTATCACATTCGGCCACCATCTGTTGAATTGTCCTTTTCATGCCCTGCCAAAAGAAGTTACGCCGTGCTTGTTCATACGTTTTGAGGAACCCAGAGTGCCCTGCTGATGGAGAAGCATGGAGTTCATAGAAGACATCCTGTTGAAGATCTGTGTTCTGGGGAAGCACCAGACAACCCTTGTATCTCAAAGAAGCACCATCCCAAGAGTAATGTGGTATAGTAGAAGGGTTGTTGGTCAAGCGTTGGATCATTTGAGATAAGGAAGAGTCATTGACATAACCCTGTTAAACAGATTGCAACCAATTTGGAACAGGCATAGACATATCTGAAAGAGAACCTTGGGGGGCATCGAATGTGCGAGAAAGAGCATCTTCCACAATATTGTCTTTACCCTTCTTGTAAGTGATCTCATAGTCATAACCCATGAGTTTGCTAATCCATTTCTGTTGTGCCGGGGAGGAGATACGTTGTTCCAAGAAATATTTCAGACTCTGGTGATCAGTCTTGATGCAGAAATGATTCCCTAATAGGTATGGGCGCCACTTCTATACTGCATGTAAAATAGCCATCATTTTCTTCTCATAGGTAGAGGCAGCTAAATTCTTACCTGAAAGGGATTTGCTGGTGAACGCAATGGGGTGTTCATCTTGAAGGAGAACAACACTAAGTCCATTGTCGCAAGCATCACTCTCAATAGTGAAGGGCTTGGAAAAATCGGGCATAGCTAGAACATGTCTAGTACACATAGCTTGTTTTAGTTTGTCAAATGCACACTGAGCAACATGTGTCCATGTAAAAGCATCCTTTTTCAATAGAGCATTTAATGGAGCTGCAATATTCCCATAATCCTTGACAAACTTGCGGTAGTAGCTAGTCAACCCCAAAAAACCACGAAGGCTCTTGAGTGTCTGAGGATGCGGCCAATTGTTCATGGCATTGATTTTGGTAGGATCCACGCAAACCCCTTGTGCTGAGATAATGTGCCCGAGATACTCAACTTCCTTTTGTCCAAAAACACATTTAGACTGCTTGGCATGGAGATGATGGTCAGAGAAAAGTTGCATGACAAGATCCAGATGTTGGAGATGTTCATCCCATGTTTTATTGTAGATGAGGATATCATCAAAGAATACCAGAATGAAGTTCCGCAAGTAAGGTCGAAATATTTTATTCATTAATTCCTGGAATGTGGAAGGAGCTATAGTGAGGCCAAAGGGAATGACCAAAAACTCATAATGGCCATCATGTGTGAGGAAAGCTGTTTTAGGGATATCATCCTCATGAACCTGAATTTGATGATACCCAGAACGAAGATCCAACTTGGAGAAAAAGTGAGCCCCATGAAGCTCATCAAGAAGCTCATCAACAAAGGGAATTGGAAACTTATCCTTGATGGTGAGGTGATTAAGTGCTCAGAAGTCAATGCAGAGGCGCCATGATGCATCTTTTTTGCGGACAAGAATAACTAGAAAAGAAAAGGAACTAGTGCTTGGGCGAATAATACCTTGCTTTAATAAGTCCCGAACGAGCATTTCAATCTCTGTTTTTTGGTGAAATGGGTAGCGATAGGGCCTGATGTTGAGAGGAACACTTCCAGGTAGGAGCTGAATACGATGGTCTTCTGGCCTGGAAGGTGGCAATCCCATTGGTTCAGCAAAAACACCTGTATATCGATCCAGAATTTGTTGTAGATCCAAAGGAGTAGTGGAGACTGCTGAAGGTTACATCTGAATGGAATGGAGCTAAGCGATGACACCATGTGAATTCTTTTTGAGGAGTTTTTCCATGTGATGTGAACTGATGATGCTAAGAGAACCTGGTTGTAATCCTTTCAAGGTGTGTTTTTGGCCATTGAGGGAAAACTGCATCCAAAGTTCAGCAAAATCCCATAAGATAGGGCCAAGTGTGCGTAGCCATTGAGCACCCAAAACCACATCACATCCGCCTAAGGTCAAGGCAAACATGTCAGAGCGCAAGGTATAATCTCCCATAGAGATACACACATTTCGACACTTTCCTTTGCAAGGTAAGGTGCCCCCATTGGAAACCATGAATTCAAAGTTGGAGCAAGGATGGATAAAAAAATCAGCTTGTTTGGCGATCCGAGGGTCAGTGAAATTATGAGTGCTACCAAAATCAATGAGTATTGTAAGAGGAAACTTCTTGAAGTAACCCTTGACCCGCATTGTTTGGGGGGTGGTGATTCCAGCTAAAACATGGAGAGATATCTCTGGCTGGTCATCCTGAGACGGAGGGTTAATAGGCGGTTCTTGAATGTCGACCGGATTATCCAGTGTTTCTGGATCTTCGTCACCAATTTCATAGGCAGGCGAAGAATCCACATCCAAGAGATAGAGATTTTGTTGAACACATCGATGTTCCCGAGTGAATTTCTCATCACAATTATAGCAAAGCCCCTTTTCTCTGTGTGCTTGCATCTCTGTTTCAGACAAATGCTTGATAGGAGTTGGTCGAGGAGCCTGCGGTATAGGTGGTCTTTGAGAACCCATATTTCGGAAGGGAACAAAAGTGCGCTTGGAGCGTTGTTGGGATGCAATCTTGTCTTCTTCCAACTTAGCCAACCCTAGGGCTTCCATCATTGTGTTGGGATAGAACATTTTGACCTAAGAGCAGATGGCATCCTTTAGACCACTGATAAAACAACTCCGGTAAAAGTCATCAGAAAATCGTTCGGTGTGGTTGGCTATATTTTCAAATTCAACTTGATACTCTCTCACAGTGCCAATTTGGCGAAGTTTAGTGAGGGCTCCCGTGAAGTCATCAAAAGCACTAGGACCAAAACGTTGCAAAAGGAGCTGAAAAAGTCTGGCCATTTGGGCTCTGGATGAGCCTTGATGTACCAACGGTACCATTGAAGAGCTTCTTGTTCCAAATGAAAGGATGCCATCGGAACTTTGTTGACATCAAAAGTATTATGTAGATTGAAATACTGTTCTGCACGATAGATCCATCCAGTTGGATCGGTACCATTGAATCGAGGAAAATCAAGCTTCGGACCATGGAAATTGCTGGAAGAAGAGAACCCATTGTCTGGTGAAGACTCGGACTGTCGTTTGTTGTTCATAGCTGAATGTTCAAGATGGAGGCCGTGAAATTTTTCATCAAGATCCTGGAGTTTGGCTTGGATGGCTGCAAGTGCGTCCTCCATGGTTTTTTCTCCTGCACGGGTGACAACCATAACCAAGAGTTTTTTTTTTTTCGGTTGACTGGGTAGGAAAACAAAAACAGAAACTACTTCAGTAAAGGAAAATCTGGACTTGGGAAAAAATATGAAGGGTAATTGGGGTTTGACTAGGTTTTGGACAGTGTTGACTAGATAGGGAAGCAAAAATGAGGATTTCAGAAGCGGGGTGAAAGAATGGAAAAATTTGGCAAAGGGGAACAAAGAAGCATAATTCAGAAAGGAACTCTGTGGTAAAATTTGAAGGTGATTGGGTGAAATCTGAGGAAGTTATGGCAAACCCTAAAAATAAACAAATGTGGGATTTCAGGCTTTGGGAAGGGGAATTGGGGATAGGGTCCTCCGGAATGAAATATGCAGAATGGGATGACAAGGGTTCCCCAAAAATTTCAAGGGAAACAGAGTGAAAACAAGGGAGATATGGAGAAAAAACTGATTTTTATTTTATTTTATTTTTACAGACTGGAGCGACTACGGCTCAAAAGGGATCTGAAACGACGTCGAATTGATTGAAAATGGCTGGATCTAGAACGGCTTGCAAAATGGATATGAACGACTGGATCTAAAATGGCGCAGCAACGATCGACAACAGTTCACCTGAAAATAGATATGAACCCCAGGTATGTGCGGCTTCCTAACAGTTCAAGGGTTTCACTCGGCCACCAATGTTGTCTGACGGCTTGCATATTGGGGCAGTACACCTCATTCCATGGCTCACGTAAAACTGATAACCGCTTTGCCACAAACGACAGCTCTTGGTTTACCTCACGGGTGGAACTAGTCAATCAGGTAGGGGTCATTGCCCTTTTCGTTGGCAGGTCCTCTCAATGGGCCAGCTACTTTGGGGTTCTTTTGGTACTCCTCACAATGAGTTTTAGCGCTTATTCCCAAGTACTTCCCACAGTTAAGAGGATAGGTATTATTCCCAAATCCGAGCCTGCAATAGATGCGAAAAAAATTTAGCAGAAATTTCACCTAGCGAGCCCAAGAAAGTGCTCTGATACCAGATGTGATGCACCTGCAACAATTAATTAATAAAAATATGCGAAATAACATAAATGACAGAACTCATAATCACTTTTATATTGATCACAGGCCACTTCGAGGGGACAACCTCCTATGAGCAAGCTCAATACAAATAACTTCACCATCCTTCATAGGTCTCAACACACACTTATATACTAAGTCTAGGCGCCAATACTATGGGTCAAAACCACGGGCCACTACAAACTATGGATCAACAATACTACGGGCGACTTACAAACCATATGCGCCAACAACAATAACAAAAACTATTGATCAACAAATACTACGGGACGACTTACAAAGCATATGTGTCCAACAACAATATACTAACAAAGTAAAGACATGGGTTCCTAACATATATATATATATATATATATTAAATTGTTATTAATATTAAAAATTATTCTTATTTGAGAAGTTTTCTTATTTTAATATGACAGAAGTTTCTTTTTAATGATTATGATGATTAACCTCCACTAGGACCAAATTTTGGTCAATTAAATCTTAATAATGGTATTACTTGTTTTTCTATTTTAATTTCTTTTTATGCTTAAAAGTTATGACGACTAGTTTTAAGAATAGATCACACCTTGTTTTGCTATGGAGCTCACTAGAGTTCATTCTAATCTTTGCTATATTAATTTTCACCTTTGAACTAGTTACTACTTAGAGATACTTATGATCTTCCAAATTAGGGTTAATGCCACCCTATAGTATCTTAATTTTCTCTTAAGAGATCAATTTTATATAAAGTGTCATTTTTATCAATGCCCCAATGGTTGAACCAAGCCATGGTATCTTTAGCTTGAGGAGTAGTTGGTTTTGAATTGAATTTAAAGTAATTTTAGGAAGTCTCTCATTTTCTGTGTTATTTATCTTGTATCCACCCAAACCTAATACTCAAAACACACACACACACAATGGATTTATGCTCGTTGATTATTGTCATTTTTATACTAAGGATAAATTAAATATGGCTACAAGAGTGAAGAGAGTCTAAAGGAGGAGTTTCTTATTATCCCAAATCCAAAAATCTACTTATTTACAATTTTTTTCAAGTCCATAATAAATTTTCCACCCTCCATTGATCTTTTACTCAATGTTAAAATAAGCTTGTAATGAAGACCTATTCTAAAATATTTATATATTAAAATTTCAAAGTATTTTGCAATAAATGAAATTAATATTTAAATTATTTTTAGAAAACTTTTTTAAATATAAAAAATATATAATATTTAAATTTTAAAATTGCTAATAATATTAAAATGATTTATTATTTTTATTTTTGTGTAGATCAAGTAAATATAACCATTATATTATCTTTTTCCATTGTTTAATTAATAAATATCACTAAATTTGCAAAATTAAATAATAATGAATAAGTACCTCAAATAAAAACACATTTTATTTTGAAATGGGATAAACTAAACATTCTACCTTTTGGACCATTTTTTTACCATTTGTTTCCACTAAAATCCATAGGATTTTAAATATAACCACTCTCTTATCTTCTCACATTGATTAGTTCATAAACACTACTAAATCTGCACTTGATTAATAATTATAACTACCTCAAAGGAGTGAAAACTTACAACCATCTCAAGAATAAACCATTTTATTTAGAATGGATTAAATGGGTCACAACTATATTCATAAACCGAATTGGACCAATTAAAAAATTCACATACCACATAGGTTTTGTTTTAGGATTTTTTAAGGTTCAAAGTCACATGTCGTTCCAAAAACTATAGAACTATGCAGAGTATTTAAATTTTACCGGAATTTATTTATAGAAATTTTTAAAAATGGATAGTTTTCTATAATTATTAGAATATATTAATAGAAAACCGTTTTTATCTAAAAATATATATTTAATATTGGACTTGTAAAGTATGTATACCATGATATCTTATATTTAATATTGATATTGACAGTTGGTAATATATATACTGTGTGATCTTAGCTCCCATTGTGATCCATCAAAATGAAATGTCCCTAAATATAATTTTTGTTTAAAAAATTATCCCACCATTAAAATATTGATAAATAATTGAAGTATAAGATCTAATCCACCATAACCCTTATCAGTATCCGTTAGAATATATGAGAAACCCTAAATACATCCATCTCTTTATAAACCCTTGGCCTTAGCCGCAATTCACCCTACTCTTTATGTGTTTTCTTTCTGAATATGGAAACACTCGCGGAGAGTGGAAGGCCTTTGGCGGAAGGGAGACATTTACTGGATCAATCTTAATGTGGCTCTGTGTAGTGCTGGCAACTTCTCAGCAAATAAGGCGACCAGATCAAGATTGTGAACGGGATATTGACACAAATAAGGACACAGCGAATTAGAAACCAGCTCTAGGGTGCAGAAGGCATTGCTACAGGTAATATTTTAATATGTGTTTATTAACTCAATATAGAAAATATGGTTTTGTCCAATAATTCATTTCATTTATTTTTGAATAGTAAATAATAAATGGCCAATTTTGTTCTATAAGTATAAGAGGATCAGATCAATAATTGAAATTTTTAATAAAATATCTTTTGAGCATATTTATAGGTAACACAATTCCTTAGTTGATAAGCTTTTAAAATTGGTTTTGGAGGGAGAAGCTAATTACTTAATTTGGGAAGAAATCCAGGATTCTCATATTTGTGATATGGGTTCTATGTGGTTCTTTGACTAAAACCCTTGTTCAAAATCAGTTTTGCTATTGGGTATATAGATAGCGAGATAGTATATTGGATTTTTTTTGTAGTGTCAATGTGCTAAGTAGTTATAGATTTTCTGCCAAAACTGTGGATACCCTTTTATGAGCTATAATCTATGTTCTATTTTGTTTTAACAGTCTTTTAAAAGACTCAAAATCATGGATGGGCTATTTGATTCTCCATGAATATCAATATTTCTGTTCTATTTTGTTTTAACCGTTTTTAAAAAAACTCAAGATCATGGATGTACTATTTAAGATCATGGATGTACTATTTGATTCTCCATAAATATTAATAGTATACTTTTGTTCTACTGAAAAAAAGTTTACTTTAGTAACCTTTCTTTGATTTATAAATACATAAAATGCTATTTTGTCACCCATACGCTTTTAGTTTTTTAAAAACTTAACAACCTGGCCATCTTGTATATAAGTAGCATTTTGGACTGAATATTTGTTCTCTGCGTCTTTGTTATTTTTAATTTTTTAAGGGAACATAGGAAGTGAGAAAAGAAGATTCAGCACGAGGAGGTGGAGGATGGATTCAGTTAGATGGGAAGCAGCCAATACATTAATGCTGCTGAGTCAAGGGTGTACGTTTTTCTCAAAAGGTTTGACTGTGAGCGATGCAAGAAGAGAACTGAGCAGACTGCTAATTCCGGCGGCTTCTGTTAGAAAATGTATTTGGCCATTTTGCAGCGAAATGCAAAAACAAGAATTTAATGAAGGTTTTGGTTGCATGCTTTCAGTAATTGATGCAGATATTTTTTACAATGGAGGCACGGAAAATGCAGTAATTCAATTGTTGTTCCAACGCTGGGGTCGTAGGGGACCCTTTGTCTTCACCACTGGTTGGGTTGATTATATGGCAAGAAAAGGTTTAATGCATAACGACGTTGTGATATTCTGGTGGAACTCTCACTATGCTAGGTTTTTCATAGCATGCGAGAGATCAAATGACAACTAGCTGAAGATGATTGGATCTCCACCAGTGTTGCGTCTATTTTGACTTGGTTATTGTGTCGCAATATGGTGTGCTCTATGCATAATGTTGAAGGTTGAAAGCTTAATAGAGAATGGGATTATGCCTCTTCCATTAGTTATATTCTATGATAGTGTGCTCTTGTTAGTAAGTGTATATAGTTTACCTAGAGATGCATATAAGTAAAGGTTGGATTATAAAAGAGTAATGGATTATAAATGTTGGATTATGAAAGATTAATGGATTAAGATTATGGTTTTTGATATGGTTATGTTATTTTATTAAGAAAATAAATAATTAAAATAAATCACATAAATAAATTATTTTTTCAATCATTATCTTGCCAATAGATAGTATAACTACGCTACTAATAAATAGTATCGTTATTTATGCAATTTAGTTGTGGGATACTATTAGTTCCATTTCGAGATACGTGCTTCAATTAGAATTCCATCTCAATTTACCTAGAAGTGACCGTTGGTGCTGTGCTGTAATGCAAGAAGCCATCCTCTTGGCATTGCGAGCTTAACAAAAGGAAGATATCAAAACCTAAAAAAATTAAAAGCGAGCACAAACTCAAGGTGTCTTGTCAGGGAACTAAAATCGATTCGGGGTTTCATTCTACTAAGATGTTGCATGGTTAGCTAAAGTCCAGAAGCCAAAAACAAATTTCAACACAATGGATGTCTAAATTTTCAGTTTATCTCGACCATTGATGAAAGATAAATATGTGAGGCTTACAGCATTAGTTAATCTATCAAAGCCTCTCTTATTGGACCTTGAATACCCTTATGAGAATAACATGTAACAATGTTTCAAATGAGAATTATTCTTCCAAATCCTTTTAACATATCGGTATGAAACATAATATATCATTGGGTGTTTGCTTCAATATTGTCTCATTTTATGATAAACTTAATGGAGTCTCCACTATACCATGAAAAGAGGCGGCATTATCCCTTTTAATTTTGCAACACTTCCTTTAGAAACAATTTTTTTTTTTCCATTATTATTTATCAAGATAAGGAAAGATAAGAAGTTACCTTTAGTACAGTACTTATGGTGTTTAATAGTCTTCTATTTGAGTTTTAGGAATTGACAATGCATGAGTATAACAATAAGCCGTTTGATTTTGGGTTCAAGGTTTATGATTTTTGCTTTTAGTAAAGATAATTTCGAGTGATTGGGAAGGTTTCTTTTTGGGTATGCCATCTAGCTTAGCAAGACTAAAGACTAATTTAGAATTTGAAATCAATGCAACCCTTCAAAACATGAGGGTTTTGGCAATTATATCACTCTTCTCAACAATCTTAAGGAGCATTAATGGCAGCCATAAAAAGTTTCTAACCATATTTAATGGTCAAATTACCTCATGATAGGCAATTTGTATGTCAAATTTCAGCCTTACATAGAAGATTCATGAGAACACTCATGAAGGTAGTTAATTCAATAACTATCCAACTTAATTTCTTGTTACTATTTCACCTAGCCATATTAGTTACAACTTAGAGGTTCATTGATAACTGGAAAAATATAAATATGGATAGTTTTGTAGAATTAGAAGTGCATTGTCATTGAAGGAAAAGAAAAAAAAAAATTCAATGGAAAGAGAGGCTTAATCTAGGAAAGAAAAAGGCATAAACCAAAAACTTAAAATTATTCTAAAGATCCATCAAACTAAGATTAAGGGGACAATAAGAATAATCTAAGAATGTACAAATGAAGGAAAGAACAAGAAGTGCTAAGGTAATCAGTACAATCCGAACTTAATTGTTTAAAAAATGGCAAGTCAAGTGAAAAAGTCAATGCAACCATCAAAGGAACTTCCAAAGGCTACATGAATTGAGCAAGTGTCTAAGTGAATGGGCGGTCCACAACATCATTGATTTCCTAATGATTTTAAAAGTCATTATCAATACCTTGAGCATGGGTGTTGACCTAAAAAATGTAGGTTTATTGATGTAATGAAACTCCAACCACAAAAATATAAAGGATTCCACAAGTGGGGATTTTCCTCAAAGTCAAATAGGTCATGTGGTCCTAAGATAGTACACAACACTATAGATTTTCGATAGTGCTCACACTTGATTATATATTTAGAGGGATCCTTCATCTTTTTATCATTGGGTAAAATCTTGTTAGATCATACATAGTAATAACACATTTTTAAAGCTAAAATATGAGTATGAGAAGGAAGATAGTGAAAATGATTTAGTGACTTGTTATTTTGACATTATTCACCAACATCTCAAGGAACTTGGAAAGATTACAAAGATTATTATTAGTACTTCCTACACTAACTTCAGAGTTAGTTATAATATGTTTTTTATATAGTTGAAGGACCATAAATTTTTAAGGGTTCAAATAGTATATCTAAGTATAGCATTATAGACAATTATTTTGGATTGAAAAATCATACATTTGATAGGTTGGAAATATTAACTAAGAAAACTATAATTTACTACTAGATTTTCTCAAATATTATAGTAAAAAAAATATATTTTATGTAAATATAGGCGATTTTTAGAGTAAAATTGAATAATTAGCGAATTTATATTTTTGAAAAAAAAGACCAAAACCTAGTCAATTGGCAAAATTTCACCCCCTAAAAGATACCTTGTACATGAAAGTTGTCATTGTATTTAAATACTTCTGAAAAGAAAAGAAACACACTATATATCTTGATCTCTCTTATTTTAATCAATCATAAAGGTATTGTCATTACAAAGACCAATATTTTGTTGACTCTTATCTAGCATTGGTGAGAATAAATAAGAAGTGACGATTTTTCACCTTCTCTATCCAATCCTTCTATAAATTTTAGAAGCACAAGATATGGGAGAAGGATACAATCAATGCATTGAGTTGTAGTGGTAATACATACAAATGATATACCTTTGAAAAAATGTGTACTTCAAATTTTTCCTTTTCTCCCATAATGCTTGAATTTAAACTCAAGAGTATAGTGAGAACCTTTGTTAATCCTTTGTGGCTCTAAGTTTCATTCATTTGACTCAATAGAATATATCTCTATTCCATCTCCTTTGGACATGATCATATAATCATATTATGAGTGCATGTTCTTTTTCGCAGTAATATACTTTGTCGCTTATACTTTTAACTTTTCAATGGAGATATGAAGGTAGAAAATAAGGAAATACTATCATTTCTATGGAGCATCAAAACCTTCGCAATGCCAAAAGATTTTTCACTATTTGGATAGTTTTCAAAATATGAATTACTACTAAGGAAGCCGTATTATGCACATCATCCTTCCCAAATCCTAATCCCAAGATCATCTTGGGTTTCTAAAACCTCATGGTTTATATTCAATTTTTTTTTATCTTATTGACATATTTTGGGAGACTTGCATCTTCTTTGGAAGTATTTTTCTAGAAATAAGTTAAATTGTTTTGATCCAAGATTGTAATATGCTTAAACCTAGAAATTAGTAGAAAATATAGAAAAATACAAGAGAGAATATATTAAATAGATAGCTATGTCCACTTGCCTCTTCAAGGGGGAAACCTTCAAGATCAAATCTCAAAATACAATGACAATTCTTAGGGTACCTGCACTAAGCTGGTACCCAAAAAGGTCGCAAAAGAAGTGCGCGAGCGGAAAACAAACAAGGGCACACACATGCATTCAAACACACGTATGCGCCCCTGCTTCGGCAATGTTGAACGTCCACGTTGGTGAGTTGACATGGAAAAAATGTGCGTGCATGCATTATTAACGCATACGCAAACATATGTGTGCACACGTCATTCACGCATGCGCACACTTGTGTTTTTTTTAAAAAAAAATAGACTGCACAATAACAAACCCGCGACGTGGAGTGGCGAAACAAAGACCCTGTGAGTGCATGTTGGAGCACCCAAAACCTCCTACTCAGCATTAATATGAACCTCCACTCGTTGCCGCTATTTCCTCCAGGTAGGTGCTCAAAAAATCATTTTTTTGTTGTTTTTTTGTTTTCCATTGCAATTTTAAATTAAAAAAAAAATTACAATCAATTAAAAAACGAAGAAATTGTCATTGTAGATTAAATACACTTAAAAAAATGACAAACACACCACAACCACCAGAGGAAACTAGTGAAACCAAACCATCAAAAGATAACATCAACATTGGAACGAATAATGAAAATGGTGACGAACCATCTAAAAACCCCGAGGATGAATTACACCAAGATTTAAACAGAATTAAGGGTATTAAGCGATGAATTGAGGAGCAACAAGGAACCCTCTAGGGTTTCCCTGGCTACATCATTGCAAAACATAATTGAATCCATCAACATTGCCCACAGTGAGATCACAAATCTGAGTGAATACAAGGCTCAAATGAGGGAGCACTATTCAACTGGGATATCCAAAGAACAAATTAAAGACCTTAACATCACGAAAGCACAATTGTACAACAAATTCATAGATGCCAGGACAAGAAAGCCTCTAGATGTGAGGAAGGGACGGGTTTGCATGGATTGGTGTATTTACCATCCATGGAGAGATAACTAAAGAAAGAGATGGTTTATGGTGTTTGACAGGCCCCCATGCAATAATTTGGAGGTCCCATAGTATTTTCTTAGGAAATTGTGGGTTGAGTTTGAGCTAGGATACCATGTTAATTGTTTTGACATCACTAAGTTTCAGGGTGTTGTTCTTGGCTCTTCCCAAGATCGACGTCAGGCCCGTCGCAACCCACTTAGAGGACCTCCTGCACCCTAGAGAGAGCCAAACCCCCCTCCTCATCCACTTGGGTTTGGTAGTGGCCTAGATGAGATTGATGACTCAGTTAGACATGCCACATGTCATTTTCTTAGACATACACATTTGTCGCTATGTCTTCACATAGCTGGGAGGACATCGATGAGACACACACAACTGCATGGTCTATGGGTGGTGGATGGGACATGATAGGTACATGTGGAATCCATGCAGGGCCATCTAGTTCGACTAGAACAATGGCACATAGTTGTTCTCACTATGGTCATTCTTTCCATTGTCCTACACAACAGCATGCCACAAAGAGCTATATGGACGAAGTTAGCTATTTTTTTATTTAATGCTCAAGTATTTATTGTATTTTATTTGATATTGTATTTTTTAATGTATTTAACTTTGAATTACACATTGTTTACTTTATTTGTTTTAATGTACACTTCTTCAGGGCCGAGTCTCCATCCTCCATATGGGAGGACATTAATCCCTTCGACCTAGACCAAGCCATGGTAGCAGCAGAGGAGATTGTGACACCATACACATAGTTAACTTATTTACTTTGAATAATTAGATCCAGTTATTAATAATTTGTGTTCTGTAATTACAAATTAATTAGCACTGAGTAACCACTTTTTATATTATCATCGTTTAAAACTAAAACTAAAATGAATAATTCTCACAAAACATGTCTATCATATTATAATTGGATTTTACATTTATGTTTATCATATTGTCTAAATTATTTAAGAGATATAAATTCATATAATCCAACCAAACAAAAATGAAACCTTATAAAACATGAAAAATTAAGAAAACTAGACATGTGTTCATGTTCACTTTATGCATCCTTTGCTTCTCCATTTTCAACTTCTTTCATTTATGATGCTACTTGTGCTTATTCTATTTCTTCATAATCACCAAAATCCTGTTTAACTGCAAAGTCTTTTGGACGAATACCATTCATTGAACCTATGGAAACTATAGGGTGTAATGTTACGAGGCATTTCTAAATTTGTAGGCAACTTCTCTAACCTTTCACTCTATGATGCCATTCTCTTTTCCATATCCAAAAGCCTAGAAAATTGGTATTCATGATGACTACATATACTTTTATTAATATGCAAAATTACCTCTTGTAAGGTGTTCATCTGTGGTGATAAGCACCTCAGGACGTTTTGAAGCTCTGTAAATCCACAACGAATACACTCATCATTTTGGTTTTTTTCTTCCATAGTACCAACATAAAGTACAAGAGAAAGGGTGCTTGGAGAAATAACCTAAATTGTAAAGAAATTGCCTAAGTCTCCATTGAGATCACCTAGATAATAAACCAAAAAATGATTTCTTAAAAAACAAGAGTTCAAGTTTTCATCCACAAACCAACATTTCCAATTAAAATAATCATGTCATAGTCCAATTCTTAACAAAGAAACAAACCAAACAAAAGTATTCCCATCCTATTCACTACCGAACAACATTCATCACCACCCCTACAAATTATGAAGTAACCCAAAACCAAATTTTCGCTCAACCCAACTTACCATATGGAGTAACGCACCAAGATTTTCCATCCGAGCCAAATTAAAACTCCCACTACAGAATAATCCAAGTTTAAGTGTGCATTGATTACTTGAATGAGGACTTAAAAGTGATTTCCTCGACCACATCCATTTCCATTTATCACATAAATACCAATAATTGTGATTGCTAATGTATTTCATGAAGGAATTAAGTGAGTTATAACACTCCTTTTTCCAATTTCACCATCACATTCACCATGGTTTATGTAAATTTGGTATCACATGAACAAAGAATATGAAAATATTCAATAAATTCAAACTTTGTAGCTATACCATTAATACCTCTAATGATTATAGAATTGGGCGAGAAATTTCCAAAATCTGTCATTCTTACTTGACCAATGATGAGAGAAATTTCCATCATCAATTTGTTGTAGGTGACATTGTCATCATTCTGTCCATCAGCAATCTGTCCATAAGTTGATCATCTTCATTTTGTGTAATAGAATGTCCCGATTCTGTCCCCAAACATATCTTCATTGGTCCATGGTCATGCTGTCATTAATCTACCACTGTTGCTGTCTTTGTGAAGCCCAAAATATTAGAGACAAAAATTAGTTCATTGCTGCACCACTACTCTTGTTGTTGCTGCTACTTCACCGAACCTTCCTCAGTCATCCTGATCCCTAAAATCAGAGCTCTCCTCAATCTCTCTAAATATTCACACATTGCTTCCTTAAAAATGAAACTTGTCCTCTTTATTTTAATTTTATCATTGAGATGATTAAATAAATCAAATATGATTTATTTAATTATGGCCATCCATCAATTAGGGGGTTAATAATAATTTTAATTTCATGCCATGTCACCTTCTATCCTTTTAGAATATTAAATGCAATACACACATATGCCCTTAAGATGCCCGCACTACACTCTTAAAAATGCCTGTAGTGGGCTCCACTTTGACGCCTGCAAGGGCCATCAACACATGCTCATATTGGTATTGGATTGTTGATTTTTGACATAAAATCACTAGCAATATCACTAAAGGAAACACAATCACAAGATAGACAAAGATTTACCCCAGGAAACCCTCATGGGGTAGAAAATCCAGCAAAGCTTTCCTCAATATAGATAATCAACCAATACAAAGATGTAGTCCAAGACTAGAGATCCTTCTCCTCCCATGAAGACCTCTCTCTCTCCTATGCACCAATCACAAGTGAGTGAATGAATGAGATAAGTGAGGAACAAGCCTCCTCTACTTATACTCATCACCAAACTGACTTTTTACCCTAATGGGGCTGACCTCTCCTGAGAGAGTCTAATAACCCCTAATACACTAACTAAGGGCTGAACCCACATGGGAGATCTAATAACCCTAGTTACCACAATCAATCAGAGGAATCAACATCTCTAGATACATAATAAAGTCCCATCGGAGGAATGCAACATCTCTAGAATAATAGGATACAAATATAATATTCTTAGAGGTTACAATATTTCAACACTCCCCCTTAACGAGAAGGATATTATAACAATTCCTGCAGGAGCAAGGAGTCATCAACTACCTAATACATTATACATCTATAAATCATTGGAAGCTTTCTTCAGTAACTCAACGAGTTACTGGAACATCTTCAAGATCTTCAATACTGGAACATCAACATCTTTAGTACTGAGTCTTCATCTTTTGCATCACTCGAACAACTACAGTAACATCATCATCTAGATCCTCTCGATCATTACCATCATCATCACATGATCATCAGCATAGTCATCACACGATCATCAGAATCGTCATCACATGATCATCAACATCATCATCACACGATCATCAGCATCTTCATCACACGATCATCAGCATCGTCATCAACTAGATCCTCTTGATCAACATCACAATAGTAGCATACCCTACAACACACATGATCTATTTAAGACACCATATCATGTGTAGGGATGATGCATTCCACTCGTCAACTTAGACAAAGTCTAAGGACCACTCTCAGAGACATCTGTCTGTGGATCAGTTTAGGAATGAAGTCCAAGGATGATACAATCCTCTCACTCTGGGAGACAACTGTTTGCGGATCAATTTAGGATTGAAGTCCAAGGATGATACAATCCTCTCACTCTTGGAGACATCTGTCTGCGGATCAGTTTAGGATTGAAGTCTAGGGATGATACAATCCTCTCACTCTCGGAGACATCTGTCTGTGGATCCATTTAGGACTGAAGTCCAGGGATGATACAATCCTCTCACTCTCAGAGTCATCTGTTTGTGGATCAGTTTAGGACTGAAGTCAAGGGATGATACAATCCTCTCACTCTTAGAGACATCTGTCTACACATCAATTTAGGACTGAAGTCCAGGGATGATACAATCCTCTCACTCTCGAAGACATCTGTCTACACATCAATTTAGGACTGAAGTCCAGGGATGATACAATCCTCTCACTCTCGAAGACATCTGTCTACGGATCAGTTTAGGACTAAAGTCCAGGGATGATACAATCCTCTCTCATCCACTAGGGACCATTCATCGACCTCATCGTTGGAACAAGTAGCCTCACCATCAACCTTGTCCTCGAAATAAGTAACCTCATTATCGATACAAGTATCCACATCAATACAGTATCCACATCAATGATACAGTATCCTCATCAATACAGTATCCACTTCAATGATACAGTATCCTCATCAATACAGTATCCACATCATCGACACAAGTATCCTCATCAATATAGTATCCACATCAACAATACAGTATCCTCATCAATATAGTATCCACATGATCGACACAAGTATCCTCATCATCGATACACATATCATATCAACATAGGTATCCTCATCATTGACCTTACCGTCAATATATGCAATCTCATCATCGATACAGGTATCCACATTGATACCAGTATCCAAGTATCATCATCGACCATATCACTCCCCCTTTCGAGGAGGGTCCTTCTAAACTACACCAAGCTTGTCGTGGAAATGTTCAAACTTTACTCGAGACAGAGGTTTGGTCAATAGATCCACAACTTGTTTGTCCGTGCTCACATAATCGAGCTTGATAGCTCCTTTCTGCACCATATACCGTATATAAAAATATCGTATCTCTATGTGCTTTGACTTATCATGGAACACTGGATTCTCTGTCATTTTGATACAACTCTGGTTGTCACACAGGATCACAGTGGGGTCCATCTCTAAGTCAAATAGTCCTGATAATAACTTTCGAAGCCATACCGCTTCACAACTAGCAGAGCAAGCAACTATATATTCCGCTTTAGCTGTGCTGAGAGACACACTAGACTGCTTCTTACTATACCACAAGATTGTGGCAGATCCCAAACAATAACATCCTCCTGATGTACTCTTTCTATCTGATACGCTTCCTGCCCAATCAACATCTATGTAGCCATACAATCTGAAGTCATGATCTCCAAGGTAATGTAGACCAAAATCTATTGTACCCTTTAGGTACCTCATCACATGCTTTGCAGCTATCATGTGAACACGTCTAGGTTCCACTAGATACTGACTCAAGGTTTTTACAGCAAAGCAGATATCTGGCCTAGAACACATATTTCATTAAATTTATAATTAAATAGTGGATCTAGAATTCCAAAATAACAAAAAAACTCAATTTTGGCATTGTTCTTGTAATAAAATCTTTCCAATTTTAATAAAATATGTGTTCTAGTGTTCGTCAGATACATTAATGATCCAATAATCTGTCTATACAGAGTTACATCCACTAACTCTGATGAGTCATCTTCTAATAGCTTCAGGTTGGAGTCCATGGGAGTGGCCATGGCTTTACATTCCAACATATCAAATATTTTCAATATTTCCACATCATACTTTCCCTGGTTGAGAAAAATTCCTTCTGGGCCTTGCCATACTTCCAGGCATCAATTTGAGGTCTTTAATCTCAAACTCTAAAGAGAGCTTCTTTTTGCATTCGACAATCTGTTTCTCATTTCCAGTTAGAAATAGATCATCCACATACAACAACAAAATGACAGGTTCATCAGTCATAACTTTGAGATAAAGATTAGGATCAACTTTACACTTGGTAAAGCCCAAGCTAGTTAAGAAACTGTCAATCCTTCCATACCAAGCTCTGGGAGCTTGTTTCAACCCATACAGAGCCTTCTTCAGTTTGCATACATGGGTTCTTCTATCTTCCACCTCCAATCCTTGTGGTTGTTCTATGTACACTTCTTCTTCAATTACACCATTCAAGAAGGTTGTCTTCACATCCATCTAGTGTAATTTCCACTTCATCATGGATGCAAGTGCCATGATGGTTCTAATGGAAGTGTACCTTGCAACTGGTGCAAATGTCTCTTCATAGTCAATTCCCTCTTTATGAGAGAATCCTCTAGCTACAAAACCTTGCCTTATACTTTTCAATACTGCCATCTGCAGCATGATTTATCTTGTATATCCATTTGGAGGATACCACACTCTTGTCCTTTGGTTTGGGAACTATGTCCCAAACATCATTCTTCATTATTGACTGGTACCCCTCCGTCATTGCTTCTACCCATTCTTTCTTATGAACTGCCTCTTCATAACTAGTAGGTTCTTGATCTACAAGATCACACATCAAAGCCACATAGTTGGATAATGGCTTTGGTTTCTTGCTCACTCTAGTGGAGCCTTCTGGAGCTCCATACTTTTTAGCTCCTAGTATAATGTCTCTAGCCCATGCTGGCTTTCTTTTTCTTGAAATGTTTGTAGTGGGGGGTTCTTGTGGTTCTAACATATCATGGTCTTCAGATGTTTGATCTTCAAGATATGGTACAAATTTTGCAATTCTAGGAGGTACATCTTCTTCATATACTTCTTCATGCTGGCACTTCCTAGACTTCTTCAGAGCTACTTCTTCATCAAATTTCACATCCCTATTGATTTCCATATGATGGAATCCTGGGATGTAAATCCTGAATGCTTTGGATGTTTCACAATACCCAACAAATATTCCATTCTTCCCAGAAGGGTCCAACTTAGTTCTCTTTTCTCTAGGTATGTGAATATACACAGGACACCCAAATATCCTGAGGTGACTTACCTCAGGCTTCTTTCTTGTGAAGACTTCTTCTGGAGTCTTGAATTCAAGGGCACTGTGAGATAGTCTATTTTGCACATAGACTACTATCCTGGCTACTTCAGCCCATAAGTACATAAGTAGGTCTTGATCATGTAACATTGTATTTATTGCTTCCATGATGGTTCTATTCTTTCTTTCCGCAACACCATTTTGTTGAGGATTTTAGGGAGTGGTTAGTTTCCTCTTGATTCCAGCTTCTTTGCAAAAGGCTTCAAAATATTTGGAAGTATACTCTCCACCATTATCAGTCCTGAGTATTTTGATCTTCTTTTCTGAAAGGTTCTCTATCAAGGATTTGAATTCCTTGAATCTTCCAAAGACTTCATCTTTGCCTTTCAAGAAATATATCCAAGTCTTTCTTGAATAGTCATCAATGAAAGTTAGGTAGTATTCATATCCACTAAAGGATGTGGTGGGCATGGGACAACATACATATGAATGGATCAATTCCAAAGTACTTTTAGTCTTTGTTTCACTCTTTGGAAAAGGATTCTTGATCTTTTTCCCTTTTGCACAACCCTTGCAATTGCCTTCATGTTCAATCTTTAGATCTGGTAGTCCTACAACTACTTTGCTTACATGAGGTAGTGCTTTGTAATTAATGTGAGCAAGCCTTCTATGCCATATCTCACTTGGACTAGTGTCTTCATGAACCAGGGAAGCTTCTGAATGACCCTTGAGTTTGTATAGATATCCTTCCTCTTCACCAATGACAATTGCATCCTTAATAGATTTACCTTTGGAGCACATGAGTACTTGTCCATCAATGAATGCAACCCTATAACCTTTCTTATAAAAAACTGAGATGGAAAGCAAGTTCTTCTTCAATCCTGGTACATACAATACTTCCTTCATCCTCATGGGGGCTCCAGAATCAAGCTTTTAGTTTGCGTCACCATTTCCCTTGATGGGATATTGACAGTCATCTCCTAATGACACTTTCTGTGGAGAGGTATTCTCTTCCAGTTTTGAAAGAGTTTTCTTTTGTCCAGTCATGTGCTTTGAGGCACCACTATCAATAAGCCATGTATCTTATCCAGGTGTTATAGATCCATAGAGTGTAGAGAATAGAACATACTCTTCTGCATCTTCTTCTTCTTCTCTTCTAGACCTTTTCTTGTAAGACCTTTCTTCCTCTTTTTCTTCTCTTCTAGATCTTTTCTTGTAAGGCCTTTCTTCCTCTTCCTCTTCTTCACTATCATCTTCTGCAAGATGTGTTTGATGTCTTTTATGGTGAAGATCTTTCTTCTTCTTTGAAGGTCAATGTCTAGCAATGTGTCCTTGTAATGTCCCCATTCAAATAAGTGCATAGTAAGACAATCCCATCAATCCTACTAGTTTCCTAGGTTGGATGGGCACATGTGGGATGGTAATAAGGAAACTAATAAATGATATTTAGACATTAGAAGGGTTCAATCATTTAATAAATATGATGAATAAATAAATTCAAGAGAAATTCAGGTGGCAAGTGGTTTTGGAGACATATGGAGGTGGTGGGACCCACACTCGCTTGATTTTTCAATGACACATGGCAGCTCTCTCTTGCCAATTCGAATTCATGGGAAGGTGAACACTCTTGGGTGAGTTGGTAAGTCATAACACATGGCATTGAGCATCTTAGGTCGAAATGGGATGGAATAGTAACCTCCATGGGAGAGGAAGAGTCAAATTGGAGACTAGTGGACACATGGGCTAGATTCCCTAGTTTTATGACAACAATAATGAAGCATCTATGACATTTTATGACAAAATTCATACCTGAATTCTTACACCTGACCATTATGACATGTCAGCCCCAAAAATAGGCTCAAGAAGGCGCTCATGGAGTTGGAGGAATCTAAAGAGACTCAAATTCGAATTTGGGAGAAGATGGAAGGTTAGAACTAGGAGACAAGTGGCAAATGAGGAATATTTTCTAAATGGAAAATTATTGAATCTATTGAGAGGATTTCGACCCCTTGAAGTCTAATGTTGGTTATAAAATGTAGAAATCAAGTACGAGAATGGCTTTTGATGACTTGAGAAAAATTGCATTTGTGAAGAGAGAGCTAGTGGATGACTAGTTTCTTGCCTTAGCCAATTTCGAGGGTGAAAGATTCCCATCCAAGTTGGTGTTTGGAGAGGCCACTTAGGTCTTTCATGGTGCTTTAATGGATTTTGTATTTGCAGGTATCATCTACAGGAAGTTTCATGGTTTTGTTTAGTGCAACACTTTCTCTCCACCGTTTCCAGTTTTGAAGGCATATTCGTGCTCCTTGAGGGAGGGCGTTTTTGGTGAGCACTTGTGCTTCTTGAGAGAGATTCTCATCATATATTTCTGATTGTAATAGCTTCATATCCTCTGTTATTCATATTTAGAAAGTCTCAGGTCGAAATACCCACTGGTTGTATGCAAAACTATTGATTAATGAGCAAACAATGTCCATTTCCCCAATGCATTGATGTATGACACTATAATGTTGATTATTTCGAATGGATGGATGATTCTATGATATATTTGTGATCAATATACTGCCATGGATGTATTATACAAGTTTCATGTACTGTACTTGAGCATTTGAAGCATTTTTACTCAGTTTAGTTGTATTGGGAGGTGAAATAGTGCCATTTCCCCAAGGGTCGAATTGGAGGTTTTTGCTGTTGAATGTGAGAGAGTTAGAACAGTAGTAAAAATCAATTAATGGTTCATATGAGACCTTAATCAAATACTTAACACATTATATACCTCTGTTCATAAATTTGTGGGAGTTTGGAGGCATTTGGAAGGCCATTTGCAGTGTTACCCGGGGGGGATTTGATGCACAAATTACTAGTCAAAATTACATATATTGATCAGAATACAAATCAAGTTTGCATCAGTATTTGGAGGGCCATAAAACATCCTTGAACCTGATATTCAAGTATAAATACCATTCATACACTCCTACAGAAGATTTGGGAGCATTTGGGTTGATTTGGAGGTCAAAACAGTAAAACTAGTCAAAGGTCGAAATTGAAAAAAAAAGTGAAAATTGGGCATTTTAATAAAATTGAAAAAGGGATATTACAGTCCTATTTTGTGACAATTGAAAAATTGGAAATAAGAGTGTTTTCTTCCTCTTTTCTTCTGAAATCTTTGTGGAGATTGAGACTCCTTGTGACTATCCTTCTTGAAGTAAGATTGATTCCTTCTTCTCTTGGTGTGTGTGGCCAAGTCTTGGTCATCTTCTTTGAGTAGGGCTTCTCTGTTGGCAACCCGCTTCTTCTTGAATGCAATCCTCCCATACTACATCAAACTTCATACTTTCTTTTCTGGCACACATAGTTTGGATGAATGACTTCCAAGGTCTAGTGAGACCATTTAGAGCAGTCATGACTAGTTCATCTTCATCAAGGGTATCTCCAATTGCATCTATTTGTTCCTTGAACTGGGAAACCATTGAGAAATAGTCTTGAACAACTTCTCCTTTATTCATCTTGGTGCTCTTCAATTGAGCTCTCAGATTCATCTTCCTATTGATGTTCTTTCCCTCATACATTCTGGAAAGGCCATCATACATTTCCTTTGGAGTCTTCTTGGATGCCACTTGGGGAATCAAGTGGTCTTTTATAGAATCAACAATGATTCTCTTTTCCCTAATCAAGTCCTTACGATACTTCTCTTTGGCTTCATCTTCTTCAGGTTCTGCAATGTCATCTTTGATATAATGGGAAAGATCATTCTCTTCAAGAATGAGACCAATTCTATATTTTCATGCCCGGAAATTCTCTATACCCTCTAGCTTGTCTTAAAGCTTAGTGCTTGGAGCCATCTTATTCAGGGGGTAACAGAGATTGAATTTTTTCAAGAGATAGAATAACACTTAATAGGAGATGTGCTTGATTGAGTTAAGAGACCTGGTGTGTTCTACTTCTAGAAACTTCAACTTTTCACCTTCCGGATCTGCAACAGAATTTATGGTTTTCTGGTCTTCTCTTTTCTAGATTTCTGGTGCACAGGTTTGCATCTTTTCTGGTTCACTAGCGCACAGGTGCACAGCTTTTCTAGTTTTCTGCACTTTTGGTCAAACTAGGGTTTGACTTTCCCGCAGTTCTACCCAACCAAAAATCTTGATCCAGGGCTCAAAACTTCGATTTTGAGGAGGGCTATCTAGCCATGCAATCAGAATTCAAAAATTCCAACTTTTTGCAGAAACCCTAATTTTCACCAGAGGAGGAGAGAGAGGTATTTTCACATTGTGAAAAATGTCCTATTCAGGCTAGCTCTGATACCATGTTAAGTTTTGACATAAATTCACTAGCAAGATCACTGAAAGAAACACAATCACAAGATAGACAAAGATTTAACCTCAGAAAACCTCATGGGGTAGAAAACCTAGCAAAGCTTTCCTCAATATAGATAATCAACCAATACAAAGATGTAGTCCAAGACTAGAGCTCCTTCTCCTCTTATGCAGACCTCTCTCTCTCCTATGCGCCAATCACGAGTGAGTGAATGAATGAGATAAGTGAGGAGAAAGCCTCCTCTACTTATACTCATCTCCGAACTAATTTTTTACCCTAATGGGGCCGACCTCTCCTAACAGAGTCTAATAACCCCTAATACACTAACTTAGGGCTGACCCCACATGGGAGATCTAATAACCTAGTTACCACAATCCATCAGAGGAATAAACATCTTCGGATACATAATAAAGTCCCATCGGAGGAATGCAACATCTCCGGAATAATAGGATACAAATATAATATTCTTAGAGGTTACAATATTTCAACATGGATTATGCACGCAATAGTCTCATGTAAATGACCGCATGCCCTTATCAATATGCCCGCAATACACCACAAATGCCCGCAGTGGATGCTTCAAAGAATTCTCACATGGTCCTTTTGATTACGCCCGCAATGGGGCTTTGAAATGCCCACAAGTGGCCTTCCAAATGCCCGCACATCTTCCTTGTACACCTCATCATCTTGTCTTTTTTCTTTAAGCTTATGTTTTCCAATTCATCGTCCTCCATGTCACCAAGTTACCAATCCTTTTTTTCATCAAGCATGTCCTCCCTGTCCTGTTCCATGTCATCAAACACCATGCTTGACAAGTCATCAAGCTTTCTTGGTTGTCACTTGTCTTTGTCTTGTCCTTAGCTTTCCATGTCCTTATTCCATGCTTGTCATAAGCACTTGGCATGCTTGCCATGTTTGTCATACTTGTCACCTTTGCCATTCCTCAAGCCATGTCACCATCTCCATTGTGCTTTTCATAATGTGTATGCTTGTTGGATTGACTAATGCCGACCTAGAGGTTTTCAATAAGACCTAGGTTCTTCATGGTGTCCCTTTCACCAACAAAACCCCTTCACACTAGCCCTTTCAGCAATAACCTACGAACAGGTTGAGGTCTCACGCGAGGTGTATCTATGGGGTACTGCAGAATCAGTTTTTCACAATATGTGATGATTTGTTTGGATGGACGTACTGCGCAGCACGGCAGGGGGCATGCGTTGCGAAGCCAAATTGCACAGCGATGGACAATGCCGCGGTCCGCACCACTAAGTCCTTCTACCGCGGGACTTATACTGAAACTACGGACAATCCAGTTCAACTTTGTACTTGAAGTACTCGAAAATGCTGAAGGTACTGAAATGGGTACCACTCATCCACTCATTCATGCACTTAAATGATTATCACTCTAACATTCGTTTCTACACTTAGAAGGGTTACAATTTAAGCATCTACCGCAGATGCAAATCACTATCATTCATTCGTTTGCTACGCATAGGAAAGTACTTAAGCAATCTCTTAACACTTGAACAAGTAGCTGATTCACTGCTTTCCGAAGCAAAGCTAAGTATTAACCATTCATCTATTCATGTAGACTTAACATATCATCTCCATACTTTCCTGATGGAAAATGCATACAAAAGTCTTCACATAATAGAATGCAAGGAAATATTCAGATATTCATCTATAGAAAACAGGTAAATGCAATCATACAAAACATTGTTCTACTCAATCACACAACAAAATATTTAACGTCGTTCACTCCCCCGGGTGGGAAGCTACATCCACAAGAACGGTTGTTATATATATATTTAATGGGAAGGGGACAACCTCTCTTGGTTTGCGCACTCAGCTGTAGACTCTCTCTTCTCTCTACTAGGTCTCCACGCACACAGCTGCAAAGCCTTTTCAATTGCTTCTCACTCAGAATAGATCTTACAATACATCAACAACAAAAGTAACCCCTTCCCTTACAAAAATGTCTTATTTTATAGACCATGCCCGAACGTCATGTCTTTACAATGCTGAAGACCGAAACCCGTAGGGTTTCCAAAACTGCTACGGTTTCTCTAAATCGTCTTGCTGGCCTCTGGTAGCGAGTGTGCTGTCGTGGCAGTCCTCCACACCTTTGTTCTGTCGCTTTCGGCCTTCCTGTTGTGCGCACACCAACAGGTCATCTTCATCGAGCCGCCCTTCCACTAATGGACTCGTACAACTGGCTCAGCTCCCAATCGCTTTCTCTGCAGACCATTCGTCCTCTTAACGGCCTCGCACAATTGGCTCAGCCTCCAGTCGCTTTCTCAGCACTGTTCTGCACTTAACGGTCTCGTACCACTAAGCATGCCCAGCTGTCGCTTTCCCTAAGTCGTTCTTTTCCTAATGATCTCGTACAACTGGCCGCCTTCCTGATATGCTCATGCACGCAGCTCAGCATCCTGGAGCATCTTTGCCAAATTTAGACCACCGTTGGTCTATCCGGTACCTGTACCTACCCTTCATCTAGCACTTCGCTTTGCTGGCTCCATGTGGCCTGATCACTTTGTAGCACTGCTTCCTCGTAGCACTGATCTTCGTGGTATTGCCAAACTTTGGTTGCTGCGTACAACTTCGCAACATCCCCCATACTTGTACAAAATTATATCTTTTGTTGAGCTGCGCTCAACTCCGTAGCTCAACCTCCTTGTGCTATCCAAAATTGCCCCAACTTGGGCCAGGCCCAACATGCCCCTAACACTTACATGTGGCTCATCCCCAAGCCACCTTCTGCTTCGACCTTCTCGATCTACTCCACGACCTCTGGAACTAGCTTAGCCGCGAACTTATTGTAAGTGCCGATCAACTATTCCATTGCTTCCTTGGTGTCTTGCTTGACTTGCTTGACTTTTTAGGGCTCCAATTCAGGTCATTGCAGAGACAACTCAAGTATCCATCTATGTGGCCAGCTGAAACTTGCATGGTATCTAATTAGTTCGAATTGTGAGAGCAATGATGGCTATGAAACATATTTTATCTCAATGTAATTATGAATGTAATTGCTTCTATTTTTTAAGTACTAATTCAATAGCCTGAAGATATTCGATCTTCATGGCTGTCTGAATTAAGAGGACCTGAATTGTCTTGTCTAGTATTTATGGGAAGACGAGATGGTTCAAGAGGTAAGGCTTATTTTGAAGAGAACTTGTAACAGGAGTGGAAGAACTCTGTAATTGATCTTCATTCTATTAATGAAAAAGCCAGTGTTTTCATGATCTATTGTGTACTGAGTTCTGGTATTATTTAAGCAGCATCTATGTTAGAAGGAAAGGGTCAACCTTTTCTCAAAGTTGTCAAGTTAGTTAGCTGTTTGTTTTCTTTATTTTGTCTGGTGTGGAATTGCAATTAGATTTCCTTTTGAGTTGATGAAACAATGTGAGCATTAAGAGTAGGATTCTTCAGTTATAGATTTTCTTGGTTTGTTGAAACAGTTGATTAAATAATGCATAGTTTCTCTTTGCAAGTGTGTTATTAATTATTGTTTATACACTTGTGCTCTGCTGCTGTATTTTACCATTGTTTCTTTCCTTTCATAAACTGCTCAAACTGGTAGATGGTATATGGGTTTATAGAACAGGAGAAGGATTGATTCCCTTTATCATTGAGTATTTCAACTATGGATTGGATTCCCCTTTATGATAATGATTTGGGATTTCACTTCTTGCAAAAGAAATTTAGTTATTTCATTCTTGCAGCAATCATTCCCAGAATTGATACAATAGAAGGATTGTGAATTCTCTTAATCTTTGGCAGTCGAATTAGTAATTGAAGTTGGGTTGAGCAGCGAATAGAGATTAGAATTAGTAATTAGGTATATTGGGTGAATTTTAGTTGATTGATCAGTTACTGAATGTTTATGCATATACTTTTCTTGATTACCTTTGAAATAAACAGACTTCCCTGGGTTGACAATTTATATTGAGCACTTTGTTTATTAATTAAGAGGAAATTATAGTGAGCAACAGTAATGTATCCCTCCAATACACTGTCCAACCAGTAATCCACTACGTGAGAAATTTTGTTGTTCACGCCTTTTAGTCGTTGTATCAATGTAGGTGTCCAACTTCGAGGCTCACCTCCTTGGAAATTCATCTTATGCTTAGTCAATATTGCTAACCATTCATGCAATATCACAGGAAACTCACCAAAGAAGACCTCATGAATGCCAGTAAAAATATATTTTTCTAACCAACCTTCTTCATCCAACCAAGGATGCTTATTCTACTCCCTTGCAAATTCCTTCAGTTGCAGATCTAACCAATCCCGGATCTCTAGTTTAGCCGTATGCCACAACATTCCCCTTCACACAAATTTGTTGGCACACTTTTACTTCGACCAAGGTTCACACATTGAACATCACACCAACAAACACCACTACCATAGATACCCTCCCAAAAGGGAGTTTAATCTCTTTCAGCAACACCTGCAAAGTAGATGAAGTCTCACCTGAAGTACCTATGGAAAATGCAAGAACCAGATTTCCACAACACATAAGGGAAATGGCTCGACAAACAACCCATTCATCATACAACCCATAACATTAACTATTTGAGAACATCGACAAGATCAGAGCTTCGACACGTTAGTCACTTCGACAGAATCCATAACATCATGAGATTGATGTAACTTAGATTATATTTCACACTAATATCATTCAAAGTTATCTTAATCATGCATTCATCTAAATATTCAACCAGAGGAAAGAAACACATATGACACATCACATCATATATCACATCACATAAGAACACCATGTTTAATGTGGAAACCCATCCTGGGAAAAACCACAGAAGCGCTTGTCTTTTATTATGAGTCGCAGCCAAATAAGCACTTTAGTTATGACTTACAGATTTCTTCATGACTTACAAAGGATCTACACACACAGCTTGCAAATCAATGACTCGACTTCTTTAAAATACCTCAGACATACATAGCATAATGCTCCATTACAAACCCAAAACATGTTCTTACGACATCGACTGGAAATTAGAAAAAATAGTAACCAACCCAAAACTTCTCCCTTATTACATATTTATAGGGTGCACTTAGCTTGCCCCTCTCCCACTAACCCACTAACTTACTAACCGACTCATTAACAGAATGTGGACCAATTCTAACTAACTAACTCAACTTTGCCATTTGAATTGATCAACATAACCATTTTTTCCTGATTTCTTGTTTCTTTGTCATAGTTGACCGCTTTGTCGAACCACTTCTGCCTTGCCTTTGTCCACACTAGAACTGTTTCCGAAAAAAATGGTACCACCAAAAAGATAGGCCCAACAATTGGCAGTCCATAAATGTTTAGCGCTCACTTGAGGTCTTAAATGTGAATTTTTGGGGTCAAAGATTTTGCAAAAAGCTTCCTATCCTCTCATCATTGTTCTACACATTGAGGGATTTCCAATAGTGCGAATATCACCTCAATCATATTCTATATGAATAAGTAATTCCTTCTACAAGGTTACTTATGTAGTTGACCACTATGGTACCAATTGAATTGCACGTCATATCCCATTACTCACTTAAGTAGTCACATGTGGGAATTCAAAAATATTACAGAGGGTCCAAATCCCTCACCTTGATTGAGAGTTGAAGCATTAAAAAAAACTAGTTCTAGAAAATTATATGGGCATCTCAAATAATGGGTTGTTAGAAAAGGAAAGAGTTCCATTATTGTTGTATTGATTTACCAGTCCATAGTTGAGAAAATAAAAGGAGAGTATATTTTGAGAAGAATAGAGGAGCCTTGAAGTAGCCATATAGGCCACAATGTTTATGCCAATTCTATAATGAGTTCATATTTCTTTGCATTTTCATTTCCTATGTAATAAGCAAAAATCATGGCATAATCCTCACTTTCTGGATGAGTTTTTTGCATATTGGTTTCCTAGTTTGCATTTATGTTCATTGTGTGGATGGTGTGGTATTTATCCTAGCATTGTTTTATTTTTAGTCTTTTGTGCACTAGGATAATAGTATTATAGCTTAATCTTAAGTGTAACATTACACATTAACAAAGACAATAAAAAACTTGTAAGATTTGTTGTGATTAATTGTTCTAGTGGAATATCCATTTATAGATCAAAATATCAATAGATTTTGAATAATTATGAGTTCCTAGACAAGCATAGCTTTATAATCTCTTCTTTAATCAATTTACCCAAATAGCACAATCGAGTTCTATGGGTGATTACTCTAGTCTATTTTGGGGAAACTATGGAAGATCCCTCTGGCAAAGGAATGGACCAAGTTCATATCCTTCGACACATTTCTCTAATAATCATTTACTAACCATCAAGTTCATGATAAGGAAGAAATTTGTCAATAGGATACGGTGCATTGATTTTAATTTTAATATTGTAAATTATAATAGGATTATGGATTTGATCAATCCTTCTACAAGGTTCTCTAGAGATGTTGCAACCCCAAAATTCACACCCATATAGGAGAACATGAGTGATGAGAGTTTCAAAGATGAATAATTTTTTCCATGGAGAAAAAAACATACTTTTGTTATTCATAGAATCAAAAAGTGCATATATGTGTTGTCCATATCAGGAGTCAAAAGACATCATAACATAACCTTTCAGATGACTTCAATTCACAAACATATCTCAATAATAATTGTAAGCCTTCCCAACAATACCAAAATATCAGAATAAAACACTGTAACCCATCCATATTAGAAAAAAAACAAAGAAAACCACACAGGTAAAACTAACAGTAACTACATCAACAAAGATAGAGGATTGTGTCCTCAAACTCTAGAGATCAATCCAAAAATTCTTCAATATGAAGATAACCAACATCATCATCTAGGGAATTCTTATAAAATAACAGTTCCATCAGTATGCAATTCCTGAAATATATGATCAATTTTAAGATTATGGAAGGAGGCCATCAAAGCTTCAACCCTCTGACATTAATGATAAAGAGAGATAATATGAAGAGCATATTTATGGTTATCCCAATCTACAATTACCAAATAATCACCAAGTATATGTAAAGTATCAATACCAAGAGTATAAGCAAAGGATTGAAGGCATGAGAATGCCAAAAGTTTGCCTTGGTATTCGTTCTTGAACCACAATTCATACTTAACTTGAAAGTATGGCATTCATTAATTTTTAAGACAACATCTACACCACATCCACTAATATGAGCCGCACCATTGAAGAAACATGTAGCAATAGTAGTAACTGAGAGAGCTTTAATATGTCTCATTCTTGTGGGATTGATTTCCCTTGGACCATAATCTTTATAAAGACTGATTGTCTTCATACAACATGAATAAAGATTAACAGGTTTATTCTCAAAGATGACTTAATTGCGAGTCTTCCATATAATCAAACGTAAAAAGATAGGAAATAAATTATGATTATGATAGTTCTTATACCATAGTAAAAAATTCTCTTCAACTGTACAAACTCCCCATTGTTGAGGAATGTGCAAAACATCACATATATCAATCCATAGTTTCTACTAAAACCACAACCAAGAAAAATATGATCAATAGTTTCACTATCATTCTTATATAGAAAACACATATTCGGACCAACCCATCCTCTGTGCAGTAAATTATCCAAAGTAAGAAGACAATTTTCAAAGGTCAACCAAATAAAACATTTGAGCTTCACAGATACATGCAACTTCCACGGCTTTTTGTACCACCATTTTGGTTCAACATCTACAACATAAATTGAAATAGAAAAATATGCGGATTTTGCATGGACTGTACCATTGGATTGTTTCATTGTCCAAATAAGCTCATCTTCATCTGGATTTAGTCAAATCCTTGCAATATTAAGATAAGATATATATTTATTCCATTCTTCAGCCCATAGATTCCCAAGACCTTAGAAGTCTTGAGCAGTTAACTAGTAAGAGTCTCAAAGAGGAATATATATATATATATATATATATATATATATATGGGTTGATGCACAATCATGGACTCCTTTAAAGACACTTTAGATGCCACATAATACTGAAAAAACATGAAACCTCTGACTTTAGGGTACAATTAGGGGTACTTCCCTAACGGATTTGAAGATGAAGTAAAAAGACAAAATATAGGTAATTGAATCAGCTTTCATAATATATAACATTTATCTATAAAAAAATTGTGTAAATAATTATAAAATTAGTTTCCGTTAAATTGGGTTTTCAAATTTTCAGCACATCATAACATATATGTTTGTGCGGGTGCAACACTTATTGAGGTAAATGATGTCAATTTTGGATAAAATCTTGCAGACATATAAAGAACATATGGGCCTAGTGAAACACTATTTATTCAATATTTTTTATGAATTATTTATTATTATTATTAATTATTGAAGTCAGAAAACCTTGAAATGAAAACGTTATTTGCGGGTGCAACACTTTAAGAGAAAAATTTAATGAAATACTTCATTTCTATATATACTATTGTAGAGCTCTCTCTTCTCTAATGCACCATATAGTTTTCTTAGGAAATGGTGAAGGCAATCAAAAGTTATATAAAAACAATAGTTTTAGGACATGCGTTTCTGATTTCTAAAGTGACACTAAAAAGTGGAACCAACTTTGTGCACGCGCCCATATATATATATAGTTAGTTAGTTAGTTAGTTAGCTAGTTAGTTATAATAAATTCTATCGAAAATTTGAAAAAAAAATTATTATTAAACAATATTATAAAGTATAATGCTTTATTTATTTTTTCTTCGAACATACATATAATATATAATCACTAAATTTTTTAGTTGTTATTAATATTAAAAATAGTTTATTATTATCATTTTATAATAAGGACCAATTAAATATGATTACAAGAGTGAAGAGAATCTTTGACATAGAAACTCCAACTAACTAAGTTACCCTTCGGGGCAATTTTTATATCAAGTATCAATTGAATATAACAACCATGAGATAGAGCAGTTGGTAATGTATTTCATGAAGGAATTAAGTGAGTTATAACACTCCTTTTTTCCATTTCCATTTATCACATAAATACCAATAATTGTGATTGCTAATGTATTTCATGAAGGAATTAAGTGAGTTATAACACTCCTTTTTTCCAATTTCACCATCACATTCACCATGGTTTATGTAAATTTGGTATCACATGAACAAAGAATATGAAAATATTCAATAAATTCAAACTTCGTAGCTATACCATTAATACCTCTAATGATTATAGAATTGGGCGAGAAATTTCCAAAATCTGTCATTCTTACTTGACCAATGATGAGAGAAATTTCCATCATCAATTTGTTGTAGGTGACATTGTCATCATTCCGTCCATCAGCAATCTGTCCATAAGTTGATCATCTTCATTTTGTTTAATAGAATGTCCTGATTCTGTCCCCAAACATATCTTCATTGGTCCATGGTCATGCTGTCATTAATCTACCACTGTTGCTTCCTTTGTGAAGCCCAAAATATTATAGACAAAAATTAGTTCACTGCTGCACCACTACTCTTGTTGTTGCTGCTACTTCACCGAACCTTCCTCAATCATCCTGATCCCTAAAATCAGAGCTCTCCTCAATCTCTCGAAATATTCACACATTGCTTCCTTAAAAATGAAAATTGTCTTCTATTTATACTCTTCATCACAATCAATTAGGAGGCCGACTTGTCCTCTTTATTTTAATTTTATCATTGAGATGATTAAATAAATAAAATATGATTTATTTAATTATGGCAATCCATCAATCAGGGGGTTAATAATAATTTTAATTTCATGCCATGTCACCTTCTATCCTTTTAGAATATTAAATGCGATACACACATATGCCCTTAACATGCCCGCAATGCACTCTTAAAAATGCATGTAGTGGGCTCCACTTTGACGCCTGCAAGGGCCATCAACACATGCCCATATTGGTATTGGATTGTTGATTTTTGACATAAATTCACTAGCAAGATCACTAAAGGAAACACAATCACAAGATAGACAAAGATTTAGCCCAGGAAACCCTCATGGGGTAGAAAATCCAGCAAAGATTTCCTCAATATAGATAATCAACCAATACAAAGATGTATTCCAAGACTAGAGATCCTTCTCCTCCCATGAAGACCTCTCTCTCTCCTATGCACCAATCACAAGTGAGTGAATGAATGAGATAAGTGAGGAACAAGCCTCCTCTACTTATACTCATCACCAAACTAACTTTTTACCCTAATGGGGCTGACCTCTCCTGAGAAAGTCTAATAACCCCTAATACACTAACTCAGGGCTGAACCCACATGGGAGATCTAATAACCCTAGTTACCACAATCAATCGGAGGAATAAACATCTCTGGATACATAATAAAGTCCCGTCGGAGGAATGCAACATCTCTAGAATAATAGGATACAAATATAATATTCTTAGAGGTTACAATATTTCAACACTCCCCCTTAACGAGAAGGATATTATAACGTCTGCAGGAGCAAGGAGTCATCAACTACCTAATGCATTATGCATCTATAAATCATTGGAAGCTTTCTTCAGTAACTCAACGAGTTACTGGAACATCTTCAAGATCTTCAATACTGGAACATCAACATATTTAGTACTGAGTCTTCATCTTTTGCAGCACTCGAACAACTACAGTAACATCATCATCTAGATCCTCTCGATCATTAGCATCGTCATCACACGATCATCAGCATCGTCATCAAACGATCATCAGCATCGTCATCACACGATCATCAACATCATCATCACACGATCATCAGCATCTTCATCACACGATCATCAGCATCATCATCAACTGGATCCTCTTGATCAACATCACAATAGTAGCATACCCTGCAACACACATGATCTATTTAAGACACCATATCATGTCTAGGGATGATGCAGTCCACTCGTCAACTTAGACAAAGTCTAAGGACCACTCTCGGAGACATCTGTCTGCGGATCAGTTTAGGAATGAAGTCCAAGGATGATATAATCCTCTCACTCTGGGAGACATCTGTTTGCGGATCAATTTAGGATTGAAGTCCAAGGATGATACAATCCTCTCACTCTTGGAGACATCTATCTGCGGATCAGTTTAGGATTGAAGCCCAGGGATGATACAATCCTCTCACTCTCGGAGACATCTGTCTGCGGATCCATTTAGGATTGAAGTCTAGGGATGATACAATCCTATCACTCTCAGAGACATCTGTCTGCAGATCAGTTTAGGAATGAAGTCCAGGGATGATACAATCCTCTCACTCTCGGAGACATCTATCTACACATAAATTTAGGACTAAAGTCCAGGGATGATACAATCCTCTCACTCTTGAAGACATCTGTCTGTGGATCAGTTTAGGACTGAAGTCCAGGGATGATACAATCCTCTCTCGTCCACTAGGGACCATTCATCGACCTCATCGTTGGAACAAGTAGCCTCACCATCAACCTTGTCGTCGAAACAAGTAACCTCATTATCGATACAAGTATCCACATCAATACAGTATCCACATCAACGATACAGTATCCTCATCAATACAGTATCCACTTCAATGATACAGTATCCTCATCAATACAGTATCCACATCATCGACACAAGTATCCTCATCAATACAGTATCCACATCAACGATACAGTATCCTCATCAATATAGTATCCACATCATCGACACAAGTATCCTCATCATCGATACATGTATCCATATCAACATAGGTATCCTCATCATTGACCTTACCGTCAATATATGCAATCTCATCATCGATACAGGTATCCACATTGATACCAGTATCCAAGTATCATCATCGACCATATCACTCCCCCTTTCGAGGAGGGTCCTTCTAAACTACACCAAGCTTGTCTTGGAAATGTTCAAACATTACTCCAGACAAAGGTTTGGTCAATACATCCACAACTTGTTTGTCAGTGCTCACATACTCGAGCTTGATAGCTCCTTTCTGCACCATATCCCGTATATAAAAATATCGGATCTCTATGTGCTTTGACTTATCATGGAACACTGGATTCTCTGTCATTTTGATACAACTCTGGTTGTCACACAGGATCACAGTGGGGTCCATCTCTAAGTCAAATAGTCCTGATAATAACTTTCGAAGCCATACTGCTTCACAACTAGCAGAGCAAGCAACTATATATTCCGCTTTAGCTGTGCTGAGAGACACACTAGACTGCTTCTTGCTATACCACAAGATTGTGGTAGATCCCAAACAATAACATCCTCCCGATGTACTCTTTCTGTTTGATACGCTTCCTGCCCAATCAACATCTATGTAGCCATACAATCTGAAGTCATGATCTCCAAGGTAATGTAGACCAAAATCTATTGTACCCTTTAGGTACCTCATCACATGTTTTGCAGCTATCATGTGAACACGTCTAGGTTCCACTAGATACTGACTCAAGGTTTTTACAACAAAGCAGATATCTGGCCTAGTGTTCGTCAGATACATTAATGACCCAATAATCTGTCTATACAGAGTTACATCCACTAACTCTGATGAGTCATCTTCTAATAGCTTCAGGTTGGAGTCCATGGGAGTGGCCATGGCTTTACATTCCAACATATCAAATCTTTTCAATATTTCTACAGCATACTTTCCCTGGTTGAGAAAGATTCCTTCTGGGCCTTGACATACTTCCAGGCATCAATTTGAGATCTTTAATCTCAAACTCTAAAGAGAGCTTCTTTTTGCATTCGACAATCTGTTTCTCATTTCCAGTCAGAAATAGATCATCCACATACAACAACAAAATGACAGGTTCATTAGTCATAACTTTGAGATAAAGATTAGGATCAAATTTACACTTGGTAAAGCCCAAGCTAGTTAAGAAACTGTCAATCCTTCCATACCAAGCTCTGGGAGCTTGTTTCAACCCATACAGAGCCTTCTTCAGTTTGCATACATGGGTTCTTCTATCTTCCACCTCCAATCCTTGTGGTTGTTCTATGTACACTTCTTCTTCAATTACACCATTCAGGAAGGTTGTCTTCACATCCATCTAGTGTAATTTCCACTTCATCATGGATGCAAGTGCCATGATGGTTCTAATGGAAGTGTACCTTGCAACTGGTGCAAATGTCTCTTCATAGTCAATTCCCTCTTTCTGAGAGAATCCTCTAGCTACAAACCTTGCCTTATACTTTTCAATACTGCCATCTGCAGCATGCTTTATCTTGTATATCCATTTGGAGGATACCACACTCTTGTCCTTTGGTTTGGGAACTATGTCCCAAACATCATTCTTCATTATTGACTGGTATCCCTCCGTCATTGCTTCTACCCATTCTTTCTTATGAACTGCCTCTTCATAACTAGTAGGTTCTTGATCTACAAGATCACACATCAAAGCCACATAGTTGGAGAATGGCTTTGGTTTCTTGCTCACTCTAGTGGAGCCTTCTAGAGCTCCATACTTTTTAGCTCCTAGTATAATCTCTCTAGCCCATGCTGGCTTTCTTTTTCTTGAAATGTTTATAGTGGGGGGTTCTTGTGGTTCTAACATATCATGGTCTTCAGATGTTTCATCTTCAAGAGATGGTACAACTTTTGCAATTCTAGGAGGTACATCTTCTTCATATACTTCTTCATGCTGGAACTTCCTAAACTTCTTCAGAGCTACTTCTTCATCAAATGTCACATCCGTATTGATTTCCATATGATGGAATCCTGGGATGTAAATCCTGAATGCTTTGGATGTTTCACAATACCCAACAAATATTCCATTCTTCCAAGAAGGGTCCAACTTAGTTCTCTTTTCTTTAGGTATGTGAATATACATAGGACACCCAAATATCCTGAGGTGACTTACCTCAGGCTTCTTTATTGTGAAGACTTCTTCTGGAGTCTTGAATTCAAGGGCACTGTGAGATAGTCTATTTTGCACATAGACTACTATCCTGGCTACTTCAGCCCATAAGTACATAAGTAGGTCTTGATCATGTAACATTGTATTTATTGCTTCCATGATGGTTCTATTCTTTCTTTCCGCAACACCATTTTGTTGAGTATTGTAGGGAGTGGTTATTTCCCTCTTGATTCCAGCTTCTTTGCAAAAGGCTTAAAAATATTTTGAAGTATACTCTCCACCATTATCAGTCCTGAGTATTTTGATCTTCTTTTCTTAAAGGTTCTCTATCACGGATTTGAATTCCTTGAATCTTCCAAAGACTTCATCTTTTCCTTTAAAGAAATATATCCAAGTCTTTATTGAATAGTCATCAATGAAAGTTAGGTAGTATTCATATCCACTAAATGATGTGGTGGGCATGGGACAACATACATATGAATGGATCAATTCCAAAGTACTTTTAGTCTTTGTTTCACTCTTTGGAAAAGGATTCTTGATATTTTTCCCTTTTGCACAACCCTTGCAATTGCCTTCATGTTCAATCTTTAGATCTGGTAGTCCTACAACTACTTTGCTCATATGAGGTAGTGCTTTTTAATTAATGTGAGCAAGCCTTCTATGCCATAGCTGACTTGGACTAGTGTCTTCATGAACCAGGGAAGATTCTGAATGACCCTTGAGTTTGTATAGACCTCCTTCCTCTTCACCAATGACAATTGCATCCTTAATAGATTTACCTTTGGACCACATGAGTACTTGTCCATCAATGAATGCAACCCTATAACCTTTCTTATCGAAAACTGAGATGGAAAGCAAGTTCTTCTTCAATCCTGGTACATACAATACTTCCTTCATCCTCATGGGGGCTCCAGAATCAAGCTTGTAGTTTGCTTCACCATTTCCCTTGATGGGATATTGACAGTCATCTCCTAATGACACTTTCTGTGGAGAGGTATTCTCTTCCAGTTTTGAAAGAGTTTTCTTTTGTCCAGTCATGTGCTTTGAGGCACCACTATCAATAAGCCATGTATCTTCTCCAGGTGTTATAGATCCATAGAGTGTAGAGAATAGAACATACTCTTCTGCATCTTCTTCTTCTTCTCTTCTAGACCTTTTCTTGTAAGACCTTTATTCCTTTTTATTCCAAGGTCTAGTGAGACCATTTAGAGCAGTCATGACTAGTTCATCTTCATCAAGGGTATCTCCAATAGCATCTAGTTGTTCCTTGAACTAGGAAACCCTTGAGAAATAGTCTTGAACAACTTCTCCTTTCTTCATCTTAGTGCTCTTCAATTGAGCTCTCAGATTCATCTTCCTATTGATGTTCTTTCCCTCATACATTCTAAAAAGGCCATCATACATTTCCTTTGGAGTCTTGTTGGATGCCACTTGGGGAATCAAGTGGTCTTTTATAGAATCAACAATGATTCTCTTTGCCCTAATCAAGTCCTTCCGATACTTCTCTTTGGCTTCATCTTCTTCAGGTTCTGCAATGTCATCTTTGATATATTGGGCAAGATCATTCTCTTCAAGAATGAGACCAATCCTATATTTCCATGGCCATATATTCTCTATACCCTCTAGCTTGTCTTAAAGCTTAGTGCTTGGAGCCATCTTATTCAGGGGGTCACAGAGATTGAAGTTTCTCAAGAGATAGAATAACACTTAATATGAGATGTGCTTGATTGAGTTGAGAGACCTGGTTTGTTATGCTTCTAGAAACTTCAACTTTTCACCTTCGGGATCTGCAACAGAATTTCTGGTTTTTTGGTCTTCTCTTTTCTAGATTTATGGTGCACAGGTTTGCATCTTTTCTGGTTCACTGGCGCACAGGTGCCCAACTTTTCTGGTTTTCTGCACTTTTGGTCAAACTAGGGTTTGACTTTCCCGGAGTTCTACCCAACCAAAAATCTTGATCCAGGGCTCAAAACTTTGATTTTGAGGAGGGCTATCCATCCATGCAATCAGAATTCAAAAATTCCAACTTTTTGCAGAAACCCTAATTTTCACCAGAGGAAGAGAGAGAGGTATTTTCACCTTGTGAAAAATGTCATATTCAGGCTAGCTCTGATACCATGTTAAGTTTTGACATAAATTCACTAGCAAGATCACTGAAAGAAACACAATCACAAGATAGACAAAGATTTACCCTCGGAAAACCTCATGGGGTAGAAAACCTAGCAAAGCTTTCCTCAATACAGATAATCAACCAATACAAAGATGTAGTCCAAGACTAGAGCTCCTTCTCCTCTTATGCAGACCTCTCTCTCTCCTATGCGCCAATCACAAGTGAGTGCATGAATGAGATAAGTGAGGAGAAAGACTCCTCTACTTATACTCATCTCCGAACTGATTTTTTACCCTAATGGTGCCGACCTCTCCTAAGAGAGTCTAATAACCCCTAATACACTAACTCAGGGCCGACCCCACATTGGATATCTAATAACCCTAGTTACCACAATCCATCAGAGGAATAAACATCTCCGGATACATAATAAAGTCCCATCGGAGGAATGCAACATCTCCGGAATAATAGGATACAAATATAATATTCTTAGAGGTTACAATATTTCAACATGGATTATGCACGCAATAGTCTCATGTAAATGCCCGCATGCCCTTATCAATATGCCCGCAATACACCACAAATGCCCGCAGTGGGTGTTTCAAAGAATTCCCACATGGTCCTTTTGATTACACCCGCAATGGGGCTTTGAAATGCCCACAAGTGGCCTTCCAAATGCCTGCACATCTTCCTTGTACACCTCATCATCTTATCTTTTTCCTTTAAGCTTATGTTTTCCAATTCATCGTCCTCCATGTCACCAAGTTACCAATCCTTTTTTTCATCAAGCATGTCCTCCCTGTCCTGTTCCATGTCATCAAACACCATGCTTGACAAGTCATCAAGCTTGCTTGGTTGTCACTTGTCTTTGTCTTGTCCTTAGCTTTCCATGTCCTTCTTCCATGCTTGTCATAAGCACTTGACATGCTTGCCATGTTTTTCATACTTGTCACCTTTGCCATTCCTCAAGCCATGTCACCATCTCCATTGTGCTTTTCATAATGTGTATGCTTGTTGGCTTGACTGATGCCGACCCAGAGGTTTTCAATAAGACCTAGGTTCTTCACAGTGTCCCTTTCACCAACAAAACCCCTTCGCACCAGCCCTTTCAACAATAACCTGTGAACAGGTTGAGGTCTCACCCGAGGTGTATCTATGGGGTACTGCGGAATCAGTTTTCACAATATGTGATGATTTGCTTGGACGGACGTACTGTGCAGCACGGCAGGGGGCATGCGTTGCGAGGCCAAACTGCACAGTGATGGACTATGCCGCGGTCCACACCACTAAGTCCTTCTACCGCGGGACTTATACTGAAATTGCGGACAATCCAGTTCAACTTTATACTTGAAGTAGTAAAAAATGCTGAAGGTACTGAAATGGGTACCACTCATCCACTCATTCATGCACTTAAATGATTATCACTCTAATATTCATTTCTACACTTAGAAGGGTTAAAATTTAAGCATCTACCGCAGATGCAAATCACTATCATTCATTCGTTTGCTACGCATAGGAAAGTACTTATGCAATCTCTTAACACTTGAACAAGTAACTGATTCACTGCTTTGCGAAGCAAAGCTAAGTATTAACCATTCATCTATTCATGTAGACTTAACATATCATCTCCATACTGTCCTGATGGAAAATGCATACAAAAGTCTTCACATAACAGAATGCAAGGAAATATTCAGATATTCATCTATAGAAAACAGGTAAATGCGATCATACAAAACATTGTTCTACTCAATCACACAACACAATATTTAATGTGGTTCACTCCCCCGGGTGGGAAGCTACATCCACAAGAACGGTTGTTATATATATATTTAATGGGAAGGGGACAACCTCTCTTGGTCTGAGCACTTAGCTACAGACTCTCTCTTCTCTCGACTAGGTCTCCACGCACACAAATGCAAAGCCTTTTCAATTGCTTCTCACTTAGAATAGATCTTACAATACATCAGCAACAAAAGTAACCCCTTCCCTTACAAAAATGTCTTCTTTTATAGACCATGCCCGAACGTCATGTCTTTACAATGCTGAAGACCGAAACCCGTAGGGTTTCCAAAACTGCTACGGTTTCTCTAAACTGTCTTGCTGGCCTCTGGTAGCGAGTGTGTTGTTGTGGCAGTCCTCCACACCTTTTTTCTGTTGCTTTCGGCCTTCCTGTTGTGCGCACACCAACAGGTCATCTTCATCAAGCCACCCTTTCGCTAATGGACTTGTATGACTGGCTCAGCTCCCAATCGCTTTCTCTGCAGACCGTTCGTCCTCTTAACGGCCTCGTACAATTGGCTCAGCCTCCAGTCGCTTTCTCAGCGTTGTTCTGCACTTAACGGTCTCGTACCACTAAGCATGCCCAACTGTCGCTTTCGCTGAGTCGTTCTTTTCCTAATGATCTCGTACAACTGGCCGCCTTCTTGATATGCTCATTCCTGCAGCTCGGCATCCTGGAGCATCTTTGCCAAAATTAGACCACCATTGGTCTATCTGGTACCTGTACCTACCCTTCATCCAGCACTTCACTTTGCTGGCTCCATGTGGCCTAATCACTTCGTAGCACTGATCTTTGTGGTATTTCCAAAATTTGGTTGCTGCGTACAACTTCGCAACATCCCCCATACTTGTACAAAATTATATCTTTTGTTGAGCTACGCTCAACTCCAGAGCTCAACCTCCTTGTGCTATCCAAAATTGCCCCAACTTGGGCCAGGCCCAACATGCCCCTAACACTTACATGTGGCTCATCCCTGAGGCACCTTCTGCTTCGACCTTCTCGATCTACTCCACGACCTGTGGAACTAGCTTGGCCGCGAACTTAATGTAAGTGCCGATCAACTGTTCCATTGCTTCCTTGGTGTCTTGCTCGACTTGCTTTACCGTATCAAGCAGTGCTAGAGTTATCTCTTCTCCAATCCATCCTTGTACTTGCTCCTGGTTGTCGCGTAGATCTTTCAGCTTGTCTTCGATCTGCTGTGATACTGCTGTGGAATCCTCCAGGACTTACTGCGACTGATTATCCATCTCAGTCTCTTTTGCTCTTACCACTTGGACCTCCTTATTCAAGCCTGACATCTCCTTATACCTAGACAGCCTATCCCTGTGTGGTAGAGCCTTGACCTCTGCGTCCAATTGTTCCAGCATGGTCTGCTGTTCTTTTACCGCGGTCTTTAACTGCAGTAGCCCTTGATCCTCTTCAAGGGCAGTGAATGCCTTTGAAACCTTCTCCAACAAATCTTGGCACTTAGCCATCTCACTAGTTATGTTCTATGCCACGGCGCTAACTGCTTGCTCTCTTAACTGCTACTCAATTAATGGTGTCTGCGTATTGAGATTTTTCTCCAAGGCGGTAAGATCGGCCTCATGAAGAATCTCTCTATCTTGTAATTCCATCTTCAAAGATTTCACCCTTTCTCCGATCCTCAGAACGGTGTTGGCAGGATCGTCTTGGATTTCTAAATCTTCAATATCTTTTGCGACATCAGTAATGGTGTTCTCCAATCGTAGCTGACAGTCTTGTTCATCATAAAATTGTATCTGTGTGCACAAACTAGAGTCCTCGAGTTGCCTGTTTGCGGCTTGCAGCTCTGCCTACGACTTCATGGAATCTACTGTTCTTTCTTGCATCTCATCGATGATCTGCATGTGTAGAAAGTGTAATCCAGGCAAAGGAATCTTGGCCAGGTTGAGCTCTACCTGCTCGACACCCTTTGTGTCCAGAACCATTTGTTCTGACATTGGTAATGAGATGGCCAATGGGTCAAGATGAACAACTATGGTCTTTGAAGGAAACATTATGGCTAGCTGTGGCGGTGTCTGCTTCGAGGTTCCTGCTGACCTCCCTTTAGCTCCTGCATTGCGCAGCAAGGGTATGCTCTTATGGACATCATCCATATTTTTCATAAGCCCTTGCAGTGCGAGCCTATTCCTTTGTAGGTCATCCTATATGAATTTGTACTTCTTGTATTTTTCTGTCATTAACTCCCCCATCTGCTCTAAGACCTTTTCTGCAATCATGTCGAAGTCTTCTTCATTCATCACTATCTCAGATTGATTCTTTATTTCTTTCATCTTCTTCTGCGCCTTTGGCTTCTACGGGGTTTCAAGCTCTTTCCTATTTCCTTTTTCTTCAACAATACGGCATGACGGCGGGATTGGTTCATCTTCTTTTGAATCGATCTCGACATCCATGACTTCAACATGGAACTTAGCCGGCCAGTCCCTCATGAGGATGTCAATGTCTTCCTCATACATATGGTAATTAACCGCATACCATTCTGGCTTCTTCATCCTTGCTTTGGGTGAAATAAAAATACATCGCATGTCCGCCATAAAATCAATAACACAAATGTACTTCGACGTTACCTACTTTGTAATGCGCGATGTTCGGGTGATTGCCTAGCGTAGCTGGGTGTAATACTGATAGAATACTTCAATTGTCACATGCTGCCGCTCTGCGTTCATATTTTCCCAAAGGTTGGCATAGCGGAATCCTTTGGGATCATTGCTTTCTGTAATTACACCGACATATTTTTCCGGTTCCTTCCATCCTACGAATGCAATGAGGATAATCAACCACGTGAGGTGGAATTGACCTCCATTCTCCTGGGTATCATTGAGTTCGTCCAGGAACTCATTTAGAAGGTACTGACACCAATTGAATTGGTTCCCTTCAGCCGCTGTGGCACGGAGTAGTATTACACCCGCAGGCACCTTCGGAGGTCTGGATGTTCTTAGGATTTTTCTTGTGAGCAACTGTGTGATAAATATTGTCGCTTTATATTTGATTTGTTCTATTGGAAACCCTCTTTTTCCTTTCACCAATACATGGCTTTTCTTCATCTTCGCGACAATGTCTTTTTCCTTACTCTTCCCTTGGAAGAACTGCTTGGGATCCTTGCCGCGCTTGCTTAGTCCTGTGGCGCGGTGGATTAAGTTAATGTTCACATCAACATTTTTGTCTAGCCATAGGTATCCTTGATGGATTCAGGCCATTAAAGTGCGAACCACTGCATTAAGTTTTGGTGAACGATCAAAATGAGGTAGTCGGAGCAGGTTCAGCAATCCGGACTCCACTACTGGCGTCAACCAGCTTTCAACGACCAAGTTAAATACGCCCTTAGCATCTTTCTTCCAGCACATGTACTGGTCAGGCTGGAACTGTGGGTAGTTGGGATTGTGGGGTTCTTCCTTCTATATGCCCGGGAGGTCATAGTCTTCCCATTTACACTCCGAGATCTTTCCTAGCAGGTTCTAGGAAACCTCTACGTGCTTCGAAATCGATGATAAGGGGATTTCATAACGGGCACTCTTGACCAATTTAAAGACTGGGGCATCCAATGCCTGTGGTGATATGTACTCTGGTGTCAACTTCAAGGGTTCCTTCTAAAAGACCGGCGATCTTGGCACCGTCTGGCCCATCTTGAGAGTCTTGCTTTGTGGTGGAACTGTGTCTTTCCCTTTCTCTTGCATGGCTGGATTATGTCGAGGTGATCTTCAAGACGCTTGACTTTGTTTGAGTACAACCTTCTTGGCAGGGGTTTTCATTAACTCTGCAATCCCCTCATGCTAAAAGACTCATATTGCTTCTTGAAGTGTAAGCTCTTCTTCTCTATCTGGTGATTTGGACATTCATTGGCAAGAGTAGTCAACTGTTTCTGAGATATGACTAAGGATTTCTAACACAAGAGCGAACGCATAAAAATTCTAAGTGTCTGGTAACGCCCGCGAGTCCTTATACGGTGTTATTTATAGGTGCAGTTGAGTCCCCCCCCCACACCTTTTAACGGCTAGATGAGCATTTAATGTGGTGTCCATTGGCCAACTTGAGCAGATCCTTCAGTCCCTTCCATTGTCAGTGTGTTTAGAATGGTTATCTTTTTGTTAAATGCTCAAGCGAGTGCTTGCAACGGTCACCTAACGGCTATTTTTTTTCTCAAAAGCAGGGTAACGACTATTTTTCTGAGTACTGCGTCGAGCTGCGTGGCAGTCCATCTCTGGTCCTGCGTAGTTACTTCACGTTGTCAGCGTTTGAACTACACGGCTCTCTTTTTCTTTCCTTTCTTCTTCTTTTTTTTTTCCTTCTGCGCAGCTTCAGCAGTGCTGCGTGGTACATACATTGTTTTATTTATCATACATGTACAGACTCCTTTACATTCCCAATTTCCAATTTCAACTATACTTGACACCTAGAAATTTCTCCCTCTGTTTATCATTTAGGATTCTGTGAAGTAGGGCTATCATGGTACAGCTTTAGCCTGCGTCCATTTATCAAAGTTGGCAGGGTATTGCCAGCTAAATTGGCTAACTGGACTGCACTAGTGTTAGTAACATGTATCATAGTATATGGACCAAGCCAATGCATCTTAAATTTACCAGGAAACTTCATGAATTTGCTATCATACAGGAGGACTAGGTCACCTACCTAAAAGCACTTGTTCTTTATATGGAAATCATGCCATGCTTTTCGTGGTCTTTCTGGACATGCTAGTGGAAGCCGGCGATGACATGATCTTCCTCCAACCCAACTAGGTGTAGTAGCCTTTCTTTTACCACTGCGAGTTCTGCCATCCCTATGAATGCAGCAATTCTCAAGCCGGGGATAATGTACTCCATTGGTATTATAGCTTCCTGTCCTTAAGCCAACCGAAAGGGTGCATGCCCCGTCAATTTCTTGCAAGTGGTCTTGTATGCCCATAACACAGATGAGATGCGCAGGTCCCAATCATCTCTATTCACATTGAAAACTTTAGTTAACACGTTCTCCAGTATTTTATTGAAAGCCTCAATAGTGCCATTCGCCTGTGGGTGATATGGTGTACTGCGCTGATGATGGATATGGAATTCCTCTATGAGAGCTTCAATAGTCTTGTTTAAAAAGTGAGTTCCTTGATCACTCATCAAAATCTTTGGGCACCTGAATCTTGACAATATTTCTTCAAAAATGAACTGTGCTGCAATCCTTCACCGGTTTTTCTTATGCCCATTTGGTGAGGTAGTTAGTAGCAGTAATGATATACCTCGCACTAGTTCTTTTCCCTGGTGGGTTTATAGGTCCCACAAAATCAATGGCCCATTTTTCAAATGCTTGCAAGGTCAACTGCAGATTCAATGGCATCTCATCCCTGTGCGAAGGTTTTCCTATCCTCTGACAGACATCGCAGTTCCGGCAATGTTCTTTAGAGTCTTTATGGATCGTAGGCCACCATAGCCCTGTGCGTAGTATCTTCTGCGTGGTAGCCCTTCCTGCATAATGTCCTCCTGCGATCCCTGAGTGCGCATCTTCTAGGATGAATGGTCTCTCATGGTCTAGTACACATCTGCGCATGACTTCATCCGGTCCGAGTTTGTATAACTGACCTTCAATAATAGTGAAGTCTGCGGCCCGCACTACCAGCTGCTTCTTCTGCTGGACGGAGAAATCCTGCGGTGCCAAACCTGTTGTTAAGAATTCGATGATGTCCTTATAATAATCATCAGCAACCTGTATAGAAAATAACTGCGCATCAGGAATACTGTCTTCAATGTTCGTCAACTCTTCTCCTGACTCAATCCTAGAGAGATGGTCAAGTCCCAAGTTCAGCCTATCAAGCTTAACAACAATCTCAAAATCATACTTCTGGAATAGCAACAGCCATCTGCATATGCACCCCCCTAACACTGGCTTATTGACCAAATATTTCAACACAGAATAGTCAGTGAACATAAGGAAGTGCGCACCAAGTAAGTAGTGTATAAATTTTTGCAGTGCATATACCATCGCAAGGCCTTCCCTCTCAGTAGTAGTGTAATTTTTCTCCGCGGTCGAGAGCTTCCTGCTTGAAAATGCAATGGGATGGTCAATACCTCCTTCTCCTGGCTGAGCTAATACGATTCCCAGGGAAATGCATGATGCATCAACATGAAAATGGAACAACTTTTCCCAGTCTGGGAAGACTAGTATCAGTGTAGTAACTATCTTTTCTTTAAGTGTGTCAAAACCCTATTCACATTCCGTGTTCCAAATGAACGGTGCGCCTTTCTTTAGCAGCTTTTCCATTGCTGCGATTATCTGCGCGTAGCCCTTTATGAACTTCTTGTAATATCCAATATGGCCTAAGGTAGAGTGAAACATCTTAATGGAAGTTGGTGTGGTCAAATTCACAATAATGTCAATCTTCGCAGGGTCCACCATCAATCCCTCCTTACAAACAATGTGTCCGAGTAAAATTCTGTATGGAACACAGAAGATGCACTTCTTCAGATTCAATGAGATCTGATGTTGTCTACACTTGTCAAGCATCATTCTCAGATTTGCGCAATTGTTCTTCAATAGACCAAAGACAGTCCAATCATCAAAATAGGCTTCCAGAGGCTTGTGCATGAAATCTTTAAAAGATGCAACGACAACTCTGGAGAAGATGGCAGGTGCACTCTTCAGGCCAAAGGGCATTACTGTATACTGGAATGACCCCCATTCTATAGCAAATGCCATCTTATGCCTATCCACGGGATCAATTCTAATTTGATGATATCCGGAGAAACGATTAGTAAAGGAATAGGCCTCATTCCATCCAACATTGTCAAGCACTTCATCTGTGAAAGGAGTGGGGAATGGGTCGTGCATAGAAGCATCATTCAGTTTTCTAAGATCCACACAGATCTTGATCTCACCCTTCATTTTCTTATCCTGAACGACCATGGGACTAATCCACTCAGATTCCTCGATAGGTTCAATGATTCCTGCTTCTAACATCTTATCCAGCTCTGTGTGGACTCTTTCTTTATACCGTGGGTTCAATCTGTGTGGCCTTTTCTTCACAGGCTTGGCACCTGGCTTCAAGGGGATCTTCATGACTCTTAGGTCTCCCAGAATTCCTTTCATTTCTATAAATTTTGTCGGAAATAGCTCCTGATACTCATGTAAGTTGTCTGTGATCTCTGCAACAGTTTGCTCGTCTCAATAGTCTCCAATTGATGTCAACTTTAGCTCTTTACTTGTGCCAATATTCACCTTCTGTGTCTTTACCGGTCTGCTCATATATGGGATTTCCAATGGAGGTCCTTCTACATCACGTGCACCCTCCGAATCTTGTTGATGTATATGTAAGTTCAGAATGTATTTCACATAGATGTATATTGTATTCCTATAGAGATGGTATTATTCCTCTATAAGGAAGTGTCGTCATTTATATTGTAAGTGTCGTAACTTATACTTGATGGGTTATTAGACCACCTTATTTGGGGTCGGCCCTGTATAAGTCATGTGGTTCAAAGGGTTATTAGACCACCCTATTGGGGGTCGGCCATGTGGGTCAAAGGGTTATTAGACCACCCTATTGGGGGTCGGCCCACTCAGCATTATGTTATGTGGTAAAGTTCGAGCCTACATGAGTTAGGTAAAAAGGCAAGTCAAGTCAAGTATAAATAGAGTGCGGGAGGCACTCTATTTGCTCACTCACTTCTTACACATGCACTCAAGGAGGAGTGGCGCACTTATGGAGGAGGAGGATCTGCTGCTAGGTTATGGCTATCTCTCTTGGTTGGTTGTATCATTGCTCTATCTATCTCTGAGGAAGTTATTGGGGTTTTTCACCTTTATGGTTTTCCCCAAGTAAATCTTTGTGTCTCTTGTGTGCTTGCATTATTGTCTCCATGATTGATATGCTGTAGATATGCTGTACATGTTGTTCTCTCAGTTAAGATCCTAGATCAGATTGAAGTAAATTCTGAAAATTCAACAACTCTGGCATGTTTATGTTGCATGGATCATCATCATCATCTTCCTTTCTATCCTCATCTTCTTCAGCTACGTTATAACACTCTATGGGATGTTCTTCATGTTCCTTCCATTCCGAGTGTAGGTTCGTGGGAACGGTATCTTCCTCAAAGAATTCTTCCCATGTCGTATCTTCTCAAAGACAGTGTCCCCTAAATATGCGTTCCTTAATTATCTGCAATGCCTCACATATCAGTGGATTCTCCTCCTCGAAGCTGAAGTCCCTCTGGAAGTTGGAAGTCAACATCTCCCAATCAGTGGTTTCCCTGCGCAACTTCAGGTATAGGTACCATTTCTTTGGAATGTCATCTTCTAGGGTATGCACAAAGAGATGCACCCATTCTTCATGTGGCCTTCCTAGCCATGCCCGCGAACAGACTTCAATGTGTTGACTAGGATCTGTCTATCCATTAAACTTCTCAAAGGGTAAAGTAACCCTATCGGCAAACTGAATCTGCATCTTAATCCTGCATTGATCCCAAGTGGTCAATGTCTGCTTGTGCGTAGCCCGCCATCTGGCTGGTGTGTCGCACAGTGCCATATCCAATGCGGGTAACCTATGCTCATTTGGAACTGCTGCAATATATTCCTAGATGAAAGTGTAAACATTAGCAGAACCATCATATGTGGGAATGGGACTTACCTTCTTTCCGATCCAGCGCAGTGATTTCATAACCTGTGCGCACCTTCTTGTTGATACTTCATGCATGCGGATTTGCCAATTTTCCAGTCCTACCTTCGAGTCAGAGACGCAGGAGCTGTCACATCTCGAGCTGAGTGTATCGTACACAGTAGGATTAATGTAATCTTCCTGGTTCGCAGTGAGCTGGTATAGTCTGTCCAAGTCTTGAGCCTTGGATTCCTCCTGAATCGGCACACTGTATCTGTCACCATCTGTAGGATCCAATGGTGCGATGACCCTAAGATGATTTCCTTCAAATATCATCTTCTTTGTCTTTAGGTTTATGATAGCCAAGTTATCAATAGCCCAGTCAATTCCTAGCAGTGCAGGAAAAGGCTGACTATCATCCACAATCTCGATACCTTCAAAGTCTGCATGACTTTGGACTCCATTGATGTCGACCACCACATCAACTAACCATCCAAAAGGTATGACTTTCTCCTGGTTAGCCATTCTCAATTGGATAGGTGACCATGACAACTTTGGTCGACCCATCTACTACCATGTCTTCTTAGTTAAGGCATTCACTTCGGATCCCATATCAAGGATGACTTCATCCATTTCAAAATCTCCTATCTGTGTGGTAAGCCTCATTTCTCGACCTATTCTTTTATGGTTCCTTATGTGATGTACTGCGCTATCAGAAGTTTATGTTCCCATCTATGGTTCATATTGGTTTATGAGCTTCTGTAGCTCTATTGTGGCATTTTCACTTTTTAGTAACTTCATGCAGCTTCGCAGGAACTGTGCAACGGAAGTGTTGACATCCGTTGCGGTACTTGTTTTATCATAAGCGGCTGGCATGTCTTCAACATGCGGTGTTTCACTGTGCAATGGGATCCTCTGTGATTTTGTTGCCGGTTCTCTGAAGGTATCCCGTCCGTCGATGAAGACTTCCTTGTTCTTTCGTAGGTCGAGATCAGGTATTTTTCCCAAAGCTTTCCTTATCCATACTGTCTCAAGAGGGGTCTGCTTTGTGTGAGCCTCCCTTGAAGTGGAAGCTTCTGCTCCCCTATCGTGGCCTGTTTCAGCACCATTGCGCGTGACCACATTGATGCTTGAGTCCACTAGCCTGTTCTCTGCTGTTATCCACTGGATGTTTGGATTTGGTGTCTCCTTCCGTCTTCTGTTCTGCATTTCCACCTCTAGCACTGGGAAGTCTTCAATAACATGCTCGAATGATTTACAATAGTTGCATGTAGTGCATGGGTTAACACAATCTCTAGATACATGACCTAGCTTGCCACAATTGTAACAAATGACCTAGCCACGGCCTCTTCCCTGCGCCGGGCCAGCATTTCTTCCTCTTCCGCGATATCCACCACTATGACCTCTGTATCCTCCTTGGTCATATTGCACATTTTCTTGTTTTGGCTTGTTTTCTTCTTGTATGCGGTACAAGCCAGCGCCTCTCATTGAGTCCATATCTTGTTTTCTCTCATTCATTAGCTCATATGCATGGCAGTTGGATTCATCATGTCCAACTGATTTACAAAAAGTGCAGTATAAATTTTTAGGTGTTTTCACATATTTTTGTATGAGATAGCAATCTTCAGGTCTGTGTCCTGTGGTTCTACAAATTTCGCACCATGGGGCCTGATTCGGATTTATCAGGTTGGGAACACCATTGTTAAGATAATCGCTGAATAATGGACAGTGCTCCCGGTTATGGCCTTCTCCTTTACAACTTGTACACCAGACCTCATGTCTAGGCTCATACCTTTGTTCTTTTCCATTTTTCATGCTTTGCAGCTCTAGTGTCAGGGTGGTCAACTGGTTCTGGATCTAAGACATCCCAGAACTAGTCTCACCAATCGGCGAAGCCTCTAGCTTCATTGCGATCTCCAAGGCCTTTCCCTGCGACGCAACCTTCTGCTGCATCAGTGGTAATCTGATGTGGGGAAACATCACAACAATGAACCATTCCTTGTGCTTTTCCGGAGCTATAAAAAGTCTCACTTGGTCCAAAAGTGTCTTTAAATTTTGATCAAACTCTCAGATGGTTTCAGTTGGTTTTTGCTTTATTTCTTTCAACTCTGTTATACACTGAGATTCAGATTTGGGTTTCTTAAACTCTACCACAAGCGCATATTTAATTTCTGCGAGGGTTCTCAGCTATGTCTGAGAGTACTTCATAAACCAATGTAAAGATCTGTCTCTGAATGTGGTGATGAGCCATGCTCTCTTCACGACATCATCCTTGATTTGTCTTACACTCCGTACGGCTTCACAAAGAAACAAATGCTGGTCAGGATCTTCTAGACTAGTTCCTTTGAAGATCGGTAGCTTCATATAAGTGTTTTCCATTGTCCTATTAGGTGGTGTAGTGCCCGGATTAGTGCGTGACTGCTGTAAAGGGCTCTATGCAGTGAAAACAAATGGGATTATCAGGGTAGACATGCTAGGCTGAGTATTCTACAGGGTGGGCTGCGTAGCGGGTGGGTTATGAGATAAGGGTGGCATGGTCTCTATAGTCGGTGGGTTATGAGGGGTAAATGGTGGCGCGGCTTCGTTGTCAAGGTCACAAGTAATCTCGATATCTATATGGAGTCCAGGGCCTCCAAGATTCTTATTAAATTTATATCTCTTCCCACTTCTAAGATTATGGGTGTCTTCATCAGAATCACTATATATACTGTTTACCATGACAAACTTGAGAATATTACTGCATTCTTAAAACACCTTTCTCAGCTAACAGCATCTTAACGTATAGACTGAGATTGTTCAGGTACTTACCTTGGAATCCTTCGAAAAAATATGCTTCTGCTTGGTTCTAGGATTTGAGTGTGTCTACAGCAAATTCTGTTACGAAGCCTTCTAGCGTATGATCGACCCAAAAGTCAACTGCGCGTGTTAATGGGCTGTCTATCGCTTTGAGCTGCGCTGTGAGCTCGGGAGTCCACTCTGTAGGAACTCCTCCTTGAAAACAGGTTTTCTTTTCTGTGAGCCACGAGATCCACTCGTGCAGCTTGTTTAGAAATGATGCCCAAAAAATATCGTGAATATCTTTCCACAGATATCTATTCAACCACTATTTGTCAGATAGACATGGATGTCTATTCTCTTGCCTTGCAAAGTCTCTTATGGTATTGTCACACCAAGCTTGGATTTCTATCTATTTAGGATGCCAATTGTCGGAGCCTTCCGGGAGCTGATATTCTTCGTCACTCATTACGGTTGCAACTCATCACGGATTCTAGCACGGAAATAGAACCATTTGTTGGCTTGACTAATGTTGACCCAGAGGTTTTCAATAAGACCCAGATTCTTCATGGTTTCCCTTTGACCAACAAAACCCCTTCGCACCGGCCCTTTCGGCAACAACCTGCGAATAGGTTGAGGTCTCACCCGAGGTGTATCTATGGTGTACTGCAGAATCAAGTTTCCACAGTATGTGATGAGTTGTTTGGATGGATGTATTGCGCACGCGGCACGGGGCATGTGCTGCGAGGCCAGACTGCGTGGTGATGGACAACGCCGCGGTCCGCACCAGTAAGTCCTTCTACAGCGGGAATTCTACTGAAACTGCGAACAATCCAGTTCAACTTTATACTTGAAGTACTTGAAAATGTTAAATGTACTGAAATGAGTACAACTCATCCACTCATTCATGCACTTTAATGATTATCACTCTAACATTCGTTTCTACACTTAGAAGGGTTACAATTTAAGCATCTACTGTAGATGCAAATCACTATCATTCATTCGTTTGTTGCGCATAGGAAAGTACTTAGGAAATCTCTTAACACTTGAACAAGTAACTGATTCAATGCTTTCCAAAGCAAAGCGAAGTATTAACCATTCATTTATTCATGTAGACTTAACATACAATCTCCATACTCTCCTGATGGAAAATGCATACAAAAGTCTTCACATAACAGAATGCAAGGAAATATTCAGATATTCATCAACAGAAAATAGGTAAATGCAATCATACACAACATTGTTCCACTCAATCACACAACACAATATTTAACATGGTTCACTCTTACAGGTGGGAAGCTACGTCCACAAGAATGATTGTTATATATTTATATCTTTAATGGGAAGGGGACAACTGCTCTTAGTCTATGCACTCAGCTGCAGACTCTCTCTTCTCTCGACTAGGTCTCTGCGCACACAGCTGCAGAGCCTTTTCAATGGCTTCTCACTCAAAATAGATCTTACAATACATCAGCAACAAAAGTAACCCCTTCCCTTACAAAAATGTCTTCTTTTATAGACCATGCCCGAAGGTCATGTCTTTACAATGCTGAAGACCGAAACCCTTAGGGTTTCCAAAACTATTACAGTTTCTCTAAACCATCCTACTGGCCTCTGGTAGCGAGTGTGCTGTCGTGGCAGTCCTCCAGGCCTTTGTTCTGTCTCTTTCGGCCTTCCTGTTGTGTGCACACCAACAGGTCATCTTCATCGAGCCGCCCTTCCACTAACGGACTCATACGACTGGCTCAGCTCCTAGTAACTTTCTCTGCAGACCGTTCATCCTCTTAATGGCCTCGTACAACTAGCTCAGCCTCCAGTCACATTCTCAGTGTCGTTCTCCACTTAACGGTCTCGTACCACTAAGTACTCCCAGCTGTCGCTTTCCCTGAGTTGTTCTTTGCATAACGATCTCATACAACTGGCAGCCTTCTTGATATGCTCATGCCCACAACTTGGCATCCTAGAGCATCTTTGCCAAAATTAGACCATCATTGGTCTATCTGGTACCTATACCTGCCCTTCTTCCAACACTCCGCTTTCCTGGCTCCACGTGGCTTGATCACTTCATAGCACTGCTTCCTCGCAGCACTGATCTTCGTGGTATTGCCAAAATTTGGTTCCTACATACAACTTCGCAGCATCCCCCATACTTGTACAAAATTATATCTTTTGTTGAGCTGCGCTCAACCCCCTTGTGCTATCCAAAATTGCCCCAACTTGGGCAAGGCCCAACAATGCTCCATGTTCTTAACTCTTCCATGTCTTTGTCATTAATGTATTGTCATCAATGTGATTATAATGAATAAAAGCATGAACTAAATAAGAAACAAATCTACACAATAAAAATCAACACTATCAGCATCTGCTCAGGGAAGAGGGCCCTTCCTCCACTGAGTAGAGCTGGAACTCCACAATGAAAGTCTACAACTCTAGATTATGAAACTAGCAGCATGTATTATCAGAATGAAATCATTACAATAGAGTCTGGATCAAATCCTACAGCATAACATTGCTTCCTCTATTTCGTCCTCTTAATACATGAGAATGATTACATATTTGTACATAAAACTCTCTCATGAGAATGAGAAACCGAATTCACAACTTGTGATCTGTTTCAAGAAACTTGCTAATTTGGAAAACCGGCCGCAACAGTAAATCTGATAATTTCACATTCAGAGAACTAGCTGTATAGAGCTTTGTTTGGCAATTTCCACACAAGTCAGGTAAATGAGGCCGTTGCGCATAAAACCCATGTCCCATATTTTCGAGCTTCATCTCCAGCTGCCCGCAAATCGAGACGTGAATCACTATGTTCTTATCTGGCACATGTTTCTGGTTGGAATTGTTTGAGTATGAGCTAGAGGCTGCCATGTTGGACTTGAGCACGAATTGAAATCACAAATCCACATAATTAATCATAAGCTGAAACCATGTTGTGAAATATCCATGTGGACGTGTGCTAGCATGCCAACTTTGGAGGCTTGAACCATGGTTGCTACAGCTGCTAATATGAACAATCACTCCATAAACCATCATCAGTAAAATTATGCTTAAGAGTCTTCAATTCTTCAAAAATAAAGGAAAATAATCATGATTAACCACTAAAGCATCAATAAGATTAATATGGCATTTCTCAAGCAGTTACAATAAATGGATGGAAAATGGAATGATAAATGGGCGATAATAGGAAGAAGATGGATGAAATAAGTAATGAAAATAGGGACAAATCCATGACCCAACATCTCCCCCAAACTGAACTTGTTGCATGTCCTCATGCAACCCAATACCTATGTGGCATCCAAACTATAAAGACTCATCCAATTCTTGCTTTGCAATTAGTGAAAAATTTAGCCAAAAATTTAGCAAAGAATTTAGCAGAATCTCAGCCATTTAGCAGAGAATTTGGCGGAGTCACTGCTGCTAGAATAGGGAAATGGACAAATATGGCGGAGTCACAGTTGCTGAAAATGGATAAATTTGGCGGAGTCGCAGCTGGTTAGACGAGGATTTAGTGAAGGATTTAGTGGAGTCTCAGCCATTTAGCGGAGTCACAGCTGCCAGAATAGGGAAATGGACAAAATTGACGGAGTCTCAGCTAGTGTTGCAGAAAACTTCCTGAGCTAATATCTCATAAACTACGATCTGGGTTTGGCTGAAATTTTGCAAGCAAGTTACTACAGGTCCAATGCATCTCCACACCAAAAATCAGAGATACCCACAACACGGATTTCGAGAAAAATGCAAATTGGCTGTAGGTGACGATGGCCATTTTTTCTCAATCCGTGAAGTATTTTTTTTTCTAAAAATTGGTGAGTATCTTCCTCTTAACATAATGCTTCTACTCCCCAAAGATCAAATTCATCTGATGCACGGATATCGATATATAGGGAAAATGGTTGTAGGTGATGGTGGCCATTTTCTCGAAAAACGTGCATTGGATTGGACTGAAACTTACCAAATATGTTCTTCTTAACAAAATGCTTCACTCCTACAAGTTTCATGGATATTCAGTTAACCAATTTCAAGATATGCTTCAATCAAGTTCTGCACTTTTGTAGTTTTCAAAGTTGCCATAGAAAATGCTCCAATTCTATTAATGGAGAGACTAATAATGCTTTGTAAAAATGAATCTTAATGTTGGAAACAGTCATTCAATTGTGAAGCATTGATTTAACTCTCTACATAACAAGGCTTACTTCATTGGTTGCTAGGAGAACATTGTTATAAACATGATGACTGAAAATGTGATTGTTGTAGGATTCATTTTTTTCATACCACTGAGTGTAGCAGCCTTTCATTTCTCCCCCAAACTGAAAATTTTACCTGTCCTCGGGTAAAAGAAGAGTTTTTCAAGTAATTGATCAATTTCCATTTTCTCCAATTGAAATATAAATCATGCTGCATTGGAGCCCTCTCATTTTGTCTCTTGTAAATTGTTTTGCTGAAGCATGTGAAATTGGGAAATCAATTATAGTAGGCAACATAATTTAATGCAAACAATCTTCCACATTGCCGAATTATAACACTCTGAATTGATGCAACAAAATGGCTTCGTATGAGTACAACAATGCACCTCTGAATATGATCTTAATGAAGGTGTAAATTGATTTTTCTCATAAAAGGAAGAGCTGATAATTGCATTTGAAAAATCACAAGTTCTCCTATAGCAGCTAATAGTGCCAAATAATTCAAGCATACAGAGTAGGATTTTAATCAGTAATAGAACAGATTGATAATGCTTTGAGATAGTCCTTGTTGCAAACTTTCCCTCCCATGCCAAACATGCCTGTTATTTGCTTCACATCTTCCCCAAATTGAATAATTTCCATGTCATCATGGAAAGTAAGATTTGTTAGCTCGGTTGGAAAGTAGCCATCTCCCCCAAAACTTAACATGATGCCATTCTTTGATGCCTTGGAAGATATAAACCAATACATGCATCAAAAGACCTTCAAATTTATTACCACAAGCCTCATTGTCCTTCTGTGTGCCCATTGATTCATTTTTAGACTTCCCTCTTTCCAATATGTAAGACCACATCCATGCCAACAAATATTTAGATCCATTATTGCAGACATACCAAGCACAACAAAAGGTATGAAATCCCACTTATGAATCAAATTGTGACTCAAATATGTTTAATCATTCCCATCCCATTTACCATATCCATTTGAATATTAATGCCAAAAAACAAATGTTGCCAAATGTTTGTTATATGGCTCTAAATATGCTGCCTCAAAATTTTGGAAAAATAGTAGGGTAAGACTTACATGGTTGCTCCACTACTGCTCTGTATTATGGTGCTCTTAGCAAACTTTTTAATGTTATGGTGGCTTGATTATAGCCTTGGAAATTCCATCAACGTGCTTTTTCAAGCCTACATTTCATCCTTGCTTTCCTTTAAATCATGAATGTGCTGTGTTTTAAGGATGCCCCTTGTTTCACAATCTCAAATTTAATTGCAGCCATATGAATGCCCTGCTATTGATCCAAGCAACTAGTCCATATTACTGTTGTACTATCTAGAGGTTAAATATCAACAAGTGTTGAGAATTATGTTGTCCTCATATTCACCATGTGTCAAGCTGCTACAGGAATGCAGAGATCATATTTATTTGAGAAGTGAAAGCATTTGTCAATTTTCTGCTATAGATTTCCTTGTAAGACTGCAGTAGCATGCTAAAGTCTGAAATGGAAATCTTGGATAAAATATGGGCAATGTGAGGATGGTAATGCAGAAAACAGAAATCAAGCAAGGAATATATTTTGTTGGAGATGGCGTTTAGAGAATGTTGTCTAGTAGAGGATGCTTTGGCTTCTTGATTTTTCCTAGGATATACCTTCACTTTCTAAGATGCGGCAATTAAATGAGCTAGAAATAGATGCCTGATCATGAAATTGTGGGTTGAGCATGGCTTAATACTAACAATTGATTCTTTTGTTATGTGGATAGAAACCCCGTAATCATGAAATCTCATATCTCAAAAAAATCTTGGTTTGCTACCATGTAAATATAAACATGTTTTCCCAAAGGCTAGTCTGTCTTTCCTTATTATGGGAATATTTTCATAGTGACAATAAGATCTCTCTTCCATTATGAATCAGAGCATCAAATATGCAAGGACCATGACAACAATTGTAAATCAATGTAGGCATCAGTGAACCATCAAACTCATACCTCTGAATGTATTCTCTGTTATATGGCAACGTAGACTTCTTCCATTGTAGGTTCTCATGAAGCAACAACAATGCCTTGTGTTCCTACTGTTGGTTCTTGTGTGGCAACAGTAGATCATTTTTTGATACTTGAACAAGATGTTGGGTAGGACTTGATTTGGATGTGCATGAATTAGAATGATGAAGTATTAGAATTGAGTGGGCAAGGATGGGAATGGATGGATAGAAAATGCTATATAGAAAATGGAAATGGATAATGCTTAGTGGTCTTTCATGAAATATTCCTAAATCTTCAATAAATCAAAAACTCATGCTATTTTACCTCAAGTGTTACCTCTGTGGAAGCCTTGGTTGACATGAATGTATTGATGCTGGAGCAATGTAGCTGGATCTGATGCTGAGATAGATGTATATGAGAGATGAAACTGAATGAGGCTAAATCTGATCTGAAATGATGTTGTGCTGGTTGCATGTAATACTAATTGCTGAGACAAATGATGAGGAGGAATTCTACCACAACGGCAGAGAGTTTCTTCTCTTATTCTGAAAATCAACTGCTGGAATGAAAAATGAAAAGGATCTGCAAAAATATTGGAACAAATGATGTTGCAAGTCACGGTTGAAAGCATGAGATCATATAATCTTCAATTGCTACCAAACCGAGGTATAATTCTTACCATGCCAATGAATGTGTTGAAGTCGAGCACATAAAGAAATCATTGGATTACCGACCATTAATGTATGTTGTTAACCAATGTGAAGCAACTCACCTTTGATGACAGTGAGCTCTAAAGTACCTTAGTGCATCTTGACAGGTACGAATGAATGTGCTAGAGTCAAGTCACCTGCAAGATTTGTCAATCAAGAGGCATTGATGAATCCCCATGATTAACAATAAGGAAATCTTCCATTAATGTATGCAGATCCCATGGCACTATGAAATACTTTATTCATGGGTGAGTAGTGAATGGAGTGGAAAGTATGGAAGTGATGAAATGAAGCAGAAGGTAATGGAATGAATGGAATGGTAGGGTGAAGAAGGAAATGTATAGGCATATCATGGTGTTGGTGAATGAGGATGATGAGCATAATGTTGTCCTAAAAGGATTCTTGGCATGTAGCAATGGGACTTGACTTCAGAAATATTGGAATTTGTATGATTTGCATATTAGTCTCTCCATTTTTTTTTATGTGCTCAATCCATTTGCAATTTGAGAAAAATTCTTCAAGAGTCACTCGTGCATGCATTGACCTTCTTCTTCCAAGGACCTGCAAAAACCTAGCACTTGCCTGCAATAAAACATGAGATGATGGAAGAAGAGAGGTGATCGATCTTTCTTCATCCAATACTTATAAAAACAACAAGAAATTCTTATAAAACAAATCCAAAGAAAAATGAACAAAGCAAAATCCATTTTATACCTGCGGGAGAGCGATGGCCATCTAGACTCACCAACAGTATTCCGATCATAACTTCTTCGTTCCTTGTCCGATTTGAGTAATTCCAAATCCCAATGAAATTAAATTTATAGTTCTATGTCCCTTAGAAACAGGTTTTTAAAATTCTATGTAATGATATCTAAAATTGCTCAGTAACAGCCTGCAAGACAAGGTGTCTTTCGATTTCAGGACTAGACCAACAATCACGGTTTTAGGCATAACGTTTTCGTTTGATAACGGATTGACGTGATTCCAATTGTATATGAAAGTATATTCATGTAGGTATCTCCAATAGAAACAGGTTTTGAATCCAATAAGAATGCATGGGTCGAACAGTCCAATGAATAGTCTAGGAAACAAAGTTTTAAAAATGCTGATTTGTGATAGGCAATCGGTATTTTGGTCATAAAATTTGCATACGATATCGGAATGGAGTGATTCAAATTGATTTGTAAACTAGATTCATAGGGGAATATACCAATGAAACAGGTTTTCAATATTTATCCAATAAGGCATCCAAAAAGCGACTTTCCCAGCTCTGTTCCTAAGCTGCCTGCTTGACACCCTGTTAGTATTTTGACCATAAATTTTTTGTTTGATGCCCAATCTCAAAAATTCAAATTGGTTTGGAAACTATATTCAAAGGGATACTTAGGGTATAAACAGGTTTTAAAAATAACCCCATTTGATCTCCCAAAAATGGACTGTCCCGACTATGTTTCAGTAAAAATTTCAAGTCAAAATGCCACAAAAATCCAATAAATGAAATTTGACTCCCAAAAAGTGACCGGAATAGGTATGAATTGGTATGAATGTTTTTAATGATGTAAATTTAAATATAACGCACACACATACCAAAAATGTCAAGCATTGAGTACCTAGATTGACTTACACAATGTGTTACAGCTGCAGCTGCAACTCTTAAAAAATGATATAATGTTGAAATAAAGTCTGTGTATTTTTATGGATGTGTTATATAGAAATAAAAACTAAACATATACCATGATGATTGCATAATTTTCAAGCTTGAATGTTTCCATAATCGTTTAGCTCCTTTTGCATGGAGTCTTCATTCACCAATGCTTCCTTCCTCCCACCAACTTCCTAAAAAAGAGAGATTAGTAGAATGGGTGGCTCTTACTGCACCATGCATCCAAGAGTTCTTATTCAAAACAAAATGATACTATCTATGCATCTTAGATTTTATTTATTTACAATGTCCTACACTACTTGGAAATAACAATTTTTTTTTTCAAGTGTAGGAGAACTTCCAATGGAGCCACTTTCGAAGAAATGACTCAAGTATTCTCATACTCCCAACAGAAAAATATAACTTTATGAGTGCTAGGATATGAGAGGTCAACTTCCCTTGAAATGATGGTGCCAAGAATTGGTGAAGTAAGGAATGATACCGGAGATTGATAACAGATTGAAACCAAGCTTCAATATAGTCTTTGTTCCCTTGATTTCTCATGGTTGTTACACCATGAATCTCCTTAGTAAATTGATCTTCCTGATTGCATAAAAGATTCGAATCTAATGATGTGAAGGATGCTTTTGGTTCCAATGTTTGTTCATCAGATTTGTTGATCTTGTTAACTTGTTGATGATCATAAGAAACTTCACTTCCAAGTCTTGGATTTAAAACATGTCCAGGCCTCGTATAGAATTGTTGCAAGTCTTTTTGCAGCGGTGTAGGTGAGGTAGAACATGAGGGAAATGTAGGAAAATTTTGCAGTTTAGCACTGTAAGCATACTGTACTACTTTATTATGGTTAGGGTGGATGGTGGATTGGACAGAAAATTGTGTTGGATACCAAGGAGTTTGATGAGAAGATAGATGTGGTTGATGTAGAGGATTTGTTTGTGAGGATTATCTTGAAGGACCAAGTGGTGTTACAACATGAGGGAAAGTGGCCATGTGATCATAAGATAGACCATTCCAACCTTGTGGATAAGGTAGGTAAGAGTTAAATTGAGGCTGCAATAGCTTCCATGGTGGAGGAGTATTCAATGATTGAGTATGAGAGTAAGGAAATAGAGGGATAGAGTTTTGAACCATGCATGTAGGCCATGACTGTTGCAACGAGTTGGTTGCAACTCCCAAATCTCTTTGATATGTTTCTTTCATCCTTGGTACGGAGGGACAACGATCTGTGGAATTATTCAAGTCACATATGCCACAAATTGTGAGACTATCCAAAGGATAATCTATTGCAAGATGTTTCTTTTGGCACCGAGGGCAAACTATTTCTTCAAATTCCTCATGCATTCCTCAGGGTCTTCATTTTCCAAACCGTGAAAATTTGGTAGAACATGTGGGGGAATGCTTTTCGTTGGTGACACTCCTCCTGAATCTCTGATGGGAAATTCAAAGGAAACAACTTCTGCATCTTTTTTACGTGCCATCTCTTCATTAGATTCTTTGTGTGTTATCTGGAGGCTCCTCCTTCAAATGTTCCTATCAATGGGTTAGTATCATGGGTGGTGCTTACAACACCACTAAAGGGAGTGATAAGATCTATGATCCAAAAATTAAAAATGAAATGAAACTAATTGCAAAAAAAAAAGAAAATTCACACTCAAAGCAAATTCAATAAACTAAAAAGTAATCATGCAACCTACATGCTCTACTTTAACAATGCATCTACAAAACAATGCCAGATGTACTTTTGCACTATTGATAACTTCCCCGGCAACAGCACCAAAATGTTGGTCGAATTAATTGTCTAATTAATTAAACAACCGATACTACCAGAACATAAATTATCAACCTGAGGAAATCTTCTATTTCAAAGCTATCATGCAAAATCTATGCAAGCACAATTTCTATCTGACACTGTTATCTATTGGTATGAAATCAAAAGTCTTTGTAAACTAGATCACACCTTCTTGAAAGTAAATCAAACCCTAATCTAATTCATAAAACCAAACTGTAAATCTAACTTAGAACAAAATCAATTCTTATGAATCAAAATCTAATTGTATGAATCTAAAAGAAATGCTATGTTGGCCAACAATCTATCAAAATGAATTTAATCAGGAAAACAACTATGATAAATCTACTGAATGAAAGCATGAACTAACTCTAATGAATAAAAGCATGAAGTAAATATAATGAATAAAAACATGAACTAAATAAGAAACAAATCTACACAATAAAAATCAACACTATCAGCATCTGCTCAGGGAAGAGCGCCCTTCCTCCACTGAGCAGAGCTGGAACTCCACAATGAAAGTCTACAACTCTAGATTATGAAATTGGCAGCATGTATTATCAGAAATGAAATCATTACAATAGAGTCTGGATCAAATCCTACAGCATAACATTGCTTCCTCTCTTTCTTCCTCCTAATACATGAGAATGATTACATATTTATACATAAAACTCTCTCATGAGAATGAGAAACCAAATTCACAACTTGTGATCTGTTTCAACAAACTTGCTAATTTGGAAAACTGGCCGCAACAGTAAATATGAAAATTTCACGTTCAGAGAACCAGCTGTATAGCTCAAACCATACTTTGTTTGGCGATTTCCTCATGAGTTAGGTAAATGAGGTCATTGCGCACAAAACCCATGTTCTAGATTTTCGAGCTTTGTCTCCAGCTGCCCGCAAATCGAGACGTGAATCATTGTGTTATTATCTGGCACACGTTTTTGGTTGGAACTGTTTGAGTATGAGATGGAGGCTGCCATGTTGGACTTGAGCACGAATTGAAATCACAAATCCACATAATTAATCATAAGCTGAAACCATGTTGTGAAATATCCATGTGGACGTGTGCTAGCATGCCAACTTTGGAGGCTTGAACCATGGCTACTACAACTGCTAATATGAGCAATCACTCCATAAACCATCATCAATAAAATTATGCATAAGAGTCTTCAATTCATCAAAAATAAAGGAAAATAATCATGATTAACCACTAAAGCATCAATAAGATTAATATGGCATTTCTCGAGCAGTTATAGCAAATGGATGGAAAATGGAATGATAAATGGGTGATAATAGGAAGAAGATGGATGAAATACGTAATGAAAATAGGGACAAATCCGTGACCCAACAGTTTCGAGTTCAGCACACATACAACACTTCAACGGATTCGACAACCTTCGACAGTTTCGTGACATCGACCTTTTGCATCAACTCTCACTGGCATAAATAAGATGAAATGGTGAATTGGTCAAAAGCATTGTTCTAATGTTGATCAAACAGTTAGATAACGTTGAGTTTAATTTCATAAAGCATGTGTAAGATCAAGCTACCTACGACTTCACTTTAAAAAAAGTCTCAATAAAAAGTAGTCTGAGATCTCCAATTTCTGCTAAATCCTGGCAACAACGAGGAGAAAATTTGTTTGGTTTTCCCAATCCTGTCGGTTCCTTGTTGCCAGATGACTCTCGACCTTATTCGTCAACCAAAGGTTTTGCAGAAATGTCCACTCGACTAGCTACTTCACCGACTGTTATCCACATCTTGGTCAGTAACGTGATCGACTGATTGAGCATTATCGACCAGCTACTTCACATCTTATGTCAGGTAACGTCCAAATATACCTTGAGTTTACGCCGGCTGCTTGATGACCATATAGTGGATGGTCAAATTATTAACAGTCAATTTGGACCTTTATTATCCAAATTGAGGTTGACCAAATGTGTAGCTCATCCTATATCTCATTATGCTAATTCGATTCTCCATATATGGCAGTTGACCCCTCATGATATTAAACCTAAAACATGCCCATTTTCAATCAACTTCTCAATTCAGGGACGATGGTGCCAATTCGGAAATCGAAAAAGTCATGCAAATTAGCATTATACCCGGTAGAACGAGTGTGCTCAATCAAAAGACCTGTGATGTACCTGCAATAATTAATTAATGCAAATACACGAGATATCAGAAATAATAGAATAGAATCGCTTTTATATTGATCATGGGCCACTTCGAGGGGGCAACCTCCTTTGAGCAAGCTCAATACAATTAACTTCACGGTGCCTTCAATGACCTCAACACACACTTATATACTAAGTCTATGCCCAATACTATGAGTCAAAACCATGGGACATATAATACTACAGGACGACTTACAAAGCATATGCGTCCAATACTATGGGTCAATACTATGGGCTAATATAAACTACGGATCAACAAATACTACGGGACGAATTATAAAGCATATGCGTCCAACAACAATATACTAACATAGTAAAGAGAAGGGTTGGGGTTGACATAGGTTCCTAACATCCCCTCTCCCTTAGAAAAAGCTTTGTCCTCAAAGCTTTGGTTGGAGAAATTGCTGCAGAATCTGAAGGAGTGGTTCCCCGGTAGCATCCTTGGTTTGCATTTCGGGCCACTGACGCCTTTGGAGTGTCAAGGACGAATGCTTGGAAGGCTGTAGATGAAGAAGAACCCTGTCAGCTGCGTGGAAAATGCGCTCAGAACGGTGCTGATCGGCTTGTTGTTTCAGGCGAATTCTGGCCATGTGAAGATTGTCCTGCAGAATGAGAAGAATCTGATCACGGTTTCGAAGAACCGAGTCAATTTCCTGAACTGGGGAGCTGCTAAGGGTGTATGGAAGAAGAACTGGCGGTGTTTTTCCATAGACTGCTTCATATGGTTTCCTTTGAGATGTGGTATTGTACCACCAGAGCGCTGCTAGGAAAACCATAGAAATAGTTGGCCAAAGCTGTGTAGGTATGGGCAAGAATTTGAGCAATCCCGAAAGGAGTGTCGTTTCACCCTTGTTGACTTGGAAAGTATCATCGTCAGCCACCATCTGTTGAATTGTCATGTTTAGTCCCTGCCAAAAGAAGTTACATTGTTCCTGGTCATACATTTTGCAGAACCCAGAGTGCCCTGTTGATGAAGATGCATGGAGTTCATAGAAGAGATAGCCCTGTTGAACATATTGCAACCAATTTGGAAAAAGCAGAGAAAGAGCTGTAAGAGAAACTGGGTCATCAATTGTGCAAGAAGGAGCATCTTCCACCATATTGTCCTTACCCTTCTTGTAAGTGATCACATAGGGATAACCCATGAGTTGGATAACCCATTGCAGGTGTCTTGGGGAGGAGACCCATTGTTCCAGAAAATTTTCCAGACTCGGGAGATTAGTCTTGATGCAGAAATAATTGCCTAATAGGTATGGCTACCACTTCTGTACTGCATGCAAAATAGCCATCATTTCCTGCTGAGAGGTAGATGTGGTTACATTCTTACCGGAAAGGTCTCTTGAAGGCAGCAAGCTCATTGGTTCAGCAAAGATACCTGCATATCTATCCAAGGAAGTAGTGGAGACTGTTGATGGGTGCATCTGAATGGAATTGAGCTGAGCGATGACACCATGTGAATTCTTCTTAAGGATTTTTTCCTGGCGATGTGAAGTGATGATATAGAGAGACCCTGGTTGTAAGCCCCAAAATTTGTGTTGTGCCCCATTGACGTTAAACTGCATCCAGAGTTCAGCAAAATCCCATAAGATGGGGCCAAGTGTGCGTAACCATTGAACGCCCAAAACCACATCACATCCGCCTAAGGACAAAGCAAACATGTCAGAGCGTAGGCTATAATCTTCCATAGAGATACGCACATTATGACACTTCCCCTTGCAAGCTAAGGTGCCCCCATTGGCAACCATGACTTCAAATTTGGAGCAAGGATGGACAAAACAATCAGCCTGTTTGGCAATTCGAGGGTCAATGAAGTTATGAGTGCTACCAGAATCAATGAGTATGGTAAGAGGGAGCTTCTTGAAGTATCCCCTGACCCGCATTGTTTGTGGGGTGGTGACGCCGATTGCAGCATGGAGAGAGATCTCGGGTGGGTCGTCCTGAGATGGGGTGTCAACAGGCGGGTGTTGCATGTCGATCGGATCATCTACTGTATCTGTAGCTTCTTCACCAAGCTCTAAGGTAGGCGAAGAATCCACATCCAAGATATAGAGCTTTTGTTGAACACATCTATGTCCCCGAGTGAATTTCTCATCACAATTATAGCAAAGCCCTTTTTCTCGGCGTGCCTGCATTTCTATTTCAGACAAATGCTTGATAGAAGTTGGTTGAGGAGCAGGCGTGATGGGAGGTCGTTGGGAACCCATATTTCTAAAGGGAACAAAGGTGGGTTTGGAGCGTTTTTGAGCTGCGATCTTGTCCTCGACCAACTTAGCCAACCCTAGGACTTCCATCATTGTGTTGGGACAAAACATTTTGACCTCTGAGCGGATTTCATCCGTGAGACCACTGATAAAACAACTCCTGTAGAATTCATCAGACAATCCTTCTGTGTGATTGGCTAGTTTCTCAAATTCCATCTGATACTCTCTCACTGTGCCAGTTTGGTGAAGTTTAGTGAGTGCTCCTGTGAAGTCGTCAAAAGCACTAGGACCAAATTGTGGCAAAATGAGTTGGCAAAAATCTGTCCAGTTTGGCTCGGGATGAGCTTTGATGTACCAACGGTACCATTGAAGGGCTTCTTGTTCCAAATGAAAGGATGCAAGTGGAACTTTGTGAACATCAAAAGTATTATGCAGACTGAAATATTGTTCTGCTCGGTATATCCATTCAGTCGGATCAGTACCATTGAAGCGAGGAAAATCAAGCTTCGGCCCACGAAAATTGCTAGAAGCAGAGAACCCGGTGGCTGCAAAAGATTCTGGCTGTCTGGTATTGTTCATGGCTGAATGCTGAAGATGGAGGCTGAGAAATTTTTCATCCAGATCTTGGAGTTTGGTTTGGATCGCTGCAAGTGCTTCCTCCATGGTGTGTGCTCCTGCACGGGTGACAACCGTAACTAGGTTTTTTTTTTTTTTTGCCTGGGTAGGAAAACAAAAACAAGAACTACTTCAGTAAGGGAAAATTTGGATTTGGGAAAAAATCAGAAGGGTAATTGGGGTTTGACTAGGTTTTGGACACTGTTGGATAGACAGGGAAGCAAAAATGAGGATTTCAGAAGCGGGGTGAAAGAATGGGAAAATTTGGCAGAGGGGAACAAAGAAGCAGAATTCAAAAAGGAACTCTGTGGTAAAATTTGAAGGTGATTGGGTGAAATCTGAGGAAGTTATGGCAAACCCTAAAAATCGACAAATGTGAGATTTCGGGCTGTAGGAAGGGGAATTGAGGATACGGTCCTCAGGAATGAAATATGCAGAATGGAATGACAGGGGTTCCCTGAAAATTTCAAGGGAAACAGAGGTAAAACAAGGGAGATATGGAGAAAAACTGATATTTTTTTTTCTTTTCAAACTGGAGCGGCTACGACTCGGATTTTTTTTTTTTTCCACAGACTGGAGCAGTTACGGCTCAGAAGGAATCTGGAACAACGCTGAACGGTTGGATCTAGAACGGCTTGCAAAATGGATCTGAAACGGCGCAGCAGTGATCGGCAATAGTTCAGCTGAAAGTAGATATGGACCCCAGGTATGTGCGGCTTCCTAACATTTCAGAGTTTTCACTCGGCCACCAATGTTGTCTGATGGCTTGCGTATTGGGGCAGTACCCCTCACTCCACGGCTCAGGTAAAACTGATAACCGCTTTGCCACAAACGACAGCTCTTGGTTTACCTCACGGGTGGGAACTAGTCAATCAGGTAGGGATCGTTGCCCTTTTCACTTGGCAGGTCCTCTCAATGGCCAGCTACTTCGGGGTTCCTGTGGTACTCCTCACAATGAGTTTTAGGGCTTATGCCCAAGTACTTCCCACAGTTAAGCGGATAGGGACTATTCCCAGATCCGAACCTGCAACAGAAAAAAATTTGGGCAGAAATTCCACCCAATGTTCACAAACCGGATCTATATTGCTCAGAATCGCTATTCTAGCATGTTTCCGGAACTGGAACAACCACTCTGCTTCTACCCATGAAAGCGGAATAGAAATCTGGGCACTCGGTCAAAATATTTTCTTGCCGCAATTTCCGCAGCCGTCACCGAAATTCTGAAAAATTGCTGATTTTAAATCCACGTTATCTCCACTTTTAGAACTCCAAATGAGATGATTTGTTTTTTGAAACTGCTTATTTTTGAAAGAGGAATTCAGATATGCAATCAGTTTCTTCTGATTTTGTGCAGAGAGTTTCAGAAATTGATCTGAAAGTCGCCGCCCAAAAAAAGAAAAAAAAATTTCCCACTTGTGCCAAGGAAAGTGCTCTGATACCAGATGTGATGTACCTGCAATAATTAATTAATGCAAATACACGAGATATCAGAAATAATAGAACAAAATCACTTTTATATTGATCACGGGCCACTTCGAGGGGGCAACCTCCTTTGAGCAAGCTCAATACAATTAACTTCACGGTGCCTTCAATGACCTCAACACACACTTATATACTAAGTCTATACCCAATACTATGAGTCAAAACCATGGGACATATAATACTACAGGACGACTTACAAAGCATATGCATCCAATACTATGGGTCAATACTATGGGCTAATATAAACTACGGATCAACAAATACTATGGGACGACTTACAAAGCATATGCGTCCAACAACAATATACTAACATAGTAAAGAGAAGGGTTGACATAGGTTCCTAACAAGACCATCGACTCATTAAAATATTGCTTTATGTCTACCTACCATATAAAATACACCTATAGGTTAAAAGGTTTTCTCCATTGCCGATGTATATTTTGCTTTTGACTTTCCACTTAGTTGTATAAATGAAATACCAAGACTATGGGTTAACACATGAAGATGTAAAATATATTGTTTTTTTTGTTTGTGTGTAAAAAAATTAAATAAGGAAACAAACTTCCGTGGTATAATACAATTATTTATTTATTTATTTTTATATATTTTATTATGTCCCCGACATATATGAATTGTGTAGGGGCATTAATCCTTTTCAAATTTTCGTATCAAGCTAGCGTTTTCGTATAGTTTGTAATGTTTTAGATTTTTGTAGTTTTTTTTTATTATTTTAAAAAATGATTTTACTCCTTCCTATTGGCTGCAGGTTAGGTGACAACAGCTTTGGTTTCTACGTCCTGGGCCTCAGTGGCTGGCTGACGTCGAGTTGTTTAATGCTATTCAGTGGATCTTTTAGTGTGGTTTTATTGCAAGTGCATGGCCTAGGCGGTGGGTGGTTTAATCCTGCTCTGGTTTAATGTTCGGGTGTGGAGGTATTGATGGATGTCCAGCCGCGAGTGTAAGGTCATGGCTTGGCCTTTCACTTCTATTTATTGCAGTTCAATGTGCATTTTCCGGGGTTTTTGCCCTTCCCTGTATTCCTCACTCCTAGTGGTTCGTTACATTTTGTTGTTTGCTGCAATTTGGGCTACTTGTGGATGTCGCTGTGCAACTTGGGCTCTCTGTGGATGTGGTTGTTTGTGATTGCTCGTCTTTGTTAACAAAGAAAGTTGCATTGGTGGTTTCAATGCTGTTGGTTGCGGCATTTTTGCTAGGTATGTGAGTTAAAACCTGCACTAATTTAAAACTCATAAGAGGTAGTCGTATTTCTCTTTCTTGTCTATATTCTGCACTGTTTTTGGCCATGTGCGTTGCAGACTTGTCTTTGAATGTTAGGGTTTATGATATCCTTTGATTTTTCCATTTTAAATAATGACCGTTCTTTCCGGTTTTGATAGCAAGCCTCTCATTTCAATTTTCGAAGCCGTATGATTTTTGGCCATGTGCATTGCAGAGTTGTCTGTGAATGTTAGGCTTTATGATATCCTTTGATTTTTCCATTTTAAATAATGACCGTTCTTTCCGGTTTTGATAGCAATCCTCTCATTTCAATTTTCGAAGCCGTATGCTTTAATGTGCTCTGTGCAGAAGGATTAGGTTTTGATTTTTGGGTTTTCTTTTGTCGGTAGAAATAGATGGGTTTCGGTTGCAAATGGGAAAAACTTCTGTCAATGGAGCTTGAGAATTCTTTTGTAGAGCTCATGTAAAATTGAGTAAGAGGGCTTTAAAAATCGTGTAGCCTTAATCATGTAACCCTATCATTCAACTACATCGAATTCTTGGTAACATGTAGGCAAGATTATAAGAGTATGTGCTTTTCGAGGCAAAAAATGGCCAAAGGAACTGGGTATAAATACACGTCTGGGCACAAAAAATGTTCAGTGAGACTGGAAATAAGTACAGCTCTGGGCTAAAAAATTGCCGGTGAGACTGGAAATAAGTACATGAATTAAAAAATCCAAGGGGGTGTACACATCTTCAACAAAACTCAGAAAATGATAGATATACAAAAAGAGAAAAAATAGGAACATTATCAAAAGGTTATAGAAGGTTGGGAATCTAATACCTTAGGATGAGCTTCACGTCGAGAAGGAGAAGCTAGCTCTGCACAGGAGGCTGAGCTTCACGCCAAGAAGGGGGGGTTCTACCCTGCTAGAAGAATATTTTCACACAGAAAGAGTTTTCGGGGAAGCTCCGTTGTGGGAAGGAATGCCGAGGACTGAGCATGAGCTCTCGAGGCAGAGTTACGGGTTTTTATTCACCATGAAATAATGGTCTGCGAGGTACCCGAGGAAGGGTCTGCGAGGTACCCGAGGAAGGGTTTGCGTCGTTAGCCTCTATTCTACTCTGTCCATCCAGCGACATGTCTTGTGGTTGTTGATGTTTTGATGCCTATAATATTATTTTGCTAGTGGCCGAAAGTTGGTTTTCTCTACCTCTACCTTTTCGAAGGCACATAGTCATCTTGGTTCAGAACTCTAAGTTTTTTTAACCTGGACATTTGTGTTTTTTTATTTATATTTGATCAAGAAAGTAACAGCTTGGATGTAATCTTCAATTGTAAATCATTGAAGCCATTAAGCACTTTTATTTATATAGCGTTCCCAGAAACACTTACTCTATGTTGTAATTTCAAAATTAATCTCTGTATTTTGATATAGTTTCATGTGCACTTTTATTTATATAGAGTTCTCAGAAAACACATACTCTATTTTTTATTTTTGAAAAAGTTTCATGTGTTTGTTTGTCTAACTCTCTTATAATGGCTTGTTTCTTGAAATACATTTATGGCTATAGAAAAGTTTGTATCATGGATGGCATTTTATCTAGAAAAACATAACCTATTTTTATTCTTATTAAATGAGTACATAGATTCATGCGAATAGCCTCTCGGCTCTGTGGAAATCGATACCCTCTCAACTTTGTTGATATTATTTGATCCTATCCAAGTTATTCACAACATCCCTCTCGACTCAGTCCAGGTTATTTTGGCCATATATACTTATCCATCTCGGCTTTGTCGAATTGACAATACGTAAATATCCTAACAGCCCCTTTCGGCTCTGTTTGGCCATAGAACATTTCACATAGCCTTTCAACTTCGCTAGGATATATTTTTAGTAATATAAATTTGTATTTGTGGGCCATTTTTCAACTCAGTCAAGGTTATGTTGATAAATATATATTTATACGCAAACAACTCTTTCAGTTCTATTAAATTATTTTGAAAAAACACACACACATATATATGCGTAGTCTCTCGACTCTATTGAAATTATGTTATGCACAAAAATCCCTTCGGCTCTTTTAAATTATTTGGAACATATGTATATAGATATAGGCAGTCTCGCAAATCTGTTGATTAGTTATGTGAACCACTTTGTCTCTGTTAAAAATTATCTTGATTTTTTTATGTATATGTAATTTCTTGACTCTGTCGAAATGGTTTTTGGATTTATTAAAAAATTATATAGATAGCCTTTTGGATCTTTCAATTTACAATAATAATTCCTATCCAATCTAATATTTTACTTTTTCATGTAGTTAAATAAGGTGTAAGAGACAACACTATTTAACTTACCTAATTGTATAAAATAATTATGGAAAAGCATCATATTAACGTTAGCATATATTATTTTGCTAGTGGCTAAAATACAATATAATACCACCTAGTGTATGATACAATATATTATTTTGTATTTTAGCCAGAGAGTTTAGCATATATTGTATTATGTTGTAATGGTCTCTATAAGACAGCGACGGTTTTCCCGGATAATGCCATCTCCTATATCTTACAGTTGAGCATTTGTGCTAGTTTTTCACTCTCAGTTGTAGATGTGGTTGGAGTTTCAAACCCTATGGTTGTTTGGTAGCAGTCAAAGAGTCCTTTGTTCGGATATCCACATCATCTATTTCGGGATACATCATCTATTTCAGGATCTTGCATGATCTATTTCAGGATATGATCTATTTCAGGATCTTGCATGCACAGGCATGCATCCCAGTCACCAGTTTGATGCCTCCAGCACCTTATCCACCTTCTTCTAGCACCCGGGAGCCACTTACCACAGAGTTTTAGCCCTCCTAAGCTGAAAGGCGCCCTCTTCTCACCTACTGCCAGAGAAGGGCGCACTTGTTCACCTACCACTGCAGATTCACTTCAGTTACATTCAGTTAGCTCCGATTCTCCCTGATTTGAGGCTAGTTTCACTCCCGACTGACTGTATCACTTCCGTTTGACCTCCAGTTTGATTAGGTGACTTGTTCTGACTTCAGTTAGCCTCCCATGCGCCCCCACTGAGCCTCCAGATCCTATATCAGTGCTACACACTTCAGTTACATTTATTATACTCAGTTAGACTCAGATTGACACCTGGATGACTGGTTGTTGTGATTGATGAGCACCACCGATGATTTATGAGGACTCCTAGATAGAGTCAAGCTACTCTATTCAGTGATTCGAATGGCCTACTTAGTCAATTCGAATTGCTCATTGACAGATATTGGATTGTAACAGTTTGTATTGTAATTCATTCACCCTTTCTGGGATAGAGAGCATTGCTGCATGTTTTGCACAGTTTTGCACCATATTTTCTATGTTCATCTGTTGTGATTGATTTACTTGTTCATTAGATCTGCTGTGACTAATTTTACATGGTATCAGAGCCATTGCAGGGACAAGATCTCTTTTCTACAGGTGTTTATACAAGAAGATTTGACTGAATTGCTAAAAATTGCAAAAAGTTTGGCATGAGATATCTCAAGGGCATTCGCTCCTGTGCATGCAAAGCTTGAAAAATATTCCAATACCACTCCAGAAGCTTGAGTTACCACATAATTCCTGGATCTGATACATTGGACCTATTCAACATTGCTTGAAATCCAATCCCAGGTGTGATGCAACTCTCAAAGGGTGGATTGTTCGACCTTATTGTGGTTGTTTTTATGTGATTTGCAGGTTTCTTACTTCCTCCATGTGCATTCACTAATGCAAAGATGGAGACTTCTTCTTCACAAAATATTCTTACTCCATTCAACTATGATGAATGGAAACCAAAGATGATTGCATTCTTGAAGAGACAATGTCTTTTTGATATGTGCATTGGTAATACAAGAGATTTTGATTCCGATGAAGAGGAGAATGATTGGCTCAATGATTGTGATAGAGCTTTTGGAGCAATATGTCTTGCTATGTCTCCTTGTATGCGCTACCTCATTAAGACTGCTGAAAATCCAAGTGATCTATGGGTCCAACTTGACAGAGAATTTGGAAAGCAGGAAGAAGAGGATCATGCTAGCCTTTTGGAGAACAAGCCCAGTGAGATCTCCTTATGTGTTCTTTCCGATCATGTGTTGGCCTCAACAATTGTTCAAGATGAAGAAGAAACTGTAGATTCAACACTCATTCTCTCAAAGTCTTCTATTTCGAATTCTGAGCAAGATAAACAAGCTCATACTCTAGATTCCGAAGAGGTTCTTGAATCCTCTCTTTCACATGAGTTTGTCGGCATGCAGAATAATGATCTACTTGATGTTTTGGAGGTAAAATCTGATTTTGGAGGTGAAGCATTCGCCCTCCTTGATTGCATGCCTTCTATAAACTTATGTTCTATCATTTGCAAAGTTTCTCAGAGTTTTAATGAAGATAAAGAGCACTACCATTCGCTTGAGTTCAATTCTCATGCACCTTTTGCTGATTTTGGTTTTGATCTCACCCTGATTGGTTCAAAGGAGATCTCAAGAAACCATTCATCTATTTTTGGAGCTGATTTAACTTCTATTGATAAGAAGTTCAAGTTTCAAGATCTATTTGATCCGATTGGAGCTATTCCTACCTCACTTGGTTCGAATCACAGGTTCCAGGATCATCCTCATATTTTCATATTTGTTCTCACCTTTTTCGGTATGAAGAGCAAGTTCTTAAAGTCTCCACATTCGCTTGCATCCACTGATGGAGAATTCAAGCACATGTTTTTGGAGCATGATCCATTTACTCCCAAGAGTAAGATACCTCCAGACATATCTACTTGATTTTGGAGCAGTTAAATCTTTTGGTGTACTACAGTCTATTTTGAGGGGGGGTATTTTTCCCATGAGGTTTTCCCCATTTCCTCGGTTTATTGACTGTTATTAGTTTTTGGATTATTGTATTGGGGTGACCTTTGGTCTTAGTTACCAGGGCCCCACATTATTTTAGTTGGCACATCATAGTCTAGCTTGAGGGGGGGTGTTCGGATATCCACATCATCTATTTCGGGATACATCATCTATTTCAGGATCTTGCATGATCTATTTCAGGATATGATCTATTTCAGGATCTTGCATGCACAGGCATGCATCCCAGTCACCAGTTTGATGCCTCCAGCACCTTATCCACCTTCTTCTAGCACCCGGGAGCCACTTACCACAGAGTTTTAGCCCTCCTAAGCTGAAAGGCGCCCTCTTCTCACCTACTGCCAGAGAAGGGCGCACTTGTTCACCTACCACTGCAGATTCACTTCAGTTACATTCAGTTAGCTCCGATTCTCCCTGATTTGAGGCTAGTTTCACTCCCGACTGACTGTATCACTTCCGTTTGACCTCCAGTTTGATTAGGTGACTTGTTCTGACTTCAGTTAGCCTCCCATGCGCCCCCACTGAGCCTCCAGATCCTATATCAGTGCTACACACTTCAGTTACATTTATTATACTCAGTTAGACTCAGATTGACACCTGGATGACTGGTTGTTGTGATTGATGAGCACCACCGATGATTTATGAGGACTCCTAGATAGAGTCAAGCTACTCTATTCAGTGATTCGAATGGCCTACTTAGTCAATTCGAATTGCTCATTGACAGATATTGGATTGTAACAGTTTGTATTGTAATTCATTCACCCTTTCTGGGATAGAGAGCATTGCTGCATGTTTTGCACAGTTTTGCACCATATTTTCTATGTTCATCTGTTGTGATTGATTTACTTGTTCATTAGATCTGCTGTGACTAATTTTACATCCTTGGTTTGGGTTAGTGTAGTGAATTGGCTTCACGGCTAGCTACATACCTATTGTCAAAAATATCACTTAATCATTTCATGGCAATTTCATATGTATTTGCCAATACCCCACTAGCAATGCCAGGGACATCGCCACCTTGTGTCTCTTGTTAATAAAGTAATATAATTATTTATTTACTTATTTTTATGAATACACAAAACTTTGTCCAAAGTCTGGCTTCCAGGTTTTCTGTTGGTTTGGAGACTTGGAAAGTGAAATTCACTGTTCTGAATAGATGAGTAAGGTATTATGTTTTCCACCTTCACGTCGCGGTACTCGTCCTGCATTTGTCACTGCTGGCAGCTCTTCAAATTCACACGTATGCTCTTCAGCTTCACACACCCGTCTGCCCACAACTCCTCCAAAGATGTCAATGGATCCATACTTGGCTAATGAGCATTCATTTGGGGTGCTTATAAGAGAAAGAAGGTTATGGGTTTTTGGTGGGAAGCATTCCATCTCCTTCCAAACACTACTATTATCTTCCCTCAATATCCATCCAAAAAATGAGGCATTCTATATCGTGCTATTACTCTGTCTGCATGCATTAGTTAGAACGTATATCGAAGTAGTAAAGAGTTAAGTCGCCTGGATGCCGAACGATGATCCATGTCCCTTGTGAGTCTTTGAAAAGTTAACAGTGGTGATAGGTCATAATCCCCGACAGCTTCATCCTCGACAAGTTCTTGATGACAGGGTCATCTCGACATGTCGGTGATCTCGACAGGCTCGTCCTCGACAGTTTCGTGACGTCCCCCTTCCGTGTCAAATGTTGCTGGGTTGTTCGAGTTAGAAGAGCTACGCGACGTGAACGTGGCAGAGTTGCGCAACCAACCGCGACAAGTTGTTGGCTTCAACTCGCGATGAACCTGTGCTGCAGACAAGTATACTTTCGCTTTATGTCTCTTCATGTAGATGAAATTGGAAAATCGATCTTGACAAATGAAAATATTCTGAGTTGGTAATTGAATATATATATGGTTTGTGAGAATAAATTGTTGATTATGTAAAAGTAAACAATTATTTAATAAAAAATATTTAAGGTGTTGGAGGAACATTGTGTCGACAGACTGGACAGGTATTTTTAATTTGCATCCATGTGGCTATGCAAGTGTAGTGGTACATGCGCCTACATGGCGCTATAGATGCATTCTCGCCCAACCGGAATTCCTCCTAGCAAACTGTGCACGGTGAAATATTAGGATTATTGATATGTTCCACTGAAATTATAATGGTGTTAAAGAAGAGGCGCATGGTCGACATAACCGACTAACTGTCGACCATTGCCCACCAGTCGACCAAACAACCCAACCGACCACGCCAAAAGTTCACTTCCGACTAATTACACCATCGCCCAACTATGCCGCCATACATTCACATCAACTGCCATATCTACGACCAATACAACTCTCAACTACATCCCAACCGACCAAGACGGTGACAAGGAGTGGAATTGCTGCCGACTTGATTTAATGTCAAATTTTCAACAAGAACCAACATCTGTTTAATTGATGAGCAAGGTCCATTTTGACAACCAGATTCCTATTACAGTTTATTAATGCAATATCTACACACTCGTCAACTAGTATTTCGACCAGCAGTCGATCATTCCAAGATCGCAGTCTGCCACGACTTCTACAGTAGGATGCAACTACCAACAGTTGGTCTCTTTTCGTTTCTTTGACCATCAAATTGTATCAACGTGTATGAAGATGACCTATGCATAGAGGTCGACCATCTAAGTCGACAAGTCGATGTGTTTTTGGTCAAGTGTATTTTGTCAAAGTATGCAACCATCGATCGAATCTGTTGTCGAATAATGCACAAATATACTCTTGCTTGTTGTAGGAATGTGTATATAGCTATGTGTCGGCTATCGCCTATGTGTCGGCTATAAATTAAAGAGTTATAAATTGTTGTTTTTTATAGATTATTAAATCATTTTTTATATATATTATTGAAGGCAAATTTGTATTATTGTTGTATATTTACAATTTTTAGTTAACTAAGTTAGTTTTTCTACAAATCTCTCAAAACATATGTTTCATGTATGTGCAGTCATTAATTTATATGAAAAAATGTGTAAGATATCTTAGATTCTTATTAGTATTGAACCTATGTTACTAATTAGTATTTAACATAGCATTAACTTGATAATCAATATATGTGAAGAAGCTCTACAAGGAGGCCTTACAATTATTATGGTAAAATTAATGACCTTTGTGAGAAAATGCAACGTGTGTTTATTGGTTGTGTGAACCTTAAATCATGGTAGTACCAAATTTGACATTAGAAGCTCTATAAGGAGGCCTTGCGATTATTATGGTAAAAATAATGACCTTTGTGAGAAAATGCAATGCGTGTTTATTGGTTGTGTGAACGATACTACCAAATTTGACATTAGTTAGGCGTGTTTATAAAAGTGTGCAATGAGTGGTAAGCCTTTGCATGTAAAATTTTGGTAAACCAAAGCTAAGTACATGAGGACAAATATTTGTCATAAAAAAATGTCATTTCCTCGAGTTTTAGTCTTCCATGCATTTGGTGAAGCATGACAACCAACAATCTTGATAAATAAAGGTTTGAATCACCTATTGGGGTATTGTCAAGCAGTAAATCGATGGGATTTTCCATCATTGTCCCGTGTTTGTTTCTCAAATGGAGGGTGATTTTGGCATCTAAAACTAGGAATCCTCAGAGTGACATGTCTCAAAAGTGATAAAACATTAACTCCAAACCTTGAATCCCAATTTTGATAGATACCCAACTCCTACCTGCGTTCACTTTTACCCCTCAAAAGGAAAATGCTAGTAGATACACTTTTCACCTTTGGTCTAGTGCTCATAATGAATCAAATATAAAAGTGTTCACATATTTCCCTCTCACAATAGAATTATAGTTGCAAATGAAAATTCCCTAAGCTAAACCTATAATACATGTAATCGATCATGTACCATCTCCGTCAATTTACCTTAAAGCCACAAACTCGTATATTGGTTTGCAACCCTAAAGTCAAGTGCACTCCTCACTTTATACATGTGTGTATAATAAGTCACGTATCTTTATGCTGTTGTTTTCTATTTGAACAATGCTATGTTTTTTTTGTTTATTGTGCATTTTCATCCCTTCTATTGAGTTAGAGAACCATCTAGGTAGTCGATCCTCTAGCGTTTTCTATTTGAAGAATGTCGATCCTCTATCTTTTTGCACATTTGGGTCGTCGATCCTCTATCTTTGTGCACTTCTTTCAATGCACCTCTTTCAATGCCAAGATCGTTGTGCCAGAGATTTCACTTCCATGCCTTCAATGAACTTGCGGCTTCTATTTGAAAAATGTTATGTTTTGTTTGGGTTTATTGTGCATTTTCATCCCTTCGATTGAGTTAGACGACCACATGGGCCGTCGATCCTCTATGTTTGTGCACTTCTTTCAATGCACCTCTTTCAATGCCAATATCGTTGTGCCAGATATTTCACTTTTGGGCCTTCAATGAACTTGCTTGCAATCGTTCTGTAGATCTGCATAATATCTTTTCTCAATGCAAATCTAGAGAATATCTTTTTCGCTTGGCCTATCGACATTGTTGAGGCCGTGCATTCTCAACTCAACTCTTCGGAGAGGCGGTGCATAGAGGGTCCAACAAATCTTTGTGTGCATACCTCTAGGTACCTCCTTTTGCAATTCACATTTGTTTCCAGTTCACACTTGCAATCTTGGTCCAATTTCCGGGAACAAAGGAGTCTAAGAATTCCAGATAGCCATCTAGTTTCTTGGCACTGCAATTCCATAGCTATTGATACGGTCGACTCATTAACATTTGACCCTGCTAAAATTCGATTGGATAAACTTGTGTAATCCTTGTTATTTAATTTCATTGGAAAACTCTATAGGTTCTCTTGGTTTATTTGCATACATGCTTGTTGATTTATTTGCATAAATGTTTGTTGGAGCTGAAATAAACACTGCCAAACTCACAGGACCCAAATAAATTATATGCTACTTGCTTTGTTACATGTTTGTTGCAGCTGAAATAAACACTGCTAATATCGTAGGATCCAAATTACTTATATGTTGCTTTCTTTGTAGAATTTTTGTTATTATGAAGCATCAAAAAGGGATTCTCGATATTCAATCCCGCTCTCGGCTATCCCTATTCCATAAGCTTGTAACTTCTCTAAAAAATTCAACAGTCCTTTCATTCGCCTCTTCTATGGACATGGATTACATCTAATTTAACATTGAAGTTTGAAGACAACCTCCACAGAAGTGAAATGCAATAACATTTATACAAATGAAATTTCTATTATATACAAACTCAACAGAAGTGAAATGCAATAACATTTATACAAATGAAATTTATATTATATGATTACCCACCAGCTGCATAGGAGAGCTATATATTTTATAAATTTTCTATGAAACGCATTAACTGTAGATTAGCTTGTGAGAAGCATCGCACTAAGTATCATAAGAGTGATGTAAATTGGGCTATTCATAAGCTGAAAATGTGCAGTCTTGAATCCAGATAAACAGAACATAAATGGTGGGATCCATTTATAGCAGTCTACTACGGAAATAGTGATCTTGATCCATGGAAGTATGGAGGCCGAAAAATTGTTTCCTCATGAACAACTTCTCATCAAAATAATGGTAACTCCTAAAATATTTGTTTGTTTCATCTCTGTCATGGTTATTGTTACTATGGATTTGTGGAAGAACGAGAGGGCCTAAGTATAACAGATAAAGTGTCGTTGGAAGCTCTGCCTGAGGAAGAAACTTCCCTCCTGAGCATGAGGAGAGGCCAACTAGTTTAAAAATTTTGTAGCCCATCTTAATGAGATCTATCGTAAGAACCAAAACTGGAGAAAGACCTATCTTAATGGGATCTATTTATAGTAGCCTACTACGGAAATAGTGATATTGCACATCACTCTATTTGTTCCTCGTAGTCAATAGTTAGTTTAGTGACGACCCCACTATTCAAACTTGCGTCAAATGTGTTGTGACATCTTTTATCAAGCTTACCTAGGCTTCTTACCCTGGTCTATGATATCCACTCAAATGGTGCACACCTCCCACAAAAAAATAGGATACATAATGTCAGGGTAAGGTGCACTAGCTCATTCCCCTTATCAGGTTAAAGTTTAGAATTGTATTGAGGTTCATGCTAGACGTTCTATCCCCTTCATCTTCTCTGTAGGTATTCAAAGTTTCATCCTCATGCGTGTCCTTGCATGTGAACCTCTAATCCTACAATGGAGTCTCCAGATTGTACTCATGATCCAAGTCTCATTCCAATCTCCAGCTCCAAATCTAAGTCCCTGTGTGATGTGCGTGTGACTGATAAATTGACTATATGAAGGCAAGGCCACTGAATTCGGGATATTTCGTTCGCTTTGTTTTGATGACTGAATTAGGAGTTGCATTCTTTCTGGCAATTGCTCTACCGTTACAAAGAGGAATTGCCCGCTTTGCACCGCTGAGCAGTAATATTTGGGCTCTTTCAGAATGGGTATTACTATTTTCAGTGTTTTTGGGTTAAAGTCTCATGTTGTCTTGCATCTCTTGCTTTGAAATACGAAAATAGGAGCATCATGGTAGTATTGTTTGGAAACAGAGTTCACAATAGACTGTGGGTCTTGTGGAAACTGAATTTTCTTGAGCATTATTATTGCAGCAGACATGGTGCATTTCTAGGAGGAATATATTTGGTATAACTCTAATGACTATTGTTAACCCCAAGAACAAATTAAAATGGGCATTCAATGGCTTTAGTGTTGTTGTTGCACTTATGATTACGCTTTCCAATGTTCTCAATTGGCCTCTATTTAAGCAAAGCGATAATAGAGGTCCCAAACCAAAAAAATATGCTTAGTGTTGCTCCTATCCTCCTAGTAGGGGAACTAATATGCCCATTTCAATTAGTTCTTTATACCTGAGTTCATAATTTATTTTAAAAGTATACCACCCTCCTTGTTGCTTAATAAGCTATTGAATCTCCTTATAATAAAAACAATCGCTACTCGAACATTCGAAGGTAAGAATACTGCAATAGGATACGGATCAATGCTTCTTCCCCTTTATTTTACTATTATAGTTGTTGTAAACAATATAGGTTGTAGATATGGTTATTCATACAGGGGAATATTACAACGATCGGAACCAGAATGTTCATCACCGTAGTTGTGATGGAGAGAGGTGTTGGCTGGGAACCACCTCTCTTTAATACATGTATTTTTGTTATGACAGCAAATAATAAAAAAATAGAGACCATTAATCAAAGTTACAGTAGCTTTTCTTTTTCCTCCATATAGTAAAAACATAGTTCTATGTTCAAGCGTAATGCAGTTGTTAAGTATTCTCGAAAGCTCAGTTGTTAAGTATTCTAGAAAGCTCATCTCTGGACATGGTGGTTTTCATTTTTAATTTTTTTGTTAATTTTGAAAACAATTTGGAAACCTATGTAAGAGATTTGAAATTCGACGTTCCGAGCTATAGGAAGATAGATGTAATCTCATCCACCAAAATTGCCTATGCAAGACAAAGGCCTCAACCACCCTTTAGATTTATAACCATCTAACATCCTTGGATCCTTATTTACTGCAACAGTCCATTGACACAGTATAAGTTGCAAGACCATTAACCTTGCCCCCTATGAGAAACTGACCCTATATTTAATAATCCAACTTCCGTGCGATTCCAAGCAATCCCACATTGACCAAGCCCTTCGTGTTGTAAAGCAGAGTGAGCGAAGACCAAATAAGCAATTCCACCATCCAATCACATAAATCCAAGTTTGATCGGATCAAAATGTACAAATATATAATGTTATCTTAGCACCATTGTGCTCGAGCGTATCTCATAATTTATTCATTAATATTTAGGACCATAGTTTCTTTAGTATCACAGTGAACACAAATCTCAAAGCTTTTAAATTTTAGTAATCAATCACTCATCCATTTATTTGTTGTCGAAGAATCAATTTATTTGTTGTCAAAGAATCCATGTTCACTAAACTTGGAATACTTTAAGCATAAACAAATACCTATACATGACCTATTGCAATTTCGACTTGTTGCAGAAAATTTTGGTGTTCACCTTTATACGTAAAATCAAGAAGGTCCCCCCCACCTCAAAGGTCCTTCCCCTAGTGCCTAATATGGGTTCTTTGGATCCCCATTCTCCACTATGAAGCCCCACCCTTCATTTATGAGTCACCTCCCCATTGTGTTACAAGTCTCGAAATGGAAATCATATCATGCCTATGGGGAAAAGATTCCCTTTATAAGGCTTGTGTGATGGCATAGTGGGGCATGCATATCCAATGAATGGAACTATTATGGCCCACCCATTTGTTGAATGTCTAGTGGGTCTATTGGGAATTTTATTTAATATCTACAAGTGGCAGTTAATTGTCTATTGAATAAACCAAATATTTCTCAGTTTTTCTAGTTCAATGAATTTCCTTCTATATAAATTCAATTTTAGTTTGAATGTTTCAACACCACTTTTACAAGTGTATGTTATATCCAATATTTTGAAAAAAATTCTATATCTTTATCCACTTTTATCTAACTAAAAGGTACATGTGGATGGAAATGCAGATGAATCTAGACAATGATTTTGACTTTGTAATTGTAACTGGTGAAGAATGTTCTACCCTTGGCATAGTTAGGTGTCAATCAGATGCTACATTTGTAGAAATCCATCAAGAAATTGTGCTTGATGGTATCATTGGATATCCTTTTGAGTTTTCCAACAATCAAGGATATACTTTAAATGCAACACAAGAGAAAAGATGAAAAGCTACAAAAAAACCTACAAGCATCAAGAGGAAACTAGACACATTGGATATTGAAGCGTTGCAATCAAATGTAATGGAAACAACACCAAATGTTGAAATCATCAAAGAGAATGTGGAGGAAACTATGCATAAACAAGCAGGAGTTGAAGTTGAGTGTGATTCGTTAGAACAAAACATAGGTGTTGATTCTACTATATTGGCATCTTGGGAACAAAAAGTGAATGGTTTAATGGAAGAGTTCATTGAGGAGAAGCTTACTCTTAAAGTATATTCAGAAAATGGAACATCTAAAATAAAGATCCGTTGTGAAAGTTGTGGTATTGATTATGGAACAAGGGAAATATCTTTGGCAGCACGGACACTTCGCAACTTCAAAAACAATCACATGAAAACAAGGGCCCATCAATGTAACATTTCAAGGGTGGGAAGTAGTGAAACTCCTTCATGTAACATAGAAAGGAAGACATCAATGGTTGGAGATCGACTTGAGATTGATAAATTCATCAAAATACTAGATGATTCAACAAGACACGAGATCCAAATTTTTTCAAAGTGGTGGAAGCAACACTTGCAAGATACGAGGACAAGAGAAAATTAAAAGTGGAATGCACACGGTGCAATAAATGGTTTTATTTAGTACACCAGCAAGTGGTAATATTGTTAGTTCTTTGAATGAACATATGAAATCAAACAAGCACATTTATACTATAGATGAGTCTTCACATAATACAATTGGTCTTAGGACTGGCATAGTTGGGAGACCCAAGAAGCCTACCAATGATAAGTCCCAACAGAGTTTGACTAGGCTCTTAGTCCCATCATCAACACCACTATCACATAGGGTTTCTACAAGTGCAAATCCTTCTACTTCAGGTATGTTAATTTCACAAGCTTATTTAATTTGAATGTGACATTGAACATAATTTTATTTGTTATGTTCAAATTTGTTTGCTTTTATTGTCTTATTGTAGATCATTTATCTCCCTTGATACTACAATATTGGGGGTATTGGCATCCATATATTGATAGAAATGGGGAGAGATTGAACACAAAAATCCTAATGGATGATCAAAGGGGTGGGAAATTATGGGCCATAGAGAATCATACCAAGAGGATGTTTATGTTATCATGGTACTGAATGTCGTATTGATGGTACATATAGGCATATTCATGGTCAAAGGGGTTCTGAAACAAGGATCCCTTTTGAATCATTGACATGTAATTTTTGTAAGTTGATTCCAGAATGTGATGACTTTAGGATGCATTTATATTGTGAATCAAGGAGCCCCGTTAAAAGACATGGATGAGATACAAAGAAAGGGAGAATATTAGACTTTTTGACTCAAACTGATCTCAGAAATGTTGTAAGGGTTACAAATACTAGCTATAGATCAACAATGACGGCTCTTTGGTGGGTGAGGACAAAGGTTGCTATACTCTCTATTGGAATAAGGTCCCTAAAGGACAAGTTGTTCGAATCTACAAAAAAGAAAGATGTATTTAGGTTTTGCAAGGATGTGTGTGAGGCACATAGACAAGGAAAATGACAAGGTAAAGATGTCGTTTGGGAATTTTTCAAAGATATATTTCACAACCTAGCACATCCAAAAGCAGGGAGAAGGTATGGTGCATCCACTAAATCCATTTATGAGATGATTAAGTCCTAGATTGCATAGCTTCAGTAGCTTGAATTTAGATGGTCCTTCAATATATACAACTTTAAGGCAAGTGAGAAAATCACTCTCATATATCCCAGGGGAGCATGAGTACATTTTTGAGGTGCTTGGAAAGGTTTATGCTTCTCATAAATCCAAACATGGTATAGAGGGTCTGGATTCCTGTATGTCATGTTAAAGATGAGACCATTGTGAAAAAATATGTTAGTTGGGTAGCAAAAATTGATACTTTGGTTGGTTTTTGTGGTAATAAAGAAAATCATCAATGCCAATCACATTTCTTAGTGAGTGTGGGCGAGGGAGCTGCAGGTATGATGTTATTACATACACTTTTAAGAACAATGTAATTGGTCATTATGCACATGTCATTATTGCAAACCCTTTACATGAAAAGCTTCCCTGTTTGGTTGTGGTTGTTCATCCAACATGCAATAGGTTTGATGCAAATTGTGTTGCCAAGAAATGGGAAAAATATAAGTTATGTGGAGGAAACACGTGGAAAATTGTTTGGGACCTATTATTGGTCATTCATCTGATGGGGATAGTAGAAGAAGACAACTTATGTTGAAGGCTTATTCTTCAACAACAGGTATTCAATATCAAATCTCTTGGGAAGGGTGGAGGCTATCTGGGTTGCATGATGGTGGCAACGTAACAGGACTACATGACCAGGATTACATACACAATGGGAAAAAGCTAATCAATCCTTTGTTTAGTGGCCAACGATATTTGATCCTTGGAGAAGAGTTGGAGAGTTTTAATCATGTTAGAATGGTTTATAACACTTTTAAAGTGGATGATCACAAGCTTAAAATTGGAGATATAGAGAGGATGGATCGACAAAATTGGGGTTCAGCGCAATGCATTGCTTCAAGGCATGTTCAAAGGTGTTTAAAAGAGATGAGAAGTACAACAAGTGGTAGGGTAGAGAGAACACTAGGTACGGAGATTAATCTAATGAATGTTGCTAACTACATTGACATTTTTATGTCTCATAGTTTTACTCTTTGGGAAAGAGTGTGAAATGCTTCAAGAGTGCAACATTTATTTTTGTTATGGTCATGCCACTTTGCGGTTTTATTGATGAGATTGTTTCGAGACCACTACTCTAACTTGCCATGTGTATTGCACTTGACTGGGTCAGATGTGTGTGAGAACTTCTTTAGCAAAGTCGGTGGTATGGTTGGATCAGAGAGGGTCTATGATTTCACTGACTTGCTTCATGTTGTTGGAACTCTTAATAGATTTCTTGAAGAAGAATCAAATCCCCAAGGGCTTCACTTTAATAAATCTCATAAAAACAAGAAAGCATTTGGAATAAATTGCACCAACAAACAATATAATCATGATGTATTATCGCATTATGGTTCAATATCTACATATGATAAAATTATAGAAGCTCTGAAAATATAATTGAATGATGTGCAAAACCTTTTATCAAGTCTCGGCATGTAACCAAAATGACACATGCAATCTTCTTGGTGGTTTAAACCATGGACAGAGGATCAAAACTATCCAACATTCCAAGTAGTGGATAAAGTAGTTGATGATTCTCACTGAGTAACTCCAACTCAATATTCCAATCTTCATCTTCATCCATTCTCAATGTTAGTGAATTGCAAACAATGGAAAGTGAGTGGAGGCATGAGTTGGATGAAATTTTAGATACCATTGATGAGAATGTGAACACAACTACCAAACCAGTGGTAGAGCTTGATGGTAAGTATATGTTCAAATCTTGTTTGGTTAGTCAGTTGAATGGAAATCCAACATTATCCAAAGATAGGTTGACTAGAGTGATAAATGGGATCTACTTTAGGTGAGATGAAAGGGATTCAAAAAAGGGCAATTCAATCGGCTTTGGGATTGGATCGGATTGCAGGGTGTTGTTTGAAAGCAACTCAATACCTATAGCTGAACGTGCCACAAGAAAAGGTGTTTCAAGAAGTACCAAAGAAGATGTTTCTTGTGGAACTCAGTACATTGGAAGGGTTCAAAGAATAAGAAATAAGGATGGCAATAGGGTGTTTGATTACCATAATGACATTGACCTTTTGGATAGGCCATGTTGAATGGAAATCCAACATTATCCAAAGATAGGTTGATTAGAGTGATAAATGGGATCTACTTTAGGTGAGATGAAAGGGATTCAAAAAAGGGTGATTCAATCGGCTTTGGAATTGAATCGGATTGCGGGGTGTTGTTTGAAAGCAACTCAAAACCTAAAGCTGAATGTGCCACAAGAAAAGGTGTTTCGCGAAGTACCAAAGAAGGTGTTTCTTGTGGAACTCGGTACATTGGAAGGGTTCAAAGAATACGAAATAAGGATGGAAATAGGGTGTTTGATTACCATATTGACATTGACCTTTTGGATAGGCCAAAAGGTGTTGAGTTTCAATTTTGTTGGTACAATAAAATAAAATGGCAACGCTTGTACAAGTATGATTTGACAGATCATCTTTTTGCACAACTTGAATTTGTTATAGCAATGGCCAACTTATCATACAACAATAGGAATGACACATACAAATTAGAAGAAAGCGATTACAAAGTTTTTTCTAATTTTGTCAGAAATATCAACAAGGTTAATTTAAAGAATATTGTAATTTATTTTTACTTATTCATTCCCATCTAATAAATAATTTATAAATAATTATTGGTTGTATTTTTGTTGATTACATGTAGCAATACCATCTTGATTTTATATGTTTTGGCCTCGGGTGTAGTGAACCCTTCGAATGGTGAATTTTGGGATAAACCAATCTTATTTTTTCCACCTACTTTTCCTTGTAATTTTCTTTGACCATTCATCTTTTGTAGTCGTATCTCAACTTTCAAGATAGATATTGTGCTAGTGTAACCATCCATCTTATGATTTTAAATCAGATTTCAATACAGATTTGGATTTCACATGATGATTTGATTGTTACAGGCACATGGGTTGATGCAAATTCATGTGGCATTCATGATGTCAACCTCATGTCAATGAGATTTAAAAATCAAGGCTAAAGATGTTGGAAGGTTTTCAATCAAGCAAATTGACATTTTGGAAGTTGGATAACTTGCTTTCCTCTATACTAGTGGTCATTTAGAGTTGATGACAAGATCATTTGATCAAATACTTTATATTTACATGTTTTCAAAATTCAGGGCAATGCCCTTGTTAAAATTTTAGTAGTTTTTTAGTAATGGAAATGGAGAAGGTGACTCTTTTGAGTACAATTTCTATCATACATAGCATCATAGCTATAAGATAAACTATACTCTTGACTTAACAATGATTTTGACTTATCATATCTTCCATTCTGCTTAATAAAAATATATGTGAATGTTTATAATTCATTTAAACTTTATGGATTTATGTGTCAGATAATTTTTTTCATCCTTTCTTCTTCCAACAGAGACTTGAATGTTTTTGTAAAGATCTCAGAGCAACTTCTGCAATGTATTTGGATTTTTGAAATTTCGATAATATTGCAACTATTACTGTTAACTCTGCTCTGTGTTTTCTTTTTGTGGGGTTACTCTTTTTGTTGCTTGGCGAATTTATTTAGATACAAGGTATGATCCTTGGAATAGAAGGCATTGCAATATTAGAATTTTGTGGCATTGAGATAACCAAGGTGATAATATTTTGTTCTTTTGTGTAGAATGTTATTGATATGGTGTCCAAAAGGTCAATGTTACCACTTTTGATGAATATGTATGTAATATTTTACACTTTCTCCATAATTGAGGTTGAGTTTGCTAGTGTTAAAAGTGAGGCAAGATTGTAACATTATACCTTTTGTTGTTCTATATTAGGCCAATTTCCAAAGTGTGTTTCTTTTCTAGATATAAGTCACATTGTAGCCTATGAAACTGCTTGGTATGTTCGAATGTGCATTTGGTTCCTCGTCAACTCCAAAGTTAAGAGATGTAGCTAATCGAGAGTTCTAGAGTTGAACAATTATATTGTATTTTTTGTAGGCATTCTAGTAAAAGATCTAACTCTTCATTTTTTAGGTTGGGGTTTAGGTGGGTATTGAGATTCAATCAGACCTTGTTCGACAACAAGAAAGAAAAGTGAGATCAATCTTTCTTGGATCGCTGGAACCAAGAAAAATTAGATCAATCTTTCTTGACTAATAATTTCTTTCAACTTTTGTATTCTTCTTTAACATTTTCACATTGCCAGTTAAGAATACTTGTTAGATTGAGTTATATTTGGCACATTCAGAATTGAAATTTCAATTCTTATATGCAAGGCATCCTTCTTAATATTGTATTGGAACGGACATGAACATAGGCGAGAATCTAAATCCTTGTTTACATGCCTTATGTGTCATCATTACCATGAAATGGTATCATATAAGTTTCACCATCTATGTATCTTTATATCTATTGCATGCTTGAAACTTAACAATGGATATGTTTTCCTCTCCCATAAAGATAAAAAGAATTAGATATATTAACCCAAGAAAAGGTAACTAAATGTTGTTAATTCCCTTGATTGCAAGAATAAATGTAGAGGAAGTAGAGGCAATTCATTGAATCTTGTGAATGACCCAAATCCAAGATATGCACATGATCATATGGTGTTATTGGAAAGTAAGAGGAAGTTTTGTATGTTCATTTGGGTTCAAACATCACCGATGTTTGTTTTGATAGGAAGGTAGGAAACTCCATCCATGAAAGAGTTTCAATTTTGTACTTTTATGGAGTTTAATTTATTAAGCTTATAGAAAACATGAGCTCTCTATGGCTATATTTGTATTTACATGATATAAAATTGGTAGATTGGTAGGTTGTGGTTTGAAACATCTATAATTCTCATCTTTTCTAAGCATTGCACTGACTATTGGACTATCGGTCTTTTACATTCTTTGTTGCATGGATCTCTTGATGGGTTTCCTTTTACTCATTTTACCTTCCACATTACTATTTCATTGGGTCTTCCAGTATCCAATGTACAAATTGATCAGTCACCCCTACAATCTCAGTGGGATCATTGTTAGCATTATACTACTATTTTCTTTAGCATCTTGTTTGGTTATACTAAGATGCATTAGGGATCCTGTTTGTTACATCTTGATAATATGATATAAAGGGGGTATTAAAAATGGGTTGATAAAAATGGATATCTACAATATATGGTGAAAATAAAGGTTTTCTTAATTGGAAAGGTATATTGGGAGGGGGGTTCAACAATACAATTTTAGGAGGCATTTTCCAATATTTAGTGAAATTATGGATATTCTTTAATATCCTGCAAACGATCGTGCTATGTAACAAGTTCACCGAGTGAACCCCCCTATGGTAATAGCCATGGTAAAAAGGAAGGACACATCACTAATTGGTAAAAATGACACAATAATAATCAAGATTAACTCTAAGCCTATATAACCCCTTGAAGCAACTTGATCAATGAATCACCCTCACAGAAATGGCCAGAGGGGGTCGCAACCTTCTATTATGTAGGTCTAGGATAGATAAATCCTATAAACCCAAAAAAATCTTATGTTGAAATGCACAAAATAATCACATTGGATAGTATGGAAGCAACTCTATGTAGAAATCCACAAAACAAATATGAGCAATGTTGAATTACAAGCGATTTTGAAGCTACCTTCTCAATGGTATGGATAGGAGGAATGGAAACAAAATATCAGACTCAAGATCACCCAAGATCCATTCAAGGAAAGAATTGCACAATTCTTTCCTTGAATATCAATTTAGAAGTATTACCCAAACTCTTCTAACTCGTTATAAAGCCTATTGAACAACATCCTACTATAGTGTAATAAGATCTTGACATTTGGCTCTATATTAATTTGTTGAAGTTGATTTGCATAGGTGTGTAAACTTGTATAGATATGGTATAGTTATTTTCTAGATTACTATCATGATGTTCTTTTTTTATAAACTCTTGTCTTAAGTAGAATATATTCATATGCTTTTCATTACTTGTATCTTATTTTTCTCTGGTAAATATGTATGCTTTCATCTTCTTAATGATTGCAGTGTTATTTTAGGTAGGCTTGTAGTCATCATGCTACCTAGCACATTTCTCGGTTGTTCATCTCTCAAGTATTATGTTACATGTAACCACAATCTATTTTTCATTTAGAAAATGGTTGTTATAGTTTATTACTTGTTAGTAAATGGTCTCATTTCATGATTTGCATGACTGTTTTGCAGGCAACATTGTCACCTCGAGCACCCAGCTAAGCACAGGAGGTAAAGTCCTTCCGGAAAAGGCACCTCAAGTTCTCTTTGTGTCCATGGTACTAGATTTTCTTTGTGTCCGTTGTAATCATTATGTAGTTAATTACCATATTTATTAATTTAAAAGAAATTATGCAATTATTATCATCATAATAGCATCCATGGTTGAATGCAAACACGTCCCTGCACCACAAGAAAAATGGCATTTTATTCTCACATAAAATTGTTGTATATTAAAATATTTAATTCAAAATAATATTTTTATAATATTATAGTTATGTTTATAATATTTTTATTAATTTTATTATATAGCTTTTAAATAAAAATAAAAATATTATTACATTATATATATATATATATATATAGGGAAGTCCATCCACGAAAGGGTTTCAATTTTGCATTTTTATGGATTTTAATTTATTATGCTTATAGAAAACCTCAGCTCTCTATGGATATACTTGTATTTACATGATATAAAACTGATAGATTGGCAGACTATGGTGTGAAACATCTGCAATTATCATCTTTTGTAATCATTTCACTAACTATTGGACTATCAGTCTTTTACATTTTGTGTTACATTGATCTCTTGACTCGGTTGCATTTTACACATTTTTTCCTTCCCCATTACTATTTTGTTGGGTCTTCCACTATCCAAAGCTCGAAATTGATCAGTCGCACCTTCAATCTTGGTGAGATGATTATTAGCATTGAGTTGATAAAAATGGATACCTACAATATATGGTGACACTAGGGGTTTTATTAATTGGAAATGTATATTGGGAGGGGGGTTCAACAATACAAATTTAGGAGTCATTTTCCAATATTTAGTGAAATTAGGGATATTCTTTAATATCCTATGAACGGTCATGTTATGTAACAAGTTCACTAAGTGAACCCCCCGTGGGTGTGCACAAGTGGAGGAGGAGTATCAGTTGGAGACATCTATCTTTTGGGGATTGATCTTTGTGATCTTTGTATTGGGGCTTATTCTATCTCCGAGGAAGTTGCAGGGTTTTTCACCTTCTTGGTTTTCCCTGGTGAAATGCTGTGTGTTCATTGTCTCTTGTGATTGTTATTCTCTTAGTGATCCTAGATAATATTGAATGAAATTATCAAAAAATTAACACATTACCCACAACATAATTAATAAAACTTCCCTCACAAAGAACGCCCATAAAACTAAACATCACATTCTAATTGAAGATCCTAAATTCCTGGCAAGAGTGGATCACTGGTCAAAAAGATGTATTAGGGAATCCATTGAAATCTCTAAAAACCCTAATTGCTTAAATAGAGATGACAGATTGATCCTTAGTAGAACTTTCCTACCTAGTCTCAATAAACTATGATTGTCCTAGTTCTTCCTTCCTCTCTTATCTTCTTCTCAGACAGTTGTGCTTGAAATATGAGAAAAAAGAAAAAGAATATAAAAATTAAAGAAGGAAAGGTAATGAAAATAATAATGGAAGGAGAAAAAACAAAATGAAAAATAAAAAGCCAAAACAAATGTTAGCTACCAACAAAATCTCTCATGCAATATTTATAAGAAAATTGTGCTATATTTCTTAACTTGACAATCTCATTTTTTCTTGACGAAGAGCCATGGTAGTGGGATCGAAACATTGATTGTCCTAATGGAATCCATCACAATGCAAACTCCGACTTCTGATCTCTTAATCTTTTCAATGCCACCATGGTTAGGGATCAACCACACAAAACCCAAGATTATGGGTCAACCATGTAAAACCCACGGTTATGAGTCAACCACACAAAACCCTTCTCTTCATTGGAAATTGGCACATTGTAATCATGGGTCTTTTTTTAGCATGGGTGAAATGATGGGGACCATAATTTTCTAAGGGGGAGGAATGATCCGAATTTTAGGGGAAATGTGGTCTAAATTTGGATTTATAAGTCATAAAAGCATTAAATGAAGAGGCCACACTGTCCCATTCATCATAAAATACTTAAATGGAGAGACCATCTTCTCCCATCAATGGTTTTGGAATATTCCAGGCGACTCTAGAAGCCCACGGTTTAGATTACAACCATCCATGGTATTTGGTAGCCCCCATGGTTTTGGCCCATGGTATGGCCCCAAGGCACAGTGTAATAATGTTATATAAAGGATTTATGCCTTCTCAATAAAGAAATCTATTATTTCTAGCATCCTACATTGGGTTTTATTTTCGCGTGTTAATATTGTGTGTTCTTCTTGGCTAAGCCATTTGAGTTATTGTTCCGAGAGGTGAGGCCCTCTAAGCCTCACCTCCGATCTCGATCATGGATCAATTGATAAAAATTTGCAAGTTTAATCTCCTCTCCTCTCTACATTCAATCCTTCCGGGTCTCAGCCCCCAAGATCCGGATCAATTTTTGTTGTTGTTGTTTTTATTATATTAAATAAACAGCTGGTTCTGTAGAGACAACTGAAAGAGTACGGGAGGCCATGGAATCCATAGTGTGAGGGGGGATGGGTACATTCCTGGCACTTTAGAACTTGCTTTTATTTATTCTTGTTCATGTTTTCACCTTTGTGACTTTTACAGTTGTTGGTCACCCAAATATTGTACCTATGGAGTTACTATTGTACCTTCTTCATGCCTTAGTAGGCCCCCCTTTCCTAATGTGCCCTCCTTGGATGAAAGATACTATTTTTTGGGGCCCACTTGCACTAAGGCACCCTCTTCCTGGATTCTAGGAGATGTAAGCTAGATTTTAGTTTCCACCTCCTTGATGTTTTGCCTCCACCTCCAAAAGTATGCCTTTGCTCCCCAAATCTAGCTGGAGTTCCCTATTTTTGTGCTTACAAGTCATTGTTGTTACTATTGGACCTACTCTTTAACCCCTCATGATGGCATTGGAATGATTCTCTTCCACATGAAAACTTTCACGTAGGTGGATTAGGGTTTTAGGAAGTTCAAAATCCAATTCACTCACCTTGCTCAACAATGCATCGTTGTGCTCCATATTGACAACTCCACACATCAGTAATACTAATTGGCATCAATAGTCACAAGCAACATCAATAGTCTGCAATACATTGTAGCAATTGTGAAGGAGGATGGCACATGGTCATCAACTGCACCACATGGTCATCAAATGCACCAGGAGGATGGTATCTCCATGCAACGAACGTTCAAATCTCGGCAAAGCTTTACTCCAATGTCCAATGTAGCTCTAGTCCAGTTTCAACACCGAGGTTTAATGCACATCTTCAACTTCGAAAAGATAATATGCAATAGTTAGTTCTAGCTTGCTCCACATAGAAAAAATCTTTAACGCATGAATATTAGCAACATTCCAAGAGTCCAATGTGTTAGGATTCCTCCTTATATTCCAAGGCAACAGTTTCAATGCATTTTTCTATTGCACCGAAGCATAGCTCCATGTTCTACAATGTGATTTGTAATAACGCATTTTATCTATTTGTTTTTCTATGCCATATATAGGTGATGCGTAATATTTCATATGTGTGCTCTCAGGCCATTGTTCAAATATGGAGTAAAGGCATTTTTTTAATGTTTAGTGAAATTTAAAAATATCAATTGCACAAATGATATCTTACTAGACAATCCCAAGTATAGTATCAATTGTAGTATTTTTTTCCCAAAATTTCATTGGGAATGTGCCAACGAAAATTGGATTTTTTGAAATTCTTTGCTAATGTGACAAAGGAAATTGAATTGTTTTTAGTATCTTTACACAACTTTATTATGGTTCAAATTTTGTTTATGTTGGAATTTTGTTGAAGAGTGTTTGGATCAATTTTGAATAGATTCAATTAAGATGTTTTCAGTTGAATGGACAAGTTCATTATGATTTAAGTTTTTTATTCCAATTTAATGAATATGGTTGTATGATCCAAGTTTTTTTCTCATAGTGACTTTTGTTGAGAGTAATTCTGAATCGATTCAAAACCTAAATTAATCCTTGAACTGTATAATATTTGATATATTTTGAAGAAAAATAACTTTATAATTCCTGAATCACATCAAACAAATTTATTATTTTTTATTAATCGAGGGTGTCTTTATAATCTTTCATATAACTTTCACGAAACAACTTTATTATTTTTTTAATTAAAGCTTCTATAATATTATTAAACATTTGTTTTATAAATATCTAATTAATGACAATAGATATTAAACATTTGTTTTATAAATATCTAATTAATGACAATAGAAAATATAATTTTATGTTATTGGAGAAATGTTTGTGTTGGTCCAATTCGTTTTAGGGTTATACTCAAGATATGTGGCCATTAAATAAAGAGTAAATAAGTATGGTGGTTATTTAATGTGATTTGGATTAGATTGAAATGTTAATAATTATTAAATAAAGTCCACTAGATAGTTAGTAATTGCTAACTATAAATGAGGATGGGATCTTTTTTATTTCCAATGTACAAAAATATTATGGAGTTTAGCTCAATAAAAGGTAAGTGAATAGGAATTAATATATCTATAAAAAGATCATTGCCCTCCCTTTAAAGTAATTCTATATAAAAATGTATTAAAGTATTCCTTGCCCATTGTTATAAACTTTATGTGTAATTGCATTCTCAAATCTACAACACTCTACTATTTGTGTGCATGACAACAAAACACTTCTACAACAATGGATTGAAATACTAAAGTTTTATTCTACTTCATTTTTTCTTACTTTTTATTATAAAAAAAAAATTCAAAATTTGTGAGTAGATAAAGAACATATAAAAATATTTATGAATAATTTGTAAACTTTGACTTTAAAACATGAAAAACAAGAAGAATCATCTACATGTTATTAAGATCTCTTGATTGTCTTACACATTTTCTTTAAGCTTTGATGTTAAGCATGAGGAACAGCAAGAAGAGGATCTAAAGTTATTAGGATGTATTGATTGTCTTACATACTAGAACAACCAAAACCAAATTAAGATCCCACTCTTTCTTACTTATGACAAATCTTAGTGTAAGTTTTCCAAAATCATGAATAGTAAAACAAATTTGGTGTGAAGTGGGGGTGATAAAATGGAATCTGTGTTAACCAAGTCAAGAGAAGCATTACATAAGGATGTGAACATATCACCTATGGTGTGATGGTGATGGCCTTGAATATTTTCTCTTCATGGGTCATATCACAGTACAACTCGTTAGGGACCATGCGTAGGCTATAACTGCATGGAAGTCTGTCACGAAGCTGCCATGATTACATGGAGGCAAGTTAAAAATATATTTTTTGCATCCATGTGCGAACACTATCTATTTTCAATCAATCACAATTATGATAGCATAACTCCAATATGATGTTATCACAATTTTCAATCACAATTATGATACCATAATTCCAATATGATGTTATTATCAACATATATTTGGCATTGGGAAGCAAATAAAGAGTGTAATGATGAAGAATTTGCATTGGTACAAATAAGCAACTAGATCCATAAAAGAACTAGGACTATAACGTTATCACTCTTAAAGCTTTATTTATAGACAATAAAGGAATGTGAATGGAAAGTTTCTTCTCATGGAAATTTCCTTTTTCATTATATATGGAAATTTGTCTTGTCAAGCATATAACAATTTATATTTAAATTTATTTTTAATCATACAAATTAGGAACATTTAAGTTATATTTAATTTTATTTTTAATCATACATATATTGTTTTGGATAGGTTTTCTAATTATAGTTTTTTTTTTTTTATAGTTGAAATTGTAGATATACAATAGAAGTGTCCAAGAGTTTTTTAGGGGACTAATCGGGGATGCTAGCAGCAATTTGAGTTAGTGATATCACAATTTCAGCAAAAAATCATCCTTATATTTCCACAAAATAAAGCAAAAAGATCCAAAACTTAGAATAATTAATTAACTTACTCAAATTATATTTAATTAACAGAAAGATCATTGAAAATATATATATATATAGATAGATATATCAATATCATTTAGAGTAGCTACATGATATACAATACAGTTTGGAGAAATGTTTTCATTACTTTTTCAAAAATAAAAAGTAATTAAAAATTCATATCTTAAACAGAATAATATAACTTATTGCTACTTATTGCTATTAAACGAACAGAGACTGAATTTCAATCTCATAGTTTAAATATACAAACAACAGTAGCAAATGAAAAAGACTATGAAATTCAACCTATACAATACATACTAGCTGTAGCAGCAGATCTACATGAGGCAGAGTCACATAGTGATGGATCTATGAGAAAGTTGGCCTTGAGGGACCGCAGACTTACAAATTTCTGTAATTATATTCTCGTCAAACTGAGCATTGCTCCCAAAGGGCTGGACGACCGAAATGCATTGCATTCCCAAGCTATTGGTGATCATTCTGCTAGAAAAAAAGGCGGATGAAGACAGGGACAGCATCATATTTACATAACTGTCTCTCAGTTTCGCTAACAATGTTTTACGAGAAGTCTGTTTCGATCTCCATTTCGGCACCGCTCTTAACCTCCAAACCACGGATCTGCGTTTTGGGCCTCCCCGTTTCCAAACTCTAAACCTCTTTCTCCTTTGATCTGTAAGTCGCTCATATTTTCTTGAATGCAAACAACGCACAACGGAGTTGTAGAACGACATAGAAGCTCGGCCCAATGAATTTAATCCCATTCCTGCTCTTAACTTGAACCTCTCAATCCCCAACTTCATGATTGAAATGAATTTGTGAGCAATATGTGCTATAACAGTTAGACTATATAAAAGCCCGCGAGAAACCTTAATTACCGCCCACAAGTCAAACCGGTTGCAGGTAAAGTCTTTAAATACTTGACTGAACCTTTTTTTCTCAAACCCAACTACTTCAACTACTTTACATCGCAGGTAACGACCAACCATCAATTATAAAAGCTCGTACATCTCCGAATATCAAAACTCTGTTAATCAAACTGTTCTTCGCATGGCACGTTACAACCAACCATCAATGATAAAAGCACGTACACCACCCATTGAACCAATATCAATATCAAGTTGACGGAATTCCAAAACATTTTTAACGGGTTGATTCATTAGCCAGATTAATGTATACGTAAAAACGGGCGTTTGATAAAGGCAAACCATACCGCTGGTTGAAAATTTAAATTATATTTTATTTTGGAGATGGAAATTCTGATTTCTTTTTTCCAAATTATCAAAACTTTATAATATTAAATTATAGTTTTAATTTTTGTTGATATAAATACAACCACTTTCGATATATTTTGAATTTTTATTTATAAGTATTGGGATTATATATATATATTTATATATATATATATATATATATAAATTTAAATGGATTTATATTGGTTTTAGTTTTTTTTAGTTTTTGCCTAAAATTTAAATTTGATCAACATATGTTGCTAATAGTTTTGTTTGTGATCATTACAACATCTTCCACATGCTACAACTTGTTACTTTAAGTGCAATTATTACATTATGATCTGTAAACTAAAAATGGTAACTTGTTAGTTGATGGTATGTAAGGTGGTAAACTTCCACTTTTACTAAAAACCTTTGGGTGGTTAACATGTTTCTTTATATCCAAGAACACAAACTCTTAATCAATCAAAAGAAATTTTAGTTATACTCAAGAATCAAATATAGTTTTAATCAATCTTTTAACCCATAACATAAAACTTAGATACTAGAACAATGTTGCACTTAAAGCTCATATACAAAAAAAAGTGAGTTGTGATTATATAATCTTCATTTTTCAAATCATGTGATCTTAATTCTTGTTAACAACCAAAATTTGCTCATGTGCACATTCACCAAATCATATGTCATCATGCCACCTCATCCACATCAATTTGGCCTTGGAAAATCAATCTAAAAGCCCAAAAACGAAAGGGAAGCCTTAAAAAACCATTCATAATTCAAGTCACTCTTAATCCCTTGATAAATCCTTCAATATGGGCGATCTAAGTTGCACAAAAACACAAGAAAAGTGTGACCCAACCATCGTGTCTTTCGGCTCTTTCTCTTTCATGTCTGACAAAAAAAAAGGATGAAAGTGACACAAGTCTCTACATGCATTCACTAGATGACGATCCTAGAGCCCAAAACTCAGCCATCACTAACTATAAAAGAGACACCGAGGCCCCTCATTCCACACACAACTCCATTCCATTTGCTCAAGTGGTCACTCTCCGAGAGACTTTTGCTAAGATTAAAGGGGACTTTTTCTCACTTCCCTCTCACCTCTTTGAGATCCTCTTCCCATGGCATCTTGCATTAGAACCGGAAGGACCCAAAGAACCAATGAACCCTCCGTCGGTCAACTATAGGAACCTCCCTTTTGAGATTCTTTCGGTGACCTTGGTTCTTGTAACATTCTTTTTACGTCAATATAAAAGATTCCTTATTTTGTATGCATCATTGATTGAATTCAAAAAACACAAAAAAATATTGTTTATGTGCTTTCCTAATAACACTTTTAATTAGTTTAAATTCTTAATTTAATTATTTACTTATTTTATTTTCTTTTAAACAAAACTGCCCTCACCATAAATGACAAGGCATCCAAAGAGGCTCCTACGCTTTTTGATATAACCTACAATTAATACATGGAGTTGTGCTCTAGCTTGTAATGAATAACACCCACCTAAGAGGATTCAATGCGAATAAATACACACAGACCTATGATGTTTGGATCTATACATCTGACCTACCGGGCACGCAGATACGGCTATAAATAACCTGTGCGTAATTATGTTTGATAGCTAAGAATTAAATTAAACCAAAACCTGATGTGAACCAGAACCGCCCTTGAAAAACGACTGCACGCTAGCTTTGTTTCTCTCTGGTGTCCCCTTTGTGTACGCCATCTTACTTTCAATGAAGAGTATTTGGAATAAAACAAATTCAACATTAAAAATCTGTCTCCCATTTTCAACTTTTAAAATCTATCCCATCAACGACCTACTCAGTCAATAAGAGAGTTGGCCATTGATAACCTACTCATCCCGTAACGAAGACCAAATTCAATTTTCAGATTTGGTTTGTGATCAATCATTCATTATTTTTCCTATCACTATTGTTTGTTCATAGCCATTCCTTTTTTTTAATTTTTTTGTGGTTCTTCCATTTACATTTATATAAATGACCAATATGTTAAAAAAATTATAAGATCAAAAAGGTTAATAGTAAAAGAGTTTATATCAATAATATATATATATAAATTAATTAAAGATAAATTTTTAAAATATATATAAAAGAGATTTTAAAAATCCATGAAATTGTGTACAATAAAATAAATTTTAAAAAATTATTTGTAAATTAATTTTATTTTATTTGAATATTGAAATATAAAAGTCTTATATATATATATATATATATATATATTACAAATTTACAATGCAACAATCTTTAATAGCTTAAAGAAGTGGTCAAATTCAGGTAGAGGGTTATAATTAAGGGCCTATGATCATATTCAAGCTCGTGGTCATTTAGGATGTCAAAATTTAATATTCCATTGAATAAAGGAATATAAGATATGACATAATCAACTACACTACTGCCAAAACTATGAATGCAAGTCATCCTACCTGAATTTGACCACTTCTTTAAGCTATTAAAGATTGTTGCATTGTAAATTTGTAATATATATATATATATATATATATATATATTACAAATTTACAATGCAACAATCTTTAATAGCTTAAAGAAGTGGTCAAATTCAGGTAGGATGACTTGCATTCATAGTTTTGGCAGTAGTGTAGTTGATTATGTCATATCTTATATTCCTTTATTCAATGGAATATTAAATTTTGACATCCTAAATGACCACGAGCTTGAATATGATCATAGGCCCTTAATTATAACCCTCAGTCTTACCATACATAATGAGCCCGTTGAGGAAAATTCTCAAAGTCAAAAGCACTTAATCTTTGATAGAAGTAATACTGATGGTTTTCTTAATGATTTAATGAAGAATTTGTTATCTCTTTCTAACAACAACAATATAGAAGATCTCTATCATAATTCTACTACCTCCCTCTCCTCTTCCATCAGCAAGTTTTCTCGTGAAATCCCTAGCAAAAAGAAGAACCTAAGAACCAACCCTTGGTATGATAACGATTGTAAGCATGCACGTAGAGAAATTAGGGAAGCTACTAATGAGTCCCTGAAAGTTGTCGAGATAAGTATGTACAAAGCTTCAATTAAAAGAAAAAAGACTTGCTATATAAATAAAAGACATGAAAAGCTTTTACACTTATCTAAAAAGGCTCCCCAGAAATTTTCGAGACAAATTTTATCTTCTAAAACTAAAGAAAATAATAAGATCTTTATAGAGGATTGGAACTCATAACTCAAAAAGCTTTACAAATCCTCAAATGTCGTGGATAACATTAAATCCCTCCTGAAAACGGAGGAAGTATTTTCCTTAGAAGACATTGACTTTGGGAATAAGCACCTAGCTAATGGAAAAGCTAAAGACATTGAAGGGTACCAAGCATAAATCCTAAAAATCAGAGCACCCATCCTTATCCCTTATATTCACAATCTCTTTAATTTGGAAATCAAACATGGATTCCCTAAGCCTTGGACTCAGAGCCTTATAGTTCCTGTATTTAAAAGCGGAGATAAAGATAACCCCTCTAATTACCGAACAATTATGATTAGCCCTCTCTTAGCCAAGCTATACGACATTATCCTTGAAAATAAGATTAGCATATGGCTAGAAAATGAAGGAAAGAGGGATAAAGGCCACCAAGGCTTCAAAAGGCATCACTCAACCACAGACCACCTCATTACGCTTAGGATCATCACAAATGAGTGTCGTAATAATAAATCCAATATTTTTTGTTGTTTTGTGGACTTTCAGAAAGATTTTGATACAATGCTTAGATATAACCTTTGGAATAGATTAGAAGAGCTAAAATTTCCTCTCGAGTTGAGAGTTGCGACTATAAGGTTATATGAGAATGTCATTGCCAAATTCAAAAGCACTAAAGGATGGTCGCAAGATATTAATTGTAATATTGGAGTTAAGCAAGGGTGTCCCCTTTCCCGTGTGTAATACCCCCAATTCGACCCTTAGGATATATTAGCCTTTAATATAAATAATGTGTACATGTGATGTATGTTTTCCTAGCGTGGAGCTCAAGGCCAAGGCCCCGCTAGTGAAAGCCTGAATTTTATTTAAAGGGCAAGTAATTGATATTTTGATACCATGTGCTCTTAAGCCATGGAAATTGTAATAGGATGTAAATAAACATCAGGCAATATAAAATTCCAAGACTGGCTATGGAGGCAACAAATGAGAAGGGGCCACGTGTATCCACTAGGGAGTGGTGAGGGGGATATGGGAGTGAACCATAGGTTTCCATATGTCTTTATGAGAACCCATTTGACCTTTCTAGAGGACATTTATTCTTGTTGTAAGAGAATGGTTGAGATGTCATCCCATGGCTTCAATGGAGTATGGGCAGCCCTGAATTCGTATGGGTAGGTATGGGCTCTTTTGATTGGTCCCACAAGTCACTCTACATCTTGGGGGTTGCTCCATCCTTATCCCCATTCCACTGTGGAAGTAGGAGGCATCATTATCCATCCAAAAAAATGAGCTCCCAACAGTGAGAAAACCAGAAATCGCGACTGTGAGAGAACCCACGTTTTGGGAAGCCAAAAACATCCCGATTTGGTATTGGACAGTGAAAACCAATGGGGGATCCATTGGTAGGAACCTTGGGGCGAACTTGGGAGCAATAGCTACCCCAAAATCCATGGGAAAGCCCAGTTTAAATTGCCCAGAAAATTAGTGACGGATTTGGGGTTATTTGCTGAACAAAGCTGTGAGAAATCCAAGTGTGGATGTTCGAATGGAGGCTGGGATCGTTTGAGTCTAGCTTGATGTGTTGTTGTGTCCCCTCCTACCATATCAACATGATAGAGAGGACGTGGTGCTCAATCCGGGCAGTTAGCCCTATATTCATTAAAATCAAACTCATTGATACAGAGACATGCATATGTGCATGCTATAGAAACACAAACGGAGATTAAATAGATCCGGTTGTTATCTAACATACATTCAAGATTCTGTGACAGTCATTAAATAAAGACCCTTGCAGAATTATGGAAGATCATATGAAAATGCATATACTTTTTAAAAACACAGCGGCAGTCAATTCATTAGCACATCCATCATTCATTCCAATATTCATCAAATGAACCATTGCAGAGTTTAAAACACAAGAGAATACTTATCTTATACAAAAGTAGTCCCACGCAACTGGCTATGCAACTGCAACGTTCCACCCAACCGTAGGCCAGTGTGCTCCTCAATCTCTCAGCACCACTACCACCCCCGAGCTGGGCATGATCTCTACAAGGAACCAGGGAACAGCAGACTCACACATAGCCAAGCATACACCAAGATGAGCCAAGCCAATCTACAATTGGGTTTATCAGGCTACTAGGAGATGGAAAGGAAGAGTTGCTAAGCTAGTGAGCTCCAGCACAGAGCCAGGGATAACCTTGCAAGATCTATGTAGCTTGGCACCCACAATACCTACACACCCAGCACAAGGAAGTATTCTTTTCACTGTTGTGCAGTCCCTCAAGCCATACCTTCCCTATCTAGTGCTCTCAGGGTATGCATAGAAGAGTAACCAAAGCCCTCTTTATCTTCTTGAGAGGCTGTCTCCCCCACTAGGTTTATCAAGCCACTTCTATCCACTACCACTCCAACACTTCAGCTCACAGGCTCAAACCAAGAACAAGGATGCACATAACAGCAGAACCCCACTTGCTGGGCATGAGGAAAACGTTTTCCACAGTGGGATGCATGAGATGGGGTTTCAACTAACCCAGAAAAACGTGGGAACCCACAAAAACGAAATGGGAAGTTGGTGAACAACCCAGGAAGCCAAATCCATTTTTAGAAAAACGTCCTTGGACATTCAGGGGCAAAAACGACCTCCCTACAGTCCCCAAAACGTGGCCCTCCCTCTCCCAACTGTTATATACTGCAAAAACGACTCCCAGGCATGGAAAAAATGCAGTATTTAGATGAAAAACGTAAATGGAAAGACCCCAGCTAACTCCCCCTGCGTGAATGATCAAAGGCTCCTGTTCAGAATGGCTTTGGGCACCATTTCGTGGGTGGTTTCTTGCCCAAGGAGACAAAACACGTTTTTCCAAGTTGATGGCTTGCCCATGCATGAAATTGGCTGCCATACTTCTTCATTCCCAAGGCATTAACTGCCTTAACCAATTTCTTGGAAGAATTAAATGATTGGGTGCATGAGACAAATTGGGTAGTTGGTGGTTTATGGGTTTCCCCATTGACACATGGATTAATACCATTGGATCAAGGTTTGAATAATTTCCCTCCCTTTTCCTTGTAGAGTCATGCCCCATCTCTTTTGCTGCATTGCATAGCCGGTTGTGGGTTTTTTCCATTAAAATTCGTATTTACATGGTGTCTTATTTACATTGTGCCCATCTCGCACAAGAACCATAGGCATCTATTTTTAATTGCCGATACAAAATGCTAAATCAACGGTGGGGCCTTGGCCTTGAGCTCCTCACCATGATTAAATTACAATATTCACATCATTTATGATTTTATACAAAGGGGGTCAAAATGGGGACATTACATGTGTACCTAGCTTTGGGATTGAGCTCAGTGGACTAGCATTCCTCTCCATTTCCCATTGCATGCTTGAAAAACCCAACTGTGTGTTGGCTTAGCATGGTTGTCTGAGTGAAACCCTGACTGTGAGTGAGCCATCTAGTTCCTCCTTAATGGATACACAGCCCAGCTCGAGGGTGATCTCTCAGCTGAAAGAATACAGGCTGGACAGAGATCTATGGTTGGGTGGAACGTTGCTCTCACGTAGCCAGTCGTTTGGGCCATTACAATTCGAGATAAGTATTATTGCAATTGAATTATGTAATTCTATGCTCTGCAAATATTTTAATTAAGGACTACTGTTCATATGATTGAATGCATGATGAATCTGTGTGCATATGTCGTGTTTAGATCCGCTGTGTTTTATTGAAGTTTACATCTGTATAGAGAAGTTTTAATTATTACAGATTTATGAGTAAAAACATTGGGGCTAAGTTTACAAAAGCCCGGTATGTTGTTAATGTTTCCTTCCCTGCATTTACTAAGGAGAAGGGGACATTACACCGTGCCCCTTTTGGAATTTACATCGATAAGCTTGAAGAATGCCTAGAAGAGGCAGGTTGCGCATGCACGACCTTGGCAGGAATATTCATCATGCTTCTTCTCTATGCTGGAAATATCGTTCTTATGGCTAGGTTCCCTTATGATCTTGAGAAGCACTTATGAATTCTCAAAGGTTTATGCACCAATATGGGCATGGTCATTAACACTGAAAAAACAAAAGTCATGATTATCAAGTCCAATAAAGGTACTTATGACAATAGAATCTTAGAGGAAGTAACCTCCTATAAGTACTTAAGACTTGACTTTCATCACCAGCTCAACTGGAACTATAGCATCGAGAAGAAGATAAATGGAGGGTGGAAAGCCTACTTCGGCCTTGAAAACAACTATAAATCGGAAAACCTTGTGATGTGGGACAAAAAGAAATTCCTCTTTAAAACGCTCATCACTCTCGTTATTCTATATGGCTGTGAAGCCTGGGGATGCAATATTTCCAGAGAGTCTTGGAGAATAATTGAGCAAATCCAGACACGATTCAGGGTACCCACACAAAGTTGGTACCCAAAAAGACTGCAACAATAGTGCGTGAGCAGAAAAAACAAAGCGACACGCACGCACATCCAAATGCGCGCATGCATCCCTGCTTCGGCAATGCCGAACGCCCACGTGGTTGAGCCCACTTGGAAAAAATGTGTACGCACGCGTCATTAACGCGTACACACACAATGGTGTGCACACGTCAATGATGCGTGCGCACCCTTGTTTTTTTATAAAAAAAGTAGAGCTCATGGGTTTGTCATTTTTGACAAACCCGCGAGCGCACAGAACTATCTAGCGAGCACACAAAGGCACCCCGTGAGCGCGTCGTGGAGCACACAAGGCCTCCTTAATTCCAACACAACACCCCTACACCACCTTGCCAAAAATTTCTCTAGGTAGGTGCTCAACAAAGCATGAATTGGTTGTTATTTTTGTTTTCCAATTCAATTTTAATTTTAAAAAAAAATTACAATCCATTAAAAAACCAAGATAATTTCATTGCATGTCATCTACACCTAACAAGATAACAAACACACCTGAACCATCAGATGAAACCAATGAAACCTAACCTTCAGAAGACAACATTGGAACGGACAATGAACCAAATGAAAACCCCGAAGACCAATTACACCAAGATTTAAATGAATTGAGGGTATTGAGTGATGCATTGAAGAGAACCAAGGAACCCTCTCGGGTTTTCTTCGCTTCATCATTGCAAAACATTATTGAATCAATCAATATTGCACACAGTGAGATAACAAACTTGAGCCAATACAAGGCTCGAATGAGGGAATACTACTCCACTGGGATGTCTAAAGACCAGTTAAAATACCTCAACATCACCAAATCCTAGTTGTATAGCAAATTCATAGTTCCCTCGATAGGACAGCCTCTAGTTGTGACGAGGAAACCGGTTTGCATGGACTGGTGTATTTACTAGCAATGGAGAGATAACTGGAGAAAGATATGGTTCATGGTATTTGACAGGCCCTGTGCAACAATTTAGAGGTCCCACGGTATTTCCTTCAGAAATTGTGGGCTGAGTTTGAGCTAGGCTACCATGTCAACTATTTTGACATCACTGAGTTTCAGGGTGTCGTTCTTGGCTCTGCCCAAGATCGACCTCAGGCCCATCGCAACCCACTTAGAGGACCTCCCGCACCCAAGAGAGAGCCAACCCCCCCTCCTCAGCCACCCGGGTTTGGTAGCGGCCTAGATGAGATTGATGACTCAGTTAGGCATGCCGCACATCATTTGCTTAGACATACCACATTTCTGGCTAGGTCTTCATAGATCCGGGAGGACATTGATCAAACAGACACAGCTGCACCGTCTATGGGGCCATGGGACATGCTGGGTACAGGTGGAACCCAGGCGGGGTCTTCTAGTTCCACTGGAACAACAACACATCGTTGTTCTCACTATTGTCATTCTTGCCATGGTACGCAACAACATGCCATAGGGATCTTCATGGATCAAGTTTGCTATTGTTTTATTTAATGTTCAAGTATTTGTTGTATTTTATTTGATATCGTATTGTTTAATATATTTAAATTTGAATTACACATTGTTGACTTGATTTGTTTTAATGTATAGTTATTCATCGCCTAGTATCCATCCTCCAAGTGGGAGGACATCGATTCCTTTGACCTCGACGGAGCCATGGTAGCAGCAGAGGAGATTGCGGCACCATACACATAGGTAACTTCTTTACTTTGAATAATTAGATCTTGTTACCAGTAATTTGTGTTGAGTAATTACAAATTAATTAGCACTGAGTAATTACCATATTATCATCGTATTTTACAGTAGTGTTTATCATATTGTCTAAATTATTTGAGAGCTATAAATTCATATAATCCAACCAAACAAAAATGAAACCTTATAAAACATGAAAACCTACGAAAACTAGAAACATTTGTTCATGTTCACTTTAGGCATCCTAGACCTCTAATGATTATAGAAATGGGAGAGAAATTTCGAAAATATGTCATTCTTACTTGACCAATGATGAGCCCGCATCTAGGTTTTTGGTGATGCCCACAGTGTCCTTCATCCTCAGACTACCATAAAATGCTTGCTTGCTCTTCCTGTTCTTGACCAATGTCATGTGTGTTATTGATGCTTTTCCATTTGTCACCATGTCATCCAAGTTATCTTTTCCATGTACTCTCCTTGTCCAAATCATCTTCAAATGAACAGGAATGGGTCATTTGACTCTTGGATCAATAGGTGTGCCAGTGGCTCCAATGCCCATCACTTTGTCCACCAAATCAACCTTTGTTGCCATGTCCTTATGCCATGTGTTCTTCAAGCTTAAACTTTGAGAATATATTACCATGGTAATTATCACTTTCCCCTGTATTTTACTAATAGGTTATTTTAATGGTAAAGGTGGTCAAATCACTTCTATGCTTCTGCTAACTTTGTTGCATCAATTGAGTTCACTGAGATGTTGTACTTGTCACTTTTGCATCCACCGAAACCAATAGGAAAACTATTTATTCCTATGAATTTTCACTACATTGTGCAAAACTCTTGGGAAAAAGAGAATCATAGTGGCCAAGCTTCTAGAAATTCAAGAACCTGATGTTTCTCATGTCCTTATTACCCTAGTTTATTATCATGGGATTTCCAATTTATTCTAATATTTGAGACTGAAAGTAATCATACTACTAATCCTATAACATGTTATTAGGAAAGACATATAAACAACGTAAAACAACTTATCACATGTATTGTCACTAAAGTTTTTGAAAATGATGTAAGGCCCATAAGGAAGAGCGATAATCTTACAAATATGGTCTATGGGGCCTTGCTATTATCTTGATTCAAATACAACTTGGTAAAACATTTGGCATCAAGAATACTAATTTAACTCATTTCACTCAAGATATCTATGATTTCAATCAAGTGATATCATTCTGACAACATAGCTATTCAATCAAGAACACATAATTACTCATTCAATGCAAAAGAACATGGCACATTCAAGCTTGTAAGTAAGTTATTCATGAAAAATATTTCTCTTTCTTCCTTTTTCGAACGATCAACACTCTAAAGTGTATTAAATAACATGCATACTAACTTAATTGCTATTTAGCACCTCTTTGCAAATTGAAACAATGAGATGCCATTTTATTTGATGATGTAAATGTTATGGAAATAAAGGGACTCAAGATCCTCACTCTAGGTATGCAAATACTTTTCCACTGCGTGAATCAAGCTTGTAGGAAACTACAAATATATAAGAAGACATCAAAACCTAGGAACTCTTCATCAAGAACCCAAACACATTACATAGGTTTCCAATTCAAATTTGTAAATGGTCATGAATTCCATTCGCTTATGAGGCACTGCACATCTCTCTAGGGCTAAAGGAAAAGCTCACCTACCAAGTCTTGAACAAATGGACTGCACCAATACAATAAAAACATTATATAATATCGAAATCCCATCAAACCACTATCATCTAACTTGAATATAAATTAATTGCAGTCATGTTTTTTAAGTGCCATCATTTTCATTCTCATTTGCATTATGTTTAATATTGTTAATATTTTTTTTATAAATTCAGTCTAAAAATTGTAGTGTTCGCACAGGTGTCTGCAGGCTCCAGCGACCAGCCATCGCCACCGGGGATCAGTAGATCTCCACATGCGTAGGTATCGTATGTATTAAAGCATAAATTTAATTTCAAATATGATGACTTGTCCATGTATATTTATATTTTTCTATATTAAACTATGAGGTTATAAATGTGTATGCAGGTGCAAGCACCTCGGCCTGGCAGTGTCGTTATTCCTCCCTCCCTGGCCTTTCGACCACCTTATATGCCAGTTGTATCCCCTGGAATACATGCCCCATTCCCCACCCCCTTCCATTCAACCCTCCCCTCCTATATAGCACCATAGTTCCATCCATCTCCCCCTTACGTTTCATATCCAGCTCCACCTCTGTATCAGTTTCCCATGTTCCCACCCTCGCCCATCCAACCACGACATACCACCCATCCACACTCACCCATCCCTCTACCGCAACACAGAACTCACCCCACCCCACATTCCCCCACCACACTCACTTCCCCTTCCAGGGTGCCCCGATCCATACTACAGCCAATTGGGGTTTATAGCCCTAGACGTGCATCTCCACTTAGCCCACCCCATTCCATGCCTCCTTCTGCCACCCCCCCCTTCTTCCTCCCCTCTACCGTCCAAGCTAGATGCAGAGAAGGTTGTCTGGTCGACTGCTCCATCTACCATCCCTGAAGACCAGCCTGTTGTGTTCATGGTGAGATGGACTAGTTTATGAAAATCTCGTTGAATTTTAACGAAAATTTCTATATGCATACAATTTCATCATTTATCTGATTGTTCTAAATGTTGCAGGGTGGCATTGCCGAGAGACTAGGAGCACGGAGGAGGGATACCCCCTCACGACTTACAGTCTCATGTGAGGTGAGTTATCTAAGATTTGAAAACTATTTTTATTTTTAAATTATGTTTTATACTTGTATAATTGCCAGGAAAAGTTGACATATTATTGTTTTCGTTTCAGGGCTCAGGGGGATGTGGTCCAAGACGCCCGAAGGACCCAACTTCCTCAAGCACGAAGAAGAGGAAGATCAATTTTGGAGATGCACCTGGGAGCTCCGAGGGTGGGCAGGAGGATTGAGAGACCCTCATATGTGCACTAGCCATGATGTGACATTTTGGGCACGAGTTGCCATATTTTGTATAGGGCACCATGGGCCATATTTTGTATAGGGAACGAGTTGCCATATTTTGTACAGGGAACAAGTTGCCATTATATAGACGTTGGGAATGATGTTCCATTTTCCCCAAAAATGTACATGATTGGATGATTTTTGCATATTAATAGATGGATCTGCACTTGTCTATATGACTTTGTCTTTGATTACATTTTTGCATACATGATTTTGTCTTCAATAACAATGTCATGGAAAAATTTTCACATACATATAGATGTTATTTCTAGACACCAAGTGACCTCAATATGAGTCCCTTGTGTTTTAATGGGTCTTGCATCTTTTTCCTTTCAGCAACAACATACCTAACCAAGCAAACTAAGGAGTGATATTTACATTACAAAGTGTTGTGACTTTAGGGCTACAAAAAAACAAAAAGGAGACGATGAATTCTTCCATACTTAACTTTGTAATGGTTATAATAGTCAATTCTAACAAGCATTGCATCACATATTATATCAAATTAACCTAGATATATGAGAAGTTCATATGTGTGCTTGGATGGAAGGGGTAACCATATCACTTGAATTAGTTCAAACAAGAGGGGTATGCATAGGTGCAATTGGATTGAGCAATAAAAGAGAATTGTTAATGTAGTTACATATGGATCGTTCTTTGTGTGTTAGTATGTGCCTTTAATGAAAGCATGGTTAATGTGTTGAACTACTACTTGCACAAGTTGGCATAGACCCTTAGTGTTGATAATGTCTTCAATGTTTTGGTAATACTGATAATCACTCTTTGTAATTTAAGTATCTTGGATTTTTTGAGGTTAAGACACATATTGAACATAGTCAACTCAATGCTCCAAGACATCAGTTTACCCCATGATCCATGGAATATTCATTGGAGTCATATGAACCTCATTGCCATCACCTCAACCATGGTCAAGACGCCAAGATCCATCCTTAGTAGTCAAAACCTCATGTTGGCACCCATATCACATTCAAAGATAAAAAAAATTCTTTTAAAGGGCATGTCTGGGGGTTGAGGGAATCTTGATGGATAATATCCTTAAAACATTTATATTCGATTTTAAGCCTCACCTTATCATTGTCAATACCTAAAGACCCATCCTTAGTGCAAAAAACCTCCAAATGGAATCCATATCCAAAACAAAGCCCACATATCCTATCTAGAGAGCTTGTGTAGTGATTCAAGGACTTGTTCATGGCTAATGAGCATGCAGATATTCATTTAGGTCCTAATAACCTTTATATTCTTTAATCACCATGCTCGAGGTCTAGAGACCCATCCCTTGTGTCAACTAGTCAACTAGGATAAAGAGTTGACTGGAGGTATACATTGTAAAAAAAATATTTGTTAGGGATTAATAAAAGGCTAATTATTGATGGCTCTAAAGTTACATTCTCCCCTTTTTCACTTTCCATTTATGTGTATGAATATGTAGATATATCTTGGATAATGACACATAATGACATTTGGATAGATAGATTGGGAAAATTTTCGATGAATGTCTAGAGTTCTACACACAAGTTAAAGAAAAAAAAAGAAAAACTCCTAACATTGGGAACAAATAGCCAAAACCAACAATGAAACTAGAACACAATGACCAAGGGAACTTCAAAATGCAACACCACTCCACAAAAGAAGTTGCTTTAAACCTACCTCATTTGGTATGAGAGAAGCTACTTTAGAGACCTAGAGACCTACCTACCACTTCTCTCATTTGATATGAGAGAAATTGCTTTAGAACTACCTCACTCATGTCAATGCTTGAGTTTTTGGAGGCCAACCTCCCACCCCACATGTCCTCTTCAACATTTTTTGTACTCTTGGTTTTCTTCCCACACAAACTTTTTCATGCTTTGGGTACCTTAAGGTATATCCCCAACCCAAACACTCTTATATTATGTTGATTATGTTGGTTATTGGCTTCACCCAACAAAATTATATTTAAAAATACACATATTCACAGACTTGGTTCCCCATGCTCAATGCTCACTATATTCAACAATACACTTATCTTAAATTTAATTAATGTCTTGTTAAATATTTCATTGTTAAATAGCTATTTAAGAGCACCACCTTAGACCAAGCCATACCATTAATATAAAATGTACATTAGAAAAATGACCTAATTCAATTTCCTTCTATAACTCTAACCCTAACCCTCACCCAAACCCTAGAACTAAACCATCTTGTTCATCATCACCATCACCATCACCATCATCATCAACATTTTCATCATCATTACCATCATCATCATCATGAGAATCTTCATCATCATTGTCATCTCTAGGTTTCTCATCAACATCTCCATCATCACATCTTCTTCTTCATCACCATCACCATCACCATCACCATATTCATCAACGTCTTCATCATCATCACCATCATCATCATCATCATCGCCATCTTCATCATCATCATTAACTCTAACTCTAACCCTAATTCAATTTTGTTCTATAACTCTATCCCTAGCCCTCACCCAAACCCTAGCACTAAACCATCTTCTTCATCATCACCATCACCATCACCATCACCATCACCATCATCATCATTGTCTTCTTCATCACCACCATCTTCATCATCATCATTAACTCTAACTCTAACCCTAATTCAATTTCCTTCTATAACTCTAGCCCTAACCCTCACCCAAACCCTAGAACTAAACCATCTTCTTCATCATAACCATCACCATCACCATCACCATCATCATCGACGTCTTCATCATCATCACCATCATCATCATCATCATTAACATCTTCATCATCATTGTCCTCTCTAGGTTCCTCATCAACATCTCCATTATCACATCTTCTTCGTTGTCATCATCATCATCTTCATCAGCATCAGCATCAGCATCACCATCACCATCACCATCACCATCAATGTATTCATCAACATCACCATCATCATAATCATGAACATCTTCATCATCATTGTCATCTCTAGGTTCCTCATCAACATCTCCATCATCACATCTTCTTCATCGTCATCATCACCATCTTCATCACCATCACCATCTTCATCACCATCACCATCTTCATCATCATTGTTAACTATAAATCTAACCCTAATTCAATTTCCTTTTATAACTCTATCCCTAACCCTCACCCAAACCCTAGCATTAAACCATCTTCTTCATCATCACCATCACCATCACCATCACCATCACCATCACCATCACCATCACCATCATCATCAACGTCTTCATTCTCACCACCATCTTCATCATCATCGTTAACTCTAACTCTAACCCTAATTCAATTTCCTTCTATAACTCTATCCCTAACCCTCACCAAAACCCTAGCACTAAACCATATTCATCACCATCACCATCACCATCACCATCACCATCATCATCAACATCTTCATCATCATCACCATCTTCATCCTCATCACCATCTTCATCAGCATTGTCATCTCTAGGCTCCTCCTCAACATCTCCATCATCACATCTTCTTCGTCAACATCATCATCATCTTCATCACCATCACCACCATCATCAACGTCTTCATCATCATCACCATCCTTATCATCATTGTTAACTCTAACTCTAACCCTAATTCAATTTCCTTCTATAACTCTATCCCTAACCCTCACCCAAACCCTAGCACTAAACCATCTTCTTCATCATCACCATCACCATAACCATCACCATCATCATCAACGTATTCATCATCACCACCATCTTCATCATCATCATTACCTCTAACTCTAACCCTAATTCAATTTCCTTCTATAACTCTATCCCTAACCCTCACCCAAACCCTAGAACTAAACCATCACCATCACCATCAATGTCTTCATCATCATCATCATGAAATTTCTTTATCGTCATTGTCCTCTCTAGGTTCCTCATCAACATCTCCATCATCACATCTTCTTCATTGTCATCATCATCACCATCACCATCACCATCTTCATCACCATCACCATCACCATCACCATCATCATCAACATCTTCATCATCATCACCATCATCATCATCATGAACATCTTCATCATCATTGTCATCTCTAGGTTCCTCATCAACATCTCCATCATCACATATTCTTCGTCATCATCATCATCATCTTCATCACCATCGCCATCATCATCAACATCTTTATCATCATCACCATCTTCATCATCACTATTAACTATAACTCTAACTCTAATTCAATTTCCTTCTATAACTCTAGCCTTAACCCTCACCCAAACCCTAGCACTAAACCATCTTCTTCACCATCACCATCACTATCACCATCACCATCATCATCAACGTGTTCATCATCACCACCACCTTCATCATCATCGTTAACTCTAACTCTAACCCTAATTCAATTTCCTTCTATAACTCTAGTCCTAACCCTCACCGAAACCCTAGCACTAAACCATCTTCATCACCATCACCATCACCATCACCATCACTATCATCATCAACGTCTTCATCATCATCACCATCTTCATCATCATTGTCATCTCTAGGCTCCTCATCAACATCTCCATCATCACATCTTCTTCGTCATCATCATCATCATCTTCATCACCATCACCATCACCATCACCATCATCATCAATGTCTTCATTATCATCACCATCTTCATCATCATCACCATCTTCATCATCATTGTCATCTCTAGGATCCTCATCAACATCTCCATCATCACATCTTCTTCGTCATCATCATCATCTTCTTCATCACCATCACCATCATCATCAACGTCTTCATCATCATCATCATCACCATCTTCATCATCATTGTTAACTCTAAATCTAACCCTAATTCAATTTCCTTCTATAACTCTAGCCCTAACCCTCACCCAAACCATAGCAGTAAACCATCTTCCTCACCATCACCATCACCATCACCATCACCATTATCATCAACGTCTTGATCATCACCACCTTCTTCATCATCATCATTAACTCTAACTCTAACCCTAATTCAATTTCCTTCTATAAGTCTAGCCCTAACCCTCACCCAAACCCTAGCCCTAAACCATATTTTTCATCATCACCATCACCATCATCATCAACGTTTTCATCATCACCACCATTTCATCATCATCATTAACTCTAACTCTAACCCTAATTCAATTTCCTTCTATAACTCTAGTCCTAACCCTCACCCAAACCCTAGCACTAAACCATCTTCTTCATCATCATCATTACCATCACCATCACCATCTTCTTCTTCATCATCATCATCACCATCATCGTAATCATGAACATCTCCATCATCATTGTCATCTCTAGGTTGCAAATTTGACCCCAATGTGAAGGCCATGCAAATTCGCTCAACGGGGCCGTTTATTGTCCGGAGGCCCCCGGGTGTGCGTGACCACCGTGGACAGGTCCACAATGGCCACGCGGACCTGTGGGAGCCGACGGAATCCAAGTCTGCTTGCCGGTTTCGGTTCCGTGGCCCCTAAGCAAATCCCTAATGTGTCCCTGAATGGCCCCGGGGTGTCCGACTAGAATGCCCGTAACAGCCAAACTGTGGCTCCGTTTGCGAGTCCGTCGATTCTGGTGGATCCGAGACGCCGGGTTTTGGCTAGGGGACCCCCCACAATGTGCCTCGAAGACCTAGAACCAATGCCAATGGGCCATCTTGTTAATGTATATGTAACTTCGGAATGTATTTCACATCTATGTATATTGTATTCCTATAGAGATGTTATTATTCCTCTATACGAAAGTGTCGTCATTTATATTGTAAGTGTCATAACTTATACTTGATGGGTTATTAGACCACCTTGTTGGGGTCGGCCCTATATAAGTCATGTGAGTCAAAGGGTTATTAGACCACCCTATTGGGGGTCGGCCATGTGGGAACGAGTGTCAAATAGCGAGCAGACTAGTCCCAAGCAGTGGAACATACCTATGATCAATGCAAGGAAGCATGTGCAGGATGTGGACACTCAGGGGGTGTTCCCTCAGGGTCAAAAGATCATCAAATTGTGAAAAGAAAATGGAAGCTCTGCAAGGCTTAACAGGGAAAAGTGCTTAGGCACTAGGCTAACAATGTTAGGAACCTATGTCAACCCTTCTCTTTACTATGTTAGTATATTGTTGTTGGACGCATATGCTTTGTAAGTCATCCCGTAGTATTTGTTGATCCGCAGTTTATATTAGCCCATAGTATTGACCCATAGTATTGGACGCATATGCTTTCTAAGTCGTCCCGTAGTATTATATGTACCATGGTTTTGACTCATAGTATTGGGCATAGACTTAGTATATAAGTGTGTGTTGAGGTCATTGAAGGCACCGTGAAGTTAATTGTATTGAGCTTGCTCAAAGGAGGTTTCCCCCTTGAAGTGGCTCGTGATCAATATAAAAGTGATTCTAAGTTCTATTATTTTTGATATCTCGTGTATTTGCATTAATTAATTATTGCAGGTTCATCACATCTGGTATCAGAGCACTTTCTTAGGCTCGTTGGGTGGAATTTCTGCTAAATTTTTTTTTGCATATGTTGCAGCTTCGGATTTGGGAATAATCCGTATCCGCTTAACTGTGGGAAGTACTTGGACATAAGCCCTAAAACTCATTGTGAGGAGTACCACAGGAACCCCAAAGTAGCTGGCCCATTGAGAGGACCTGCCAACGAAAAGGGCAATGACCCCTACCTGATTGACTAGTTCCCACCCGTGAGGTAAACCAAGAGCTGTCGTTTGTGGCAAAGCGGTTATCAGTTTTACTTGAGCCATGGAGTGAGGGGTGCTACCCCAATATGCAAGCCATCAGACAGCATTGGTGGCCGAGTGAAACACCTGAACTGTTAGGAAGCCGTACATACCTTGGGTCCATATCTATTTTTAGTTGAACTGTTGCCGATCACTCCTGCTCCAGATCCAGCCGTTTCATTCGTTCCAGATCTATTCGTCGTTTCAGATCCAGCCGTTTTCAATCCCTTCCGCATCGTTGCACCGCTGTTGCCGATCCATTTCTGAAAAAAATAAAAAAATAAAATAAATATTTCAGTTTTTTCTCCATATCTCCCTTGCTTTCACTATGTTTTCCTTGAAATTTTCAGGGAACCCATGTCATCCCATTCCGCATCTTTCATTCCTGAGGACCCTATCCCCAATTCCCCTTCCCAAAGCCCGAAATCCCACATTTATCTATTTTTAGGGTTTTCCATAACTTCCTCAGATTTCACCCAATCACCTTCAAATTTTACCACAGAGTTCCTTTTTGAATTCTATTTCTTTGTCCCTCTCTGCCAAATTTTCTCATTCTATCACCCCGCTTCTGAAATTCCCCTTTTTGCTTTCTTGTCCTTTTGACAGTGTCCAAAATCTAGTCAAACCCCAATTACCCATCAGATTGTTTCCCCAATCCAAATTTCCCTTTACTAAATCAACTTTTGTTTGTGTTTTTCTACCCATTCCACAAAAAAAAAAAAAAAAAACTGGTTATGGTTGTCACCCGTGCAGGAGCACACACCATGGAGGAAGCACTTGCAGCGATCCAAACCAAACTCCAAGATCTGGATGAAAAATTTCTCAGCCTCCATCTTCAGCATTCAACCATGAACAATACCAGACAGCCAAAATCTTTTCCAGCCACCAGGTTCTATTTTTCCAGCAATTTTCGTGGGCCGAAGCTTGATTTTCCTCACTTCAATGGTACTGATTCGACTGGATGGATATATCGAGCAGAACAATATTTCAGTCTGCATAATACTTCTGATGCCCAGAAAGTTCCACTTGGATATATCAAAGCTCATCCTGAGCCAAACTGGACAGATTTTTGCCAACTCATTTTGCCACGATTTGGTCCTAGTGTTTTTGATGATTTCACAGGAGCACTCACTAAACTTCACCAAATTGGCACAGTGAGAGAGTATCAGACAGAATTTGAGAAATTAGCCAATCACACAGAAGGATTGTCTGATGAATTCTACAAGAGTTGTTTTATCAATGGTCTCAAGGATGAAATCCGCTCAGAGGTCAAAATTTTTTGTTCCAACACAATGATGGAAGTCCTAAGGTTGGCTAAGCTGGCCGAGGACAAGATCCCAGCTCAACAACGCTCCAAACCCACCTTTGTTCCCTTCAGAAATATGGGTTCCCAACGACCTCCCATCACGCCTGCTCCTCAACCAACTCCTATCAAGCATTTTTCTGAAATAGAAATGCATGCACACCGAGAAAAAGGGCTTTGCTATAATTGTGATGAGAAATTCACTCGGGGACATAGATGTGTTCAACAAAATCTCTATCTCTTGGATGTGGATTCTCCGCTTGCCTTAGAACTTGCTAAAGAAGCTACAGATACAGTAGATGATCAGGTCGACATTCAACACCCACCTGTTGACACCCCATCTCAGGACAATCCACCCGAGATCTCTCTCCATGCTGTAACCGGCGTCACCACCCCACAAACAATGCGGGTCAGGGGATACTTCAAGAAGCTCCCTCTTACCATACTCATTGATTCTGGTAGCACTCATAACTTCATTGACCCTCGGATTGCCAAACAGGCTGATTGTTTTGTCCATCCTTGCTCCAACTTTGAATTCATGGTTGCCAATGGGGGCACCTTACCTTGCAAGGGGAAGTGTCATAAAGTGCGTATCTCTATGGAAGATTATAACCTACACTCTGACATGTTTTCCTTGTCCTTAGGCGGATGTGATGTGGTTTTGGGCATTCAATGGTTATGCACACTTGGTCCCATCTTATGGGATTTTGCTGAACTTTGGATGCAGTTTAAAGTCAATGGGGCACAACACAAATTTATGGGCTTACAACCAAGGTCTCTCTGCATCATCAGTTCACATCGCCTGGAAAAAATCCTTAAGAAGAATTCACATGGTGTCATCATTCAGCTCAATTCCATTCAGATGCACCCATCAACAGTCTCCACTACTTCCTTGGATAGATATGCAAGTATCTTTGTTGAACCAATGCGCTTACTGCTTTCAAGCGACCTTTCGGGTAAGAATTTAGCCACATCTACCTCTCAGCAGGAAATGATGGCTATTTTGCATGCAGTACAGAAGTGGCAACCATACCTATTAGGGAATTCTTTCTGCATCAAGACTGATCTCCAGAGTCTGGAAAATTTTCTTGAACAATGGGTCTCCTCCCCAACACACCTGAAATGGGTTATCCCTATGTGATCACTTACAAGAAGGGTAAGGACAATATGGTGGAAGATGCTCCTTCTCGCACAATTGATGACCCTGTTTCTCTTACAGCTCTTTCTCTGCATGTTCCAAATTGGTTGCAATATGTTCAACAGGGCTATCTCTTCTATGAACTCCATGCTTCTTCATCAACAGGGCACTCTGGGTTCTGCAAAACGTATGACCAGGAACAATGTAACATCTTTTGGCAGGGACTAAACATGACAATTCAATAGATGGTGGCTGACGATGATACTTTCCAAGTCAACAAGGGTGAAACGACACTCCTTTCGGGATTGCTCAAACCCTTGCCCATCCCTACACAGCTTTGGCCAACTATTTCTATAGATTTCCTAGCAGCGCTCTGGTGGTACAATGCCACATCTCAAAGGACACCATATGAAACAGTCTATGGAAAAACACTGCCAGTTCTTCTTCCATACACCGTTAGGAGCTCCCCAGTTCCGGAAATTGACTCAGTTCTTCGAAACCGCGATCAGATTCTTCTCATTCTGCAGGACAATCTTCACATGGCCAGAATTCGCCTGAAACAACAAGCCGATCAACACCGTTCTAAGCGCATTTTCCACGCAGCTGACAGGGTTCTTCTTCATCTACCGCCTTCCAAGCAATCCTCCTTAACACTCCAAAGGTGTCAGTGGCCCGAAATGCAACCTGAGGATGCTACCGGGGAACCACTCCTTCAGATTCTATAGCAATTTCTCCAACCAAAGCTTTGAGGACAAAGCTTTTTCTAAGGGAGAGGGGATGTTAGGAACCTATGTCAACCCTTCTCTTTACTATGTTAGTATATTGTTGTTGGACGCATATGCTTTGTAAGTCGTCTCGTAGTATTTGTTGATTCGTAGTTTATATTAGCCCATAGTATTGACCCATAGTATTGGACGCATATGCTTTGTAATTCGTCCCGTAGTATTATATGTCCCATGGTTTTGACTCATAGTATTGAGCATATACTTAGTATATAAGTGTGTTTTGAGGTCATTAAAGGCACTGTGAAGTTAATTGTATTGAGCTTGCTCAAAGGAGGTTGCCCCCTCGAAGTGGCCTGTGATCAATATAAAAGTGATTCTAAGTTCTATTATTTCTGATATCTCATGTATTTGCATTAATTAATTATTACAGGTTCATCACAAACAACTGAGGAAGTGGGAGCCGGAACAAGGCTCAAGTGGCAAGCAGGATTATGTAATGCAATCACAACTTGATATAACTGGGGGAGTCCTTATGGGAGATGGCCAACATAAGACAAAGTAGAGTATGAGTCTTTATCGTAAAGTCATGTTGTAACTACAAAGGACTCCCAATCCTAAAGAGAGACATCAGCATGGGCGCCAAAAGGAAAAAAAGGGGCTCTAATTAGGGCACCCATGTTTGGAAAGGACCTACCGCCAAATAACGACACTTCTATAGCATTGTGAAGGTTTCGTGTCAGTTAAGAAGCGGGGTCGCACCTAGGGTTTATGAAAGTGAACAAAAGGTCAAATGCATAATGTATGTGAAAATGACATCTAACCTATATGCCAAGTGTGAAATATACCTGCCGTAAGCGCGAAACGATCAAAAACAATTCTCGCCGAAGAAATCTGGTCAAAAAATGCTACTCCAAGACATTACATTAGTATAAACAACATATAATGGTGAAAACTACAGACAAGTGGGTTTTAAAAATTATAAATAGTAATACAAATTTACAATTTACAATTCATTTTTACTATTCACCCATTTGTATTTTTGTGGTTAGTTTTCACCTCGAAGTTCAACTGTTGATTCTTGGAGCTACGGGCATCCGTTCGACGAACCATCAGGAGCAGGTTGGTAGTCTCATCCATACCTTTCGTTTCAATGTTTTTATTTTGATTTTCAGTGGTTGGAATTTTTATGTGGCCAAGCCCTAAATGGTCACGACGCTACCCACAGGCTACAAATATGCAAGTCGCGGGTAGGGCTGGGTAATCACGGTCAACGCATGCATTGACCACGGGTACCCACCTCTGTGTTCCCATGGGTACGCCCGTGAAGTTAGTTTTTTAAATGAAATTGACTAAATTCTTTGCTTTCTCTTCCTCCAGGATGGTTCTAGAGTGGAGAGAGAGGGAACATGACCTTGTGGATGAGGTCATCCGCAATGATTTTCCTGCACAGCAAGCGTTACAAGCATGTGGGCTATACAAATTTTGGAACATAGGGGGTTTGAGGTCCCAAAACCTATTGATCCGCCGTTTGATAGATTACTGGGACATAGATGCACATAAATTCAACCTAGACAGACAAATACTCTCTTTGGAAGTGGATGATATCTACTTCATTACTGGTTTGTCCCGCCGAGGTGAAGAAGAAAGCCTTCGATCTCGTACTGTGGGTTGTGGGATCACCATTCCTAACTATATAGAGTGGTATTGTGTTCCAAATACTCGGGCAGTGGGGAGTCTGGTTCCCATCAAAGCCATAATCAATCTGAGCATGAAGGTTATAGTGGCTACCTTAGTGCGGATTTCAGGTTCAAAAGCTCTTCACCAAGCATCCAGGCCGGTGATGTTCTATGCATCACAGTATATGAATCCCATGATATTTGACTGGTGCACAATGCTACTGGGGTCTATGAAGACCCAGTTGACGGAGTGCAAGTAAGGGGAGGCAAAAAACTTTCGATACGTCAATATCTTATGCAGTTTCTTCTTTGAGCGAGTTCCGGGGCTCAGTCCGAGGGTTGAAGTCCCTCCTCATAGTCTCTGCGACCCAGCCCTGACCCGATGGGCAGAGGTCTGGACACGATAGGGTGGTGGCCAGCAGGAATCACCATATATAGAGGAGTTCTTTCACTAGTGGGACCGATAGGTCATAGCTATAGATGACTACCCCTATGCAGGGATAGACGTCTGTCAAGATCGTGACATGTCGCTTCCACCAGGAGCAACGTTTGGAGACATGGGTGAGTACTCTTTTTATGTTTTTTGTGTATTAATTTTTTATGTATTTTTTATTATAAATGTAAATGCAAAAATATTTTTTGGGGGTTGTATCACATATTAATGTTTCATTGTTTACACGCAGACAAGGGTCTAGTAAGACCCCAAGGCTTCTTGAGACATCGTCGATGGGGAAGGGGTGATGATGTAGTGTGTGCTGTAGCAGAGCATACACTACAAACTCTGCGGGTCAACCTATCACGGATGACCAACAGGGTACCACATATAGAGGTAGCGTAGCTACCAGAGGATATGCAACGCCATGTGGTGGGGTTATCGACTATCTGGGTGCGACTACTGCAGCGTATAGCAAGTGAAGTACAGTATTACTATGAGACACATCCTGCCAAGGTGGCGGCTAGGCCTCCTCGTAGGGCTTAGACATCTCAGAGTCCCTTTTTTGTATCGATATGTATATTTTTGAGGGCTACGGGCTCCAGTTTTGTATTATGACACTACCATTTTGGACATATTATTTATAAAAACTATGGTTCTCCGGTTCTACTATATGTGTGTATGTACAAATGTATGAATGTATCTTTTATTTGTGTGCTTCATTATGAATGTGACAAATGCCAATCTAGGACATAGTTAGCATATGCATCAGATATATGATTAAAACCTCTCAGAAAATGAATGTATGTAATAGAAACAAAATGTCGTTGCAAGAGTCTTACCCTTAAGAATTTCCACAATAGCGTAGGATCCCTCACAAGGTACTGACCATTCAACTGAGACACAACTAATTGTGAATCCAGATGGACTTCTAAAGATTGGATACTGTGTGCAATAACATCCCGAAGTAGCTCAATGACAGCACTGTACTCAGCCACATTGTTAGATGTAGGACCAAGACAATCACCTATTGAAGACACAACTAGGTGGTCAGGTGAATAAATAACCCAAGCAGTAGAAGCAAGCTGCTGCGTATAACGGCTAGCACCATCCGTGAATCCTAAGAACCTAGGAAATTCTGCTGACATCTGCCAATCAAACGGAAGCGAATCAGCAGACCCGAAGACTAAAAGAAATCTAAACTATGTACAGAAGCAACTATACAATAGTATACAAAGTATTCGCTCGAACTAGAAGTTCAAGCATAATACTGCTTGAGGTAGAGCCCATTCCTAGGCTCCTTCAAGATGTTCCCCTCATAATCCTCTAATTCATAGGCTCCTTTTTCTAGGACACACTTTACGATGTAAGGGTCGTGCCATATCGGGTTGAACTTGCCTGCCCCCAGAGGTTCTTTAGCTTGGTAATATAAGAGGACCAAGTCACCTTCAGCATACTACTAGGGATTGACAAACCTATCGTACTGAACCTTGACGCGACATTTATTGGCATCTATATCCACGGCAGCATCTCGACGTTGCTCGTCAAGCTGCTCAAGGTGGATTAAACGTTGCTCAATTCCTGACGTATCGGGGATGAGCTCTATGGTCAGTTTTATCGAAGGGATTTTGCATTCAATCGGTAAAATCGACTCCACACCGTGTACCATGAAACGGTGAGAACCCGGTGGCAGTCTTGACTGTGGTTCGATAAGCCCAAAAAGCAGGATATAACATAATATGCCAGTTGTTCTTGCTTTGTTGGATGGTACGTTGGATAATGGTCTTTAAAGACTTATTGATTGCTTCGACCTGACCATTCACTTGGGGATAGTAAGAAGATGAGTGTTCTTGACGAAACCCAAGCTTGAGTGACAAATCCTCCATCATTTTGTTCTGAAAGTGACTGCCATGGTCAGTGACAATCTCTTTCGGAATACCGAACCAAGTGATAATCTGATTGAACACGAAATGTGTTGTTGTAGCACCATCGGCTTTTACAGTTGGCATGGCCTCCGCCCATTTGGAAAAGTAGTCCACGGCCACTATGATATGGTGATGACCCCGAGCGGAAGTTGGTTTGCAATCCATGAAATCCACCCCCCATTTGGTGAAGGGATCGACGGTGACGACTGGATGAAGAGGCATTGGATGCAAGTGTATATTCCAAGAAAACACCTGGCAAGGGTGACATCTCTTCACAACGTTTATACAATATTTAAAGATTGAAGGCCAAAATTAACCAGCTCGCATGTGTTGGGCTGTAGAAAGCCCGGATAAGTGACAGCCACATGCCCCAACATGGAAATCATTAAGCACACGCTCCGCTTCTTCGTGAGTCAAGAAACAACGGAGAATAGAATCCTTTCCTCGATGATACAAAGTGTCGCCGACGATAGTATAATCTTTAGCGTGATGTTTCACATGCCGTCGCTCGTCTCATGAATAATGCGAAGGAAACTTCAAAGTTTGGAGATATACAATGACATCCCCATACCAAGGGTCCTCTGATGAGATAAGAAATAAGTGTTCATCCACAAAGGAATCTTCATGAACGACATCCTCATCATGTCTCGGATGGTTCGACATAAGCTCAGCAAAGACCAAGGATTTCACTGACTTCGCCGAAGCAAAATCGAGATCAAACTCCTGAAGGATAAAAATCCATTTATTGTACTTCCCCCCTATGAGACCTCGTGATAGCACGAACTGAAATGGATTGATATGCACTACAACCGTGGTGGTTCTAAGCATGATATAGTGTCATAAATGTTGGAATTCATTGACAGTCGCAAGCGGCAACTTTTCCACGTGAGTGTATCTCATTTCAGCATCTACTAGATTTCAACTAAGGTAATAGATGACATGCTCGATGAGCACATCATCAACCTGAACTAAGACCATTCCAATCATCTCTTGAGACGCAGCCACATAAAGTATAAAATCTCATGCAAATTTGGATGGACTAAGCACACGGGTTGATACCAAAGCTTTCTTAAGGGCATCGAAAGACTATTGGGCTCGCTCATCCCAGATAAACGGTGTGTCTTTCTTCAACAAGAACGCGAAACCTTTGGTAAGACTAGCATAATTGACTACAAAGTGACGTAGAAAAGTAGCTCTCCCTTGGAGGCTCTGAAGTTGAAACAAGTTGCGCGGAGGAGGCAACCGAAGTATTGCCTCAACTTTAAGAGGGTCGACTCTAATACCCTCTTTCGAAACTATGAATCCTAGAAGGTGACCTTTCCTTACAGCAAATATGCATTTATTGGGATTCAATCGAATCTTGTAGCGTATACATTGTTCGAGAATCAAACGGAGGTGCTTGGGGTGGTCCACTCTCTTGCAAGAATGGCGAGCAAGATCATCTAAGAAAACCTCCATAATATTTTTAAGGTCGTGAAAGGCATAGGTCATGGCACACTGAAACGTAGCTCCGACGTTTTTAAGGCCGAAGGGCATTTTTCGGTATGCGAATGTGCCCTAAGGACAAATGAAAGCAGTCTTATGTTGGTCCTTGGGTTTGATTTGAATCTGGTTATATCCTGAAAAGCCGTCCATGAACGAAAAAATCTCACTTCCCACACAGGCATCCAAGATCTGATCAATGAATGGAGTGGGGAAATTGTCTTTCAGACACGCACGATTCAGGTCTCTAAAATCAGTGCATATGCGGATCATTCCCTACTTTTTATCCATAGGAACGAGGTTTGACACCCATTCGGTAAGGGGAACACGGTAGATAAAACCAGCCTTGAGCAGTTTCTCCACCTCTGCCTTGATAGCGGCTTCCTTCCTAGGGTTAACAGCACGAAGACGTTTTCGAACTGGTTTAGCATGAGGCCACCTTCTAATCTCGTGTTTGACAATATTGGGGTCTGATCCTGGCATCTCCTCATATGGGGCCCAGCGAAAGCTTCCCAAAGCTTTGTAAATAATTCGGTGTAAATGGAAACCTCCTGAGAAGAGCAATCATCACCGATGTAAACGTTCTCAATCTTTCTGGGAGTGTGAGAGATGTTGATTGGTATAGTCGGGGAAATATTGGCCATGTTTCCCTCCCCATAAATCTCATGTGACCCCAAAATAGCCACAGGGTGACCAACCATCTCGGCAAGAGTCGTCCTAAACTCTTCTTGCTCGACGAGATAGAGGTTGGGAAGGAAATAAGAGCGATGATGCATATCCTCCCAAGGCCTCTTACTACCACACATGGCCTCAATAATAGCTTCATTCGAAGGTAAAGTACCATGAAGGAAATCGTGCGAACAAGGCAAGTCAGCTTCCCAAACCGACAGCATAACGGGATCTTCCTCCTCTGTCCGTGAAGAGGAGAGATCCAGCTCTGCAGTGGCTTGTTGAATATGTTGATAAGAAAGCTCAGTAGCACACAGTGGCATAGACATCTCAACGTGCGCAATGTCTCCAGACGTAGAACTCGTGGATGGTAAGCTCCATGGATCATCAAAATATGAAGTCTGGAACGGTACATTATGCAATGGAGGAGATGCAACGTCGGAAATGGTTCCAATGAAATTAATCGGTGAAGGGAAATCATAAGATCCCATCAATGAGGGGCACAATCCAACACCCATGTTTCCAGTTGTCAGCTTAGAATCTGTAAATTGGGGGACCACTGATCCCGTGGATGCTTTGGGAGACGAATTAATGAAATCCAGCTGATCGATTGTCACAATCTTGCTTTCATGTGGAAAGCAAATAACTTTGAATATAGTAGACGTGACAACTTTCATAGAATACATCCAATTCCTACCTATAAGAAGGTTGTAGTTGATGGGTGCATCAACCACCTTGACTTCAATAGGAATAGGTTTACCTCGTAAGCAAACAACAAGGGAAGGGATAATCCCATGCGGCTTAAATGACTGGTTGTCAAACGCAGTGAGCATGGTCCTAGACGTGAGTAGAGGAGGAGAGCCAAGAGAATTCCAGCATGCTAAAGACATCACTGACGCGAAAGCACCTTCGTCAACCACCTTTCTCTTGACAAAATTTTGAAGGCACTCCACATGGATTTGAAAAGCCACATGGTAAGGTAAGCGAGGTTGAACATCAGTAGTGTTGAAATTGATAAGGTTGGGAATCCCCCCATCCTGAAATCCTAACGCACTCAAAAGGGCATGCCTCTGAGAAGGACATGCCTGTAAAACTTCAAGAGCCGACATGGCACATGGAGTTTGGCCCAAATCTTCTACGATGGAGTAGTTCTGGGTGACTCGAGCATTAGGATTATGCGTAGAGCGCTTGGGAACACCTTTCGGTATCCGCGACATAATAGAGGCCTTCTCGATATGCAAGGAATTATCAGGAGGAGGGGGAGGCTCATTCCCCATATTAGGTTGTGGTGCACCATAATCGCGTTGACGAGTAGCAACACTAACCTCTGATTGGACCATATTCATGCATCCATAGCCACTAGTATTGGAAGAAGACGTTGTAGTCTCATTACGTCCATAACCAGTAGAGGGAGCATGCAAATCCATGTTTTGACGATGAGGAAGAGGATCCTTCAACATAGCTAGGCTCTGTGCAATATGCTTCGATGCTTCTTTGATTCGAGGACACAAGTGAGTAAAATGGTCTTCCCCATAAAGCTTGCAAGGGAATTTCACCTTACGGCTAGGTTTACGGTCCTTGCCAGCATTTCTGCCTTCCCGAGGAGGGCTGGCATTCTACTTACAAGGGGTATTGCGATTACTATTATTGTTCCCATTGTTTCCACCCTTACGGTTGTTTCTCCCCTTCTTCTTACCACCAGGATGTTGGTTACCTAATGGGTTCGTCGTTTGCATAGTGTGTACATCGGACGACAGGGTGGAAGTGGACAAGGTGTGAACCTGTCTGGGAGTAGACTGGTTAAGCGACAAATTTTGCATTTGATTAGCTACCAAATCTACAGGATGAGTACTTGCATATCCCATAATGCCATTAGCATGCGGTCCAGGAACTGATTTGGGATCATGTCATGTTCGTGATGCATCAGGAATAATGTCATACAAAATGCCAGATTGAGAGTATAGTAAATCTAACTACTGAAATTTTAAGATGGCTTGTTCCTCAGTCATAATACTGGACATCGAAACATCCTTAGCAATATATGGAAGTAGGTACTTGAGGAACCATTCCAACAGAAACTCTAGAGGAATGTTGGCTTTCACTAATCTCTTCCATCGACACCACTCTTGAACGTGGTGAGAAATATGCATGGCCTTATTCTGACGGAAGGTAGACAAAAGTTTAGTACCAGTGTCATAATGAAATGAAAACTGGAAATGATCCAAGAAAACCAAATCGATCTCATTGAAACCTCTATAAGTTCCCCCAGGAAACTCAACATACCACTTCACAGCTGCCCCCGTGAGGGTGAGTTGAAATAGTCATAATCAAACAGAATCGTGATTCAACGAGTTGGATGATCACCAAAGGTGAAAGGTAGTGACATGGTCACCCGGATCCTCACCACTCTTCCCCTCGAACTTAGAAATATCCGAAGGGAGCATGGTAGGGACCGGAGGCCAATTAGGACCGTGACACACCAGATCATTCGTGAGCTTCGAAAGATCTGGAAGATTCAAACGTGCAAGGAACAGGAGCTTCAACTAGAAAGCTTGATTATGAGCTCCCAAAAAAGGTTGATTGTAAGGACCTGATGGATACGAAGGACCATAAGCTTGACCATGACCATAAAAATGCTGATTATATGGGCCTAACTAATCATAAGCTTGACCATGGCCATAAGGTTGATAACCTCCTCCGACCTGACCCGTGTGAGGGTAAGAAGGTATATATGCATTTTGAGCACCATATTGAGGTGGGTTGTACTGATGGATAGCACCAATTGTATTGTAGTAAGGGTTGCCACCATAATTATGGGGCATATACGTACTATTCATAGCAGGAATTGTGTTGTAATGACCATGATGGTAAGGTATGTTCCCACCCCCTATGTAATCATTATTAGTAGCGTGAGCAGTCGTGTGGTGGCCATAAGCATGAGTTGTATTCCCAACCCCAACATTGGTGTTACTAGTAGCAGGAATGGTGGCATTGTGACCATGAGTATGAGGTATATTCCCATCTCCTACATTGGCATTACTAGTAGCGGCGACAGATGTAAAAGTGTACAGTATGTGTCCACCCCCGTGATTGGGAGGAATGTTAACATTCGCAAAAGTGGTCCTCGGTTGACGGGTAGAGGCATGTGTAGTGTGTTGTGGATAGTCAGTTGTGTTGTGAACAACGTTCCTATTAGGTTGGGTAGTCCTAGGAGGCACCCGTCTTCTAACATTTTCATTGTTAGGAGGAACATGACCGATCCCCATACTATGTGTGTGAGTGGAAAAAGTGGTGCCCATACTAGTGCCAGCATGACTACCAAAAGTAGTGGAAGGATCAACTGTGTTGTAATTAGGCATACCAAAAGAGAATGCAGTAGGGTTGGTCATAAGACCTGTGTCATCATGTAACTTTGGAATCCCATAATGGAAACCATGTGGATCTAAAGGATTGAACGGGTTGTCCTCGGGTGGATCCAGACCAAACAAACTAGGTTGAGTCTCGGGTGAATCTGGACCAAACAAACTAGGTTGGGTCTCAAGTAGATCACCCCCCATGCCTCGCGAGGGGTAGGGGTGTCTGAAGTGTGTTCGACTCTACCTGATGGACTAGTAGGGATTTCTCCCGTGCCATAATGTGCAGTCATAGCATCGATGACATATGTTTCATAAGAATCTGAAGATTTAGAGGGAGCCCGCTAGCATCCCCTCTCGACATGGCGTGAAAGCTCGGTAGCTGGTAAACCAACCAACCGGCAAGATCAGCAGAGAGTAGGACTCCGCGCCACAATAGCTCCAGAGAGACTATAAAATCGAAACATCCCCTAATGGCCAAGCTTTCGATCAAAAACAGAAAATCAAGAGCACACACCTAGAGAAACTATAGCAAAAAGCATACAAACAGAGTGGCTAAATGAGCTCCTGACACTAGAGCCGGTATGTCTCTCCTAGGAGAGGCTTGAGACTCCCAAACTATAGCCAGAGGTAACATAATTAGTTATAAAGGCCCCTAGACTTCACTGCGTGCACAGGGTCAAGTCCCTATACAACAGGAAACTATGTTGTCTGACCTCTATCTGACTCAAGACACAAACATTATAACCATTGCAAGTACCCTATGTGATACCTAGGTAAGGAAACTATGGTCACCGCAGTATAACCAATGCTCAGGGGGATAGTTGTAGGTGGGATCTGTCATATGTCCAGGGTAGCTAAGCCCGAAAATCAAGAGGTTCAAATCCCCCAAGAGTCCCAGATACGAACAAACCCTGGAAATATATCCCACGTTTAGTCGGTATTGGAGGGCTATCTCCGCAACCAACCTCCCGTGACCTAGTGCTTAACTCTGGTCTGAGTAGGGCTTCTTGAGAACACCGATGTATACCATGGATTTCACTAGTCCCTGGTCAGACACATAATGTTTTTTCTAGTAGTCTTGGATTGTTTACTCACAATGATCTATTCCAAGACTCTAAACCTATGCTGGTTGGTGTACCTTATAAATAAAATCGTTCTAATCAATTTTAAGTTTAAGCGTTAATTTTAATGGTTGTGGTTACTCAAAGGATATGGTCGTGAAACTAGTGATGTATATGACTCAATAGTATGCAAAATATTCAAACTCTAGACTCATCTATCCAATAAAAACAATGCCACTAGAATGAAAATCAATCCAACGGTTTCGAAATAAAAATGCAACTCTTTTATATTTTCAATGCACAATCAGAACCTAAATGAAAGCACAAGCACTTAGATGCAAAATGCAGTACATAAAAGTAATTTTTTTTGTATTTTCACTTGTAAGCAAAAGGAAAATGCAAAACTATGTTTTTGTATTTTTCAATATAATGAAATGAAAAATGCAAGCAAAATATCACTATTCAGTTACAGAAATGCAAGGAAGATTACTTAGACAACCTAGCAGATCCCAAACAATAGGACTCAGCTAAGGTAATGAGCTAAAAAATAAAAAATGGGTAAAAACCAACAAGGCTCAAAACCAAGAGAAAAGAGGTGTTCTAGTCATGAACAAGGCTTGAAACGGTCAGGAACAAGGCCAAAGAAGACTCGGGAACACTCAAAACCAACCCAACAACAACCAAAGGCTATAAACCAATCACCCCTGGATTTGTACGCTACTGTCAAAGGAATAACAACGGGTACCCGCGGGCTATAGTGCAGATAGAGGCAGGTAGACGCGGGCAGAACAAGGCTCACCCACATACAGGGAAAAGCAAATGAGCAGAAAAAGAGTCCAATGGCTCAGAAAAAGGGTGTTTTCTATAGTGTATCCTAACAGCCAATGAATGACACAAAGACTCACACACAACAACTCTAAACAAGGACTAAATCCTAAAAATCCCCAAAAATGGATGTTCTCCCTAGTGGATTCGCCATTTCTGTCACAGAGAAAAATTCCTATGGCTTGGGGTAGACCACAACAGATAGCTGACTACCAGAAATTAGCTCAATTCTCAATGCTATGCTATATAAATGACAATGCTAAGACAATGAAGAATATAACCAACCTCGATCCAAACATTTGATGTAGATCCCCGTTGGAGCTTTCAACTCGTGCACTTGAACCTACAAATTAGTCTTTACAACCAATATACAACAAGCGCATATAACATATAAATGCCATTAATATCACCAATAGCAATGGTCCAGGATATCATAAGTAAATGCAACCTAATGTAATATAAACAACATTCACAACATTAATGGACGAGAACATGAGTATTTCTATTAATAAATAACAAGAAGTACAATGTGATACGACCTCTTGTTGGCAACCAATCTGAACCAAGAACTGGGTCTCTCCACTTGTGCCTCCACCACTTCAATCCTCCATGCAATGGAAAACTCAAACTATGATAGGAGTTTGGAAGGTGAACATAAGAGGTTCACAACAACAAGGATCAATGAGTGTAGACTCAAGATGCGGCAAAACTCCACTAGAGTTATCTTGCTCTCTCTTTCTCCTCCCTTCCATATGCCATATGTGCTCAATATATAGTCTTCCCAAAGGTAATTGAAAGGACACATCGAGGCATTTCGGGGAAAATGGAGGGCCAAAGGTCACCCTAAGGTCGCTTTTTGGGAGTAAAAAGTAATTAACTAGTGATTTTTACCATTTTACATGCTACCCGCGGGCTATAGTGGTGCAGCTCGCGGGTAAGCCCCACTGAAGTGATACAACTAGCGTACAAGGGAAAAAATAGGGAAATAGTGTGTCTGAAGGATATATAGTGGATCTGAGTCAGGGAAATGGATCCTAAAGGAAAAAGAGTGCTGATGCTCACAAGGTGGAAAATTATGTTGTAACAAGGACATCAGGTCAAGTTGGATATGATCTTTGGACAATCAACGTCTAGGTTTCCTTATTTATTTATTTTCAAACTGTAGATGGTTCAAAAGTGAATTTCCCCCTGTTCTTTATGGTAGAAGTATGGCTAAACTCATTATAAAACTGACATTATAAGGGTATGATGCATAGTTTTCAATACCCTTGTTTTGTCTGTCTAATAGGATATAACATATTTCAAACAGAAAATTCATGTTTGTATGAAAGTTTTTTTTTTTTTTTAAATACAAACACTCCGTCGGATATCCGATATCCCTTTAAATAGAATTCGACGCCTTTTCCATACCACCGACGGACAAAGGCGTCAGTCTTCGATGTCAACGACATTGGATATTGTGTTGGATATCCGACCTCTTATAAGGTGCTACCTGTCAGATAGCCGACGGATATGGATGTCAGATATCCGACCTCGTATAATTTGATACATGTTGAATATCTGACGGATATGGTCAAAAAATAGTTGGATATCCGACGGGACGATGTCGGATATCCAACAAGGGAATTTTGATGTCGGATATCCGTCGAAGTGCACCGACGTTAAATAAGTATGGTTCTTGTCGGATGGTCAACAGCATGATGTCAAAAATCAGACATCTATGCCGTCGGATTTTGGGTTAAAAAATGCTAGTGCTAGTTCTCACCAATGAGGGATTAAATTTATTTGACAACATAAGATTTCAAGTAGAGGATTTACACACTTGACCATTTACTCCTTCTCGATAAAAGGTCTATGGACAAGAAGATAATGGCTTTCCAAAACATCCAATCAACCTCTTTTGCACCATTCTAGAAAATGCTTGCCATGGGAAAAAATGGTTAAGTACTGAAAATATGGCTCAAGTGGCTTTGGGAAAATGACCGCTATTTCCTCAGAGAGAGAGAGATAACTATTTGAAGGGAACCAACCTATAGGTTGATGACTAATGAACCTGAATATAGTCTCAGTCTTGGAAAAAGGTATCTGGTAAAGAAAATATTGGCCTGCCAAAACAGCCACTCAACCCTTTTTCCACTTAAAAATAGCCTAAATGGCCCTAAGAAAATTCCCAACAATTGTCACTAGTGATGGATTAAATTTTTCTAACAACATAAGCTTTCAGTTGGAGGATTTACACACTTGAAAATTGACTCATTCATGATAAAAGGTATATGGCCAAGAAGATAATGGCCTTCCAAAACTGCCAATCAACCTCTTTTGCACCATTCCAGAAAATGCTCACCATTGGAAAAAATGACTAAGTACTGAATATATGGCTCAAGTGGCTTTGGGAAAATGACCTCCATTTCCTCACAGAGAGAGAGATAACTATTTGGAGGCCACCATCCTGTAGGTGGATGATAAATGCACCTGAATATAGTCTCAGTATTGGAAAAAAGTATCTGGTGGATAAAATATTGGCCTGCCAAAACAACCACTCATCCTTTTTTGCACTTCAAATTGGCCTAAATGGCCTTAGGAAAATGCCCTCCAGTTCTCACCAGTGAGGCATTAAATTTATCTGACAACATAAGGTTTTAGGTGGAGGATTTACACACTTGAGAATTTACTCCTTCTCGATAAAAGCTCTACTGCCAAGAAGATAATGGCCTGCCAAAACATCTAATCAACCTATTTTGCATTATTCCATAGAATGCTTGCCAATGGAAAAAATGGCTAAGTACTGAAAATATGGCTCAAGTGGCTTTGGGAAAATGACCTCCATTTCCTCACAGTGAGAGAGATAACTATTTGGAGGGCACCATCCTATAGATGGATGACTAATGCACCTGAATATAGTGTTAGAATTGGAGAAAAGTCTCTGGTGAAGAAAATATTAGCCTACCAAAACAACCACTCAACTTTTTTTGCACTTAAAAATTGCCTAAACAGCCTTAGGAAAATGCCTACCAGTTTTCACCAGTGAGGGTTCAATTTTTTCCCTGTTTGAGTGATTCAAATTGGAAAATGTGAGTTTTATTATTCTTTGTTTTTTACATTTTCATATTTTCATTTCATATTTGCAAATACCTAGTAATTTGGATGAGTTATTGTCATTAACAACAATGGCTAAGCACTGGAAATATGGCTCAAGTGGCTTTGGGAAAATTACCACCATTTCCTCACAAAGAGAGAGAAAACTATTCTAATGGAACCATCCTGTATGTGGATGACTAATGCACCTGAATGTAGTCTCAGTCTTGGAAAAAAGTCTCCGTGAAGAATATATTGGCCTGCCAAAACATCCACTCAGCTTTTTTTGCACTTAAAAATGGCCTAAATGGCCTTGGTAAAATGCCCACCAGTTCTCAACAGTGAGGGGTTAAATTTATCTGACAACATAAGCTTTCAGGTGGAGGATTTACACACTTGACCATTGACTCATTTGCAAAAAACGGTCTATGGTAAAGAATATAATGGCCTGCCAAAATAGCCAATCAACCTTTTTTGCACCCTCCCATATTATGCCCCCTTTGGAAAAAAATGCTAATTACTTAAAATATGGCTCAAGTGGCTTTGGTAAAATGACCACCATTTCCTCGCAAGGAGAGAGAAAACTATTCTGAGGGGAACCATCCTGTAGCTGGATGGCTAATGCAGCTGAATATAGTCTCATTATTGGAAGAAGATCTATGGTCAATAATATATTGGTATGCCAAAACAACCACTCATCCTTTTTTGCACTTAAAACTGGCGTAAATGGCCTTAGGAAAATGCCTGCTAGTTCTCACCAGTGAGGGATTAAATTTATTTGACAACATAAGCTTTCAGGTGGAGGATTTACACACTTGAACATTTACTCCTTCTCAATAAAAGGTCTATGGCCAAGAAGATAATGGCCTGCCAAAACATCCAATCAACCTCTTTTGCAACATTCCAGAAAAATGATCGCCATGGAAAAAAATGTCTAAGTACTGAAAATATGGCTCAAGTGGCTTAGGGAAAATGACAGCTATTTCCTCAAAGAGAGAGAGATATAAATATTTGGAGGGAACCATCCTGTAGGTTGATGACTAATGAACGTGAATATAGTCTCAGTATTGGAAAAAAGTCTCTGGTAAAGAAAATATTGACCTGCCAAAACAGCCACTCAGCGCTTTTTCCACCTAAAACTAGCCTAAATGGCCCTAGGAAAATGCCCATCAGTTGTCACTAGTGATGGATTAAATTTTTCTAACAACATAATCTTTCAGGTGGAGTATTTACACACTTGAAAATTGACTCATTCGTGATAAAAGGTCTATGTCCAAGAAGATAATGGCCTGCCAAAACAACCAATCAACCTCTTTTACACCATTCCGGAAAATGCTCGCCATTGGCAAAAATGGGTAAGTACTGAAAATATGGCTCAAGTGGCTTTGGGAAAATGACTTCCATTTCCTCGCAGAGAGAGAGATAACTATTTGGAGTCCAGTATCCTTTAGGTAGATGACAAATGCACCTAAATATAATCTCAGTATTGGAAAAAAGTATCTGGTGAAGAAAATATTGGCCTGCCAAAACAACCACTCGGCCTTTTTTGCACTTAAAACTGGCCTAAATGGCCTCAGGAAAATGCTTGCCAGTTCTCACTAGTGAGGGATTAAATTTATCTGACAACATATGCTTTCAGGTGGATGATTTACAGACTTGACAATTTACTCCTTCTCGATAAAAGGTCTATGGACAAGAAGATAATGGCCTGCCAAAACATTCAATCAACCTCTTTTGCACCATTCCAGAAAATGCTTTCCATGGGAAAAAATGGCTAAGTACATAAAATATGGCTCAAGTGGCTTTGGGAAAATGACCACTCTTTCCTCACAGAGAGAGATATAACTATTTGGAGGGCACCATCCTCTAGGTGGATGACTAATGAACCTAAATATAGTCTCAGTCTTGGAAAAGAGTCTCTAGTAAAGAAAATATTGGCCTTCCAAAACAACCACTCATCCCTTTTTCCACTTAAAACTAGTCTAAATTGCCCTACGAAAATGACCACCAGTTGTCGCCAGTGATGGATTAAATTTTTTTGACAACATAAGCTTTTAGGTGGAGGATTTACACACTTGAAAATTGATTCATTTGTGATAAAAGGTCTATGGACAATAATATAATGGCCTACGAAAACAACCAATCAACATTTTTTGCACCCTCCCATATTATGCCCCCCTTGCCAAAAATGGTCAAGTATTGAAAATATAGCTCAAGTGGCTTTGGGAAAATGACCGCCAATTCATCATAGAGAGAGAGATAATTATTCCAAGGGAACCATCCTGTAGGTGGATGACCAATGCACCTGAATATAGTCTCAATCTTGGAAAATAGGATCTAGTTAATAATGTATTGGCTTGCCAAAACATCCACTCAAACAATTTTGCACCTAAAACTGGGCAAAATGGCCTCAAGAAAATGCTTACAATTTCTCACCTTTGAGCGATAAGAAAATTCGGATAGCATAATATTTCAGGTGGATGATTTATGCACTTGACCATCGACTCATTTGTAATAAAAATTCATCGTCCAAGAAGATAATGGCCTTCCAAAATAGCCAATCAACCTAATTTACACCATGCCAAAAAATGCTCCCCTTTGGAAAAAATGGCCAAGTACTAAAAAGTGATAGCTTATGTTTATGTGCTTTTTTTTGTCAAAGTACAACCCATCTATAAAAAATGAAAGCTTATGTTTGTGCACTTTTTTTATGTCAAAGTACAACCATTTTATAAAATTCCCTCCGATGACGAGGCCTCAAAAAATCTTAAAAGTTGGATGTTAGCATAGGGAAAAGTGTATGCCCAAGTATTGAATTATGACCTGGAAATACACTCAAGCAAAGCGTTTTGTTGCTGAAATACTCTTTGCAGGCATAATTTGTGAGCCTGAAATACAATCTGCGTGCATCAACTCAACTCCACTTCAAACCTAGAAAACCATGGCCAAACTTGAAACAGGGGCATCCTCTATGACGGGCGCAGTTGAAATGTGGGCATCCTCCTCTTCAACCGTAGTTGGAACACAAGAATCCACAGATGATAGGATAACAGTAAACAAATTCCAGGAGTATTCTAATGCATGGAGATATGCAAATAATTGGCCACCAGGTATGGAAACTATTGTGAGGAAAGCACAAGTTTTTGACTTTTTGTTTGGAATGTTCAATTATGTTGATGAGGAGATAGAAGAGGAAATTTCAAAATATGATGTTGGGAATATGGAACTCAGAATTTTTGGGAACCGGGTTAACCTTGACCCTGATTTGGTTTCCCAAGCTACAAATATTCCACGCAGAGGGGGAGATATTTTTAGCTCTTGGAAAACCCCCAGACAGGAGAAGAACCAGATGGCCAAAGAAATTTTTGGTCGAGAAATATATGTTATGCAGAATGGTTTAAGAATTCAATATCTCCCTCCTGGAATATACAAAACATTGATTCAGAGCGTCCTTAGGATGATTCTGAATCATCACAGGTAGGACATTACAGGTGAATGTATGCGGGTAGTGATACATTGGGTGGAAGATATACCTGTAGATATTCCTTATCTATTGGCTAAGAAAATCCACTCTTCCCTGCAAGAGAGACAATTAAGGAAGGTTAAATTTAGTTTCTCGGGCACACTTCAAAAAATTATTTATTTATGTTGAACCCATGCAACTAAAACAGATATTGGTGATATCAACCAAGATGAAAATATATCTTTTCCAAAACCACCTATTCATAAAACATTTGTTAGGGAATGTAATAGCAAGGAACATAATTAGGAATTGCTAGTACAGTCTCCTCAACAGAACGAGGAATTAGTACGATCTCCTGAGCACCATGGGGAATTACTAGTACATCCTCCTAAATAGAACGAGGAATCGCCAGTACAAACTCCTGAGCACCATGACGAATTACGAGTATAGTGTCCTAATCTTGTCACAATTGATGTAGTTTGAAAGAGTTACATGGACATGGAGATAGAGGTCATTGGGAGTAGGTGACAAGCAACGAAATGGAACAAACTATTGCTCATGTTTTCATTCCTCAAGAGATTCTTGATAGAATTCCTCCTAAACAGTTGGCAATTGAATATGAATGTTCTTCCAAATCTGATTCAAGGGATTCTGCTATGCATTTAGACATTCCATCATATAAGTTGGATAGTAGATACGTGTTCATCCTATATGATAAAATGGAGCATTTAATGGAATAAGCTTCCTATATATGCAATTGTGCGGAAGAGGGCTTGAGAAAGGATAATAATATTATAGAATGCCTAAATAGATAGCAGTGTTGCAAAAGACAGTTGTGGATAATCAATTCAAAGCGAATAGAATTATAAAAGGGAAAGAAGAAATGGTTGAACTATTATCCAAAGAAGTAGACAAAATCACTAATGAAGATGAAAATGAAATTGAGTCAGTGAGGGTTGTGTATAAAGAGGCTTTGGAAAAATCTAATGCTGAAGTGAGTGAACTCAAAGAAGAGTTGAAAAAAAGACCACATGTTTTCAATGTACCACCAATAAAGCTAGAAATGGGTCCTCTACAGGTATTGGAGAAGAAAATTGAAGAAGATGAACAGTTAATACAAGAATATCAGTTCAAGATTAAAGAGTGGGAGGGAAGCCATGGAAAAAAAGTTGGAGAATTAGAATCATTAATTTCCAGTTTGAGAAAAACCATTTCTAAGCAAGTTGATAAGCTGAGAAGCAAAAGGTTCGAAAGGATCTTTGAATCTCTGGATCTTAAAAACCAAAGGATAGGAAAAAAAATTTACAGTGAAGAAGGTGGTGACGGTGAAGGTAAGGGTACCAACGGAGACAAGGTTAAGGGTAGAAGGAAAAAAACACATATAGGTACAATGTCCTTAGAAGAGAGAGAGAAGTCATTAGCAAAATGAGAAAAGATGCTACAAGAATGCTTTTCGACGAGCATTGCACTAGGTGATGTGTTTGGATCATCACCATTATATAAAGAAATGAAAGAGAACATGGATGGAAAAGATGGAAAAATAAGAGAGATGGAATCAAAACTCTTCGACTGTCGAAAAGTTTAGCATTTGGGATGTGATATGGAAATTCAAAAACTTAAATCCACACGTGCTGATTTGCAGAAGGAATTACAAGGTCCAACTATTGTGATGCTGGAAATTCCTGTCATTCCTAACGAGACAGAGTCAAGGGAAAAAGAGAACAAGAAATAAATACATAATCTTAAATGTGAATTGACTGGAGTTAAAGATCAGTTGAAAAATACTAGACAACATTTGGAGGTCAAGGTAAAAAAGTAATCAATGAAGTATAAGAAAAATGTGGAAATGTTGAACAAACTAATGGAGGAAAAAATGTTTTTCTTGGAAATTTAAAAAAAGTTGCAGAGAGAGTTAAAGAGCTTGAAAACAAATTGCAAAACGTTTGTTGTATAGCTCCAGAACAATTACAGTCTTCTACGAAAGGAAAGAAAGACCATTCAAATTTGTCTTCCTTTCAAGAGGAGGGATTGCGGCCATCTCAGAAACATGATAGACATGTATAAATCAATGTATATATGTATTTATCAGTAGATAACGGAAAAACCATTTTTTATGATGGCGTTTTGATTTATCGATAGACAATGAGGAATGCATTTTTGTGTGATGGAGTCTTGTATTTATCGACAGATAATGAAAAATGAATTTTTGATGGAGTCTTGTATTTATCGACAGAGAATGAAAAATGAATTTTTGTATGTTGGAGTTTTGTATTTATCGGCATATAATGAAAAATGATTTTTAGTTGTCTTACTTTTTATGTCCAGTAGTTAGTGGTTCTACAGTCAATGCTTACTATTAGTTGTCTTACTCCTCACACTATAAACTGAAAATCGAATGAGATAACATATAAAATTAGGAAAAACTTACTGTTGGTGGTTCAATCAATGATTTCTTAGACTGTTTTTCCCATGATTTAAATAGTTGTTCCACTTGTTGACAAGTGACATCAGAGAAACGTGATGCAAATTGTGTTGCAGTTTCATTATTTGATTGATTCCTTGACTTATCATATTCAACATGAAGTTGAATTCTAATATTTGAAGGCAAGAATCTTCTTTCTCTAAACTTTTGGAAAGTGCCTTCTGATCTCATAACAAGCTTGAAATTTTTTGCTCTCATCTCATTTACAAGACACATTCTATCATCTTCAAATGTGCTTCTATTGTCCTTATGGACTCCTCTTCCTCCTCCTTGGTTTTTATTCAAAATTTTCATTTCTATATGCTTATGCTCCATTAATTCATTCCTTAATCGTCCCAATGTATAAGGATGAATATAATGTGTCATCTCAAGAGCATGGGCCACTTGGACATGCATATAAGTAACCATCTCATCTCCTAAACAACAAGAACACAACCACAACAACTCACTTGCAAGGAATCCAATCCTGCAATGACAGTGGATCAAACTATTTGTCATGAATGAAATGGTACCACCATTCAAACTAGATAATATGATGAAACCAACGTACCTTTTATCATATGCATATACATCATCCCCCCTACACCCTTGCAGTTGCAACATGTGGAATTATTTATAACACTTCCACATCCTCGCCAACTTTTTATTCTTCTCTTTATCTGGTAGGCCTTGAATAACCTAGAAACAATACATAAGTTTCAATTCATATGAATAAATACTACATTTTATTTTCAAAGTAAATAACACTGAGAGCCATTCAACAATAGTCAAAACATAATAAAACATCATTTATTGTTAGTCAAGGCCCACATAAAAAATAATTGATATGTTAACATAATTATTAAACCTTTAAAATTCCCTCATGTCAAATGAGGATCTTGTCTAATGCTGATCCATCTAATTTCCCATAGTTAAGATCATTTTATTGTTGGCTTTTATGATGGTATGGTTCTCCTGGCTTGCATGGATCACCGATTTTCTCCATATCCTCCCAAATTTGAACAAATTTTTTTTTCTCCACGCCTTTAGTTGGATGTACCTTGTCATAATCTTGTGCAATTCTTTGAATTTCATGAAACATCTTCAAAATTGTTCTAATCCCAGCACGGCAAGAAAAATATACAAGCTTGGCCATTGAGCCAGGAGTCAATTGTAATTGGCACCAACGGTTTTTGAGGGTAGGAATTATTGAAATACCAAGAAGCTTAATTTATAGTTAAGATCCAATCATGAAAGTGTATACATTTTCATTATTTCTTCTATCAATGGGATAGTTCTTCACAATAGTCATATTTCTACCAAATAAGGTTGGTTGAATGCTTGTAATATGCTCATTTAAATTTTATTCCCATCCTTTTCTAGGTTCAAAAGAGGGATTCAACTCCTATAGTAAAGTTCAAGAACATAGTTAGATTAGGAATGTTTTGGCAATATATAAACATTAATTTCAAAACTTGTAATAAATTTGCATAGCTTACAAGGAGCAATTTTGTTGACATTGCATAACATTCAGAAACACTACGGATAGTATCTCCTTCTCCAATGTTTATTTCATCTATAACCATGTGTATCGCTTTTTTATGGCACCAAGTACAAACATTATTTCCCATTGGAGAAACACTATTTTTTCATACTAAACTACATATGGCCACTAGATCATGACACTCAAAGAAATTAATTTTCACAACCCTTCCATCTACCATAGTGATGCCATATTCTGAAAGCTTATTTATCTGTTTTGTTAAGTGCTCCTCATTTTCAAGATCAGCAACATGTGCTAAAACTTGTCTATATTCTTCTTTTCCATCCCATTTTCCAAGGCTTACACAAGACATCAAGCCATTGTCTTCTAGTAACTCGAATAATATCTCACACACCTTCCCACCTCCATCATAATGTACGCTAGAACCAACACAAAGTTTGAAAGAAAATTCATTGACTATAGTTCTAGACCTCTTTTCAAACGATTCAACCATAAAGGAAGCATATGAATTTACTTGCTTGACCCTAACTCCATTTGTGAAACCATCAGTTCTCTCCCAAACCATGTCATACCCTCAGCTTCTTTGCTCCAATTTTTCATTTCGCTACAAATTGATGTTGGATTAAGCCCCTTTAGTACACGATGAGCATCAACTATCTTTAGACATTGCAAAGACTTATGAGTTATGCTTGATTTGATAAATACTGAATCCATGTTCCTTGACATAAAATCCTTATGAATATCTGCCACAACAATTGATTGAAGTTTATCAAGGAATCCATCTAGATGTTTAAGAACATCCTCAATTTTAGATTCTTCATTATAGTTTTTGCTCATGAAGTGCCCAATTCCACCAATAATGTCATTCTCATCTACATATTCAAGCGATTTTCCAGAAAACCATCTACCAATTTCTTTAAATTTTGGCTTCCCCTCATTTAGTCTGTGATTATACCATCTGGACTGCTTCTTAAGATGCAATAAGAATTTCCTTAAGTGGTTTCCTAGTGGCCTTCTTTTAGCATTCATAGTTTCATTTTCTGAAAACCCTTTTGGCATTTCTTCTACGGCTTGACCAATTGTAGAATTTTGATTTTCTGTAGTTGCATTTCTGTCCATTTGTTCATGAAATGTAATTATTTCAGTTGTTTCATGTATTCCACTTGCATTCAAGTTCATAAGAGGTTCATTCTCCAATTGTTTCCCATTGGGCTATACACTTTGATTCCCTTCATCAGTAAATGAATTCAAAGGATCCCTAGGTTCTTGAGCAACACAACTTGCACTTTTCTCAAATGGATTTGTAACAACAGTAGCATTAATCACTGATCTTTGAGGGAAAAGTAGGGCCTCATTCTGCAAAACTGGGTTCATTCTTTGGTACATATATTTATTTTGCAACTCAACGTTCAATGTAATGGCATCATGTAATGGCCCCTCACATTCTCTAGAACAAATTTCATTCTTTCATAAATATTTCCACTTTGTGCATTAACATTCCCTTCAACTGCAATTGGAGACAAATTTTTCCTCTGTCGTCCAACAACATTGTTGTTTGTCATTCGTTGCTTACATTGAGGACATTGAGTATGAAGAATGGCTAGATGATTGCTTGTTGTTTGAGGAAAACTTGTGGACTTGTTATGTGGTATGGAGTTCTAATCTTCAAATCCTTGACAGTGTCCATGAGCAACACATTGCATTGTCTTTTTACCTCTACCACGAGTGAATTGAAGGACAATGTCACGTGGTTCCAAAGTTGGAATTTTTGAGTAATCTAGACCCTTACGTCGACCTCTTTTTTGAGGAATATCTTATTGAGATGGCTCATTTGAATGATCCATTGATGAGATACTCTGCAAAATAAACAAAAACAATCAATATTGGCATTAGATTTCAGACATAATTTCTCTAAAAAAAAAAAACTAAAATATATCATAAATGGAATTTTACACTTAGAGGCGGACATGGCTTCGAAGGAAGGGTTGCAGTTGGCTTTGGGCATATAGAATATAAAGGAAAATATCAATGGCAAATTTCAGGAATTTTACCATAGACTGTTCATAGAATGACTAGATTTGATAGAGGCTCTTCAACAACTTCAGAATCTTTCCTTTTTTTCCCTTTTTGTTATTTCACATAATTTTGTCTCACTTAGTTTTTGGTTCTTTTTTTCAGAACTCAGAGGTCATAATATTTTATTATGTTTGTTCAACAAGAAGATAGTTTTTTTAAGGATTAGTATTAGAAATGTAAAAAGCTAAATGCATCAGAAGCATAAAAGAAGACTACATGTCTATCTAAAAGGAAAGAAATATCAGAAATACACTCCTTACAAAGTGTATCTACAGAATGTAATTTTGTTCTCATCGGATGAAATAAAATTATGCTTTTTTTCCCAAGGAAAAAATTGTTATTTTACACTCATATTTAACTTGTAATTTAACACTTGTAATTTTAAATTGTAATTTTACACTCAAATTTTACTTGTAATTTTACACTCTAAGTAACATAATGTTGTGCAACAAAAATTCAAATTTATGCCATTTTTCACCCTGCCAGAAAATCAATTCACTCTACCATTGACTACTTTTAGAGACAAAGTCACTGGTCAAGGAAATATTTTCCATCCAAAACATCCATTCAGCTTGTTTCGCAACCTCCCAAAAAAATGCTCGCCATTGGAAAAATTGGTTAAGTATTGAAAAAAGGGGCTTAAGTAGGCTAGAGAAAATGCCCACCATTTTCCACCTATGAAGGATAAATTTTTTGGGAAAGCATCAGATTGCAGGTAGATTACTTATGAACATGACTGTAAAATCTCAAGCACAGTTGAATCTAGCTACTGTGGATTCCTCACTGGTGAAAGATTGCACAACAGTTGCAAGAATTAGCATAAAAAATTTAAATGAATGAAGAACAATACACATGAATTGGTGAATAATGTCAATATTATTAACTGTCCAACCTTAACAAAGGTTAAGAACACTCATATATACAAATCTGGAAGAATTCGAATCCACCTGGAGTGTTCACACTGATCTAGCTTAGAAAAAGCTCAAACCCCCCTAGGTTGACCAAAATATCCCAAACCATCCCAAACTGGTTCGAATCTGCAGTGTGAATGCTGGGAATGACTGGACAGGCCCATGTGACCTCACACATGTGAAGAAACTGGTTGGTTAGAGGTTTGGAGTCTAAAAATGGTCAAAAATATGACAAAACAAGGCAAGATTGTCCACAAAGTGAGCAAATGCGCCCTAGGTAGAAGAGAAGCATGCTGAGTGCATTAAATGACCTGAGGAGGGCGCTCTAGGCATGCTGAGTGCATTAATTGTCCTGGGGAGCGCTCCACAAAGCTGGTTTGACTCAGCACTTGTTCACATTGCTAACCAGTTCATGATAATTTGACCATTTACCAACTAATCAACTTAGGGATGTAATCATTAATCACTTGGGCTAATTAATCATCATTAATAAATGATTAATGTACATAGGTGGAAAAATGTTCTAACACCCCCCCTTAAGCTAGACTTAGTGAAATATCAAAAATTAAGGCCTTGGCAACTAGGCTCAAGTCACCTTTTACATCATAAAATTTATTTATCCATGTAAAATGAGGAAAGAGGCAAAACCACATGGGAAAAATCCTCCCTCAAGAATGGACATGATACAGAGATGATCAAAAGGTATTCAACAGGTCTTGTTCTTCACTTGAATGAGTTGAATGAACAACTTCTTGCTGAAATACTTGGTGAAGATGTTATGGATTTCATGATCATGCACCAATTCTTCAATGTTTTGTAGGAAAAAAACATGTTGGAAGGCTCCTTGAATCTCATCATTTGATGATGGGGGAGCATTATAAGAATGCTTCTTGCTGCATACATACTCTGATATGAATACATGATCAATAATGGAAAAGATATCTCTGCAAAATCCTTCCCAAAGAACATCAAAAATCTCAACAAAATCTGCATTTTGAGGAGCTTCCACATGGCAAATCAAACCATGAATCTTCCTTCCGAACTGATGTAGCACCTTCCCAAATCTGTAATAGAGATCATGTGGCTCTGATATATCAGAATAGGAGCCATATGGAGCAGCAAAAACTAGAGGTATAATGTCTCCATGATCGAATGGTTTTACAGTAAGAGAAGTGTGTGTAACTGGATCACACTGACAGTTGAGCAAACTTGAAGGGTCTGGAGACTTGAGTTTTGAACCATAGGTGGTAAGATCAGGTCCAGACATGTGGAACAGCAGTCCCATGATAGCCAATGACATGGCTGTCCAACCAAGGAATGATATGCAAGACATAAAACCAAGATAGATCAGTGACACAGTTTTGGAAACAATAAAATTGTGAGATTTTCCAACTGTAGAACTTGGGGTTTGTGTGGTCTTTTGGGCATCCGATGGTTGGGGAAATGGTTTGATGGCTGTCATAACCTGTATATCAGCCTGCATATTATCTTCCATATCAGAATATGAAATATCTGATTGAAGTGGGAAAGAGCTTTCAGAAGGCATGTCAAAAACTAGTGAAAAATTACTAGTATTGGGAGAAAGCTTCGGTGAACTGGATGGAGATTCTTTCAGGGAAGAGACTGATTTTTCTGAATCTGATATATCAGAATGTAAATCAGAAACAGAGATATCAGAAAAATATTTGGCTCTTTCACCCAAATCATAGAGCTTTTTACCTTTGCATGTGGCATAGAGGCAATGATCTTGTTCCAAAGAGAGCTTGGCTTCTTCTCTTCTTGCAAAATCTGGAACATCAATGTTATGTTCTTCAAGTAGCTTGGTTAGAATGTCTATCTTCTTTCTGAAACATGATTTTTCATTGTGAGAACCTCTGCAATAACCACATTTGGGCTTCTCTTTCTTGCTCTTCATCTTCTTGACTTTTGAATCTTCATCACTTGAACTTGAGCTTTCATCACTTGAATGCTTCTTCTCCTTCATCTTCTTCTCTTGAGGTTTCGGCCCCTTTGGTTTTTGCTTGCCTCTTCCATATTTCGAATCTCCAGCTGCAAGAACTTGGTCTTTTTGCTTGATGGATCCCATCAAGACCAGCTTGTCTTGCTCTTGAGTTAGCATCTCCATGAAGTCAGCCAAAGATGGCATCTTCCAACCTCTAACTGTGAGCCTTGTGGAGTTGAAGGAAGAAACAAAAACTGAGTATTCAGAACCCAATTTGGAGAGAATGGACAACACCAACTGTTCTTCTTTCTTTTCTATGCCACATTGTCTGATCTGCAAGACCAAGTTCTTGAACTTGGTGAAGAAGTCCTGGATGGAATCGAAATTCCCTGGGCTCAGTGAGACAAGCTCATTTTCGAGCTGGTGGCCTCTCATCTCATCAGTCTTTCCAAACAGTGTCTCAAGCTTGAGCCACACTTCATTTGGAGTTGCTAGACTTTCTACATGAAACAGGAGGTCTCTCGAAATGCTGAGACAAAGGAGGCCAAATGCCTCATCCATTCTGTTAAAAAACTTGGATTTCTCCACAGCTGAGTTTGGCTCAACCTCAGTGCCCATCGTGATTCTGTAGAGACCCTTAGATCTCAGCAAAATCACCATTTCTGCCTTCCAATCGAAATAGTTGAAGGGTGTGAGCACGTTTGGGTGAGATGGCTCCATTCTCCTCTGCTGCAATTCGCACTTGCTGACAATGCTGAACTCCAATACCTGCAAACAACTCTCAAATCACTCTGGAGGGATCTACACTCACAGATTCGAACCCTGTATGGATAGTGGGTGCATTCGGGAGAGCATCACACCTGAGAGGAGCCACTAGATTTCTACAGTAAGCTCAAGGCAATGGCCTCAGGAATTATGTGGTTTCTCCACTGTTTCTGGCAATCCACTACAACAGTCTGCTGGTTCGAATTCTAGCTCCAAGAGCTCTGATACCATGTAAAATCTCAAGCACAGTTGAATCTAGCTACTGTGGATTCCTCACTGGTGAAAGATTGCACAACATTTGCAAGAATTAGCATAAAAAATTTAAATGAATGAAGAACAATACACATGAATTGGTGAATAATGTCAATATTATTAACTGTCCAACCTTAACAAAGGTTAAGAACACTCATATATACAAATCTGGAAGAATTCGAATCCACCTGGAGTGTTCACACTGATCTAGCTTAGAAAAAGCTCAAACCCCCCTAGGTTGACCAAAATATCCCAAACCATCCCAAACTGGTTCGAATCTGCAGTGTGAATGCTGGGAATGACTGGACAGGCCCATGTGACCTCACACATGTGAAGAAACTGGTTGGTTAGAGGTTTGGAGTCTAAAAATGGTCAAAAATATGACAAAACAAGGCAAGATTGTCCACAAAGTGAGCAAATGCGCCCTAGGTAGAAGAGAAGCATGCTGAGTGCATTAAATGACCTGAGGAGGGCGCTCTAGGCATGCTGAGTGCATTAATTGTCCTGGGGAGCGCTCCACAAAGCTGGTTTGACTCAGCACTTGTTCACATTGCTAACCAGTTCATGATAATTTGACCATTTACCAACTAATCAACTTAGGGATGTAATCATTAATCACTTGGGCTAATTAATCATCATTAATAAATGATTAATGTACATAGGTGGAAAAATGTTCTAACAATGACCACTGGCTCATTTTTTAAAAAGGGTCTCTGGTAAAGAAAATATTGGCCTGCAAAACAACCACTCAGCCTGTTTTGCATCCAAAACTAGCCTAAATGGCCTTAGGAAAATGCAGGCCATTTCTCACATTTGATGGATAAAACATTTGTGAGAGAATAAGTTGGTAGGGGGGTGATTTATTCCCTTGACCATTGACTTATTTTGGAAACAAATTCTCTGGTAAAGGAGATATTTTCTTGCCAAAAAATTCATTCATATTTTTTTGCACACTAAAAGAACCATGCTCGCCATTGGAAAAATTTTCAAGTATTGAAAAAAAGGGCTTCAGTAGGCTTGGAAAAATGCCCACCATTTGCCACCTATGAGCGATATGTTTTTTAGGAAAGCATCAGATTGCAGGTGGATGACTTATGAACATGACCATTGGCTCATTTTTTAAAAATGGTCTCTGGTAAAGAAAATATCGGCCTTCCAAAACAACCACTCAACATGTTTTGCATCTAAACCTGGCCTAAATGGCCTTAGGAAAATGCCCTCCATTTCTCACATTTTATGGATAAAAAATTTCTGAGAGAATAAGCTGGTAGGTGGATGATTTATTCCCTTGATCATTGACTTATTTTTGAAACAAAGGAGATATTTTCTTGCCAAAACAACCATTCATCTTGGTTTTCACCCTAAATGAACGATGCTCGCCATTGGCAAAATTGTCAAGTATTGAAAAAAAGGGCTTAAGTAGGATTGGGAAAATGCCTACCATTTCCCACCCGTGAGGGATAATGTTTTTAGGAAAGCATCAGATTGTAGGTGGATGACTTATGAACATGACTAATGGCTCATTTTTGAAAAAGGGTCTCTGGTAAAGAAAATATTGGCCTGCCAAAACAGCCACTCAACTTGTTTTGCATCTAGAGCTGGCCTAAATGGCCTTAGAAAAATGCCCTCCATTTCTCACATTTGATGGATAAAAAATTTCTGAGAGAATAAGTTGGTAGGTGGATGATTTATTCCCTTGATCATTGACTTACTTTTTAAACAAAGTCTCTGGTAAAGGAGATATTTTCCTTCCAAAACAATCATTCATCATGTCTTGCACCCTAAAAGAACCATGCTCGCCATTGGCAAAATTGTCAAGTATTGAAAAAAAGGGCTTAAGTAGGCTTGGGAAAATGCCCACTATTTCCCACCTGTGAGGGATAATGTTTTTAAGAAAGCATCAGATTGCAGGTGGATGAATTATGAACATGACTAATGGCTCATTTTTTAAAAAGGGTCTTTGGTAGAGAAAATATTGGCCTGACAAAATAGCCACTCAGCCTGTTTTGCATCTAAAAATGGCCTAAATGGCCTTATGAAAATGCTCACCATTTCTCACATTTGATGGATAAAACATTTTTGAGAGAATAAGCTGGTAGGTGGATGATTTATTCCCTTGATCATTGACTTATTTTGAAACAAAGTCCCTGGTAAAGGAGATATTTTCATGCCAAAACAACCATTCATCTTGTTTTGCACCCTCAAAGAACCATGCTCGCCATTGGCAAAATTGTCAAGCATTGTAAAAAAGGGATTAAGTAGGCTTGGGAAAATGCCCACCATTTCCCACCTGTGAGGGATAATGTTTTTAGGAAACCATCATATTGCAGGTGGATGACGTATGAACATGACCAATGGATCATTTTTGAAAAAGGGTCTCTGGTAAAGAAAATATTGGCCTGCCAAAACAACCACTCAGCTTGTTTTGCATCTAAAACTGGCCTAAATGAACTTAGGAAAATGCCCTCCATTTCTCACATTTGATGCATAAAACATTTTTGAGATAATAATTTGGTAGGTGGATGATTTATTCCCTTGATCATTGAATTTTTTTTGAAACAAAGTCTCTGGTAAAGGAGATATTTTCCTACCAAAAAGCCATTCATCTTGTTTTGCACCCTCAAAGAAAAATGCTCGCCATTGGCAAAATTGGTTAAGTATTGAAAAAAATGGCTCGCTTAGCATTGGGAAAATGCCCACCATTTGCCATCTTTAAGGGAAATGTTTTTTAGGAAAGAATAAGCTTTCAGGTGGATGATTTATGCACTTAACCACTGGATCAGTTTTAAAACAAAGTCTGTGGTCAATAAAATACTGGCCTTCCAAAACAGCCACAAAATCCTATTTTGCACCTAAAAATGGCCTAAATGGCCTTAGGAAAATGCCTGCCATTTTTCACCTTTGAGTGATAAATTTTTTATGAGAGCATAATTTTGTAGGTGGATGATTTATTAAATTTACCATTGGCTGATTTTTTAAACAAAGTCTCTGGTCAAGGAGATATTTTCCTTCCAAAACGACCATTCATCTTGTTTTGCACCCTCAAAGAAAAATGCTCACCATTGGAAAAATTGGTTAAGTATTGAAAACAATCGCTTGAGTAGAATTGGCAAAATTCCCACCATTTCTCATCTGTGGGGGGAAATATTTTTAGGAAAGCATCAACTTGCAGGTGGATGATTTATGAAGTTGGCCACTGGATCAGTTTTGAAAGCAAGTCTATGGTCAAAAAAATATTGTCCTGCCAAAATAACCACTCATCTTGTTTTGCACCTAAAACTGGCTTAAATGGCCTTAGGAAAATGCCCGTCATTTTTCACCTTTGATGGATAATTTTTTTATGAGAGCATAAGTTTTTAGGTGTATGATTTATTCACATTACCATTGTCTGAGTTTTGAAACAAAGTATCTGGTAAAGGAGATATTTTCCTCCCAAAACGACCATTCATCTTGTTTTCCACCCTCAAAGAAAAATGCTTGCCATTGCTAAAATTGGTTAATTATTGAAAAAAATGGCTTGAGTAGCATTGGGAAAATGCCCACCATTTCTCATATGTCTCGGAAAGTTTATTTAAGAAAGCATAATCTTGTAGGTGGATGATTTATGCACTTGACCACTGGATCAGGTTTGAAACAAAGTATATGGTCAATGAAATATTGGCCTTCCAAAAAATCCACTCAGCCTATTTTTCACCTAAAACTGGCCTAAATTGCCTTAAAAAATGCCCGCCATTTCTCATATTTTAGGGATAAAAAATTTATGAGAGAATAAGTTTGTTGGTGGATGGTTTATTCAATTTAAAATTGGCTCATTTTGCAAAAAACGACTTTGGTCATGGAGATATTTTCCTTCGAAAACAGCCATTTAGCCTTTTTTGCACACTTTCGGAAAAATGTTCGCCATTGGAAAAATTGGTTAAGTGTTGAAAAAAGGGGCTTATGTAGCCTTGGGTAAGTGCCCACCATTTCTCATCTGTGAGGGATAAATGTTTTAGGAAAGTATCATCTTGCAGGTGGATGATTTATGAACTTGACCATTGGCTCAAGTTTTAAAACAAGTCTATGGTGAAGATAATATTGGCCTTCCAAAACAACCACTCATCCTGTTTTGCATCTAAAAATGGCCTAAATGGCCTTAGGAAAATGCCTTCCATTTCTCTATTTAAGGGATAAAAAATTTCTGGGAGCATAAGTTTGTAGGTGGATGATTCATTCACTTAACCATTGACTCCTTGTGGAAAAAGAGTCTCTGGTAATGGAGATATTTACCCCCAAAACAAAAATTTGGCCTGTTTTGCACCTTCCAGGAAAAATGCTCGCCAGTGTTGAAAAACAAGGCTCTTGTAGACTTGGGATAAAAAAATTCTCTCCTCTGAGGGATAAAGAATTTCTGAAAGAATTAGCTTGCATGTGGATGATTTACGCACTTAACCATTGTCATTGAATTTTATAAAAACATCATTTCATAAAATTAAAACATCATTTCCAAAAATTTATAGAGTCAACCAATCATTTTATATAATCATTGTTAAATTCAGAGTTCAGATGAATTTTCTAGCCTGCATGACATACCTTCAACACAGTGAAATTTTCAAAAGAAGTTTTTGCTTCAATGAATTTTCAGGAATTGTATTTGTTGTGAGTCGTCTTGATGGCCAAAGGTAAGGATGGATACAATGTCATGTTTTCATTCTTTCATCACCATGCCAAATATCACTGCTAAAAAAAATGATTTTCGAAAAACAATCTCAATATTATTTCTTCCATGATTTTTTTTTAAAACATTATTGGTTTAATTTCTTCCCTGAATTATTTTTCGGTTCCTCGCCAAATGGGGGATCAGGTGTGAATGCTCAGCCAATTTGAACTTAGGATAATTTTCCCAGTTTATTACCAGTCAGATCATGCTCAAGAATGGATGCTCCACCACTCCTATCACATAATTGCGCCACTTTTTTCTTAAATACTTAGAAATTAAAAACTATTTTACTTGCAGATTTCACTCATGGAATACGCTGGTTATTGAATGTGATTTAGAGTTTCAAGACTCTTACACCCACCTTCGTAGTTTCCTAACTCATGTTGAACCTACGTTAACTTTGCTATTTGCTGGAAAATGTCCTGATTTTCTGGGAAATGGTCCCCATTAAAAATTTATGGCCACATACTTTTGCTATTAGTTGACTCACTCACCATCTTTACAATAAAAAATATTATTTCCTCAACCATGTGGAGAATTTCAACCAATCAAAAAAATGATGTTTTTACAAATAAAGCATATGTTGGCATTGTTACTAATGAAATAGGATATGTGCTAGTTATGGGTAGAATGTTATGATTACAAGGTTTTATAATTTAGTGAAATATTTGCCAAGATTTTACAAGGTTTTATAATTTAGTTAAATATCTTACAAGATTATATAATTCAATGAGAGATTCGCCAAAAAATTATAAATACATGATATAACATTGATAAAATAGCCTTCATATTTTCTTTTGTATCATGGAGATTCGCCCATTTATTATACATAGAATTTTAGGGGGGGGGTTACTTCAATGGAGATTCGAGGGGGCAACCTCCTTTGAGCAAGCTCAATACAAATAACTTCACCAACGCAGTTCTCCTCTCCACCATTTTATTATCTCTCACTGCGTGATCATGAACAACATATTTTTTATTCGAGAAGAACCAAAAATACAAGCAAGTGCTCATGGCACTGTTAAATTTTGAGCATTAATTCACAATACTCTAGGATCTTTACTGAGAGAATAACATGTACAGTATATCAATGTTAGGAACCCATGTCTTTACTTTGTTAGTATATTGTTGTTGGATGCATATGCTTTGTAAGTCGTCCTGTAGTATTTGTTGATCAATAGTTTGTGTTATTGTTGTTGGTGCATATGCTTTGTAAGTCGCCCGTAGTATTGTTGATCCATAGTTTGTAATGGCCCATGGTTTTGACCCATAGTATTGGTGCCTAGACTTAGTATATAAGTGTGTGTTGAGGCCTATGAAGGCACCGTGAAGTTATTTGTATTGAGCTTGCTCAAAGGAGGTTGCCCCCTCGAAGTGGCCTGCGATCAATATAAAAGTGATTATGAGTTCTGTCATTTCTGTTATTTTGCATATTCTTATTAATTAATTGTTGCAGGTGCTTCACATCTGGTATCAGAGCACTTTCTTGGGCTCATTGGGTGAAATTTCTGCCAATTTTTTTTTTGCATTTGTTGTAGGTTCGGATTTGGGAATAATCCCGATCCACTTACCTATGGGAAGTACTTGGGCAGAAGCCCTAAAACTAATTATGAGGAGTACCACAGGAACCCTGTAGTAGCTGGCCCATTGAGAGGACCTACCAACGAAAAGGGCAATGACCCCTACCTGATTGATTAATTCCCACCCATGAGGTAAACCAAGAGCTATCGTTTGTGGCAAAGCGGTTATCAGTTTTACCTGAGCCGTGGAGTGAGGGGTACTGCCCCAATACGAAAGCCGTCAGACAGCATTTGTGGCTGAGTGAAACCCCTGATCTGTTAGGAAGCCGCACATACCTATTAGGAACCTGTGTCAACCCTTCTCTTTACTATGTTAGTATATTGTTGTTGGACGCATATGTTTTGTAAGTCGTCCCGTAGTATTTGTTGATCCATAGTTTATATTAGCCCATAGTATTGACCCATAGTATTGGACGCATATGCTTTGTAAGTCGTCGCGTAGTATTACATGTCCCATGGTTTTGACTCATAGTATTGGGCATAGACTTAGTATATAAGTGTGTGTTGAGGTCATTGAAGGCACCGTGAAGTTAATTGGATTGAGCTTGCCCCCTCGAAGTGGCCCGTGATCAATATAAAAGTGATTCTGATTTCTATTATTTCTGATATCTCATGTATTTGCATTAATTAATTATTGTAGGTTCTTCACATCTGGTATTAGAGCACTTTCTTGGGCTCGTTGGGTGGAATTTCTGCCAAATTTTTTTTCGCATCTGTTGCAAGTTCGGATCTAGGAATAGCCCCTATCTGCTTAACTATGGGAAGTACTTGGGAATAAGCTCTAAAACTCATTGTGAGGAGTACCACAGGAACCCCAAAGTAGCTGGCCTATTGAGAGGACCTGCCAGCGAAAAGGGCAACGACCCCTACCTGATTGACTAGTTCCCACCCGTGAGGTAAACTAAGAGCTGTCGTTTGTGGCAAAGCGGTTATCAGTTTTACTTGAGCCGTGGAGTGAGGGGTACTGCCCCAATACGCAAGCCGTCAGATAGCATTGGTGGCCGAGTGAATCCCTTGAACTGATAGGAAGCCGCACATACCTGGGGTCCATATCTATTTTCAGTTGAACTGTTGCCGATCACTTCTGCTCCAGATTCAGCCGTTTTAGGTCTATTCTGAAAGTCATTCCAGATCCAGTCGCCATTTCGGATCCATCCGTTTTCGATCCCTTCCGCGCCATTGCAGATCCATCTATTGCGGATCCCTTCCGCACCGCCGTTACCGATCCATTTCTGGGAAAACAAAAAAAGCATTCCTCCATTTCGGCCATAACTCCCTTGTTTCAACTCTGTTTTCCCTGAAACTTCACTGACATCCCCGCAATCCCATTCTGCATATTTCATTCCTGAATACCCTATCCCAAATTCCACTTCCCAAGACCAAAAATCCTACATTTGTCTATTTTTAGGGTTTTCCATAACTCCTTCAATTTTCACCCAAACGCCTTCAAATTTTTCCACCGTGTTCCTTTCCTAATTCTGCTTCTTCGCCCCTCTCTACCCAATTTTCTCATTCTTTCACCCCGCTTTTGAAATCCCCATTTTTTGCCTCTCTATCCATCAGAAAGTGTCTAAAACCTACTCAAACCCCAATTACCACTCCTAGTTTTTCCCAAATCCAAATTTTCCTTTACTAAAGCAGCTTTTGTTTGTGTTTTTCTATCCATTCCCGAAAAAAAAAAAAATTCTCCTGGTTATGGTTGTCACCCGCGCAGGAGTAAAAACCATGGAGGAAGCACTTGCAGCCATCCAAACCAAAATCCAAGATTTGGATGAAAAATTTCTCAGCCTCCATATTCAGCATTCAGCCATGAACAATAATCGACAGCAAGAATCTTCTACAGCCAATGGGTTCTCTTCTTCTATCAATTTCCGTGGTCCGAAGCTTGAATTTCCTCACTTCAACGGTACTGATCCTACTGGATGGATCTATTGTGCAAATCAGTATTTCACTCTGCATAATACTTTTGATGTCCAAAAAGTTCCACTTGCATCCTTTCATTTGGAATTGGAATCCCTTCGATGGTACTGTGGGTACATCAAGGCTCATGATGAGCCAAAATGGATAGATTTTTGCCAACTCATTTTGCAACGATTTGGTCCTAGTGCTTTTGATGACTTCACCGGAGCACTCACTAAACTTCGTCAAAGTGGCACTGTGAGAGAGTATCAGACAGAATTTGAGAAACTATCCAATAACACAAAAGGATTGTCTGATGAATTCCATAGGAGTTGTTTTATCAGTGGTCTTAAGGATGAAATCCGATCACAGGTTAAAATGTTATGTCCCAACACAATGATGGAAGTCCTAGGGTTGGCTAAGTTGGAAGAAGACAAGCTTGCAGCCCAACAATGCTCCAAACCCTCTTTTGTTCCCTTCCAAAATATGGGTTCTCAACGACCTCCCATCTCGCTAGCTCCTCGACCAACTCCTATCAAGCATTTGTCTGAAACCGAGATGCAGGAACACCGAGAAAAAGGGATTTGTTATAATTGTGATGAGAAATTCACTCGGGGACATAGATGTGTTCAACAATAGCTCTATCTCTTGGATGTGGATTCTATGCCTGCCTATGAACTTGGTTAAGAAGCTCCAGATACAGTAGATGATCAGGTCGACATTCAGCACCCGCCTGTTGACACCCCATCTCAGGACGACCCACCCACGATCTCTCTCCATGATGTAACCGGTGTCACAACCCCACAAACAATGCAGGTCAGGGGATACTTCAAAAAGTTCCCTCTTACCATACTCATTAATTCTGGTAGCACTCATAACTTCATTGACCCTTGAATTGCCAAACAGGCTGATTGTTTTGTCCATCCTTGCTCCTACTTTGAAGTCATGGTTGCCAATGGGGGCACCTTACCTTGCAAGGGGAAGTGTCACAATGTGCGTATCTCTATGGAATATTATAACCTGCGCTCTGACATGTTTTCCTTTTCCTTAGGCGGATGTGATGTGGTTTTGGGCATTCAATGGTTATGCACACTTGGCCCCATATTATGGCATTTTGCTGAACTTTGGATACAGTTTTCAGTCAATTGGGCACAACACAAATTAATGGGCTTACAACCAGGGTCTCTCTGCATCATCAGTTCACATCGCCTGAAAAAAATCCTTAAGAAGAATTCACATGGTGTCATCGCTCACCTCCATTCCATTCAGATGCACCCATCAACGGTCTCCACTACTTCCTTGGATAGATATGCAGGTGTCTTTGCTGAACCAATGAGCTTGCCGCCTTTAAGAGACCTTTTCGGTAAGAATTTAGTCGCATCTACCTCTCAGCAAGAAATGATGGCTATTTTGCATGCAGTACAAAAGTGGCAGCCATACCTATTAGGGAATTATTTTTGCATCAAGACTGATCTCCAGAGTCTGGAAAATTTTCTGGAACAATGGGTCTCCTCCCCAACACACTTGAAATGGGTTATCCCTATACAATCACTTACAAGAAGGGTAAGGACAATATGGTGGCAGATGCTCCTTCTCGCACAATTAATGACCCAGTTTCTCTTACATCTCTTTCTCTGCTTGGTCCAAATTGGTTGCAATATGTTCAACAGGGCTATCTCTTCTATGAACTCCATGCTTCTTCATCAGCAGGGCACTCTGGGTTCTTCAAAATATATGATTGGAAACAATGTAACTTCTTTTCGCAGGGACTGAAAATGACAATTCAACAGAGGGTGGCTGACTGTGATACTTTCCAGGTCAACAAGGGTGAAACGAAACTCCTTTCGAGATTGCTCAAACCCTTGCCCATCCCTACACAGCTTTGGCCAACTATTTCTATGGATTTCCTAGCAGCGCTCTGGTGGTACAATACCACATCTCAAAGGACACCATATGAAGCAGTCTATGGACAGACACCACCAATTCTTCTTCCATACACCCTTATCAGCTCCCCAGTTTAGGAAATTGACTCGGTTCTTCGAAACCATGATCAAATTCTTCTCATTCTACAGGACAGACTTCACATGGCCAGAATTCTCCTGAAACAACAAGCTGATTAGCACCGTTTTGAGCGCATTTTCCACGCAACTGATAGGGTTCTTATTCATCTATAGCCTTCCAAGCAATCTTCCCTGACACTCCAAAGGCATCAGTGGCCCGAAATGCAACCCGAGGATGATACCGGGGAACCACTCCTTCATATTCGGCAAGAATTTCTCCAACCAAAGCTTTGAGGACAAAGCTTTTTCTAAGGGAGAGGGGATGTTAGGAACCCATGTCAACCCTTCTCTTTACTATGTTAGTATATTGTTGTTGGATGCATATGCTTTGTAAGTCGTCCCGTAGTATTTTTTGATCCATAGTTTATATTAGCCCATAGTATTGACCCATAGTATTGGACGCATATGCTTTGTAAGTCGTTCCGTAGTATTACATGTCCCATGGTTTTGACTCATAGTATTGGGCATAGACTTAGTATATAAGTGTGTGTTGAGGTCATTGAAGGCACCGTGAAGTTAATTGTATTGAGCTTGCTCAAAGGAGGTTGCCCCCTCGAAGTGGCCCGTGATCAATATAGAAGTGATTCTGAGTTCTATTATTTCTGATATCTCGTGTATTTGCATTAATTAATTATTGCAGGTTCTTCACAATACCTGGGGTCCATATCTATTTTCAGCTAAACTGTTGTCGATCACTGCTGTGCCGTTTCAAATCCAGTCGTTCAGATCCATTCTGAAAGCCGTTCTAGATCCATCCATTTTCAATCCATTCGGCACCGTTCATATCCCTCTGTTTCCGCTCACTTTCGGGTCGTTGTAGATCTATATGTTTCAGATCCCTCTATTTCCGCTCACTTCCGGGCCGTTGTAGATCTATCTGTTTCAGATCCATTCTCCATATCTCCCTTGTTTTCACTTCGTTTCCCTTGAAAATTTCGGGTAACCCCTATAATCCCATTCTTCATATTTCATTCCTGAGGACCCTATCCCCAATTTCACTTCCCAAAGCCCGAAATCCTACATTTGTCTATTTTTAGGGTTTACCATAACTTCCTCAGATTTCACCCAATCACCTTCAAATTTTACCACAGAGTTCCTTTTTGAATTCTACTTCTTTATCCCCCTCTACCAAATTTTCCCATTCTTTCACCCCACTTCTGAAATCCTCATTTTTTGCTTCCATATCTATTCGATAGTGTCCAAAACCTAGTCAAACCCCAATTACCCTTTAGATTTTTTCCCAAATCCAGATTTTCCTTTATTGAAGCAGTTTTTGTTTTTGTTTTTCTACCCAGTCAACCCAAAAAAACAAAAAAACAAAATTCCTGGTTATGGTTGTCACCCACGTAGGAGCAAAAACCATGGAAGAAGCACTTGCAACCATCCAAGCCAAACTTCAGGATCTAGATGAAAAATTTCTCAGCCTCCATCTTGAACATTCAACTATGAACAACAAACAGCAGTCCGAGTGTTCATCAAACAATGGGTTCTCTTCTTCCAGCAATTTCCGTGGTCCGAAGCTTGATTTTCCTTGCTTCAATGGTACTGATCCAACTGGATGGATCTATCGTGCAGAACAGTATTTCAGTCTGCATAATACTTTTGATGTCAACAAAGTTCTACTTGCATCCTTTCATTTGGAACAGCAAGCTCTTCGATGGTACTTTTGGTACATCAAGGCTCATGAAGAGCCAAAATGGCCAGACTTTTTCCAGCTCCTTTTGCAATGATTTGGTCCTAGTGCTTTTGATGACTTCACAGGAGCCCTCACTAAACTTCGCCAAATTGGCACTGTGAGAGAGTATCAAATCGAATTTGAGAAACTAGCCAACCACACTGAAGGATTGTCTAATGACTTTTACCGGAGTTGTTTTATCAGTGTTCTAAAGGATGCCATCCACTTTGAGGTCGAAATGTTCTGTCCCAACACAATGATGGAAGCCCTAGGGTTGGCTAAGTTGGCAGAAGATAAGATTGCAGCCCAACAACACTCCAAGCCCACTTTTGTTCCCTTCCGAAGTATGGGTTCTCAACAACTACCCATACCGCAGGCTCCTCGACCAACTCCTATCAAGCGTTTATCTGAAACAGAGATGCAAGCTTGCAAAGAAAAGGGGCTTTTCTATAATTGTGATGAGAAATTCACTCGGGGACATAGATGTGTTCAGCAAAAGCTCTATTTCTTGGATGTGGATTCTCTGCCTGCCTCTAAAATTGATGACGAAGATCCAGAAACAATGGATACTCAGGTCGACATTCAGGAACCGCCTATTGACCCTCTATCTCAGGATGACCAGCCAGAGATATCTCTACATGCTTTAGCTGGAATCACCACCCCCCAAACAATGTGGGTCAGGGGTTACTTCAAGAAGCTTCCTCTTACAATACTCATTGATTCTAGTAGCACTCATAATTTCATTGACCCTTGGATCGCCAAACAAGATGATTGTTTTATCCATCCTTGCTCCAACTTTGAAGTCATGGTTGCCAATGGGGGCACCTTACCTTGTAAAGGGAAGTGTCGAAATGTGCGTATCTCTATGCGAGATTATACCTTGCATTCTGACATGTTTTCCTTAACCTTAGGCGGATGTGATGTGGTTTTGGGCGCTCAATGGTTACGCACACTTGGCCCTATCTTATGGGATTTTGCTGAACTTTGGATGCAGTTTTCCCTCAATGGACAAAAACACACATTGACAGGATTACAACCAGGGTCTCTCAGCATCATCATATCACATTGCATGGAAAAACTCCTCAAGAAGAATTCACATGGTGTCATCGCTCAGATCCATTCCATTCAGATGCAACCATCAGTGGTATCCACTACCTCTTTGGATCTACAACAAATTCTGGATCGATATACAAGTGTCTTTGCTGAACTAGTGGTATTGCCACCTTCAAGGCCAGAAGACCATCGTATTCAGCTCCTTCCTAGCAGTGTTCCTCTCAACATCAGGCCCTATCACTACCCATTTCACCAAAAAACGGAGATTGAAATGTTCGTTCGGTACTTATTGAAGGAAGGTATTATTCGCCCAAGTACTAGTTCCTTTTCTTCTCCAGCTCTTCTTGTCCGCAAAAAAGATGGTTCATGGCGCCTCTGCATTGACTTTCGAGCACTTAATCACCTCACCATCAAGGATAAGTTTCCAATTCCTGTTGTTGATGAGCTTCTTGATGAGCTTCATGGGGCTCAATTTTTCTCCAAGTTGGATCTTCGTTCTGGGTATCATCAAATTCGGGTTCATGAGGATGATATTGCTAAAACAGCTTTCCACACAGATGATGGCCATTATGAGTTTTTGGTCATGCCCTTTGGCCTCACTAATGCTCCTTCCACGTTCCAGGCCTTAATGAATAAAATATTTCAGCCCTACTTGCGGAAATTCATTCTGGTATTCTTTGATGATATCCTCATCTGCGGTAAAACATGGGATGAACATCTCTAGCATCTGGATCTTGTCATGCAACTTTTCTCTAACCATCATCTCCACGCGAATCATTCTAAAAGTGTTTTTGGATAAAAGGAAGTTGAGTATCTCGGGCACATTATCTCAGCACAAGGGGTTTGCATGGATCCTGCCAAAATTAATGCCATGAACAATTGGCCGCATCCTTAGACACTCAAGAGCCTTCATGGTTTTTTGGGGTTGACTGGCTACTACCGCAAGTTTGTCAAGGACTATGGGAAGATTGTAGCTCCATTAACTGCTCTATTGAAAAAGGATGCTTTTACATGGACACATGCTACTCAGTGTGCATTTGACAAACTAAAACAAGCTATGTGTACTACACCTGTTCTAGCTATGCCCAATTTTTCCAAGCCCTTCACTATTGAGAGTAATGCTTGCAACAATAGACTTGGTGTTGTTCTCCTTCAAGATGAACACTCCATTGCGTTCACCAGCAAATCCCTTTCAGGTAAGAATTTAGCTGCCTCTACATATGAGAAGGAAATGATGGCTATTTTGCATGCAATACAGAAGTGGCGACCATACCTATTAAGGAATCATTTCTGCATCAAGACTGATCACCAAAGTATAAAATATTTCTTAGAATAGCGTGTCTCCTCCCCAGCACAACAGAAATGGGTTAGCAAACTCATGGGTTATGACTATGAGATCACTTACAAGAAGGGTAAAGACAATATAGTGGCAGATACTCTTTCTCGCACATTTGATGCCCAAGGTTCTCTTTCAGCTATTTCTATGCCTATTCCAAATTGGTTGCAATTTGTTCAATAGGGTTATGTCAATGACTCTTTCTTATCTCAAATCATCCAATGCTTGACCAACAACCCTTCTGCTGTACCACATTACTCTTGGGATGGTGCTTCTATGAGATACAAGGGTCGTCTGGTGCTTCCCCAGAGCATAGATCTTTAACAGGATGTCGTCTATGAACTCCATGCTTCTCCATCGGTAGGGCACTTTGGGTTCCTCAAAACGTATGAACGGGAATGGCGTAACTTCTTTTGGCAGGACATGAAAAGGACAATTCAACAGATGGTGGCTGAATGTGATACTTGCCAACGCAATAAGGGTGAAACAACACTCCTTCCAGGATTGCTCGAACCCTTGCCCATACCTACACGGATTTGGACAAATATTTCTATGGATTTCATTGAAGGGATCCCTAAATCTGGCGGGAAGACAGTGATTCTCGTTGTGGTTGATTTCCTCTATAAATATAGTCATTTTTGTGCTCTCATCCATCCCTATACAGCCTTCTCAGTCACTCAAATTTTCCTGGACCAGATCTTTCGTCTTCATGGCATCCCTTCTTCCATTGTCTCAAATCGTGATGCGACTTTCACCAGTCATTTTTGGACATAACTATTTCGCCACACTGGCACCAAATTGAAGATGAGTTCAGAGTATCACCCACAAACAGATGGTCAGACTGAAATTATCAATAAATGCTTGGAAACTTATCTTCATTGCTTCACCTTTGAACAACAACATCAGTGGGCAAAGTGGCTCCCTCTCGCTGAATGGTGGTACAATACCTCTTACCACATTGCCTCTAAAATGACCCCATATGAAGCAATCTATGGTCAGGCACCTCCAGTTCTTCTTTCATACACCCCCAACAGCTCACCAGTTCAGGAAGTTGACATGGTCCTTCGAAACCGCGATCAGATTCTTCGCATTTTGTGGGACAATCTTCACATGGAAAGAAATGGCATGAAGCAACAAGCTGATCAGCACCATTCTGAGTGCACTTTTCAAGCAGGCGATATGGTTTTTCTTCGTCTCTATCCATACAAGCAATCCTCCCTGAAAATCAAAGGGGGTCATAAGCTTGCTCCAAAGTTCTATGGGACATATCAGATTCTTCAGAAGATTGGGTCCGTTGCTTATAAATTGGAACTTCCTCCTTCTTCCCACATTCATCCAGTATTTCATGTCTCTTGTCTGAAGAAAGTTCTTGGCATCAACATCAGTGGACAAACTATTTTACCCGAACTGGATAATGAAGGATCCATCCTTTTGGAGCTGGAGGCCATCCTCAATCGGCGCACTCGTCAGCTTTTCTCTCGCTCTATCACAGAGATCTAAATTCCGTGGCACGGCATACAACCAGAGGATGCTACATGGGAACCACTCCTGCAGATTCAACAACAATTTCCACATCTAAAGCTTTGCGGACAAAGCTTTTTTTAAGGGGGAGGGGATGCTAGGAACCCATTTCTTTACTTTGTTAGTATATTGTTGTTGGACGCATATGCTTTGTAAGTCATCCCGTAGTATTTGTTGATCAATAGTTTGTGTTATTGTTGTTGGCGCATATGCTTTGTAAGTTTCCCGTAATATTGTTGATCCATAGTTTGTAGTGGCCCATGGTTTTGACCCATAGTATTGGCACCTAGACTTAGTATATAAGTGTGTGTTGAGGCCTATGAAGGCACCGTGAAGCTATTTGTATTGATATTGCTCAAAGGAGGTTTCCCCCTCGAAGTGGCCTGCGATCAATATAAAAGTGATTCTGAGTTCTGTCATTTCTGCTATTTCGCATATTATTATTAATTAATTGTTGCAGGTGCTTCACAATAAATGCATATCAATCATCACAAGAATCAAAAGCATGAGAGACAAGAGACACAGAGTTTCCGTGGGGAAAACCCTAAGGTGAAAAACCCCACAACTTCCTTAGAGATAGATAGAGCAATGGCTCAACCAAAATACAACCAAAATACACTAAGATAGTCTCCTAGTAGCAGATGATCCTCCTCCTCACTAGTGCGCCACTTTCTGAGTGAGAGAAGTATGAGTTTCTGAGTGATCAAATATAGATCTCCCGATCTCTATTTATACTTAACCTGTTTGCCTAGTGACACTATGGGGCCGACTTGTCTAGCTAGGTACATCCACAATATAATATATATTTCAGGGCCGACCCCACACATGGTGGTCTAATAACCCATCGGCAAGTACACACACTTGCGACACTTGTCAATACACATGATGACACTTCCTTATAGAGGAATAACACATCTCTTATAAGGGTACAATAAATATATATGAAATACATAGATCAAATACATTCCGAAGTTACATAGACATCAACACTCCCTTTTAACTAGGAAGGTATTTCTCGACATAGATCTGCTAGCACAAGTTTTATTCTCAGGATCATCGTCATCATCATCATCACTGTTGCTACTATTTCAACCAATCTCTGAATATACTCGTCATAGGAAGTTCTACAGAGCCAGTCCTTTTTCATACTGGATGTAGGCCATACTGTGGAATCCTCAGGACTTATTACATGCATCACAAAACCTAGCGGTAGTATCCTAGGCTATACGAGCACATAGCTATACTTGCTGGATCTCCCAGGAGCACATTACATGTGACCCATCACAAAACCTGGCTGAAGCATCCCAGGCTATTACGAGCACACAACTCTACCTGTCGAATCTCCTAGGAGCACATTACATGTGATCTCACCACAAAACCTAGCTGAAGCATCCCAGGCTGTTACGAGCACACAGCTCTACTTGTCGGATCTCTCAGGAGCACATTACATGTGGTCCACCACAAAAACTGGCTGAAGCATCTGAGGCCTTTTTCATCCTGTCCAAATCTCCTAGGAGAAAATTACATGTGGTCATGGAAAAACCTGGCTGAAGCATCTGAGGCATTTTTCATCCTGTCCAGATCTCCCAGGAGCAAATTACATGCCATAAGACAAAACCTCGCAAGAGCATCTCAGGATGTTACGGATACACAACTCCGACCTAAAGATCTCCCAGCGCACAAATTACATGTCCTCCCAGAGCAATGTCTCGAAAGAGCATCCCAGGTTGTTACGGGTACACAAATCCGACCTATAGGATCTCCTAGACATGCTCATCCGCACAACCTGATCCACGGCCACAAAGTATCATCCTGATACTCACCATACATCATCCTAATGTACACATGATCATCCTGATCATCATCACTGCATCGTCCTGATGCATGTCATCTGGAGAAGCTCGTCATCCACGATCATCCTGATCATACAATGCATCCACCTGATGCATACCAAGTATCTACCTGATACATATCACCATACACAGTGTATACACCTAATACATAGATATATGATCCACACAATGTATCCATCAACATACATGATCTACCTGATCATACCTGATATATATCAACATACATGATCTACCTGATCATACAATGTATCCACCTTATACAAATACAGATACATGGTTCAAGCATCCAACATGATGCATATACAAAATACATATAAATGATCCAACTGATCATATCCAGCATCCAACATGATGCATACATACACAAATGATCCAACTGATCATACAAAGCAGAAACTAGAACATCATCCTGATGCTCATCATCCAACGCTTACATCCACAGCCATGTGAAGGATCCCCCTTCCACCATGCTAGGAATGGCTACAACAAATGTCTCCATCACTTCTTCCTCGAAGTGTCGTCGATCCGAAGAACACCAAGCCTCTCTCTGATGTACTTGAACTTCACTCTGGCTAGTGACTTCATCAACACATCTGCAATCTACTCAACTATCGCAACAAATAGGAGCTTCACTGCTCCTCTCTGCACCATATCCATGATATATTGATATTTGATCTCTATGTGTTTCGACCTGTCATGAAACACTGGGTTCTCATATAGCTTCACACAACTTTGGTTATCACAGAAGATACCAGTAGCATCCAATGGGAGATCAAATAACTCAGACAGTAGCTTTCGAAGCCATACTGCCTAACAACTAGCTGAACAGGATGCAACATACTCTACCTTAGCGTTACTCAGTGCTACGTAGGACTGCTTCCTGCTAAACCAAGAGATCACACCTGATCCCATATTGAAGCAGCACCCAGATGTGTTGTTCCTATCTGCAGCACTGCCTGCCCAACTTGAGACAACATAACCTTGCAGGTTAAAATTTTGATTCGCTTCATACTTGAGCCCATAAACAACTGTACCCTTCAGGTACCTCAGAATATCCTTTATAGCAACCAGGTGAACCCTCCTCGGATCCATCAGGAACTGGCTCAATGTGTTCACCGCAAAGCAAATATCTGGTCTCGTGTTCGTCAGGTACATCAAGGACCCAATCATCTGATGATACATAAAGACATCAACCGACTCAGATGAAGCATCACATAGAAGCTTTAGATTCGATGCCATAGGTGTGGCCATGGCCTTGCAATCCATCATCCCGAACCTCTTTAGGATATCTACAGTATACTTCCCTTGTCCAAGGAAGATCTCATCTGTACTCTGCCACACCTCCATACCTAGAAAATAGTGCATCAGTCCGAAGTCCTTCATATCGAACTCGGCCGCAAGCTTCCTCTTTGTATCGAAAATCAATCTTTCATCTCCTGCTACAAATAAGTCATCCACATACAAGAGTAGAATCACAGGAGTCCCTTCCTCAACTTTGTAGTAAGGGTTGGAATCCGCTTTACTCTTGGTAAAGCCCAAACTAGATAGGAAAACGTCCATCCTACCATACCAAGTTCTGGGAGCTTGCTTCAAGCCATACAAGGCTTTCTTCAATCTACACACATGTGACTCCCTGTCATGTGTTTCAAAACGAAGTGGCTACTCCACATACACTTCCTCTTCGACTACACCATTCAAGAAGGCAGTCTTGACATCCATCTGGTGTATCTTCCATTTCATCGTTGTAGCCAGGGCAAGTACTGTTCTGATGTAAGTGTACCTGGCTATAGGAGCAAAAGTTTCTTCATAGTCTATTCCCTCTTTTTGAGAGAAGCCACGAGCTACGAATCTTGCCTTGTATTTCTCTATGCTACCATCTGCAGCATGCTTGATCTTGTAGATCCATTTGGAAGTCACAACAGACTTCCCTTCAGGCCTTGGGGAAACATCCCAAATATCATTCTTCATGATTGACGGATCATGGCATTCTTCCATTACTTCATCCCAGATCCTGGGAACTTCAATATCTTCAAAATATAACTTTGTTCCTGGAACAAATGTTGTAGTCATTCTTTTGTAGGTAATGGTATACGATCTTTCCTACAAGACACGTTAAATTGCATGATTAGAAACATCTCATAGTTTCATAACAAAAACTTACACATAATAATATATGTCATACAGTCATGCAATTATTTTAGCCAATGCTTCAATACAACATTTATCCATATCCCGTAACTTTCTAGATGCCTTCCAATCTCTACCAGAACATTGTTCAGAGTGTGCACAACTCCCAACATGTCAGCAAAGAGGTTTCATTCTAGATAAGTAGCAATGGAATGTTGTACAGTACCATAGGCCACTTACCCATTACTTGCATATTAGTAGTATCTTGTTCATCAATGCAATTATTGTAATATGCATAATACACAACCTAAGTCTATGAACATAAGAATATACATCACTGAATAACATTATTTTAAACAAACAGAATATACAAGAAACGACAATTCAAATACTTATCTTTGTTTGTTTGTTGGGTGGACTCACTCTGAATCTCTGCTTCCTTGTAGGAGTTGCTGGATTCCTATTTTGAAGTAACTTCTTCTACACTTTTCTGTTGTGAATTGTAAGGAGTGGTGAACTCCCTCTTAATTCCTGAATCACTGCATAACTTCTTGAAGTCACCTGAAGTGAATTCTCCACCATTTTCGGATCTTAATGTTTTGATCTTCTTATTAGTTTGGTTCTCCATCAAGGTTTTGAATTCCTTGAATTTATCAAATACTTCATCTTTGTTCTTCAAGAAGTAAACCCAAGTCTTCCTGGAGAAGTCATGAATGAAAGAGACATAGTAAACATACCCACTCAGAGAACTGGATGACATCGGACCGCATACATCGAAGTGGATAATTTCCAAGATACCTTTTGCCTTGCTTTCACTGCTTGGGAAAGCCTTGCTTGCAATTGGAAGTGCCCTATAGTGCATATGAGCAAGTCTTCTATGCCAAAGTTCACTTGGCTCCATGGATTCATGCACCATGGCATGTTCATGTTGTCCCTTTAGTTTATACAATCCTCCCTCTTGCTCTCCAATCACTACTGCATCATCAATAGTTTTACCATTTGGCCACATTACGACTTGGCCATCCACAAATGCAACCCTCATACCTTTTGCGGATATGGAGAGTAGATTCTTCTTGAGCCCAGGTACATCCAAAACATCTTTCATCTTCAAAGACTTCCCAGAGTCTAGATTGTAGGAGGCCTCACCACATCCTTTGATAGGGTAGTGGTAGTCATCCCCAAGTTTTACCTTATGGGGTGACTCATGTTTATATAGATTAGCAAAGGATTCCTTAAACCCAATCATGTCTTTGGAAGCCCCACTGTCAATTAACCAATCATTACAACCATGAGAGATAGTACATGTGAGAGCAGAGATTAGAACATACTCTTCTTCACTTGATGAGTTATCATCATCACTTTCTGCTCTGGCCTTCTTCTTGGGAGGGTCATCATCCTTGACAGCATGAGCATGATACCTTCTTTTGCTGCCCTTCTTCTTCTTGTTGAAGTTGTTGTTGTCCTTCTTGTTCTTGGGACAATTTATGGCAATATGTCCCTTTTCATTATAGGTGAAGCATATTCTTCTTTCTTTATAGTGATGTGAAGATTTCTTGGAGTGAGATGGCTCTCTCTTGGACTTCCCTTTCTTGGTGTGAGCTGTGAGAGCTTGATCTTCATTCCCCATCTTTTCTTCTCGTGCCACAAGCCTTGCTTCTTCTTGTGAGCATTCTTCCTGTAGTCTGCTGAAGGATACTAACTTCTTCCTTGCACAGATTCCTTGAATAAAGGAGTCCCATGACCTAGGTAGGCCATTCAGAGTGGTCATGACAACTTCACCATTCCCCACCATTTCATCCACTACTTCTAGTTGTTCCTTGATCTGGGAGACCCTAGAAAAATAAGATTGAATGGATTCTCCATTCTGAAGTTTTACCCCTTTCAATTGGTTCCACAGAGTCATCTTCTGATTTATGTTCTTTCCTTCAAATAGCTTGGATAATGAATCAAACATCTCTTTGGGTGTCTTCAGAGATGACACATGGGGGATGAGATGGTCTTTGATAGAATCAACAATGATTCTCTTTGCCTTGACCAAGTTCTTCTTATGCAAAATCTTAGCATCTTCATCCTCTGGGATAGGTATGTCTTCTTTTACATATGAGTCCAACTCATTCTCTTCCAGGATTAACCCAAATCCTATATTTCCAGGCTCGGAAGTTATCAACCCCTTCAAGCTTCTCAATCTTGGTGTGGTGAGACATCTTAAGGAGTACTTCAAATGGAAATAGAAAAGATTTAGGTCTTACCACTTGAATTGCTGAAAACTGGATTTGGTCTCGGATTAGGGTTTGTCGAAAAAACCCTAAAAATTCAAAATGTGAATTTCAACTTTTTGAAAGGACAGAAAGATGCGCCTTGATGAGCTGATCAACCTGGTGTACTTAGAAATTGAGATCTGCAAAGCTACACCCTTCAAAATTGGCTTTTTGTCTTCCCAGGTTCACTAGAGAGAGCCCTGAATTAGGGTTTGAGTTTCCTGGAGATCTACTTAGCCAAAAATATCTATCCAAAGCTCTAAACTTCTATTTTTGCAAGGTGCTTCCAGCTATGTCTTCAGATTCCAGAAATTCCTATTTTTGTGGAAACCCTAATTTTTGGGGCCAAATCTGAAAATGCTCAGAATTGAATTATGACTGGACATATAGATTCTCCTTGATGAGTAGAGTCAATTTATTATACTTATTTTTTAAAATCTGTGGAGAGAAACCCAATAAACAAGAAACACTAGTTTACGTCACTGCACAGTGTCTTCTTCTCAGGTTAGCTCTGATACCATGTTAAATTTTGAGCATTAATTCACAATACTCTAGGATCTTTACTGAGAGAATAACATGTACAGTATATCAATGCATATCAATCATAACAAGCATGTCAATCGTCACAAGATCAAAAGCATGAGAGACAAGAGACACAGAGTTTCCATGGGGAAAACCCTAAGGTGAAAAACCCCACAACTTCTTAGAGATACAGAGAGCAATGGCTCAACCAAAGTACAACCAAAATACACTAAGATAGTCTCCTAGTAGCAGATGATCTTCCGCCTCACTAGTGCACCACTTTCTGAGTGAGAGAAGTATGAGTTTTCGAGTGATCAAATAGAGATCTCCCGATCTCTATTTATACTTAACCTGTTTTCCGAGTGACACTATGGGGCCGACTTGTCTAGCTAGGTACATCCACAATATAATATATATTTCAGGGCCGACCCCACACATGGTGGTCTAATAACCCATTGGCAAGTACACACACTTGCGAAACTTGTCAATACACATGACGACACTTCCTTATAGAGGAATAACATATCTCTTATAAGGGTACAATAAATATATATGAAATACATTCCGAAGTTACATATACATCAACAGGCACAATAAAAAATATATCATCAAATTTGATCAAGATATAGATCACCAGTGTTGTTCAAAATCCTTCTTCAAGGATAGTATTCTCTTAGAAAGGGAGCATAGAGAAAAGTCAAACAATGCTTCTTGAAGGATGGCATTTCATTCATGAAGATCCAAACTAGACAATACATGTTTGAATTTATTATTATGGTTGAGGGTACCCTTGGGATTTGTCAATCGAATCTTTCTCTAACATAGAATTGATTAATGGGTGTATATTTATTGGATTGGATGTTGAAGTGATACAAAGTTTTTTATAAAATCTGTAAAATAAGGTGCAAGAGAACATTAAATTAGAGATTTAATATTATTTATGATATTTACATTGATTTATGTTTATATTTACATTTATTATACTCTATTTTTGAGTTGTAGTTTATCTATATTTTTTTTATGTATATTTAAGTTGAGTTATAATACTTTTTGGTGGTATCTTTGTCATTGTAGATTGAAAAAAACTGACTTTTGTTGGAATCAATTTAATATTGAGAAGGGGGGATTAGTCAGTATTAGCACAATTATTAGTAGATTTTACCTTCTTTAGAATATTATCCTTTACATAATATTTATCTTCTCTTATGCATCAATAAATAAACATTCACCCACATATGCACCACATCATCAACACATGACACACAAAATTTTTATGTGGAAACCCAAATGGGAGAAAACCATGGAATGCTTCTTTATAGTAAGAAAGAATACATTCGAGGAAGCACCAACTTCCTGTGTTTACCAGCAGGAATTGGAAGGAGGCACCAACCCCCTATGTTTTCCCCAACACCAATTAGAAGGAAGAACCGACCCCTTGTCGCTTTGTTTTACAACAACCAACCTAAAGGAATTTGTGACTCCCTGCCTCCTTGTTGTTTTACAAGCACCAGCCTGAAGGAAGCTCCAACTCCCTGTCTCCGTTCCCCATCCGACCACCCTGATGTCCAATATATTTTTATTCCTTGTTGATCTTCAACTCTTCGCACTTCTTCAGGTCTTATGATAGTGATTATGTCTTATGCTACCTTCGTATGCAGACTATACTTCTGTTACTATGCTGGATACATCACTTGAATTCTCATTCCTCTCAACTCGCAATTATGCTGATGACTTACTTCATGTACTGTGTGCTCTGCTGATTCTGTAGTCTACGTTTTTGGTTCAATGATCTGTTCTTTGTGACTGTGATGATCAACTGTTACTTTGCTTTCAATTGATAGTTTATTGTTTAGAAATGAAGCACTAGTAACAAAAGGAACTTCGCACTTTCTGATGTGTCCATTCTATTTAGGTGTTGTAGTCTCTCAGATAATCTACGATGTCCTATGCATCAGATAATTGGTCCATTCAATTTAATGCACTTGTCTTAGATCATTTGCATCGTGATGCACTATCAAGTTATGTTGATGTTTTGTTGTTGTGCATCAGATGAAGTCTTCAACTTCGCACACTTTCACTTCCGTCCATATGCATCAGCTAGACATCAGTGCAATATATGATAAACTTTGGTTTTGTCTCTGCACTTCTGTCTCTTCAAATTTTGTGACTATCAACATGATGAATGTGATACTTCCTTTGAGATATCCAACACTTGCCCATTATTCAGTATCTCTTTCTTTCAGTGTTTGCGCAATTGTCACAGGTCTACAACATCTTTTTGCGCACCATCAAAACTTTGTTCTGCTGCATGTGTGCATTTGGCTCTTTGCTAGATCATTTTTTTATTTCCATGAGCCCCTTAATGCCCCGAAAAAACACAGAAACTTTCACACAAAATGCTTATATTCTTCATGTCAATCTTACTCCAAATCTTCAACTTGCATCTATATTTATACATGTCCTGTACGGATTGTATGTTCATAAGTTGGTCGTGGCATCCCTTCTTCCATACTTCATGGATTGTGCATATGATATTGATGTATCAAGCGCCCTCAAGGTCCACAACTTAGTGGAACTTTACACATCGGTGGTGTAACATAGTACTCTTGATGTACCATTGCCTTACGGTATGTGCACAATATTCCACTTCATCTTGATCTGTCCATGAAATTTTCTATATCAACATTTGTGGGTAATGCGCCATTGTGATATCAATACTCTGCATAATCTACGCATTCTCCAGCATTATGAACCGTGCTTCATCATTTCATTTGGGTGATGCGCCCTTGGTGTATTGATACTTTACAGATTCTGCGCATACTCCAACTTTTACTTCTTCCTTGTCATCACTTGTGGGACTTGAGCACTTGTTGTTCATCGGCTGTGGAATTTGCTCATATATGATCTTCAACCGTTGTACCATTCTAGGAGCTTGTGCATGTTCCACTTACTGAAAGCATCTTCTGATTGGCTATGCTTGTGCGATTTCAAGTTTGTTCGGCCATCTGTTGTTCCTTTATTCTTGCATACTCCCAACCTTCAAATAAACAATGCTTAGGTTTGCTTGCTTGCTTGTCCATTTGTTCAACCAACTTCTTAGCAGTTTAAGAACCAGTGTACCATTTTCCAACCAACTCCTTCAATTTTATGGCATGAAAGAGTATGGCTTGGTGGACTTGATTTCTACGTAAGATCGACATGATGTAGGATCCATTACTTGTGTTTCTTCTTGAACTGGATCTTCATCAAGTATCTTCTAGATCTACATGATGTATATATAATCTTATGTACTTCTTCAAAATTCACCTGCAAGATGTATCCTTGATGCACTCTTAGATATACTCCAAATTTTCTTGAGTGTTGTATCCTTGATATACATATTCAGAAAGAACGCACTCTTAGATACACTCCAAAGTTGCTTGAGTGTTGTATCCTTGATATGCATCTTCGACAGAATGAACTCTTAGATATATTCCAAATTTGCATACATATCTATCACCTTCACCATTTGCACATATACTTCTAGTGTTCATGATTTCTTCATCATTCGCATATACTACCTCAAAGTGGCTTCATCATGCTTCTGTTGGAATGTTGTATCCACTTTGAATTAGGCTGGTATCAATGATTCATACTGAATCAGTTGACATCCTCTTTGACAATGGATGACAGTTAAACACTTGACATCCTCTTCAGTTGACATCATTGACAACCAATGCTCAACAGTCTCCCAGTCAAACACTTGATATATTCTTCAATCAAACACTTGACATCAATGACAACCAATGCTCAACAACTTTTGAGATGTTGGGTCCTAAACACAATGTACACTTGCTTTGATATAAACCGTGCAAGAGTCATCGTAAATGTTGCTAAAACTTTTATGCATATATTCTATTTCCACATGCAATAAGAGGTGCAGATACATTGTTAGAAGCAAAAGGTGATTTTATTCAATAGGATGCATTGCATATTTTAAAAACCATTAACAACAATGTTGAGGTTAAAGAGAGAACTAGTTTCGATTGTAATAATGGAGATAAATTATTCTACATGATCATAATGGTTAGGATTTATTCTCAGTAAAGTCATATTTTACATATAGATGTTCAAATTACAAAGATTCCATTACCAAAGGTTTTGTGACAATTGTTCTTCAGAATTTAAGCTCGGAAGGCATGTATCTTGGCCAATAAAAATAATACAGGATTTCAATACATATTCAATCTTAATTGTTGAAGTCATTAAAAAATTTAAAGGTCATGGTAACCAATGGTTGGATGGGCACGAGAGAAAATAAGCATAACTAAGAAGGGCCACCTTGCAGCGTCTAAAGAAGAACGAGAAAAAATGGAGAAATTTTTTGATAGTGGGAATGATGTTGATGAATGAGACTTTATTTGAGTGATTCTACCTTAAATATTTATTAAAAAGTGCAGTGGTTGTTGTCTTTTGTATTTATTTTATGTCACCTCTTCAATCTTTCTATAACTGAGAAGTGCTACCTTGCAGCATCTAAATAAGAATGAGAACAAATGGAGCATAATGTTGATAGTGTGAGTGATGTTGATGAATGAGACTTTATTTGATTGATTCTACCTTATATTTATTAAAAAGTACAATGGTTGTTGTATTTTGTATTTATGCTAAGTCATCTCTTCAATCTTGCTATATTTAGCAATAGGTGTCAGAATGAGATTATGCATACACATACAAAAACAATATCTTGGAAACTATAAATTAATCTTGGATTTAGACATTATATACACATTAAGAATAAAAAATTAAAATATCAAAATCTAAATACACATTTGATATGTCATTTTTTGGGATTATCCGTGAAGTGTAATTCATTAATCTATGACCTATACCCATGAGTATAGTCACAACTGACCAATTTCTCATGGTTTTGAATGGTCCATTTAGCACTCATTGCATCGGGTGATGCTCGCAGGGGTGAAGAAGTGGGATTGAGACTACGAAATGAATTGCATAGCATCAATAATCACTTCCAGGGCTTGCACATGGTAATTAGATATTGAAACTTTGCTAATTGAAATTCAGACATTTGGAATAAAAAATCACATTTTGGAGAATAAAAATTGCATTTTTGGAATTGGAAAACACACATTTTGAATAAAAAATCGTATTTTTTGGGTTCAACATTATTCAAAATTGGCACTTTGGAATTAAAAACACACTTCTGAAAACCAAAATTAAAACTTTTAGAACCCAAATTTTGACTTTACAAATGTTGACATTGACACTTTTAGAATTGAAATTCATATTTTTAAGTCTAGAATCTTCTTTATTAATACAAATTTAATGAAATAGGGGTTTTATGAGTTGTGCAATGTGTTAGGTGCCCATTATGGAAAATAGATGATTGGATGACACAAATCCAAATACACAAGAAGAAGAACCACAAAGACAAAGAGAGATAGGCGTTGTGCACACAATTCTCATTAATCAAATGTATTTTTATACAATGAGAATAACTCTTGGGTTTGTATTCCCAATATGTCTCTTGGACTTCCCATGAATATTGACTAGTGTTGACATATTAGGTTCCAACAAAACCTCCCTTAATACGATGGGTTGTATATGAGTCCAAGAAAAGAGATCTAAATAAATAGAACTAGATAGCTATCAGCTACTGAACATTTCCAACTTGGAAATCTAAATTTGCCAAGCAAGTTAGAAGAAGATGACATCTCTTGATAAGTATAAGTTCACTCTGAAGTGGTTGTTTTAGATGACCAAAAAACAAAAGGGATAGCAGAAGCTAAAGTATTCTACTAAGTCAATGGTTTAAGGCTAACCACAAACTCTCAAACTTGAAGACAACTATGTTTCTCACGTAGAGGTTATATCTAGAACTTGACACAAAGGCTTAATGGTTCGTTGGAAAGTTGTGGTTTGGGGACCACCATATGATGTATAGAAAAAGCTAAAGTATTCTACTAAATGGGTAGTTTTAGGATGACCACAAAATATGGAGCTCAAATGAACATGGTTCTGACTTGGTTTAGGTTCTTTTGTTCTAGCTCACTTGTTTCTAACAGTCTGTCGTTCCCCCCCCTGTCAGGAAAAACGTGAGGATTGGAAAGTATCATGGTGGTTATGAGTGTCAAATCTAGACAAATAATAACACGAACTCATGAGTACTCTTGAGCATGGCTCTTTGTTGTCTTTTGGCTACATCTTTGAATCCGACCTCCAAAACTGGTTGTGGCTCATGCTTGCTTGTTCTGGATTACTTGAGGAAGGCCATGAATTCTTGTTGTTAGAATGATAAGGATTTGAAACTTGAAGCCTAACATAATGTTCCCCCTATTAGGTACAACATAAGAAGCAGTAAAAGTTTCTACTACAAGCTTCAATATTGCAAGTTTCTTTATTGTCGAACATCTATCAAAAGATTGGTTATGGTTCCTACAATGCTAAAAAGGATGAAGATCGAAACATTGATCTTTCACTTAGCCAACTTGATCACAATATTAGAATCTAGAACTCTGAACATGTTGTACATATAAATTTTGGGCAAAAGAATGAATTAATCTTTAGGTTTTTTTCTTTTATACATTATTTAGAATTACTTTTCAAACTTAAAATTGTTGTCCTTTTCTCAGTTTAGGGAAAAAATAGCTTGTCCGATTTTTATTTTTATTTTTTTTTCGACATTTTGGTGCACTTGTTTTCATGCCACACCGGTGCAGACATATGTGAAACACACTGACAATACAACAATTTTAAAAACCCATTATGTAGTGCGTGTATAATTAGGACGCATCGGTGTGCTTCTATGTTTGAAACGCACCGGCATGAATTATGTTGTAAAAGTGCATGTAGAAATATCTGTTATCAAATGTAGTAGATATTTTTCACTGCGGGAGATTTTACGGATGTTCTTTCATGGTGCATTTATAGTTGTTGCACACTAGTGTGTTTTGTATATGTGAGCACACTGATGCATGTATATATGAATAAATGAACTGGTTTAATTTGAAAATCCTTTGGTTTTATCTGTCCACTAAAAATGATATATTCATCTCAAATGCTCTTTTAGTATTTAACCACACCAATTACAATATTTCATGGTATATATATGTTTCTTAAACTCACCTTATTCTTACAAAATGGTTTCCAAAGTATATTGGAAGTTAAATTGTGATATAGTTCTTGAAAATATTTTAGAACTGTAGAGACGTGTAATGATTGTTGATTTGGATCAAATGCGGGGAGAAAATTTTGTAGTATCAAATGACCAATTCTCCAGATTCCATATCATTCCATCCTGTTCAAAGTTCAACGAGTTCTCCCTTTCCATCCCTAGTAAGTTCAGGTTTTATTTATATTTTGCTATTTATTTGAATTTATGTTACTTATCCATGTGAAACTAAAAACTGATTTATTCTTTATTGCAGGATCTTGATTCAGGTTCGAGTTTGGATGCAAAAGGCATTCCACCAGTTTCAAAACATCGTAAGCTCTTATCAGGAGCAAGATATCACAAGAAGCGCGTGGATGAAAATGCGAAGCCTCTTTACCCTACCAATTGTAACATGCCATCTTCAAGCCACCATCCTGATTCATCAACAATAATTCGTTGTGAGATGAAACTCTTTTATGACACCCTAGTAGTTTGTGGTTGTTCAAAATATCAAGGCTCGAAGGAGAACCCTCGGTATGTCACACTCACCCATTAAACCAATGATAGATTACCCAATGTTGATGGTCTAATACCCCCTACTGCAATAAAAAATCCAATAGGTGATATAGAAAATACACGTAGGAACACTTCCGTATGCTCATTTTTGGAAACATTGTAAGTCAAAACAAATATGTATCATCCTAAATTAACGAACCCCTATGCTTATGTTCATTCAACTAAAATTTATAGTAATCCAAAGTATTATATGAATTCCACCCAACCCATATCTACTAGAAGATCCAAAAAGTTGCATTAGTTGAGAGAAAAAATGTCTAGGTACACACATAGGTCCGTCCAATTATTGGAGGGTGGCAATTATTTCTCCCTTCCTATGAATTTTCAAATTAAATATCAAACTTCTTACAACCATGCTTTGTATGGCACTTGGTTTTCTTCTCTACCTGTGCCATTTTCCAGTCATAGATCTATTGTCGGTCTAATTACTTGAATATTGTTGAATACAAGCACATTATTTCCATGTATAATATGTGCAGGAATGGTTATGTTTATAGAAACTTTAATAGGAAGAACCTATTATATAGAGATGGTCATCCATGCACTCATCAAAACATTGCAAGGTTAATAAATAGTTCTAGGTGCTCTTTATTTTCTGCAATTTTTTTATTTGAGGAACAATTCAATAACCAGGATTTCTTTATGAAAAGGAAATCATCTAGCTTTTTTTTTGTACATGCAATATCTAGTTTTCCTCCTGGTGATGAGTTGTTAATAAACTATACCTTTTGTAGACCACCAATTGTTCGTCACATCTACCATCAATTGTTCGTCAGAGACGCTATTGTGGAAAAAATTGTGATGAGTCCATGATATAGGTACTCCATAGACTCCTTTATGCCACACATAAGCGAAGAAATGATCAGAAAGCACCTCTTTCTGTAGGGAAGATTGCATTTTGGTTGATAATTAAACGAAGTAATTTAGTAATTATATTTTCTTATGTTTTGGTGTTTTCATTTACCAATCATGTGAATAAATCCATGTGTGGATAGAGTGCAGGTGAAATGGAAGAGTAACAATGCTGAGCTCCAAATTGAAGATCGCAAGAGACACAATGATCCTGTTTTCTCCTAATTTGTAGAAAAGAATAATGTTTTTCGAGATCGCGATTTTCAATGTAAAACTAGGGTAGAAGTTTGTAATAAATGGAGACACCTGAGTATCATGGGCTCTCTCTCGTACATTTTTTGAAGACAATCTATGGCATTTTCTAGAGCATATAATCAATTTACAATTTCTACAGTTATGATGGAACTTATGAATTTATAATGAGGAACCAACATTATTTTAAATCTATGAGTTTATAAGATTTATTCTCCTCCTGTGATGTGCATTGGGGAGGGCCCCCTCAATGCGTAGCTCAGGATTCTTGTCTCTTTTTTTTCATATTTTCATGCATTATGTTGTTCATTCCAAGTATATGTATGTGTGAGTTAATTTAAATACTTATTTGATGATCAAATTCAATGTTGTGCGCAAAACATCTTTTCTTTTGTAGTTCGTTAATATTGTGTCTGTAGTTCCAATACACTACATCTGTAGTCCTGTAACCACCATCCGTAAACTGCAATTCCCATATTTATATTTCCATTGTTTTATATCGACCAGATTAGATCCGTGATTTTGAATGAAGATTTCTCGTTCCAACTTGAAAGATCTCTGGTTCGATTAGGTCAGATTCACACGCTTTAAGGAGAGAGATATTTTGGATTTTGAAGATTAAAATTTCTTGCTTTCTTAGGTTTAATTTCAGATTTAAATTCCTTCTTTCCTAGATTTAGTTCTCTGCTTTCATATATTAAAAGTTTCATGTCTTCTTAAATTAATTTCCTGCTTTCTTAGATTTAATTTTTCTGCTTTCATATTAGATTAATTTCCTTCTTTCCTAGATTTAGTTTTTTGCTTTCTTAAGAATAAGTTTCGTATTTTTATTTCTCAATTGATTGTGATAAACCTCTAGATCACTTCATCCTCATTAGAACAAATCTCCAACATTTCTTTAGACACAACAAACACCCAACGACGAAGATTCTCTCAACATAGTGCACATATTGTGCTTAGCACCTCTAAAGTTTGTGCATTCTCTGGTTGTTATTTAAAGTGAAATTCTCCAAAGATTACCGATAAAAAGGTAGGCATTTCCGGAGCCCACCACTTTTTGGCACCGTTGTCGGGGAGGTGCTTAAACTATAAGAGACATCATTTTGTTAAAAATAAAAAAATATATATATCAAAATAAAATCTTGAAAATTTAAAATTTACCATGAATCCTCAGCAAAGGAGGGATGAATTTGGACGTTTTCTACCTAACTGCCCCATGAGAAACAACAGTTCTGGACACCTTCAATTTGAATTTCTTCACACTGACGAAGAAACTGATCACAACTATAACCCAAACTTCGATAACTTCTTCACTAGCTCTAGTTCAAACACTCCCATGGCAGATGAGGAAGATGAACACATAGAACTATTTACCTTCCCTATCAGTGTACCTCTTTGGGATGCTAGAATGAAAAATATCAATCCCAATAATCTACCAAAATTCCATGGCTTAACCTCAGAAGATCCCGATACATTCCTGTTCGAATTTCGAAGTAATCTGCATATCCTTTGGTTATACCACTGATGCACAAAAATTAAGACTATTTCCTTCCACATTGAAAGAGTTATCACTCAGATGGTTTATGAGTTTGGAAGGAAACAACATTTTCACATGGGATCAGATGAAACAAGCCACCCTGGAAAAATATAGAGATTATTGTAAAGCAAAAGACACTGAGGATGAGATTTTCAGGATGCAACAGGGAGAAAAAGAATCCCTAGAAGACTATGCACAACGGTTCCAACTTAGCTATAAAAGAGTTATTCATTGTACCCTAGATCAAGAATCATTAAAACTATTACTTATTAGGGGAATCAAAGAAGAATACCTTGAAGTCTTAAACCTGCTAGGTGATGGAGACATCTTTCAGAAAACTTATGATCAAATTCTGCAAATCTTTAAAAATTAATTTAGGTCCATAAAAGGAAAAAATGGGACAAGAGGAATACATCCAAATGTTGGGGGATCATCCTTTTCAAGCCCAAGCCTCACAAAGTCCGATTTATGGCATCTCCTCGATGATATGAAAACATATATCCTTCAATCATTGGCTATGCAATTAGATGCACTCCAACTAAAAAGGAAACAGGATGAGATCAACCAAGCACTAGCGGTATTCTGCCTAAGATGTAGAAAGAAACATGAAAAGAGGAAATTCCCATTAAATACAATAGGGGTTTGAGGGATCTGTACTAACAACCATACCATAGATAAATTCCCTTTACTACCATCATGAAAGGCAATTGTACAAGATACTACCTCAGAAAATTCAATAAAACAACTTTGTTTTCTCAACTAGCGAAGAAAGAATTTTGCTATACCCTTCCAAAATAACAATCAAGCCTATTTTAATCAAGGGAATTCTCAGCAAAACTGGAATCCTTCAGAACAAATTTCATGGCCTCCACAAGCAGGGCCAATCCAATGGCATCAAAACCCAACTCCTTACAAACAACCATACTCTCCACAGCCATACCGATATCCCCCACCTTTTTCGCAACCAGAAATCAACTATGAAAATCCATATCCATCTTCCAAAAATTGGAGAGAATTACTGCAACAACCACTTATAATACCGCCTCCAAAAAATCAACAACCCCTTTAGAGCACCTGCAATCCCTACTCAGCCTATCCCAAATCCAAATAACAATAGGACAAGACAACAACCCTTCAACAATGAAGTAATGAAGTTTCCAACATATGTTGTAGACACACTGAATTTGAACGAGATCAACTTGAGATTTGGTAAAATGCTACAGGGTCCCCATTATCAACATAGATAAGAAACCACATATTCCGAGCAAGCTACATCTCCAGAACATCATCACTTTGAAGTAATACCCCAAATACCAGAAAATAATCCTCTCAGTCCTCCATTTCCCGAAAAGATGAAACAAAACCATAAAGAGGAAGAAGAAAACATCATACTGAATGAATTGAAATGCTTAAATATCCAAATCCCACTCTTACAGGAAATCAAAGACGTCCCAATTTGTAACAAATTCATAAAAGAAAATTACTTGAAGAAACCTGGGCGGAGGAAAAGGGATCCCCCAACCATAAATGTAATAGGCCAGCTATCAGACCTTATGTTGGGGATTTCTGTCAACCCAAAGTACCTTAACCCAGGGATCCCAATTGTCAATAAAGTAACCATAAACAAAAAACTGATTCCAAGCAGCCTAATCGACTTAAGAGATGCAATAAATGTTGTGAAAAATGATACAATGCTAACCCTAGGTCTCCAACCCTTTCTGAGACCGACAAGCATGGTGCTAGAACTAGCTCACACATCCACTGTTAAGTCGGAAGGTATCCTTGAGGATTTAATTATCAACATTGAGTCTTGGGAATATCTAGCAAAATTCATAGTTATTGAAGTCAAAAGAAAACCTAGTGGATACCCACTCATTTTGGGGAGGCCATGGATGGGAACAACAAATGCCTATATAGGCTGTCGATCTGGGGATATGACAATTACTAGTGGAAAAGCAAGAAATAAGATCACAATATACCCACCAGCAAAATGATCTACAAACACAAAACATCAAAATTGGATGGATGATTACGATGACATGGATGACCAAAACATGCAACCAGTCCTCATCATAAGAACTTCCCGAACCCTAAAAGCTAAAGATGAAGATGCTTATTTAGATCATTTTCCTGATCATGATATGCTTGACTAAATATTTGTAACAGGTCAACAAAATGAAAATATACACTCTCAAATCAACACTAACGAAATGTGGAAGCAGGTATTCTACATTGAAGAACAACTTCCACAAGTAAAAATCATAGAAATCTTGCCTGGGGAGACAGTCAATATTAATGCACATCTAGAGAAAGAACAAGAACAGAAATTAATAAAAGTACTCTAAGAAAATAGCAGAGCTTTCGTGTGGACCTACGCAGACATGAAAGGGATACACCCAGATATTTGCAAACATTACATTTACATCAAAGAGGGTGCTATTACGGTAAGACAACCCCAAAGAAGGATGAATCCAACGTTAAAAGATAAGCAAGAGCTGCAAAAATGACTAGATGTAGGTTTCATTTATCCAATCTCAAATAGTGAGTGGGTCTCACCCTTAGTGATAGTTCCGAAAAAGGGAGGAAAGTGGTGAATCTGTGTAGACTATAGGGAACTTAACAAGGCAACCAAAAGAGATCACTTTCCTCTACCATTCATTGATCAGGTGTTGGATACTCTGGCTAGAAACAAGTTTTTTTCATTTTTGGATGGATTCAGTAGTTATAACCAAATCCAAATCCACCCTGCTGACCAAGATAAAACAACATTCACCTGCCCATGGGGCACATATGCCTACATAGTACTTCCCTTCGGACTCTATAATGCTCTAGCAACCTTTCAAAGGGATATTTTGAGTATATTCTCTGAGTTTATCAATGACCAAATGGAATTCTAAATGGACGACTTCACACCGCATGGACATAATTTTAATCAAGCATTACAACATTTAGAATTGGTCCTAAATAAATGCATCGAAATGAGTCTATTGCTCAGCAATGATAAATGTCAAATACTAATGCAAGAAGGGATAGTCTTGGGACACCACATATCCAAAAGGGGAATTGAGGTAGATCAAGAAAATGTATCTATTATTAAAACACTACCTCCACCAGTCAAACAGAGTGATCTCTTCAGTTTCCTAGGACAAACAAGCTACTACAGAATATTTATAGAGGGTTTCAACAAAATTGGTGCGCCTATGTTTTCCCTCTTAACAAAAGATACAAAATTTATCCGGATAAAGCATTGCATGACAACATTTTAACACCTTAAAGAAAAAACAACAATTGCCCCAGTTCTCGAAGGTCCAAAATGGAAACTACCATTTCACATCCATTCGGATGCATCAGACAAGGCTATTGGAGCAGTCCTCGGGCGGGAAGAAGAGAAAAAACCATATGCAATCTACTACATCGACAAAAACTTGGCAGGGGAAGAATTGAACTATACTGTAACAGAGAAGGATTTTTTGGTTGTTGTACATGCCATAAACAAGTTTAGACACTACATCACAGGGTACCCAATATTTGTTCACACATATCATTCTGCAATCAGGTACCTAATGAATAAACCTAATACAAGTGCTAGAGTTATTAGATGGTTGCTTCTCTTACAAGAATTTGACTTAACAATCCTTGAAAAGCCAGGAAAACATAATGTGGTAGAAGATTTTCTGTCCAGGATAACCCATGTACAGGATAGTGGATTGGTAAATGATCACTTCCCCGAACTGTTTCCAGGTAGATTTGAGATGCCACATATATTGATTTGGTGAATATTACATTCCCGAACTTATTTGAAAATCCCTAGAAGTTCATAACTGATTGGAATAGGTGGCATTGCAAAAAATTTAGATTTCAAACAAAATTTTGGAAAAATTCAGAAAAAATAAGTCTCAAATATCCATTCGAATATCCCAAACCATGATATTTGTTCCAAAATTGAAAGAGTTTTTTGTAAATCACCCCATTGTCAAAGTGGGTGTTTAAAAATTTCAAATTATTCCGTACAGTTTGGCCAGAATTTGTTCCCAAAATTAGGTACCCAGAAAATGACAAGACTATCAACTAATTTTTTATTTATGATTGTTCATTTGATGTTTGATTTCATTACTGAAGAAATTTGACACTTGTTCTGGGCTTTGGCATTTGGAAGCTTGAGCATAATTCGTATCCCAATTGCACAAAGAGAGAGAGAGAGAGAGAGACAGAGCTATGTCAATAACCTTCATTGGCGTAAACTGCCATAAGGCTTAATTTGTAGTCGCTCTAGATGAGTTTGTTTGTGATGCTTGGTGACTTGCTTATTGTCGGATAAACTTAGTTAAAATTTATTAAATTTACCCTAAAATATATTATTTACCAAATAAGCTTTGCTACCATATTTTTGCGCATTTGGTAGCACCCCTCCTTAGAAATTTAGCAAAAACGATATCAATTCTTAAAATTTTTGTTCATGAAAAAAATAGTTCTAACATTGGCTCCAGCTGGGAATGGTGTCCTCCCCGTGAGGCACCAAGAACATGCATACTATGTGCCTTATCCATTACTGTCCACAAAACTTGTTTTGCAAACTATAACCAACCAATTGGTTCTTCATGCAAAACATAAACTGAGAACTTTCCCCAAGCCTAAATATTGCTCTCAACCTCCTCATCATCAATAAAAAAAATTGTAGAGATGAATATTTCCTCTTTCTGAGAAATAAAACCAAGACTGGATGATGATGAGCTACAATATAAAATAGGTTGGAAACTGCTTCAAAAGGCTAAATGTCTCTAGGCATGCTGAGATAGAAGCTTTGGAATCTTCTAATAAACTCAATGACAGTCTCATTTCTTGTTTTCATCATGGCGTATAACTCGAAAAGATATACTTCATGAGATTTATTTTGACCCCAATACCTTAGGAATACATCATGCAAGTCCATCCGTGTGGCTATTGAATCAGCTTCCAAATTTCTATACCAAAACTTAGCATCCCCGTGCAAAGATTGGAAAAATATTCTCATGAACACATTCTCATGAATGATTTCAAAATTATTTGTGAAAAATTTGAAGGAATCCAGGTGTTTCTCTACTACAACATGATTTTCTCCACTAAACTTAGGAAAGTAATCCAGAAAATTGGGAGGAAATCATGGAGGATAAATGGCAACTTCAAAGTTTTATAACCCTATCGAATCTTGGACTGAACTTTAGTGAGCTGATAAATAGGTACAATAGTGATGGCATGATATAGTGAATATGGACATCATGATCTTCATATGGTTCAGATGGAGGATTCAGATCAATAATAAAAGAAGAAGACAAATCTTCTTCTCTCAAGGAAGAATATACAATAGTAGGATTATAGTCATCCAAGTATACAAAACAAAGGATTATTCATTTGAATTTTAAGGGAAAAGATAGGAAAGAGATAATAAGAAAAAATAAAAATAAGTTCTTCTAAATAACTCATAATTTGATACCTGGTCTTTTCATGCCATCTCTTGATTTCCTGAAAGTAGAAATGATCTTCCAGTAGAGTCTTTTCATTGTGGAGTCACCCGGTGAATAATTCTGCAGTCAATATTATGTGTCTAGCTTTTGTGCATCTTTAAAAACTAGATCTGATCATTAAATATAACCCAGGTAAAATACCTTATTTCCTTCATCCCCGACAACGGTGCCAAAAGATGTTAGCGCTGGTATTTTCTCTTAGACTGCTTTAAGGGCATGACCAACACATCTTAAATGAAAAATAGTTTTATTTGGGTTGTGGATGGATTCAAGGAGAATTTAACTCAACTATAAGGAAATGGGCATGGATTCAAAACTAATGTAGCATCCCCATGTATCGAAGGAAATCTGACTTTGTCCATAGACAGGTTTAAGCAATAGTGAGAGATGGAAGAATTAAACGACATACGTGAATTATAGAGCTAAGATAAGCTAAATTAACCCTACAGATTCATAAGATGGATATACAAATCGAAAAAAATATTTATGGAATTGCATAAATCCATTTAAATAAAATACAAAACACGGGCAATAACAATGAAATCTTCATTGATCAGGAATCCATGGATTGTACACAGTGATTTGATGTTCAAAACTGATATTTATTCAAATGGAAGAAGTAGAGATTCGAGAATGTGAAACAAAAAGAGAGTTACAAACTATAACAAAACCTTCAAGAATCTGCAATAGTAGCAGACATAAGAGTCAGAATAAATCTCCAAAATCCTATTACATTGCTGACAAAAGTTTCTATATTCTAAACGCCTCTTCCCGTAGCAATATTTTTTCCCCCTATCTCTTCCATATTTTCATTATTCAAATAATAGATACATTATTAAGATCTATTAGGTATTGAAATAAATAAGGAATATATTTTTTAACTAATTAGATACATGATCTCGTAGGAAATAGAAAATTTCACAGTCTAGTAGTCTTGATGAAAATTAGAATTAATTAAAGCAAAATAGGATTATCGAGCTTCATGTGAGTGATAACTGCTGCCAGGTAGATTTGAGATGCCACATATGTTGCTTTGGTGAAGATTACATTCCCAAACGGATTTGAAAATCCATAGAATTTTGGAATTGATTGGAATAGGTGGTGCTGCAAAAAGTTTAGATGTCAAACATAATTTTGGCAAAATTCTGCAAAATAGATCTCAAAAATCCATTTGAATCGGTGAAACCATGATAGCTATTGAAAAACTGAGAGAGGTTTGTGTAAATTACCCCATTCTAGAAGTGGAATTTTAATCATTTCAAATGAATACTTACATTTTGGCCAGAATCTGTTCCCAAAATTAGGTACCCAGAAAATGAGGGGACTGTAAACTAATTTTTTTATTTCTACTTGTTCATTTGATGTTTGATTTCATTGTTGAAGAAATTTGACACTTGTTTCAGGCTTTAGCATTTGGTAGCTTGAGCATAAAATATTATATCCCAATTGCACAGATGGAGATGCAGAACGATATATAGAGAGAGAGAGGGCTATGTAAATAACCTTCATTCATGTAAAGCGCCATAAGGCTTAATCTGTAGTCATTGTAGATGAGTTTGTTTTCAACACTTGGTGACTTGCTTACTATCAGTGAAACTTAGTTAAAATTTATCAAATTTTAACCCAAAATATATATTTTACCAAATAAGCTTTGCTACCATATTTTTGCACATTTGATAGCACCCCTCCTTAGAAATTTAGCAAAAACGCTACCAAATCTTAAATTTTTGTACATGACAAAAATAGTGCTAACAAGCATGTACCAAACTCCATGCACATGTGGAAAATCCTACATTGGGGAAACTGGTAGAACAATTTGCACGAGGATCAAAGAACACAAAGCAAACATTATGTTGATGTATTTGTAACTTCAGAAGATATTCACTTGTATATTACATTTGTATTTTATTGTATCCCCAACGGAGATGTATTATTCCTCCAATTGGAAGTGTCGTCATTTGTATTTGCAAGTGTCACAAGTTACATTGTAAGTGTCGTAACTTATATTTGATGGGTTATTAGACCACCTGTGTGGGTTCGGCCCTATATGATTCATGTGGATGGGTTATTAGGCTTCCTTAGGAAGTCAGCCCTGTTAGGGTTAAAGGCAAGTTAAGTTGTTGTATAAAAAGAGATTTGTGTCTCTCATTCTATTCATTCACTCACTCATCCAACTCGCATAGTTGAGAGAGAGGAGTGCACACAAGTGGAGGAGGAGTAGCTACTGGAGACATCTATATTTTGGGGATTGATATTTGTGATCTTTGTATTGGGGCTTATTCTATCTTTGAGGAAGTTGTCGGGTTTTTCAGCTTCTTGGTTTTCCCCGGTGAAATGCTTTGTGTTCATTGTCTCTTGTGATTGTTATGTTGTGCTTGTTATTCTCTTAGTGATCCTAGATAATATTGAATGAAATTATCGAAAAATTAACATGGTATCATAGCGGTACTAAGAAGAAGACACTGTGCAGCTGCAGAAGCTAGGGATTCTTAATTTGTGGGTTTCTCTCCACAGTTCATCAAAGGTAGGAGGCTAGGTTGACTCTCCTAGAAAGGGCGCATCTTTCTATTGAGACAAAATTCAATTATGAGCATTTTCAGTTTTTGGCCTGACACTACTGTGGGAAATTACGGTTTCAGAGAAAGTTGGAATTTTTGGAATATCAGACCACAGCTGGATGCTCCTTAGAAAAATCGAAGTTTAGAGACCAAGATCGAACCTTTTGGCTGGGAAGAACCCCGGGCACTATCAAACGCTAGTTCCGTATTTTGACCATAAAACTAGAAAACTAGAAACTGCAGATCCGAAAGTTTCAAAGTCAATTTTGAGGGGTCAAATTTTGTAGATTTCAAAATTGGAGTATACCAACTTGATCAGCTCAGCAAGGTGCATATTTCCATCCAATTAGAATTTTGAAATGCAAAGTTTGAATTTTTAGGGTTTCTCTAACAAACCCTAATCCAACTCCAGATCCAGTTTCAGCAAATCAAGTGGTAAGACCTAAATATTTTATTTCCATTTGAGTTTCTCATTAAGATGTCTCACCACACCAAGCTTGAGGATAAGCTTGAAGGAGCCGATAACTTCTGAGCATGGAAGTATAGGATTGGGTTAATCCTAGAAGAGAATGAATTGGACACCTACATAAGTGAAGAGGTTCCAATTCCAGAGGGAGATGAGGCTAAGGCCTTACACAAGGAGAAATTGGTCAAGTCCAAGAGAACCATTGCTGATTCTATCAAATACCATCTCATACCCCATGTGTCTTCCCTAGAGACACCTAAGGAGATGTTTAACTCCTTGACCAAGTTTTTTGAAGGAAATAATATAAATCAGAAGATGACACTGCGGAACCAATTGAAAGGGGTAAAGATCCAGAATGGAGAGACCATCCAGTCCCACTTTACTAAGGTATCTCAAATCAAAGAACAACTTGAAGTTGTGGATGAAGTAGTGGAGAATGGAGAGATTGTGATGACCACATTGAATGGCCTACCTAGGTCATGGGACTCCTTCATCCAAGGTATCTGTGCAAGAAAGAAATTGATCTCTTTCAGTAGACTGTGGGAGGAATGTTCACAAGAAGAAGCTAGGCTTGTGGCCTAAGAAGAAAAGATGGGAAATGAAGATTAATCTCTCAAAACACACACCAAGAGAAGTAAGTTGAAGAGGGAGCAACCTCATCACAAGAAATCTTCTCACCACCATCAAAGAGAGAAGAAAGATTTGAGATGCTTCTCATGTAATGAGAAGGGACACTTTGCATTAGAATGTCTCAAGAACAGAAAGGGATTCAACAACAACAGCAACAAGAACAACAAGAAGAGATATCATTCTCATGTTGCTGAGGATGATGAACCTCCCAAGAAAAAGACTAAGGTAGAAAGTGAAGGCTCTTCAAGTGATGAAGAGTATGTTCTAATATCTTCTCTCACAGGTACTGTTACACATGGTTGTAATGATTGGATTATTGATAGTGGGGATTCTAAACATATGACGGGATTTAAATAATATCTTATGGACCTATTTGAACATGAGTCACCTCACAAGGTGAAACTAGGGGATGACTATGAATACCCTATAAAAGGAAGTGGTGAAGTCTCCTACAAGTTAGACTCTGGGAAGTCTTTAAAGATGAAAGATGTTCTATATGTACCTGGTCTCAAGAAGAATCTTCTCTCCATATCATCTTTGGATGCAAAGGGTATGAGAGTTGCATTTGTGGATGGCCAAGTACTTATGTGGACAAAAGGTAAGACCATAGATGATGCAGTAGTGATTGGAGAGAAAGAGGGAGGATTGTACAAATTAAAGGGACAACCTGAACATGACATGGTACATGAATCCATGGAGCCAAGTGAACTTTGGCATAGAAGGCTTGCACATGTGCACTATAAAGCACTACCAATTGAAAGCAAAGTAGTATAAGGTCTTCTTGAAATCCAGTCAAAGCATGAAGGTGTTTGCAAAGGATGTGCAAAAGGAAAGAACACAAAGAAGGCATTTCCAAGTAGTGAAAGCAAGGAAAAAGGAATCTTCGAGATTATCCACTCCGATGCATGCAGTTTGATGTCATCCAGTTCTCTGAGTGGTTCAAGGAGTTCAAAGCCTTTATAGAAAACCAAAATGATAATAATATCAAGACCTTTAGATCCGATAATGGCGGAGACTTCATTTCAGGAGACTTCAAGAAATTATGCAGTGATTCTAGGATTAAGAGGGAGTTGACCACTCACAATCCACAATAGAATGGGGTTGCAGAAAGGAAGAATAGAACAATCATGGAAGTAGCACGGGAAATTATTCATGACCAAGATATACCCATGCACCTATGGGAAGAAGCAGCAAGGACAACTGTATATGTGCAAAACATAACACCTCACAAATAACACCTCACAAGATACTTGACAACAAGACACCAGAAGAAGTTTTCTCTGGTAAGAAGCCAGAAGTCAGCCATCTTAGGATAATTTGGCTGTCTAGTATACACACACATTCCAAAAGAAAAGAAAACAAAGCTAGATCCTTTAGGAAAGAAGGGTATATTTGTGGGTTATAGTGAAAGCTCAAAGGCATACTGAATCTACTTTCCAGGGTTCAAGAAGATTGACATCAGTAGGGATGTGACTTTTGATTAAGACTCAGCATATATCAAATTGAGGAAGACACTTGTTGAAGACAATGAAGAACCAAGAGTACCCAGAATACAAGACACCATCATTAACGAAGTAATTCCAGGAGAGGATCGTGAAATAGAAGATCCACAAGAACCTGTAGATCCACCCTATGAGAAGAACTCTCACAAGAGGAAACCAACATGGGCTAGAGATCTCATCCAAGATGTAGAAAGGTATGGTATTCTAGAAGAGGAACACAGAGAAAGAAAAAGGACAAGGTCACACACCAGCTATGTTGCCTTACTCTGTGACATAATGAACAAATAACCTTCTAGGTATGATGAAGCAGCAGAAAAGAAAGAATGGAAGGATCCCATGGTCGAGGAATACCAGTCGATCATGAATAATGATGTTTGGGATGTGGTCCCAAGACCAAAAGGGAATTCTATTGTGACTTCCAAGTGGATCTACAAGATCAAGCATGCTGCAGATGGCAGCATAGAGAAATACAAGGAAAGGTTTGTGGCTTGTGGCTTCTCCTAGAAAGAAGGGATAGATTATGAAGAAACTTTTGCACCTGTAGCCTGATACACTTCCATTAGAACAGTACTTAATCTAGTTGTAGTAATGAAGTGGAAGATACACCAAATGGATATCAAGACAGTTTTCTTGAATGGTGTATTCGAAGAGGAAGTGTATGTGGAGAAGCCACTCGGTTTTGATACACATGAAAAGGACTCATATGTGTGCAAGTTAAAGAAAGCCTTGTATGGCTTGAAGAAAGAACCCAGGACATGGTACGGCAGGATAGACAGCTTCCTGTCTAGTTTGGGATTTACCAAGAGTAAAGCGGATTCCAACCTTTACTACAAGGTTGAGGAAGGAAATCCTGTGATACTCCTACTGTATGTGGATGACCTATTTGTGACAGGTGAGGGTAGGTTGATTGCCGACACGAAGAGGAAGCTTGTTGTCGAGTTCGAGATGAAGGACTTGGGTATGATGCATTACTTTCTAGGTATGGAGGTGTGGCAGAGTGTAGATGGAATCTTCCTTGGACAAGGGAAGTATGCAGTAGAGATCTTGAAGCGGTTTGGGATGATGGACTACAAGGCCATGGCCACACCTATTGCATCGAAACTAAAGCTATTGAGTGATGCTTCATCAGAGTCGGTTGATGCCACGATGTATCATTAGATGATTAGGTCCTTGATGTACCTGACAAACATGAGACCAGATATTTACTTTGATGTGAACACCTTGAGCTAGTTCCTGACAGATCCTAGACATGTTCACTTGATTGTTGTAAAGCATATTCTGAGGTACCTGAAGGGTACGGTTGATTATGGGCTCAAGTATGATGTGAATCAAAAGTTTAACCTGGAGGGTTATGTTTATTCAAATTGGGCAGGAAGTGCTATAGATAGGAAGAGAACTTCGGGGTGCTGCTTCAGTATGGGATCAGGTGTGATATCTTGGTTTAGCAGGAAACAATCCTACATAGCACTGAGTACAGTCGAAGTAGAGTATGTCGCATCTTGTTCGGATAGTTGTGAGGCAGTATAACTAAGGAAGCTACTGTCTAATTTATTTGATCTCTAGTTGGATGCTACTTGTATCTATTGTGACAACCAGAGTTGTGTGAAGTTGTCAGAGAAACGAGTGTTCCATGACAAGTCGAAGCATATCGAGATCAAATATCACTATATCAGGGATATGGTGCAGAGAGGAGCAGTGAAGCTCCAGTATGTTGCGACATATGAGCAAGTTGCAAATGTGTTGACCAAACCACTAGCTAGAGTGAAGTTCAAGTACTTCAAAGAGAGGCTTGGTGTTCTTCAGATAGAAGATACTTCGAGGAGGAAGTGATGGGACACATTTGCAGGAGCCATTCCAAGCATGGTGGTAGGAGTATCCTTCCCATGGCTATGGATGTAAGCGCTGTGTGATGTGCATCAGGACGATGCTCAGGATGATGCTTTGTATGATGATGATCAACATGATCATGTGATGATGATATGCATCAAGACGATGCTATGATGATGATCAGGATGATTATGTGATGGTGATATGCAGTAGGATGATGCTATGATGATGATCAGGATGATCATGTGATGATGATATGCATCAGGACGATGCTATGATGATGATCACGATGATCATGTGATGATGATATGCATCAGGTCGATGCTATGATGATGATCAGGATGATCATGTGATAATGATATGCATCAGTACGATGCTATAATGATGATCAGTGTGATCATGAGTGTCAGGATGATACTCCGTGGTCGTGGACAGGTTGTGCAGTAGCATGTAATAGCTCCTTGGGAGATCTGATAGGTTGAGCAGTAAGCTTGTAATTAGTCGTGGGATGCTCTTTCGAGGTCTTACGAGGGTAGCATGTAATCAATGCTGGAGATCCGATAGGTTGTGCTAGGCATGTAAAAGTCATGGGATTCTCTTTAGAGATCTTGCAGGTCACAAGACACTCTTTTAAGGTTTTTCTAAACCACATGTAATCAGTTCTGGATATATCCGATAGGTTGTACTAGGCACGTAAAACTCCTGGGAAGCTATTTAGAGATCTTGTAGGTCGCAAGACAATCTTTTAAGGTTCTGTGGGGACCACATGTAATCAGTCCTGGAGATCCAATAGCTTGAGCAGTAAGCTCGTAATCAGTCTCGGGATGCTCTTTAGATATCTTGCAGGTCGCAAGACACTCTTTTAAGGTTTTGTGGAGGTCACATGTAAAATTCTTGGGAGATCTGATAGGTTGAACAGTAAGCTCATAATCAATCCCGGGATGCTCTATCGAGGTTTTGTTGACACACGTAATCAGCCTGAGGATTCCATGGGATGGCCAGCTTGCAGAGATGATGAAGACCTAGAGGAGGCTAGGCTTACATTGAGCATGAAAAAGGGATGGATCTGTAGAACTTCCTATGACGACAAGAATTGAGAGATAGCCCCAGTGATCGAGATGATGAGTATAGTAGCAGTGATGATTATGCTCTGTGATCCAGTGACGATGATCTAGCTCCAGAATTGAGGACTTGTGCTTATATGTATTGATGACTTGTGTCAAGAGAATACCTTCCCAGTTAAGAGGGAGTGTTGATGTATTTGTAGCTTCGGAAGATATTCACTTGTATATTACATTTGTATTTTATTGGATCCCCAACGGAGATGTATTATTCCTCCGATTGGAAGTGTCGTCATTTGTATTTGCAAGTGTCACAAGTTACATTGTAAGTGTCGTAACTTATATTTGATGGGTCATTAGACCACCTGTGTGGGGTCGGCCCCGTATGAGTCATGTAGATGGGTTATTAGGATTCCTTAGGAAGTCGGCCCTGTTAGGGTTAAAGGCAAGTTAAGTTGTTGTATAAATAGAGAGTGTGTGTCTCTCATTCTATTCACTCACTCACTCATCCAGTTCACATAGTTGAGAGAGAGGGGTGCACACAAGTGGAGGAGGAGTAGCAGTTGGAGACATCTATCTTTTGGGGATTGATCTTTGTGATCTTTAAATTGGGGCTTATTCTATATTTGAGGAACTTGTGGGGTTTTTCACCTTCTTGGTTTTCCCTGGTGAAATGCTTTGTGTTCATTGTCTCTTGTGATTGGTATGATGTGCTTGTTATTCTCTTAGTGATCCTAGATAATATTGAATGAAATTATCGAAAAATTAACACATTACCCATAACATAATTAATAAAACTTCCCTCACAAAGAATGCCCATAAAACTAAACATCACATTCTAATTGAAGATCCTAAATTCCTGGCAAGAGTGGATCACTGGTCAAAAAGATGAATTAGGGAATCCATTGAAATCTCTAAAAAACGTAATTGCTTAAATAGAGATGACAGATTGATCCTTAGTAGAACTTTCCTACCCAGTCTCAATAAACTATGATTGTCCTAGTTCTCCCTTCCTCTCTTATCTTCTTCTCATATAGTTATGCTTGAAATATGAGAAAAAGAAAAAGAAAATTAAAAGAATATAAAAATTAAAGAAGGAAAGGTAATGAAAATAATAATGGAAGCAAAAAAAATAAAATGAAAAATAAAAAGCCAAAACAAATGTCAGCTACCCACAAAATCTCTCATGCAATATTTATAAGAAACTTGTGCTACATTTCTTAACTTGACAATCTCATTTTTTCTTGACGAAGAGCCACGGTAGTGGGATCGAAACATTGATTGTCCTAATGGAATCCATCATAGTGCAAACTCTGACTTCTGATCTCTTAATCTTTTCAATGCCACCATGGTTAGGGATCAACCACGCAAAACCCTTCTCTTCATTGGAAATTGGCACATTGTAATCATGGGTCTCTTTTTAGCGCGGGTGAAATGATGGGGACCATAATTTTCTAAGGGGGAGGAATGATCCGAATTTTAGGGGGAATGTGGTCTAAATTAGGATTTATAAGTCATAAAAACATTAAATGAAGAGGCCACACTGGCCCATTCATCATAAAATACTTAAATGGAGAGACCATCTTCTCCCATCAATGGTTTTGGAATCTTCCAGGTGATTCTAGAAGCCCACGGTTTAGATTACAGCCATCCATGGTATTTGGTAGCCCATGGTTTTGGCCCATGGTATGGCCCCAATGCACAGTGTAATAATGTTATATAAAGGATGTATGTCTTCTCAATAAAGAAATCTATTATTTCTGGAATCCTACATTGGGTTTTATTTTCGCGTGTTAATATTGTGTGTTCTTCTTGGCTAAGCCATTTGAGATATTGTTCTAAGCGGTGAGGCTCTCTAAGCCTCACCTCCGATCTCAATCATGGATCAATTGATAAAAATTTGCAAGTTTAATCTCCTCCTCTCTCTGCATTCAAGCCTTCCGGGTCTCAGCCCCCAAGATCCAGATCAATTGTTGTTGTTGTTTTTTTTATTAAATTAAATAAACAACTGGTTCCGTAGAGACAACTGAAAGAGTATGGGAGGCCATGGAATCCATAGTGTGAGGGGGGGGGATGGGGACATTCCTGGCACTTTAGAACTTGTTTTTATTTATCCTTGTTCATGTTTTCACCTTTGTGACTTTTACAGTTGTTGGTCACCCAAACATTGTACCTATGGAGTTACTATTGTACCTTATTCATGCCTTAGTAGGCCCCCCTTTCCTAATGTGCCCTCCTTGGATGAAAGATACTATTTTTTGGGGCCCACTTGCACTAAGGCACCCTCTCCCTGGATTCTAGGAGATGTAAGCTAGATTTTAGTTTCCACCTCCTTGATTTTTTGCCTCCACCTCCAAAAGTATGCCTTTGCTCTCCAAATCTAGCTAGAGTTCCCTATTTTTGTGCTTACAGGTCATTGATGATACTATTTGTTACACCCAAAATCTACTCATCATCAAATTCAGTGTATACACCTCTGAAGATACTTGCACTAATAATCATCCTGGGAGGGTTTGTACTCATTTGTGCTAGGTTCTGAAGTGTCGTCATAGTCTACTCCACTGCAGGGTGCGATGAGGTCTGTTAATGGGAAAACATAGCTTATTCGAGATCCTTCTCGAAACTTGCTCATTTATGTGTTTATCCCTGACTTCTAGGAGAGATGGTACTTGACCACTAACTCTTTTGGAATATCCCCTATATCTCTCCTATCCTTTCTCAACCTATCCTATCCATACCCTATCCATTTAGTCCTATATAAGTGAGGATCACTTTCATACCAAAGGGAGGAAGGATATGGTATCTACATTCTAGTGAAATCTATCCTAGGAGGAAGCCTATAGTACTTGCATGCTGGGGAAATCTCTCTTAAGACACCTTCATTCACCTCTTAGAGAAATCATACTTCTTCGGAAGAACATGGAAATTGGCTTGGTCGGAGAAGGGCTGCTACGTTAAGTCTCTGGTTGTAGTCCTATATCTCTATCATGTACTCCTCTATTTGCAGTAATACAAATGATTTCCACCAATATCGTTCTTATGTGCAATGATGTTGTGTTGTTTACATGCTTAACTGTTTACTTAGATTTCTTATTGTATAGATGCTCTTTACTTGTTTCTCTTTTCTGTGTCTTGACAGGTCTTGCAGCTTAGATCTGACGACCGTGGGATGTGGAGCAACATTTGAGAGAAAGGATAGCGAATCAAAGAGGTAAGACATCTAGTACTTGATCCTTAAGTAGATCTAGGAAACGTGTTTGTAGTCTATTCTATTTGTTCTAGACTCGCATTGAGCTAGGGAGATCTGGCCCGCGTCCGCTCGAGTGGATTGTCTGATAACAAATCTGGAGACCATACTGGGGAGTAGTGTTTGTTTTGTGTAGTAGTCATTAAATCTGGAAGTCATTTTCAGTAGATTACTTGACACAAGCCTGTTTATCATTTTTTCCATTCACTTTCAGATCTTCGCGTTGAAGATCCTGATCTTCTTCCTCTGAGTCCATTCAACTTAGTTCCAAGTCTGTTTATGGTTTATTATTGAGAGATCTGATTCATTTTTTAATCCAGAACTCGCCTATTGCACCTGGGTAGTGGAAATAGAGCGACTCTGTGTTTTTCTGAGTCTTTTTCCTTTGTCTGTTGCTTTCCTGTCGCATCCTTTGCATTGGTACACTGCGACATCGTCGCACCTCCCGTGAAGGTAAACTACGACGTCGCACTGTGTGTGAAGCCAGAGTGTGCCGATCTGTCAAGAGTTGGAATACAGGCATCCATCCTCTCATTTGACAGTCTGAGTCTTGGTCTAATGTATGAACTCCCTCTGTGCTGCAAGATCCAGCCAAAGCCCCCATTTCTGATTTGTGTGTTGAGAGTTTGGTTTCATTTGGATTGATTTTGGGTTCTGTTTTGGACAAGCTTGAAACCAGTAGTGGTGGATACCTTTGTCTACTCCACCTTCATCCATTCACTCTTGCATTCCCTTCCTTCCACCCCTGATCTGATCAATACATTGGATCAGCTTCCAAACCTCATCTACTTCTGTTTTGAGCTTTGCTTGCTTAGTTTGCTTGCTGCTACTTGATTTTGAGTTAAGTGTGTCTTTTAGCTTGGTTGAGTGCTTGTGTTTTCTTGAGTTTTCTGAGTCTATGAGTGCTGCAAATAATGATTTCTTTTCAGTCATTTAAATCTGAAAGCGAAGTTGTTATCAAGTCTATTCTTTGATGCATCCATTGAAAAGATTAAAAGTGCTTCTTTCGCATTGTTTCTCAAAAAAATTATTGAAGAAAGATTGTTATGCATTGGAAAATTCTCGTTTATGTTTTGGAAAAGTTGAATGAATGTATGATCTCTTGTGTTTTTCTCGAATTATGAATTGCTCATTTTCTTGAAAGACTCAAAGTACACTTCGATTTTTGCAAAATTGATTCTATGCTAAGGAAAGATAGATGCATTTTTAATTTTTGTTGCTTTTAGAACCATTGAAATTGAAATTGAAAAGCTTGCATATTTCATTTCAGAATCCTCTCTTTTCATCATTTAGCGTCATTTTACTTCGAAAACAAAATAGAAAAGAAAAATTTGTTTTGATTTGGTTTAGTAGTGTTGTGCTTTTGCGTTTCGTGAAAAGGAAAAGAATACTTTCATTGTCAAATTTGTTTGAATTGAGATTGTGTTTCATTGAGCTTGTTTTGGCAATACCATTGGAAAAAGATTTCTCCTTCCTATAGCTAGAATTCATTGAAAGAAAAGAATATTTCGTGCATGTAGCTAGGGATTGCATTATGCTTCTGATCATGTAGTCACCTCATGCATTCACCTAACCGTGCAAGATAAAATTAACGGTAGAACTAGGTAAAATTTTTAGCAACTTGTGTGTAAGTTAGAGATGTGTTCCGGTGTCGTTAAGCATGGTAGCTGTAGTTATTTTCTAGCACTGTAGTACGGGGGTATTGTAGTCTTCCACGTACATAGGTATATCGAGATTCTTCACGTACCCACCAAGTACCATAATCCATACTTGGCGTATATCGAAGGGTGTATCACGTACTCGACACGTATATCAGAAGGTATCGTGCCAACGGCTGTGCATTAGACAGCACCACTACAGATTTGAGCTTCCACGTACCTTGCGTATATCGGGAGACACCATTACGATTCCTAAAACCAACTAAGTTAACCATTTGGCCATCTTGGAAAAGCAATACACCGAGAACAGCACTCGGGGATATTAGCACGCACGTACTGTCCAGGTAATGGGGTATGCAGGCAAGGGTAAGGTCCCAATCTTCCTTGTCATGTCATATTGTTGAACCCTGCAGTATATCACGGTTTGCGATGCCTTGATAATCCCGTGAGGTTCTAGACTTTTGAATCCACTCTGTCACATAAGTTTGCTTGTTTTCCTTAGTTTGAGTAGGTTTTTTCTGGACTGCTTTTCTTTTTAGCATACCTTTAGGAGAAACGTTGTTTCGGCCTTTCTGGCTGATTTTCCTGATACTGTGGCAAATTTTCCCTGGAGAAGGTCCCATAGGATCTTGAACTTACCACCTGAATATCCCCTTAATCCAGAGGTTATTTCGAGGGTGAGAATGGATCAACGTAACACAGTCGTAGTTACTGAAGTGGAAAACCCCACTTTGAATGTTGGAGGACTTTTGTTTCCACAAACTTATCCAGATTCACCTTCCTCTCATCCCCCACAGGATGAAGAAGCACACACCCCCACTTCACGAAACCTTCCTCCCATCATCCCGGGAGAACCTAGATCATTGGAATGGATAAAAAAACCCTAGGGTGACCCTGCTGCAGCTGTTGGTCCTTCAGCAGCTTATTGGACATCTTCTACAGACCACCCAGTGGCTCATTTTTCCATCTCATCCCCACCTAGCTGGACTACTCCAGAGTTCTCTAGGCTTTACTATAGGCCTGACCCTGTAGAGATTTTCGGCCCCATCCATGAACGTTTGGAACAGTTACATATCAAAGGTGATGAGCTTCGAAGACAAAGTCTTGAGCGACACTCTAAAGAGTTCCATAATCGCCATTTCCAAATAAGATTTGATGACAGACCCATCCCAGTTCATTCGATATCTTTCGAATCACCTAAAGCACCCAACCACATGACCACTAATGAGACTGGTCAACTCTCGCAAGAGTCTAGTCTTGCACCTCAAGTGAACCAAACAGTGGAAGGACAACAGTCCAACACACCTATCACTACCACAATTACTTTGCCAGTTCCTCTTCTACCTCGGAATTCGAGGGGAGGGTATTCCATTCCCACGAATTATCTTATTGGTAATGTTATTACTACGGTAGCTAGTCAACAACCTACATTGGTTTAACCTTTGACTAGTGGTCAACCTGTTGTGGCTAGGGGGCAACCCCCGTTTCCTAACCAGAACGTAGGCGGTGGAATCCCCAATGGTATTCCAAGCTCCAATGTGCTCCTTCTCTTTCTCCAATGGTGGAAATGGGCCAAAAGGGGCTCTCAAGGTGAAAGTGGCTCAATGGTGAGCTAGGGTTTCAAGAGAGATTTTGGCAGAGTAAGGGTATACTTGATTGTGGATATGGAATAAGGGGTCTCCATCACCTATTTATAGTTTTTTGGTGGTGGAGTGCTAGCCCATGGTTTTGGGAACCATATGGTTTAGGGCAGTTGTATAGGGTTTTTTCCTCTTTTTCCTCATTATTTTATATTTTTTATTCCCTTTTAGAGGGATTTTGTTATTTTAGAGGAATTTTGGATATTTTTGGAGGAAAAAGGTGTTTTTTTAACCTTTTTGAGGCTTTTTGGTGGTTTTATGGCCTTTTGGAGGCATTTTAGGCCTTTTGGAGGCTTTTTAGTGGGATTTTTAGGGTTTTTAAGGGAAATATGGTAGGAAAATGGACAAATGAGTCATGTAATGAGGTAGATGAGGTAGTGAACACTTTTTGGGTGTTAACAGATTGCCCCTTGATGTGTGAGGGCAGGAGCTCATCGTATAGCCGATAGACATCATAAGTCATGTATGGTTTTCCTGGGGTATGGAGAAGACAAGAAACAAACTGAAGCCCGGAACAACGATCCCAAACAAACTGCAAGAACTAAAAGTACATAACCTCAATAATGGATGAGGAATCATCTGATCATATGGACAAGGTGGGCATTCCCATACTCGTATCAGGATATAACATAATAATAACAATGGGGTCCAAAAAATGGGGACCTGACATATACATGGCCTCAAACAAAGAATGAGGCAGAATCTCAATATATGGACGAGGCGGGCATACCCATGCTCGTATCAAGATACATAAAAAGAACTGTGAGGCCCGAAAAAGAGGGACCTGTAAGATACATAGAGAACCACTGTGTACATCATAAGGGTCTAGAGGGGACACAAATCTGGGACATACTGCTGGGCTGACCATGTCTGAGCTGAAGAACTGATACACTGGAACAATCAACAGTGCTACTGAGTGTGGTACCAAAGGAACTGATGAGCTACTGGATCAGAGTGACAAGGGGTACACTCGCAATGGTACACTGAACTGGAACTGATCTGGGACTGAACTGGGTACTCAAGGAAGCATATAACTGGATGGCTTCCGAATACGCCAACGCAGCCCGGACATCCATGGGAACATATAACTGGGTGTTCCGAAGTGACTCACCAATGTGCTAGAGTCGGGGGAAATTCGGGGTCTTCGACAAATAATGGTAGGGATGTAAATCCTGCGCGATTCTCAGCGATGCGATCAAGTAGCTGAAGTCGAGCATGTGAGAAACAACCATTCGGGGAGGCAATGATGACTCCTCTCAAAATGGTCCGTAGGCACTCACCACAGATGGTGATGGGTCCAAGGCGCAGGGACCTCTAGGTCTATCCTCTAGAATAGAGGGGTTGTCGTCGACAGAGGGAGACCTACAACTATCAAGGCAATGATGTTTCCTTGACAGGAGGGCGAGGTGGAGAACCGAAATGTGATAGTACTGATGGAAGGACTGACAAACTGGGGGAAATAACTGGGCAAGTAGAGTGGGTGGACTCAAACTTCCTTTGTTCAGAGTATGATAATGGGGATGATCGGGTAGCATATGAAACTGACTGATGGGAAAGGGATCATCGCTGTAGTGGATCTGAGAGGGGGACTGGGCTGAGGGAGACTCAAGCTGGGGTAAAATGGCAGGAGACTGCAGAATACTCTGAACAAAGGCGACCTGATTGGGGGTGCTTCCGAGATGATCGATCATAGTGCCTGGAGGCACGGGATGACTTCTTCATGGGTTAAGGAACTAGAAGAAGTGTGTGTAAAATGGTACTGTCGTGTGGATTGAAACGAGCCCAGGACAGTTCATGCTCGTGGTTGCTTTCAATTTTAAGGAGTCTGAAAGCGATAAGAAGACTCTGAAGTAATGGAATGGTACTGTCGTGTGGATTTTACGAGCCCAGGACAGTTCATGCTCGTGGTTGTTTTCAATTTTAGAGAGTCTGAAAGCGATAAGAAGACTCCAGGGGGTTGCTTTTTCATGAGTTAGTCTCCAAGGCCCAAAGAAGCATGAAAGGATGCAATGAAGAACTCTTCTAGCTGGTGTGACTAGAGTATTCCTTTTTCATAATTAGTCTACCAAGTCTAGAAAAGGGGTAAACTTATACCAGATAGACGCCCTTTCAGGTACTTTAACGAGCATGAAAGGAAGCAAGATTGCTCGGTGATCTTTTCATTGTTTTAGGAGTCAGAAAAGAGCTTAACAGAAACTCCCTAAGTGCCTTTTTTGTAAAGGACTTGTCCGGCCCGAAAAAGGGATAAAATTATACCGAACAAAAGAAATGGCCAGGCAAGGAGGAAGTGTTCAATCAAGGGCCATGTATGATGACCAAGAACAAGGGTGGGGGGGAAGACTGGTGGGCCTCCTTGCGGGGTGAATGGAATGGTGGAAAAATAACGAAACATTTGTAGTATGACAGGAGTGAATGGCTCATGTAAAAGTGTGGAACAATCTGATGGCGGTCGATGTGGCACGCAAACTGAGGCAATAAGGTGTCGGGACATAATGTTGAAATTGTACCAAGTGAGAGCAAGAAATGATCTCAAGCATCATCACAAGCTCGGAAAAATGAATCCGGCGATATAAAGAGTGTCAAAAAATGGATAACGATCGATGTGGCACGCAAACCGAGGTGACTGGGGGTGTTTTGGAAAAAGACCCAAAAAATCTGGGGGTGAGAGCGAGAAATGATCTCAAGCATCAGCACCAGCTCGAAAAAATGAATCCGATGATATAAAATATGCGAAAAATGGAGAACGACCGATGTGGCACGCAAACCCGAGGCAACTAGTGGCGTCTGAAAAATGTGTAAAAAATGACGGGGAAAAAATGATGCAACGATGTGACCATCAGGACGGTCTCATCGTGCTGATTCCAGTGGTGGAAACGGTTCAAAAAATGGACTCCGTATGGGTTCATAATGGCCAAAACAAGAAAAAGTGAACTGACTATAAATAGTGTGTGGGTCCAACATGACAAGTGTCATTTGTACTTGTTTGACTTTGACTAGTGATCAGAGTGGACCAGAGGTGAGGTGGCGTTTCTGGACGATCCAACCAGCCGATTTCAGATCCAAGAGATACAGGTATTCCGTCAAACTCATACCTGCACGTTTTTTGGGTTCGGGGGGTGGGTAGTGGTTCCCAGGGTTGACTTGTACGGTCCACGTGGGGTGGACCGCTAGTTTTTTAGGGGGAGCCGCGGTCGGAGACCGCGGGTTCCATGGCGAATGACGCGTGTGGAGACCGCGGGGTCCGATGCGGAACACATGGTCTGGGACCTTCTGTTCCGAGGCTGAACACGCGGTTTGGGACCGCGTCTTCGGGACTGATAGTCATGGTTGTGGACCGCGACTGTGGGCCAATAGCCGCGGTCGGAAACTGCGGCAAGAGGGCCTAAAGCCACAGTTTAGATCGAGCTGTTAGGACTTTCCCGGGGGGGGGGGCAAGGTTTATTTCTTTGACATGAGTCTGATGAGTTTTCCTTGCGTGTTTGGCAGGATGCCGCTGGTACTATGGAGAGAGCGGGAGATCCCAGATGGGATAGTGGATTACATCCGGGATGATGGTCATGTGCGGGCGGTGTTAGAGATGTGTGGACTACTAAAGTTCGCGTAGGTACCCATGATTCATTTAGCAGGGTTGCTGCTGAACCGGCTAGTGAGTTTCTGGGAGCCAGACATACAGGCTTTCATGGTGCAGGGTGAGAGGGTGGACCTTACCCTGACTGATGTATACTTCCTGACAGGGTTGCCCTGTCTGGGTAGAGTGGTGGATACGCAGCCGAGAGTATCCGCTGATGTGGATATGGAGGACATGCTGGAGCAATATTGTACTCTAGAGGCTAGGGTGCATAGGAATGCACTCCGGGTGCTATACCTACAGGAGCCGACGATACCGGCGATTGCAGCATGCGTGGTACGTGTGTTGGGGTCCCAGTCACCAGAGAAGGTGTCTGGTGGCCAGATGCAGCTTGTGGAGCTCGTACTGGACGGGGTCTACTATGCGTGGGCGCAGATGTTCCTTACCTGTGTACAGCGATAGATGACAGCGGTGAAGGAATCTGGAAAGGGGTTTTGTTATGGTTCCTTCCTATGTGCATTTTTCATGTAGAGGGTACCCACCCTGCGGCCGCGGGTACCGATCAGGGCAGGAGGTTTGAGGGAGCCGCGGATGGTGCGGTGGGGCGAGATGATGTGCCGCTGGGGTGGCGGGGAGGTGGGTAGGTACTTTACCCATGAGTTATACCTGTAGTGGCTACAGATGCCACTGCCATTGGACGATTACCCGTATAGGGATATGGACTACACGAGAGACCCAGAGGCGCCGCGAGCACCAGGACAGGCATGGGGACCAGACGGTATGTATTGGTTTACTGGCATGTTATGGATGTCAATTTTTATATATGATGTGTGGTATGATATATACTGTTACTGACTGATGTGTGATCTACAGATGTGGGTCCGAAACCGCCGCTAGGACATGTGGCCCGTAGGGGACATGTTGCGGCACCAGCCTTTCCCGGCCGAGGCGAGGTGCGTCGGAGGGACGCGGAGGGGACTTTGGAGTCCGTTTGAGTGTTGCTGGATCGGTTACTAGTTGGAGTAACCGACGAGGGATGGCGGGATGTGGATCCTGATGTAGTTCAGGATTGCATGAGGGCACCCCGAGAGTTCAGATCTATTGCGATCCGGGTGGCTATCTTGGCGGACAGGGCACGGGCACAGGAGCCCGCCGGGGATGAGGACTTGCCGGAGGAGGAGTGGGGGGAGGACTCAGAGGCGACCGATGCAGGAAGTGATGCAGGGTATAACTCTCACTAGGGAGTGCAGGGGACTCCCCCCGAGTTTTGTAGCTACAGCATGTATTTTATGAGGCTTTAGGGATGTATAGCCATTTTTTGTATAGCTGAGTATAGGGGTACTTAGGACATGTATAGCACTGTGACATGTATTTTTTGATATATATATATATATGCACGTGGATGCACTTTTTTGTGATATTGTTTTAGTTGTACGCACGTGGATGCGCTTTATGATTTGTGATATGTTTTACATTGCACGTGGATGCAAGTAGTATAGGATGTTGGGCACATGGATGCCCCTTGTGTATGTTATGTGATGTATTGCATATGGATGCAACACTATGTATGCAGGACTAGGCACGTGGATGCCCCTGTATGTGAAGGTGTTTGTATTTTTTATTGCACATGGATGCAAATGTTTATGTGATGATAGGCACGTGGATGCCCCTTGCAATCTTTTTTGGTTTTTTATATATTTTTATGAGATGCAATGCATGATGGAGGTTTTTACATGGTGTGATTGATGTTCCAATCTAGGATGTTGTTGGCCATTTGATCTGCGACACTGTTTTGAGCTCTTGGGACATGGGTGAATGTTATGGATTCAAACTGTCGGCTGAGTTGTTTTGTGCGCAGGAATTTTCTAAAGAGGAAGGGATCACACACCTGGTAGTAGTTGTTGAGCTGGGAGACAAGCAGCTGGGAGTCAAGGAACACATGGAGGTGATGTATGCCCATCTGGAGGGCAGCAGTCAGGAGACCGGTCATAGCATCATACTCCGCCTGGTTATTGGTAGTAGCGCCTATACAGATTCCGTCAAGGTGAATCATTTCATGGGAAGGGGAATATAGGACCCACGCTGCAGAAGCCAGGTTGAGAGACCAGCGGCTTGCTCCATCGGCGAAGCCAGTATAGTGAGGTGGAAGATAGTCCATCTTTGGTCATGCAAAAAATGAGGAATGTAAGATCGCGGTAAAAAAGGTAAAAAACAAAAAAGAGAGCAAATTGTACAATGCGGACCAATGGGGCCGCGAGTGATATAGGGATAAAAGCGTTTGAGATACAACCCATTATGAGGGTTGCGCAAAGGGTGACCTTCGGAGTCAGCTAAAATGTATGCCCCCTTGCCGAGACAAGTCTGCACGATGTAAGGGCCTTGTCACATGGATTCAAACTTCCCTTTGCCGGTTTTGTCATGGGCTTGGTCATAGGCGAGGACAATTTCCCCTTCGTGGAAAGTTCGAGGGTGTACATGTTTGTCGTAACCAGCTTTGGAGCGGTTCTTGGCAGCTTCAATGGTCTGGAGAGCGGCACGACGGTCTTCATCGGCTTGTTTGAGGGATAGCAGACGTTGCTCGAGTGGGGAGTTATCGGGGAGAAGCTCGACAGCGATTTGTAAGGCAGGTATCTGTAACTCAATGGGGAGGACAGACTATATGCCGTGAACTAAGTGAAACGGGGTGAAACCAGTGGCGGTTTTGGTGGATGTACGATAAGCCCATAAGGCGAGGAAGAGCATATGGTGCCAATTGGACTTATGTCGATCAACAGTGCCTTGGAGGATGGTCTTGAGGATTTTGTTAATGGGGACGGGGTTTGAAACCCATGTGGTATAGGCAATAGGATAAATGAATCCTGCCTTGCGTAGTTTCTCAATCTCTGCTTTGACAGCTGGGAGCTTTGAGGGATGAATGGGACGTTGTTTCTGATTAACTGGGGGTACATCAAGCCATGTGTCAATGTGGTGTTCTATAATGGCGGGGTCAAGACCGGGCATCTCGGTATAGGACCAGGCAAAGACATCATGGAACTCTTTGAAGAGGTTTGTGTATTCCTCAATCTCTTGCTTACTGTAGAAGGCTCCTAAAGTGATGAGTTCAGGGGCACTCCTGGGGGCAGCGATATCAATTTGGATGACAGGTGAGATGTTAGCCATGTTACCTTCCTCGAAGGCGTCAGGAGCAGGAATAGGGTCCTTGAACCAGTCGACCTTGGTGGGAAGGAAGTCTTTGGATTCAATCGCAAATTGGGTAGCGGTGCTAGAGGAAGATGCTTCTGGGAGGAAATACAAACGATGGTGCATGTCATCCCAGGGATATTCTGGGGCAGTGAGTGCCTCAAGAATCTCCTCATCAGTACAGAAATTTTGGGCCGTCAAATCGGTTGACGTAAGAATGGTAGTGGAAGAGATCATGTAAATGGTGTTGACCTCCCCGGATGGGGTGAGATTGGGGGTGAATCTCTTCAATAGTGGTTGGTGTCGTCTCAAGATCCAGATTGTTCATCTCATAGAGAGCCGCTTTGTAATCTGGGAGATCGGGACAATAATGTGAGTAGTGCCCGTAAACACCGCATATAGCACAGGGGTGGTTGGTACGCAGAGATTTATCTTTAGGCTTGGGGGTGGGGTTTAGTTCGACAACCGGGATGTTGGGGTCGTCGTTGAGCATCTGCATGTGTTTCTGTAATGCTGGTAACTGTGGACACTGATGAGTCGCATGGCCTAACTCATCGCACAACGAGCATTTGGGAGGAGCACGAAATACTGGGGGGTTTTTGACTGTCTTGGGAGGTGGTATAGCAGTGTAAGGTTGGGGTCCTCGGCGCCCAGTGGATTTGGGAGTAGAAGGATTATTCATGGAGGACGAAGGGGTAGAGACACCGAGGGGTGGCTGAGTGGTAGTAGCCATGGGTTGCACCGGTTGGAGGATGACGCTTGGTGTCGGCGGGGGAACGGGAGGCGAAAGATACCAGACGGGTAATCCCAAGGTTAACCCAGGGAGGCTAAGGGTAGCCATAATCGGGGCGCTTACTACTCCCGAGGGAGGGACTAGAAAGGGGATTGTATGGATAGGTGTAACACCAATGTGGCTAGGTACCAGTGGGGGTTTAGGAAACAAGGGTGGTTGATTGTTAGGTGCTTGGTTATCGTGGGACAGGGTACATAAGTCAGACACTTCGGGCGTAGACGACGGGGGAGGAATGGAGTGGAAGGTGGATGTCATCGGCGGGTCTGAGTAAACTCCAGGTCCCAAAGAGGAAACAAATGAGGTAGCAGCACCACTGACCGGTTGTTCAACCATGGGGAGAACATTTTTGGGTGCAGCGGGGGCATTGGGATCATAGTAAGTGAGTTGGTCGATCTTAACCACGCGTCCATCATGGGGGAACATCATGGTACTAAAGACAGAGGAAGCAACCGCCCGCATAGCATACATGTAGCTGCGACCGAGTAAGAGGTTGTAATCAAGCTGGGCGTTGATGACCTCGATATCGATGAGGACGGTTTTACCACCAAAATGGACAGGGACATTGGCTAGGAGACCTTGGGGCTGATCCGAACGACCGTCGTAGGCACGTAACGCAGTGGTGGACTACTGGAGGGTAGGGGATCCCAACTTCTGCCATACGAATGTAGATACAATGCATGTGGAGGCACCCTCATCGATGATGCATCGATGGATGACATGATTCCGAACGGAAACAGAAACTTGGAATGCTAAGGTGGAAGGCAGGCGTGGTTCGGACTGGTCCAAATCAAATGCCATCAAATTCGAATCATTTGGGTCAATAGCCCCAATGGCTGAGAGTAAAGTCTTGCGCTGGGAAGGGAAGTTCTTCAAGACTTCTAACGCAGACATGGCTGCGGGAGATTGGGCTAGGTCGTCTACAATGTTGTAATTTGACGCAGCGCGCGCATTGGGGTTGTTGTTGATACGACGAAGTGGGAAACGAGGGGCTTTGGAAGAGCCATCTATTGGAGGTGGAGGGATACGTAACGCTTGATCAGTGGGGTTAGCATTAGTGGTTTTATCAGTGGGAGAGGCGTCAGAGGTGGAGCCATATTGGTTCCGGCGAGTCTAGAGGTTGACGTCAGCGGATGACATCATCAACAAGTGGTGGGTACCTGAGTCAAACAGGGGTTGATCAGGAGCGGCGTAAGTGATTTGTTGTTGTTGGGGTGGCGCATTGGATTGGGGAGGTGCCAACGGCTGAGTGTTCACGACGCCTTGGGTTGGTAAGGGGTTTTACAGCACCAAAGGTGGCTGCTGAGGTTGTGGGGGGTTGGGATGCGCTTGAGGAGCTGCATGTCCTTAGCAATGGGCATCATCAACCCAAAGTTGTCGAGCTCGCTCCAAATGTGGGCAAGTATGTGTGTAGTGGCCATAGACCCCGTAGATAGAACAAGGATGGTTCGTTCGCAAATTAGGGTTTTTAGCCTGCTTGGGCGGGCGATCAGAGTTTTGGTTAGCGGGGGCCGCATTGTTGTTGTCTGGGGGATTAGGCGGTTGACCACCTTGGTCTGTAGGTTGGTTGTTCCGACAATTATGGCCCTTGCCGCAGTTTTGTTGGCCCTGGTTGCGTTGGTTGTTTTGGTTTTGCTGTGGGTTGTTTTGGGTGTAAACTTGCCCTTGAGCAGCAGGTGGGTTCTGAGGTTGTGCAGGTGCGGGAGCAGGCTGCGGTGGATGGTATGTAGGTGGAGGCTGCGCAGGTGCGGCACCTTGAGGAGGTTGCTGATATGTCTGCGGAGCAGGTTGTGGGTTTGCCGCAGGGTCTTCCTGTGGCGGGTATTAAGCTGGTTGGGATTGGGAAGGCGCAGGAGCTGGTGCAGCCTGCTGGTGGTAATAAGCGGGTTGGGCCTGAGAAGGCACAGGAGCTAGTGAAACCTGCTGGTGGTAATAGGGCTGAGGTGCGACCGGGGGGTTATAAGTAGGGGGCGCATGACCGAAGCACTGAGGTGGACAGGTGGGTCCATGGGAGTGATGGTGATGTGTCATAGGAGCATATGAGTTGGTAGCCCCAGACTGTGAGGTGGCCCGTGATAGGTCGGGGCCCGGGGTAGGACGTGCTATGGAAAATGGTTGGGGATGCGAAGAAACATGGCCAATGATGCCGTCGGCAGCGTGGGATTCCCTCGGCGCATTGTGCTAGGAGGACTCCCCGCAAGGGGCGTCAAGTATAATGGTATAGAGATAACCCGATTGGGCGTAAATGAGGTCGAACTGCTGTGCCTTAAGGATGGCCTCTTCTTCAGACTGGGGTCTTTTGGAAGCTACATCATTAGCAATGACAGGAAGAAGGGACTTGAGGAACCAATCTAGGAAGATACGGTCGTCTAACTTGATCTTGCATAAGCTACGGCGTCTACGCCACTCATGAATGTGGTCCGTGATGTGGGTAGCCATGTTTTGTCTACCGGATAGGAGGATCTCAACGCCCGTGTCATAGCGGACAGGTAACTGGAAGAACTGTAGGAAGGTCGAGGCAAGGGAAGCAAAGGTGGCATGGGTCCCGTGGGGTTGCTCGATATACCACTTGGCTGTAGAGCTAGTGAAGGTGCGCTGTAATAGACGGAGGCGAACAGAGTCATCCACTATGGAGTTGGAGGAACACCATAGATGGAAGGACATGATATGGTTTTGTGGGTCCTCACCTGACTTGCCCTCGAACTTAGGGATGTCAGAGGGGAGCTTGGTGGGCATGTAAGGCCACGCAGGGTCGTGTCGGATAGGATCATTGGTCATTCTGGCTAGGTCAGGTAGGTTGAGGCTAGCCATGAATGGCAGACTGGAAGAAGGATGTGACACAGGAGTGGGTTGGACCAAGTTGGGGCCCATGCCCCCAAGTAGAGGGGCAGGGTTGGGAATGTTTCCCCCAAGTGGGGGAACTAAGGTAGTATAGGATGGGCTTGCACCACCATGGGTAGTGTGAGTCACTGGTGGAATGGTGATATGTATTCCAGTTACGGGAATGGGAATGGTGACCGGGATGGTGGACGTGGCCGCCATCGAGGGCATTCCCAGAGCGGGTGTGGTAACTGGTGTAGTGGTGGACGTGCCACCAATGGTCCCTACAATGAAAGGAGTGGAAGGCGTGCCAGCCATGGGGCTAGTAGGGGCAGTGTAAATGGGGTTCTCAGACTCTTCTTCAGAATCGGAGGTAAAGTAAGGGGCGTCAATATCTGGTGACGAAGTCCTATGCCGTTGACGGGTGGAGTCAAGTGACAAGGCTCTAGATCTGTGATAAGTGTTATCAAGTGATGATGATCTGTGGCAATGACGGGTGGTGTCAAGTGAACCGTGCTGTGGGGGCTCGCCCCTAAGGCACCGAGAATGTCTCGGGGACTCAATGGTGACAGATGGTGTCGAATCTCTGTGGGTTGAGGTGAGTAAAAGAAAACTCAAAAACGCTAATGCAACCGAGTGTGCAGAAGGAGAGCTCAAAAAACAAGGCACTTAGGCCAACAACCAACTCAAAACACCCACTGTAACAGTTGTGCTACAATAGGTGGAGTGTCAACAAAGTGGTCAGAATACCAACAAGCAGCAGGTTTCCTAAAAATAAAAAATGGTGAACTCACTAGACCAAAGGGAGGTAAGGGAGCATGCAAACACCTAACTAAAAGTATTATGACTCAACTAGACATATCCTCTGCAAGGTGATGAAATCCAAGTCAGACAATATGAATAGGAAATCCAAGTGGCTAAGATGTCCCCCTACCGGGAGGGACACCGGGTAGTCAATCCTAGAAGAATGGCAACTAAGATACCTTGTTCATGACATGTCCAGAAAGGTGAATCTGCCGTTTGGTCCTTTTACCACAATACCCCAATACAGGGATATCCCAAGAACTACGAAAGGTAGCCCTTCGGTTACTGAATATATTGCGGTATTCCACTCAGGCCTCCGGAACCAGTCTCGCGACTTCAACCCTCCTAGGGGAGAGGCCCTCTGGTAAACTAGTTTTGACCGTGCCAAAAAGTACTAGGGGATTTTGGTTCCCTAATTGGACAACAGCTATGTCTCAAGTGTAAGTAACCGAGGGGTCTTATTGGAATCCTATCCCCTCGATCCTACCTAACTACAAAGATTCTTTTGTGTTCCCCAAGTGGGGTTAGAATATTGGTTGAGTTAGATAGTTTTTAAGGCTCACTTGAATTATGTGACAGAGTGTGTGCTCATGAGATGATGATGAACCCAAGTAGAAAGTGCCACTAGGGAGGGAAACTTTCTGTCTATCAATAACAATATAGAAATGAACTTTTTAAAATGCATAATTTTCTTTTTTCAATGTAAAGTGCTGAAAATGTAAAAATGATTATGTAAATGAAACAGAAATAAAAACTGCAAAAAAATGCTGTAAGGAAGGGTGGCTGCAGGTAGGACAGAAGGCTATGCTGGTGCAGAAAATAGTGCAACAAAGTTCTGGGTTCAAAACAGGGAAAAATTTACAAAAATCAGACCGCAGGTTTTGGGCAAATCTGGGTGGTCGAACCGCGAAAAACAGATGAACAGTCGCAGGCGGGTTGCAGGTTCTAGGCTTAAAAACGCAGTCGGGACGCAGGAAAAACGTCGAAAGCCGCCGGCAGGTTGCGGAACACTGGCCGAAAGCCGCAGGCGGGACGCAGGAAAGGCTCCGAAAGGTGCCGGCGATTTGCGGGAAACTGGCGGGACGCAGGAAAGACGCCGAAAGGCACCGGTGGGTTGCGGGAAACTAGCCGAAAGCCGCTGGCGGGACGCAGGAAAGACGCCGAAAGGCACCGGTGGGTTACGGGAAACTGGCCGAAAGCGACAGGCGGGACGCAGGAAAGACGCCGAAAGGCATCGACGGGTTGCGGGAAAATGGTCGAAAGGCGCAGGCGGGACGCTGAAAACAAGGAGATAGCCGCAGTTAGACTGTATCAAATAGGCTAATAGCCGTGGTCGGATCGCAGGTAACAGACTGAAAACGGTCGGCAGGTTGCCAGAAACAGTCTGAGAGCTGCGGTCGGGTCGCAGGTAAGTGCCTGAAAGACGCGGTCGGGACGCGACTGTTGGGGGAAAAAATGCGGTATACGGCGGCCGAAAGGGACAACTGAATAGAAAAAAGATTTAAAAATTGTAACCAGAAATTCATCCCCAACGGAGTCGCCAAAACTGTAGCTAGAGTTTTACCCCTAGCTTGTGCAAATGAGCACCTACTAAGGAGAAGGGACTCCTTAGTAGCAGTTCAGTAAATGGAAATTATTAAGCTAAAACATAAATGTAAACTACTCTAAAACATGTGCATGAAACATAAACAACAAGATGTAAATAATGGTTTTTGTATTAATATTACCTTCAATGTGAAGGTTGGTGAAGCTCTTGCAATGTCCAAGAGGGTTGCTCCAAGCTCCAATGTGCTCCTTCTCTTTCTCCAATGGTGGAAATGGGCCAAAAGGGGCTCTCAAGGTGAAAGTGGCTCAATGGTGAGCTAGGGTTTCAAGAAAGATTTTAGCAGAGTAAGGGTATACTTGATTGTGGATATGGAATAAGGGGTCTCCATCACCTATTTATAGTTTTTTGGTGGTGGAGTGTTGGCCCATGGTTTTGGGAACCATATGGTTTAGGGCAGCTGTATAGGGTTTTTTCCTCTTTTTCCTCATTATTTTATATTTTTTATTCCCCTTTTAGAGGGATTTTGCTATTTTAGAGGAATTTTGGATATTTTTAGAGGAAAAAGGGGTTTTTTTAGCCTTTTTGAGGCTTTTTGGTGGTTTTGTGGCCTTTTGGAGGCATTTTAGGCCTTTTGGAGGCTTTTTAGTGGGATTTTTAGGGTTTTTAAGGGAAATATGGTAGGAAAATGGACAAATGAGTCATGTAATGAGGTAGATGAGGTAGTGAACACTTTTTGGGTGTTAACACCTTCCCAACCCACTAGACCATCCACCACGGGATTATCTCATGTTGGAGGGCCGTCAAATGTAACTCAACCCTCATGGAGTCAAGCGTATCCAGGTTCCATTAACCCTGTGCCGGGCCAAACTAATCCCATAAACGCACCACATGGGATACCTTATCCTGGGAATCCATACACTCTATGGGGGAAACAACCTATGTTGCAACACGGACCCCAACCGACTATCCCTCAAATACCACCTCCCCCGATCGGTCCTCCCCCACCTCCTGTTGGAGGCGGTGGGCCCCCACCTAACATTGGTGGAGGCCCACCTCATTTTACCTACAACTTCCCCCACCCTTTCGGCGGTGGTGGGAATGGTCCACCACCCCCTCCATGCGGAGGCGGCGGTGGACCACCCTATCATGGTGGAGGAGGACATTTCCCTTCGGGCAGCAGAGGTGGTCCACCACCCCCTCCAGGCGGAGGCAGTGGAGGACCTAATCACTATGGTGGTGGTGGTGGTTGTGGAGACCCTCATCCTTCGGGTAGTGGAGGTGGCGGGGGCCCCCATCATTCTGGCGGCAGAAGTGATCCACCACCTCCTCCAGGGGGAGGTGGTGGTGGGCCACCTTATTACGGTTATGGACCCCCACCTCCTCCCGATGGTTCCAGCAGACCTCTGCCCCCTCCCGGTGGTGGAGGCGGACCCCGCCTTATTGGAATGGACCACTTTATGGTGGCAGACCTCCTTATGGTCCGGGCCGCACACCCCCCTACGGTCAGTTTCATCTTGGTACACCTTACGGTCAGTTTAGTCCTTACAAGCCTTATCCGTATTATCAATACGTGCAGCCTAATCCACAGCTTCCCTTTCTGGCTACTTTGGATGTACCTGACCTATCCCGGTTAACCAACAATCCTATTTACCATGGATCTAACTGGCCACCAATTCTGGTGAAACTTCCGTCTGATATCCCCAAGTTTGACGGCAAGCCGGGTGAAGACCCCAAGAACCACGTGATGACATACCACTTATGGTGTTCATCTAATTCCTTAATGGATGATTCAATTCATCTTAGATTGTTTCAAAGGACCCTCACGAGTTCGGCTGCCAAGTGGTACATTGAGTTTCCACCACACTCTTTTCCTAATTTCGGCTCTCTTGCTATGAACTTTTTGACGCATTTCCAGCTACCTATACGGTATGAGACTGGTACTGAGCTTTTAACCTCGCTCCGTCATAATACCTCCACTCACATTTCAGACCATATCCACGAGTGGCGAAGGAGACGACGTCTCATTAAAGCTCATATTCGAGATCAGCTCCTAGCAGACTGGTTTACAAAATCATTCCTTCCCACCATAGCAAAAGATGTCGCCATGAGAGGTGTTGTCACTGAAGAACAAGCCATCGCGAGTGCCCATCTGTTAGATTTGGTCTACACTCAATCTGGCACTTTGTTTAATATTCTTCCTGATGCACCCCGTGATGTTAATGACCCCACGAAACCACATAAGGGACCCCACACTGATGGAATCATTGGATCCCTTAACACCCAACCTGCCTCTAGCACTGTTGGATCATCCAACCTTCAAGGGTCTTCCCCCTTAACGGCTCAGGCTGGCCACAACACCACCAAGTCGGCCACTCCTACTATAACTGAGGAAGTGAATTCTGTTCAATTAGCTTCATCTCAGAAGTTTAATCGCAAGAAGAAGAACAAGGGGAAATCCAAAAATTCTTCTTCCCAGTAGGAACAAAAGAGAACTCCCGATGATACCAAGCAGAAATGGAAACTGAAATATCCTTGTTTACTATGCGGAGATGACCATTTCTCCAAGGAGTGTCCCCATAGAGACGAAATGCAAAAGTTTCTTAAGGGTAAACAAACTCCCGCAGTCCTCAATGATCTATTTCCCGCTCAGAACCAGCAGATGATTGCTCAAACCCTCTCAGCCTAGGGGGAACCATCCAATACCGTGCATGTTCTCATGTTGCGTAATGAGACGATCAACTTGAATACTCGCTCGCGATATTACGAACCGGTCCCTTCGAAGGAACCCACTTGAAGTAATAATGAAAAAGCTTCCAACTCCTTAACTGATGTCAATGTACCATCAACCTCTCTCACCATAGAGAGACCCTCTTTAGATTCGATATTGCGTCTGCCCAAGAGTACGATTCGAAAAGTTGTTTTCAATCCTAATGCTCGAGCGGCACAAAATTACAGTATCGTATAGGACATGGCCCAAGCTCCTTGTGCCATGTCCACCCTGGAAGTTTTGCAGAATTGTCCTAATCAACCCAAAACTCTCCTTGCAGTCATTGGTGTAGTTGACTCATATTCCTTGAATACCATCATGTTCCAACTTGGCAACCTTAAGTCGAGGCTCTCACACCAGCTCGCATTCCATGTTTCCGTGAACATTGCTGGGAAGATTTTCCATCGCACTCTTCTAGACGAAGGTGCCTCCACTTCTGTCATGTCGATCACCTATTGGAGAGCCATTGGCTCCCCCGAATTGAATCATTCTCCTACCACATTGAAAGCATTTGACGGGCGTGGCTTTCAACCTCATTGGCTCTTACAAGCTCTTGCAGTTGAATTGGGCGGAAAGACCATAACCATTAACGTGGAAGTGGTCTCGGCCCCGTTAGATTATAATCTCTTGCTTGGTCGCAATTGGTTTTACACCATGCAAGCAGTAGCCTCTTCAGTCTTCCGCATTGTACAATTCCCTCACCAAGGACGAATTGTTACCATTGTCCAGTTAGATTTTTGTACACCAGACGCCACTACTCATCCTGGTGACCATATTCCTTCCATTGGACAGATGTCAAAACAGTATGAGAGTGTAGGGGTTGGCATTTTGAAATATTCATCTCTCATGGGAATTTTTCCAGCCGCAGACCCCCCTAATCATGTTTCTACGGTGAACATGATCTCTACATATATTTTATCTCACTCAAAGGATGCTTGGCTTGTACCGGATGAAGACACAACACACCTGTTTGGAGACATAATGCCTCTTTCACCTGCTGAACGTATTTATGAGGCTATCCAATCAGCACTAGAGGACCATTTAACCGTGGCCTCCCCATCTTTTTCTCTACAATGGACGTCATCTCTACCTGATCTCTTACTTCGGACTTTTCATTCCGACGAGTCCATCATGGAAGTAATGAATATTGACGGCAGTCCGTGGGATGATCTCCACCATAGGTCATCTTTTCTTCCTCCTTTGGAATACATAGAGAACAACATCCATACCCTCTTTGCGCCCGATATCTACCCATCCCCCCGTTCCCCCATTCTTACATGTCTTATGGACATAGAGGGAAACCTGGCCAACATTGAGCCAACCACCCGAGTAGACATCTCGGTGAAACCTGGTATAGTGGAACACATTCACATAGGCCAGAAGTGTTCCCCTGAAGAAATCATTGTTAGCACGGCCTTGTTTAAGCAATTTCGAGACGTATTTGCTTGGTCCTATGAGGAGATGCCTGGGATAGACCCCGCAATTGTTTCTCACGAAATAAAAACCTATCCCAAAATCAAACCTGTACGCCAAAAGTTGTGACCAGTACACCCCCGGAAGACTGTGGCAATAAAGGCAGAAATTGAAAAGATCTTAAAGGATGGTTTTATTTATCCTGTCCCATTGACAGATTGGGTCTCAAACATCGTTGTTGTGAACAAAAAATAGTGCACCATTCACGTCTGTGTTGATTATCGGGGCCTTAATCGGGCTTATCCAAAACACAACTACCCAACCCCCTTCATCGACCAGATCATCGACAACTGTGCCGGAAGCGTCATCTTCTCATTCATGGATGGCTTTTCTAGTTACAACCAAATTGAGATCAACCCAACCGACCAACATAAGACAACTTTCATCTGCCCATGGGGTACGTTTGCATACCGCAAGCTCCCATTTGGCCTTAACAATGTTGGTTCCACATTTCAGTGGGATATGTCGTATGCCTTCCATGATATTAATGACTTTGTGGAACCCTACCTGGACGACCTCCCTGCTCATTCAAAGCAGCGCGAGTTCCACATTGATCATCTAATGGTCATTTTCCTCAGATGTAGACGATACAATATCTGTCTGAATCCTCATAAGTGTATCTTTTGCGTTGAGTCCGGACGCCTCTTAGGATTTATCGTTTCGAAGGATGGGATCCGCATTGATCCCTTAAAGGTGGAGGCCATCATCAACCTACCACCCCCGACTGATGTGACAGAACTTCAAAGTCTCCAAGGGAAGGAGACTTATTTACGACATTTTGTTTGTAATTTCACGGAGAAGACTTGGGGCTATATGAGATTGCTCAAGAAGGACGCCCCGTTCATTCGGGACAACCAAGCTCAAAAATCCTTTGATAGTATCAAACATGCCATCACGCATGCCCCTGTGCTTCAACTGCCTAATTATTATCGAGATTATATCTGATATATCGCCCCTTCTGCTACCACTATCACCATGGTTTTGGTACAGGAGGATCAAAACGCCCAGGAACATGCGATATACTATGCAAGTAAGGGTCTGGCTGACACTGAAACTAGATATTCACATGTCGAAAAACTTACTTTCGCGGCAGTCATTGCCGTCCAAAAGTTTCGTCACTACATCTTGCTCCGCACCACCATTATCATCGCCAACTCGAACCTCATGTACCACGTACTGACACATCAGGTGCTTGGGGGCAAGTATTCACGCTGGATCGTGATACTACAAGAATTCGATCTTCTTTTCGAGAAAGCCACGTCTAAGAAGTCTTTGGTGTTTGACGAGCTTATTTGCGACCTTCCCCGTCCTAATATAGAAGTTGAGCACAATGACTCCTTTCTGGATGAATCATTTTTTTTCATCAGTACGACTGATCTGTGGTATGGAGATATCCTGTTATATCTTCAAACCAAATGCTTCAACGCTCAACTCTCTCACGACAACCATCGTAAGATACGTCACCATGCAAAGTATTATTTAATCATTAATGATACTTTGTATCGTCGTGGCGTTGATTCACTTCTTTGACGTTGTCTCACTCACGATGAGACTGAACGGGTTCTGAATGACTGTCACGCTAGGGCATGTGGCGGTCATCTCGTTGGGATGGCTACAACACAGAAGATTTTGCATGCGGGATATTTTTGGCCTACTATCTTCAAATATTGTATTGAGGCCATAAAAAAATGTCCTCCTTCCCAACACTTCCATATGAAGAAGCGCACTCATCCTGCCCCACTACATCCAATTATTGCCATTGGCCCATTCGCAAAATGGGGCATTTATTTTATGCATTGTAAGCCTACCTCAATCGGGGGGCATAGTTACATCATTGTAGCTGTGGATTACTTCACAAAGTGGGTTGAAGCTATGCCTACATACCAGAACGACGACAAAACCGCCACACTCTTCATGTTCAATCATGTAATAGCACAGTTCGGAGTTCCTCAGGCAATTGTTACCGATCATGGATCTCACTTTTAGAACCATATGGTTGATGAATTGAGCGAGAGGTTGGGTTTTCGCCATGAAAATTCAACACCCTACTACCCGCAATCCAATTGACAGGTCGAGGCCATTAACAAGGTCTTGAAAACTATGGTCCAAAGGATGGTAGGGACACATAAGTCCAATTGGGACAACATGCTCTTTTCAGCGTTATGGGCCTACCGAAATTCCGTCAAAACCGCCACAGGCTTCACTCCCTTCCAATTGGTATATGGATTGGAGGTTGTCCTTCCGATAGAGTGCGAAATTCCATCTCTACAACTTGCTGTCGAACTTCTTCCTAACACTACTACTGAGGAAGAACGTCTCTTGCACTTAGCAAAACTTGACGAGTCTCGCTGAGATGCCGCTCTTGCTAATGAAGCACACAAGAAACGAAAAAAAGCCCAGTACGATAAGTCAGTTGAACCTCATATCTTTAACAAGGGTGATCTGGTCCTCACTTATGGCCAGAAGCATGACAAACTAGGAGCAGGGAAGTTCGAGTCCATGTGGCATGGACCTTACGTTATAAAACGTGTGTTGGAAAAAGGTTCTTACGAGCTTGAGGATTATGACGGAATCTCTTTGGGTGAACCCTGCAATGGGATTTACCTGAAGAGATACTATGCTTGATCCCTCATGCATAGACTTGCTTGTATATACTGTACATGGCGTGTTTTTTTTGTTTTTGTGTGGTGTGACGCATTTTCTTTTCGAGTGCCTTTTGATCTTGTTTCCACTTCTTATACCATGCTCTGCCTACATGTGCATATGGCAACGTGCTATGGATTCGCGGACGGTGCCAGTCGACATACTCGTAACCTTGCTTCGGCAGCCTAGGTACTATATTCCCCAACAGGTGAGCTCATTAGTTCAGGAGGAAGCTGCCTAGGGTTTGAGACCAACAATGCCACAGAATATTGGGCAGTAATAGGAACCCTAACTAATGCCATTTCCTTGGGTATGAACCACATTGTCATCCACATGGATTCTCAATTAGTGGTTTCTCATATTAACCGGGTTTACACCATCCGCGATCCCACCTTACTCCGTCTCTTCAGACGAATACGTCTCCTGGAAAGGTCATTTGAATCTATTCAATACCTGCACATTCCACGAGAGTTAAACACAGTTACTGACTCGATGGCTAATTTCATTTTGGATTGGTACATTGCACACACATAATACTCATAATATGTAAAAGCATTCACGACATGTAAATACAATGTATAAAAGCAAACATGTAAAGAAGATCACATCACTAATCATTTTAAAAACACATAATGTATAGATCGTTGATAATGTCTGTATATATATAAATCGCTCAAAAGTAGTGCTGGTACAAAATCTGAAGCACGATGGATTTTAGTGAGTCTCTACAAAAATTTGAAGCATCATAAGCTTTCAGTAAGTACAAAACCTGAGGCCTCTAAGCTCTCAGTACAAGTATAAACTATCACCAGGCTGGATGCCTAACCCATACACCACCCTTGGCTCTAATAGCTCTCTGTCGCTGAGTGAGGAAGCAGTCTATAGTACGAGCCACCTTGCGGAGTAAGGAGTTGAAACGCACAGATGCTCCAACCCCAAATCACTGCATGGGCCTTGACAAGTCATCTATAGCGGGCTTGAGTACCTCCACAGTCAGCTGGGATAGGTTCCTGTACACCTGCTCCATGTCCTCGATGGCAGCGTGAGCACCTACAGGAACGACTGCCTCCCCACCTCTGTCTCTCCTTTCTAGAAGGGAGAGACCTACTGGTCGCACGGGAGCCACATCTGCACACACATATTGTGTACTTGTTAGCACTACATCAAAAAAATGATATAATATACAAAACTAAAAATACAAGGGTTTTGTTCTCACCGATATCACCCTATGTTGCGCCCTTTGGCAGCACCAAGTCGGGATCCTCCCGAAAGCCTGTGCTACTGTATGGAAAGTTCTCGACCATAAGTAACTGGCCTTCCAGCCAGCTAAAGAACTCAAGACCAAAACTGATGATGGGACCCCCACCATGGTAGGTCATCACCTCTGCCCACCTGAGCATGTGAGGATCTCTCAGATCCCTGTCATCTAGTACCACTTGCGGGCACAAAAGATGAACCCGCTCCAAGAGGAATGATACTATGATCGATCTGTACCCAAACTGCTTGAGCTCCCCGCACCGACACTTGGTCAGCTGAGCTCGGATGTTGGCGAGGAGACCCTCGCACTAGTTGAAAACCATGGGGGACATACAGTCCTCCGCATACAGCATCTGGGTCCAAGTAGCCGTGTGTGGATCTTGGCTACCCACCACCCTAGTAATAGTGAGAATTACGGTCAACAGTGGATGACTCACCACATCTCTGATGAGTATCTTCCCACTGGAAGGACGAGAAGTAGCAATGCAGTGCTGCGACACCATGTCCTCAACTGTATGATCAATGTCCTGTGTCCCAATGAGATGTACAGCGTCCCCTCTTCGGGACAAACCGGTCCTAAAGTAGATATCCTCAATGTCAATCGTGAGGATATGCTCACCTATCACAAAGTATTGTTGGGACGCATCCCAACTCTGGAGCATGTGTGTCAGTAGCAGGATCTGGGCTCTCATCCCCTGTATCTCAAAGAATTTGAGCAACCCGCAGTTTCTCAAAGTAGCCACACATTGTGGACCGTTTGTGGCTTGTTCATATTCTACTTCATGTTCTCTCTCTCGCCCCTCCAATACCATTTTTGCTTTCTATTAACTTGCCAAAAGGGACAATTAAACCCTGTTAGGTCCTTCCTCAACTTTCACAAACTCATTTTTTGGAGTATGTTTGATGTTTGAGTTTTGGGTTTCCACCGTCACACTATACCTTTAGGTACAGCGCGACGTCGTCGCAGGTCTCATTCTCGAGGCTTGCGATGACTCGGACTGATCGCAAGTCCCAAAAGGGCCACTTGCAACGAGCCGAGCGCACAATGGCCCCTCCATAAATCACCCAAAACCCAAAAAATGAACATAAAAGCAAACAGTAAACCACTGGAAAGTTGCTGGATAAGATTTAGGCCTACCTGGTCCAGATGGATGGTGAAATGGTGGATCGTAGCTCCTGAAATTGGCAAAGGAGGTTTTGGCTCCAAATTGGTACTTCTCCACCCAAATTGGCAATTTCAACAATGTTTCTATTTTTGGCCCATATTTCTATTTATAAATAGAATCAAATATTTATTTTCAAATATTTTGATGCTTTTTGGGCCATTTACTATAGTTTTGACCGTTTGTCATTATATTTGGGGCTATTTGACACTTTCTCTAGTGTACAGGAGTCATTTCTCGCACTACCAACGGTAACTACAGGTATGAACACCCCTTTGAATGTTTTGTCATTATTATTTTTGGTTAGTTGTAAATATTTCATGAGGATGAGTTCACTCTTCATTTGTTCTCGTACTCGACCAACCATGAGAACAAGTACCGGGTTATGATTATCACTTTTTCGGGCTCGTTAAACTTCCACGGAAAAGGACACCCCCTAGAGTCCATAGTTAAGCTCTTTTCAGACTCCCTAAATATGAAAATATTGCCAAGCGAACTTGTCACGTTCACGCTTGTTAAATTATTTGATTGATCGTCTTTCTGGTGATAGTTTACCCCTTTTACGGGCCAGGAGGCACTAATTACAAAAAAGGAATACTCTAGCCAATCATGACTGGAAGAGTCCTCTCCCGCGTTGTTTTACCCTTTTTCAGGCGATGAGGCTAACTTTACGAAAAAGGACCATTGGAGTCTTCTTTAGTTCTTTTCAGACTCTCTAAACATGAAATGACAACCGAGTTTACCTTCTATGGACTCGTTAAATTTTCACATTGAAGGGCCCGTCATGGGATGAACCCCTCCTATCCCAGGCTCGAAAAATATTTGGGATTGGACTCATCTATGAGATGAGCTATACCGAGCATCTGGTTACCCTCATCAAGCTTGTAAAAAACACATGAGGCACCCATCATTCATGATGGGGAAAAAGGAAAGTGTTTGTATTACATACCTTAGTGGAAGTATATAATCGTTCTTGAACATGGCACTCATCTGCATTTGCATACAATACTTGCGTCATCTATTTGTCTACAAGTCCCTGCTTACTTTCTAAGTCTTGTTAATCTTCTGAGTCATTCGGAGAAAGCTTCCATCATCAGTTGCATTAGACGTTTGCGTCATTCTCATTTCAATACTGCCAAGTCATGCCATGCCCATGTTCAAGAACACGTCTATTATTTATCATCTATAGTCAGTACACGCGTCGTCATTCCGTTGTTACTTTGAGTCAATATTACATATTGTTGTACCATCCGATCCACTCTACAGATCTTTTATTGTGTTTCGTTTCGATTGACGGGGGATTCATCATGGCCCTCCTTCGGCGAATTCATCCTTTTCGACTTCAACACATCATCCAAGGATTGAATCTAGAAACCAATCAAGTACCTTGGTCCTGCATGCCTCAATGGTAGGTTACCTCGCTTTCGACATGAGTTTACATCATTGACTCTTGATTGAAAGATTTCATCTTGCGTTCAACTTCAAATCATTTATTCACGCTTGATGATATGTACTGTGATACCTTGGGAATCATTGACATTAATGATGATCTCCCTCGCACTTGTTAACGGTTTACATCAATGACTGGTAATCAAGTGGTTTCTACCATGTTCAACGTCAAGACATTTGTAATCACATGGATAGATTCGTATCATTGCGGGTTCAGCTTGAAGACCCTGGGGAGTCATGTTTTACCCAGGTTGCGATGGAGTTTGTATTGAGTCATCTTACATGGATCCACTTTTGTATTGGTCGTGGCTATGTTATCATCTCATCATGGATCTACGCTTGTGTCTAGTAGCCATGATTGTGTTCAGTCGGTCATTACTACCATGGAACTGTAATGTATTGGTCGGCAGCCATGTTGTACTTCATATGAGATTGTCAGTTCAGAGTCAGTTGTACTACAGCAGCGTCCTTCATCCGACAAGTCTTTTGCCATTATTTCTATCAAAGCACTTCACCTGTACATCCTTAACAACTTCATGCTTTGGGGGGCATTCTGTTACACCCAAAATCTACTCATCATCAAATTCAGTGTATACACCTCTGAAGATACTTGGACTAATAATCATCCTGCGATGGTTTGTACTCATTTGTGCTGGGTTCTGAAGGATCATCGCAGGTTGCACACTAGCAACATGCGATGTTGCAGTCTACTCCACTGCAGGGTGCGACGAGGTCTGTTAATGGGCAAAAATAGCTTATTCAAGATCCTTCTCGAAACTTGCTCATTTAGGGGTTTATCCCTGACCTCAAGGAGAGCTGGTACTTGACCCCTAAATCTTTGGGAAGATCCCCTATCTCTCTCCTATCCTTTCTCAACCTATCCTATCTATACCCTATCCATTTAGTCCTATATAAGTGAGGCTCACTCCCATACCAAAGTAAGGAAGGATATGGTATCTACATGCTGGTGAAATCTATCTTAGGAGGAAGCCTATAGTACTTACATGCTGGGGAAATCTCTCTTAAGACACCTTCATTCACCTCTTGGAGAACTCATACTTCTTCGAAAGAACATGGCAATTGGCTTGGTTGAAGAAGGACTGCTACGTTAAGTCTCTGGACGTAGTCCTATATCTCTATCATGTACTCCTCTATTTGCAGTAATATAAATGCTTTCCACCAATATTGTTCTTATGTGCAATGATGTTGTGTAGTTTACCTGCTTAATTGTTTACTTAGATCGCTTATTGTAGAGATGCTCTTTACTCGTTTCTCTTTTTTGTGTCCTGACAGGTCTTGCAGCTTATATCTGATGACCGTGGGATGTGGAGCAACATTCGGGAGAAAGGATAGCGAATCAAAGAGGTAAGACATCTAGTACTTGATCCTTAAGTAGATCTAAGAAATGTGTTTGTAGTTTGTTCTATTTGTTCTAGACTCACATTGAGCTAGGGCGATCCAGCTCGCGTCCGCTCGAGTGGATTGTCCGATAACACTATTTGACCTACTCTTTAACCCCTCATGATGGCATTGGAATGATTCTCTTTCACATGATAAACTTTCACGTAGGTGGATTAGGGTTTTAGGAAGGTCAAAATCCAATTCACTCACCTTGCTCAACAATGCATCGTTGTGCTCCATATTGACAACTCCACACATGTCAGTAATACTAATTGGCATCAATAGTCACAAGCAACATCAATAGTCTACAATACATTGTAGCAATTGTGAAGGAGGATGGCACATGCTCATCAACTGCACCACATGATCATCAAATGCACCAGGAGGATGGCATCTCCATGCAACCAGCGTTCATATCTCAGCAAAGCTTTACTCCAATGTCCAATGTAGCTCTACTACAATTTCAACACCGAGGTTTAATGCACATCTTCAACTTCGAAAAGATAATATGCAATAGTTAGTTCTAGCTTGCTCCACATAGAAAAAATCTTTAATGCATCAATAGTAGCAACATTGCAAGAGTCCAATGTGTTAGGATTCCTCCTTATATTCCAAGGCAATAGTTTCAACGCATTTTTCTATTGCATCGAAGCATAGCTCCATGTTCTACAATGTGATGTGTAATAACGCATTTCATCCATTTGTTTATCTATGCCATATATAGGTGATGTGTAATATTTCATATGTGTGATCTCAAGCCATTGTGCAAATATGGAGTAAAGGCATTTTTTTAATGTTTAGTGAAATTTAAAAATATCAGTTGCACAAATGATATCTTACTAGACAATCCCAAGTATAGTATCAATTGTAGTATTTTTTTCCCAAAATTTCTTTGGGAATGTGCCAACGAAAATTGGATTTTTTGAAATTCTTTGCTAATGTGACAAAGGAAATTCAATTGTCTTTAGTATCTTTACACAACTTATTATTTATGGTTCAAAATTTGTTTATGTTGGAATTTTGTTGAAGAGTGTTTGGAGCACTTTTGAATAGATTCAATTAAGTTGTTTTCAGTTGAATGGACAAGTTCATTATGATTTAAGTTTTTTATTCCAGTTTAATGAATACGGTCGTATGATCCAAGTTTTTTTCTCATAGTGAATTTTGTTGAGAGTAATTATGACTCGATTCAAAATCTAAATTAATCCTTGAACTGTATAATATTTGATATATTTTGAAGAAAAATAACTTTATAATTCCCGAATCACATCAAACAAATTTATTATTTTTTATTAATCGAGGGTGTCTTTATAATCTTTCATATAACTTTCATGAAACAACTTTATTATTTTTTATTTTTTATTAATAATCAAATAGATAAAGTTAAATTTCCAGTAAAAGCTAGCAATCGCCAGATTCAAATTAATTAATCTTATTATTCAAATGAATTTTGTTATTTAATGTATTTAAACTAAATTTTATTATTAATTAAAGCTTCTATAATATTATTAAACATTTGTTTTATAAATATCTAATTAATGACAATAGAACATATAATTTTATGTTATTGGAGAAATGTTTGTGTTGTTGGTCCAATTCCTTTTAGGGTTATACTCAAGATATGTGGCCATTAAATATAAGAGTAAATAAGTATGGTGGTTATTTAATGTGATTTGGATTAGATTGAAATGTTAATAATTATTAAATAAAGTCCACTAGATAGTTAGTAATTGCTAACTATAAATGAGCATGGGACCTTTTTTATTTCCAATGGACAAAATATTATGGAGTTTAGCTCAATAAGAGGTAAGTGAATAGGAATTAATATATCTATAAAAAGATCATTATAAAGTATTGCCCTCCCTTTAAAGTAATTCTATATGAAGATGTATTGAAGTATTCCTTTCCCATTGTTATAAACTTTATGTGTAATTGCATTCTCAAATCTACAACACTCTACTATTTGTGTGCATGACAACAAAACACTTCTACAACAATGGATTGAAATACTAAAGTTTTATTCTACTTTATTTTTTCTTACTTTTTATTATAAAAAAAAATCAAAATTTGTGAGTAGATGAAGAACATATAAAAATATTTATGAATAATTTGTAAACTTTGACTTTAAAACATGAAAAACAAGAAGAAGATCATCTACATGTTATTAAGATCTCTTAATTGTCTTACACATTTTCTTTAAGCTTTGATGTTAAGCACGAGGAACAAAAGAGGAGGGTCTACAAGTTATTACGATGTATTGATTGTCTTACATACTAGAACAACCAAAACCAAATTAAGATCCCACTCTTTCTTACTCATTACAAATCTTAGTGTAAGTTTTCCAAAATCATGAATAGTAAAACAAATTTGGTGTGAAGTGGGGGTGATAAAATGGAATCTGTGTTAACCAAGTCAAGAGAAGCATTACATAAGGATGTGAACATATCACCTATGGTGTGATGGTGATGGCCTTGAATATTTTCTCTTCATGGGTCATATCACAATACAACTTGTTAGGGACCATGCGTAGGCTATAACTGCATCGAAGTCTGTCATGAAGCTGCCATGATTACATGGAGGCAAATTAAAAATATATTTTTTGCATCCATGTGCGAACGCTATCTATTTTCAATCACAATTATGATAGCAGAACTCCAATATCATGTTATCACAATTTTCAATCACAATTATGATAACATAACTCCAGTCTTTTACATTTTGGACTATCAGTCTTTTACATTTTGTGTTACATTGATCTCTTGACTAGGTTGCATTTTACACATTTTTTCCTTCCCCGTTACTATTTTGTTGGGTCTTCCACTATCCAAAGCTAGAAATTGATCAGTTGCACCTTCAATCTTGGTGAGATGATTATTAGCATTATACTATTATTTTATTTAGCATCATGTTTTCTCATACTAAGATGCGTTAGGGATCCTATTTGTTACATCGTGATAATATGATATAAAGGGGGTATTAAAAATGAGTTGATAAAAATGGATACCTACAATATATGGTGACACTAGGGGTTTTATTAATTGGAAATGTATATTGGGAGAGGGGTTCAACAATACAAATTTAGGAGGCATTTTCCAATATTTAGTGAAATTAGGGATATTCTTTAATATCCTACGAACGGTCATGTTATGTAACAAGTTCACTAAGTGAACCCCCCATGGGTGCGCACAAGTGGAGGAGGAGTATCAGTTGGAGACATCTATCTTTTGGGGATTGATCTTTGTGATCTTTGTATTGGGGCTTATTCTATCTTTGAGGAAGTTGCGAGGCTTTTCACCTTCTTGGTTTTCCCCAGTGAAATGCTGTGTGTTCATTGTCTCTTGTGATTGTTATGCTGTGCTTGTTATTCTCTTAGTGATCCTAGATAATATTGAATGAAATTATCAAAAAATTAACACATTACCCACAACAGAATTAATAAAACTTCCCTCACAAAGAACGCCCATAAAACTAAACATCACATTCTAATTGAAGATCCTAAATTCCTGGCAAGAGTGGATCACTGGTCAAAAAGATGAATTAGGGAATCCATTGAAATCTCTAAAAACCCTAATTGCTTAAATAGAGATGACAGATTGATCCTTAGTAGAACTTTCCTACCCAGTCTCAATAAACTATGATTGTCCTAGTTCTTCCTTCCTCTCTTATCTTCTTCTCAGACAATTATGCTTGAAATATGAGAAAAAGAAAAAGAATATAAAAATTAAAGAAGGAAAGGTAATGAAAATAATAATGGAAGGAGAAAAAACAAAATGAAAAATAAAAAGCCAAAACAAATGTCATCTAACAACCAAATCTCTCATGCAATATTTATAAGAAAATTGTGCTACATTTCTTAACTTGACAATCTCATTTTTTTTGGATGAAGAGCCACGGTAGTGGGATAGAAACATTGATTGTCCTAATGGAATCCATCACAATGCAAAATCCGACTTCTGATCTCTTAATCTTTTCAATACCACCATGGTTACGGATCAACCACACAAAACCCAAGATTATGGGTCAACCATGCAAAACCCACGGTTATGGGTCAACCACACAAAACCCTTCTCTTCATTGGAAATTGGCACATTGTAATCATGGATCTCTTTTTAGCATGGGTGAAATGATGGGGACCATAATTTTCTAATGGGGAGGAATTATCCAAATTTTAGGGGGAATGTGGTCTAAATTCGGATTTATAAGTCATAAAAGCATTAAATGAAGAGGCCACACTGGCCCATTCATCATAAAATACTTAAATGGAGAGACCATCTTCTCCCATCAATGGTTTTGGAATCTTCCAGGCGATTCTAGAAGCCCACGGTTTAGATTACAGCCATCCATGGTATTTGGTAGCCCATGGTTTTGGCCCATGGTATGGCCCCAAGGCATAGTGTAATAATGTTATATAAAGGATTTATGCCTTCTTAATAAAGAAATCTATTATTTCTGGCATCCTACATTAGGTTTTATTTTCGCGTGTTAATATTGTGTGTTCTTCTTGGCTAAGCCATTTGAGTTATTGTTCTGAGAGGTGAGGCTCTCTGAGCCTCACCTCCAATATCGATCATGGATCAATTGATAAAAATTTGCAACTTTAATCTCCTCCTCTCTCTGCATTCAAGCCTTCCCGGTCTCATCCCCCAAGATCTGGATCAATTGTTGTTGGTGTTGTTTTTATTATATTAAATAAACAACTGGTTCCGTAGAGACAACTGAAAGAGTATGGGAGGCCATGGACTCCATAGTGTGAGGGGGGGATGGGGACATTCCTGGCACTTTAGAACTTGCTTTTATTTATCCATGTTCATGTTTTCACCTTTGTGACTTTTACAGTTGTTGTTCACCCAAATATGTACCTATGGAGTTACTATTGTACCTTATTCATGCCTTAGTAGGCCCCCCTTTCCTAATGTGCCCTCCTTGGATGAAAGATACTATTTTTTGGGGCCCACTTGCACTAAGGAACCCTCTCTCTGGATTCTAGGAGATGTAAGCTAGATTTTAGTTTCCACCTCCTTGATTTTTTGCCTCCACCTCCAAAAGTATGCCTTTGCTCCCCAAATCTAGCCGGAGTTCCCTATTTTTGTGCTTACAAGTCATTGATGATACTATTGGACCTACTATTTAACCCCTCATGATGGCATTGGAATGATTCTCTTTCACATGATAAACTTTCACGTAGGTGGATTAGGGTTTTAGGAAGGTCAAAATCCAATTCACTCACCTTTCTCAACAATGCATCGTTGTGCTCCATATTGACAACTCCACACATCAGTAATACTAATTGGCATCAATAGTCACAAGAAACATCAATAGTCTGCAATACATTGTAGCAATTGTGAAGGGGGATGGCACATCGTCATCAAATGCACCAGGAGGATGGCATCTCCATGCAACCAACGTTCAAATCTCGGTAAAGCTTTACTCCAATGTCCAATGTAGCTCTAGTCTAGTTTCAACACCGAGGTTTAATGCACATCTTCAACTTCGAAAAGATAATATGCAATAGTTAGTTCTAGCTTTCTCCACATAGAAAATATCTTTAACGCATCAATAGCAGCAACATTCCAAGAGTCCAATGTGTTAGGATTCCTCCTTATATTCCAAGGCAATAGTTTGAACGCATTTTTCTATTGCACCGAAGCATAGCTCCATGTTCTACAATGTGATGTGTAATAACGCATTTTATCTATTTGTTTTTCTATGCCATATATAGGTGATGTGTAATATTTCATATGTGTGCTCTCAGGCCATTGTGCAAATATGGAGTAAAGGCATTTTTTTAATGTTTAGTGAAATTTAAAAATATCAATTGCACAAATGATATCTTACTAGACAATCCCAAGTATAGTATCAATTGTAGTATTTTTTTCCCAAAATTTCTTTGGGAATGTGCCAACGAAAATTGGATTTTTTGAAATTCTTTGCTAATGTCACAAAGGAAATTGAATTGCTTTTAGTATCTTTACACAACTTTATTATGGTTCAAATTTTGCTTATGTTGGAATTTTGTTGAAGAGTGTTTGGAGCAATTTTGAATAGATTCAATTAAGATGTTTTCAGTTGAATGGACAAGTTCATTATGATTTAAGTTTTTTATTCCAGTTTAATGAATACGGTCGTATGATCCAAGTTTTTTTCTCATAGTGACTTTTGTTGAGAGTAATTCTGAATCGATTCAAAATTTAAATTAATCCTTGAACTGTATATTATTTGATATATTTTGAAGAAAAATAACTTTATAATTCCTGAATCACATCAAACAAATTTATTATTTTTTTTTAGTCAAGGGTGTCTTTATAATCTTTCATATAAATTTCACGAAACAACTTTATTATTTATTGTTTTTTATTAATCTAGGGTGTTTCAGAAATTTTCCAAGTTATATATATTTTGAAAACCAAAAAAAAATCAAATAGATAAAGTTAAATTTCCAGTAAAAGCTAGCAATCGCCAGATTCAAATTAATTAATCTTAGTATTCAAATGAATTTTGTTATTTAGTGTATTTAAACTAAATTTTATTATTAATTAAAGCTTCTATAATATTATTAAACATTTGTTTTATAAATATATAATTAATGACAATAGAAAATATAATTTTATGTTATTGGAGAAATGTTTGTGTTGGTCCAATTCCTTTTAGGGTTATACTCAAGATATGTGGCCATTAAATATAAGAGTAAATAAGTATGGTGGTTATTTAATGTGATTTGGATTAGATTGAAATGTTAATAATTATTAAATAAAGTTCACTAGATAGTTAGTAATTGCTAACTATAAATGAGGATGGGACCTTTTTTATTTCCAATGTACAAAAATATTATGGAGTTTAGCTCAATAAGAGGTAAGTGAATAGGAATTAATATATCTATAAAAAGATCATTATAAGGTATTGCCCTCCCTTTAAAGTAATTCTATATAAAAATGTATTGAAGTATTCCTTGCCCATTGTTATAAACTTTATGTGTAATTGCATTGGCAAATCTACAACACTCTACTATTTGTGTGCATGACAACAAAACACTTCTACAACAATGGATTGAAATACTAAAGTTTTATTCTACTTCATTTTTTCTTACTTTTTATTATAAAAAAAAATCAAAACTTGTGAGTAGATAAAGAACATATAAAAATATTTATGAATAATTTGTAAACTTTGACTTTAAAACATGAAAAACAAGAAGAATCATCTACATGTTATTAAGATCTCTTGATTCTCTTACACATTTTCTTTAAGCTTTGATGTTAAGCATGAGGAACAACAAGAGAAGGATCTACAAGTTATTAGGATGTATTGATTGTCTTACATACTAAAACAACCAAAACCAAATTAAGATCCCACTCTTTCTTACTAATGACAAATCTTAGTGTAAGTTTTCCAAAATCATGAATAGTAAAACAAATTTGGTGTGAAGTGGGGGTGATAAAATGGAATCTGTGTTAACCAAGTCAAGAGAAGCATTACATAAGGATGTGAACATATCACCTATGGTGTGATGGTGATGGCCTTGAATATTTTCTCTTCATGGATCATATCACAGTACAACTTGTTAGGGACCATGCGTAGGCTATAACTGCATCGAAGTCTGTCACGAAGCTGCCATGAATACATGGAGGCAAGTTAAGAATATATTTTTTGCATCCATGTGCGAACGCTATCAATTTTCAATCACAATTATGATAGCATAACTCCAATATGATGTTATTATCAACATATATTTGGCATTGGGAAGCAAAACAAGAGTGTAATGATGAAGAATTTGCATTGGTACAAATGAGCAACTAGATCCATAAAAGGAATGTGAATGGAAAGTTTCTTCTCATGGAAATTTCCTTTTTCATTATATATGGAAATTTGTCTTGTCAAGCATATAACAATTTATATTTAAATTTATTTTTAATCATACAAATTAGGAACATTTAAGTTATATTTAATGTTATTTTTAATCATACATATATTGTTTTGGATAGGTTTTCTAATTATAGTTTTTTTTTTTTTATAGTTGAAATTGTAGATATACAATAGAGGTGTCCAAGAGTTTTTGAGGGGACTAATCGGGGATGCTAGCAGCAATTTGAGCTAGTGACATCACAATTTCAGCAAAAATTCATCCCTATATTTCTACAAAATAAACCAAAAGGGTCCAGAACTTAGAATAATTAACTAACTTACTCAAATTATATCTAATTAACAGAAAAATCATTGAAACTATGTATATATATATAGCATTTAGAGTAGCTACATGATATACAATACAGTTTGGAGAAATGTTTTCATTACTTTTTCAAAAATGAAAAGTAATTAAAAACTTTACGTGGTATCATAACTTATCAAAAATAAAAGTAAATAAAAAATTCATATCTTAAACAGAATAATATAATTTATTGCTATTAAACACAGGCCAAGCAGAACAGAGGCTGAATTTCAATCTCATAGTTTAAATATACAAACAACAGTAGCAAATGAAAAAGACTATGAAATTCAACCTATACAATACATACTAGTTGTAGCAGCAGATCTACATGAGGCAGAGTCACATAGTGATGGATCTATGGGAAAGTTGGCCTTGAGGGACTGCAGACTTACAAATTTCTCTAATTATATTCTTGTCAAACTGAGCATTGCTCCCAAGGGGCTGGACAACCGAAATGCATTGCATTCCCAAGTTATTGGTGATCATTCTGCTAGATAAAAAGGCGGATGAAGACAGGGACAGCATCATATTTGCATAACTGTCTCTCAGTTTCGCTAACAGTGTTTTACGAGAAGTCTGTTTCGATCTCCATTTCGGCACCGCTCTTAACCTCCAAACCACGGATCTGCGTTTTGTTTTGTGATCATTACAACATCTTCCACATGCTACAACTTGTTACTTTAAGTGCAATTATTACATTATGATTTGTAAACTAAAAATGGCAATTTGTTAGTTGATGGTATGTAAGGTGGTAAACTTCCACTTTTACTAGAAACCTTTGGGTGGTTAACATGTTTCTTTATATCCAAGAGAACACAAACTCTTAATCAATCAAAAGAAATTTTAGTTATACTCAAGAATCAAATACACTTTTAATCAATCCTTTAACCCATAACATAAAACTTAGATACTAGAACATTGTTGCATTTAAAGCCCATATACAAAAAAAAAAGTGAATTGTGATTATATAACCTTCATTTTTCAAATCATCCGATCTTAATTCTTGTTAACAACCAAAATTTGCTCACCTGCACATTCACCAAATCATATGTCATCATGCCACCTCATCCACATCAATTTGGCCTTGGAAAATCAATCTAAAAACCCAAAAACGAAAGGGAAGCCTTAAAAAACCATTCATAATTCAAGTCACTCTTAATCCCTTGATAAATCCTTCAATATGGGCAATCTAAGTTGCACAAAAACACCAAAAAAGTGTGACCCAACCATCGTGTCTTTTGGCTCTTTCTCTTTCATGTCCGACAAAAAAAGGATGAAAGTGACACAAGTCTCTACATGCATTCACTAGATGACGATCCTAGAGCCCAAAACTCAGCCATCACTAACTATAAAAGAGACACCGAGGCCCCTCATTCCACACACAACTCCATTCCATTTGCTCAAGTGGTCACTCTCCGAGAGATTTTTGCTAAGATTAAAGGGGACTTTTTCTCACTTCCCTCTCACCTCTTGGAGATCCTCTTCCCATGGCATGTTGCAGTAAAACCGGAAGGACCCGGAGAACCAATGAACCCTCCTTCGATCAACTGTAGCAGCCTCCCTTTTGAGATTCTTTAGGTGACCTTGGTTCTTGTAACATTCTTTTTACGTTAATATAAAAGATTCCTTATTTTGTATGCATCATTGATTGAATTCAAAAAACACAAAAAAATATTGTTTATATGCTTTCCTAATAACACTTTTAATTAGTTTAAATTCTTAATTTAATTATTTACTTATTTTATTTTCTTTTAAACAAAACTGCCCTCACCGTAAATGACAAGGCATCCAAAGAGGCTCCTACGCTTTTTGATATAACCTACCATTAATACATGGAGTTGTGCTCTAGCTTGTAATGAATAACACCCACCTAAGAGGATTCAATGCGAATAAATACACACAGACCTATGATGTTTGGATCTATACATCTGACCTACCGGGCACGCAGAGACGGCTATAAATAACCTGTGCGTACTTATGTTTGATAGCTAAGAATTAAATTAAACCAAAACTTGATGTGAACCAGAACCGCCCTTGAAGAACGACTGTCGAACGACTGCACGCTAGCTTTGTTTCTCTCTGGTGTCCCCTTTGTGTACGCCATCTTACTTTCAATGAAGAGTATTTGGAATAAAACAAATTCAACATTAAAAATCTGTCTCCCATATTCAACTTTCAAAATCTATCCCATCAACGACCTACTCAGTCAATAAGAAAGTTGGCCATTGATAACCTACTCATCCCGTAACGAAGACCAAATTCAATTTTCAGATTTGGTTTGTGATCAATCATTCATTATTTTTCCTATCACTATTGTTTGTTCATAGCCATTCCTTGTTTTTAATTTTTTAGTGGTTCTTCCATTTACATTTATATAAATGACCAATATGTCAATTTCATGTTAAAAAAATTATAAGCTCAAAAAGGTTAATAGTAAAAGAGTTTATATCAATAATATATATATATATATATATATATATATATTAATTAATTAAAGATAAATTTTTAAAATATATATAAAAGAGATTTTAAAAATCCATGAAATTGTGTACAATAAAATAAATTTTTTAAAATTATTTGTAAATTAATTTTATTTTATTTGAATATTGAAATATAAAAGTCTTATATATATATATATATATATATAGATATATAGATATATATATATTACAAATTTACAATGCAACAATCGTTAATAGCTTAAAGAAGTGGTCAAATTCAGGTAGGATGACTTGTATTCATAGTCTTGGCAGTATAGTCTTGGCAGTAGTGTAGTTGATTATGTCATATCTTATATCCCTTTATCCAATGAAATATTAAATTTCGACATCCTAAATGACCACGAGCCTGAATATGATAATAGGAATTTAATTATAACTCTCAGTCTTACCATACATAATGAGCCCATTGAGGAAAATTCTCAAAGTCAAAAGCACTTAATCTTTGATAGAAGTAATACTGATGGCTTTCTTAATGATTTAATGAAGAATTTGTTATCTCTTTCTAACAGCAACAATATAGAAGATCTCTATCATAATTTTACTATCTCCCTCTCCTCTACCATTAGCAAGTTTTCTCGTGAAATCCCTAGCAAAAAGAAGAACCTAAGAACCAACCCTTGGTATGATAACGATTGTAAGCATGCATGTAGAGAAATTAGGGAAGCTGCTGATGAGTCCCTGAAAGTTGTCAAGATAAGTATGTACAAAGCTTCAATTAAAAGAAAAAAGACTTGCTATATAAATAAAAGACAGGAAAAACTTTTACACTTATCTAAAAAGGCTCCCAAGAAATTCTCGAGACAAATTTTATCTTCTAAAACTAAAGAAAATAATAAGATCTTTATAGAGGATTGGAATTCATATCTCAAAAAGCTTTACGAATCCTCAAATGTCGTGGATAACATTAAATCCTTCCTAAAAACAGAGGAAGTATTTTCCTTAGAAGACATTGACTTTGGGAAAAAGCGCCTAGCTAATGGAAAAGCTAAAGACATTGAAGGGTACCAAGCATAAATCCTAAAAATCAGAACACCCATCCTTATCCCTTATATTCACAATCTCTTTAATTTGGAAATCAAGCATGGATTCCCTAAGCCTTGGACTCAGAGCCTTATAGTTCCTGTATTTAAAAGCGAAGATAAAGATAACCCCTCTAATTACCAAACAATTATGATTAGCCCTCTCTTAGACAAGCTATACGACATTATCCTTGAAAAGAAGATTAGCATATGGCTAGAAAATGAAGGAAAGAGGGATAAAGGCCACCAAGGCTTCAAAATGCATCACTCAACCACAGACCACCTCATTACGCTTAGGATCATCACAAAGGAGTGTCGTAATAATAAATCCAATATTTTTTGTTGTTTCGTGGACTTTCAGAAAGATTTTGATACGGTGCTTAGATATAACCTTTGGAATAGATTAGAAGAGCTAAAATTTCCTCTCGAGTTAAGAGTTGTGACTATAAGATTATATGAGAATGTCATTGCCAAATTCAAAAGCACTAAAGGATGGCCGCAAGATATTAATTGTAATATTGGAGTTAAGCAAGGGCGTCCCCTTTCCCGTACCCTTTTTGGCATTTACATCGATAAGCTTGAAGAATGCCTAGAAGAGGTAGGTTCGCATGCACGACCTTAGTAGGAATAGTCATCATACTTCTTCTCTATGCTGGAAATATCGTTCTTATGGCTAGGTGCCTTTATGATCTTGAGAAGCACTTACGAATTCTCAAAGGTTTCTGCACCAATATGGGCATGGTCATTAACACTGAAAAAACAAAAGTCATGATTATCAAGTCCAATAAAGTTACTTATGACAATTTTTCTTGTGACAATAGAATCTTAGAGGAAGTAACCTCCTATAAGTATTTAAGACTTGACTTTCATCACCAGCTCAACTGGAACTATAGCATCGAGAAGAAGATAAATGGAGGGTGGAAAGCCTACTTCGGCCTTGAAAACAACTATAAATCGGAAAACCTTATGATGTGGGACAAAAAGAAATTCCTCTTTAAAAAGCTCGTCACTCTCGTTATTCTATATGGCTGTGAAGCCTAGGGATGCAGTATTTCCAGAGAGTCTTAGAGAATAATTGAGCAAATACAAACACGATTCAGGTTACCCGCACAAAGCTAGTACCCAAAAAGACCACAACAGCGGCACGTGAGCGGAAAAAACAAAGTGACACGCACACGCATCCAAATGCGCGCACGCATCCCTACTTTGGCAATGCCGAACATCCACGTGGTTGAGCCCACATGGACAAAAGGTGTACACATGCGTCATTAACGCGTATGCACACAATGGCGTGCACGCGTCAATGACGCGTGCGTGCCCCTTTTTTTTATTAAAAAAACAGAGCTCACAGGTTTGTCATTTTCAACAAACCCGCAAGCGCACAAAACTATCCGACGAGCGCACAAAAGCACCTTGCGAGTGCATCATGGAGCACACAAGCCCCCCTCAATGCCAACACAATGCCCCTACACCACCTTGCCAACAATTTCTCCAGGTAGGTGCTCAACAAAGCATGAATTGGTTGTTATCTTTGTTTTCCAATTCAATTTTAATTTTTTTTTTAAATTACAATCCATTAAAAAACCAAGATAATTTCATTGCATGCCATCTACACCTAACAAGATGACAAACACACCTGAACCATTAGATGGAACCAATGAAACCTAATCTTCAAAAGACAACATTGGAATGGACAATGAACCAAATGAAAACCCCGAAGACCAATTACACCAAGATTTAAATGAATTGAGGGTATTGAGCGATGAATTGAAGAGAACCAAGGAACCCTCTCAGGTTTCCTTGGCTTCATCATTGCAAAACATTATTGAATCAATCAATATTGCACACAGTGAGATAACAAACTTGAGCCAATATAGGGCTCGAATGAGGGAATACTACTCCACTGGGATGTCCAAAGACCAGTTAAAATACCTCAACATCACCAAATCCTAGTTGTATAGCAAATTCATAATTCCCTCGACATGACAGCTTCCAGTTGTGACGAGGAAACCGGTTTGCATGGACTGGTGTATTTACCATCCATGGAGAGAAAACTGGAGAAAGAGATGGTTCATGGTATTTGACAGGCCCCCATGCAACAATTTAGAGGTCCCACAGTATTTTCTTCGGAAAATGTGGGCTGATTTTTAGCTAGGCTACCATGTCAACTATTTTGACATCACTAAGTTTCAAGGTGTCGGTCTTGGCTCTTCCCAAGATCGACCTCAGGCCCGCCGCAACCCACTTAGAGGACCTCCCGCACCCAGGAGAGAGCCAAACCCCCCTCCTCAACCACCCGGGTTTGGTAGCAGCCTAGATGAGATTAATGACTCAGTTAGGCATGCTGCACATCATTTGCTTAGACATACCACATTTGTGGCTAGGTCTTCACAGATCCGGGATAACATCGATCAGACAGACATAGCTGCATCGTCTATGGGGCCACGGGACATGCTGGGTACAGGTGGAACCCAGGCGGGGCCTTCTAGTTCCACTGGAACAATGGCACATCGTTGTTCTCACTGTGGCCATTCTTGCCATGGTATGCAATAGCATGCCACAGGGATCTTCATGGATCAGGTTTGCTATTATTTTATTTAATGTTCAAGTATTTGTTGTATTTTATTTGATATCGTATTGTTTAATATATTTAACTTTGAATTATATATTGTTGACTTGATTTGTTTTAATGTACAGTTATTCAGGGCCGAGTCTCCATCCTCCAGGTGGGAGGACATCGATTCCTTTGACCTCGACGGATCCATGGTGGCAACAGAGGAGATTGCGGCACCATACACACAGGTAACTTCTTTACTTTGAATAATTAGATCTTGTTACCAGTAATTTGTGTTCAGTAATTACAAATTAATTAGCACTGAGTAATTACCATATTATCATCGTATTTTATAGTAGTGTTTATCATATTGTCTAAATTATTTGAGAGCTATAAATTCATATAATCCAACCAAACAAAAATGAAACCTTATAAAACATGAAAACCTAAGAAAACTAGAAACATCTGTTCATGTTCACTTTAGGAATCCTAGACCTCTAACGATTGTAGAAATGGGAGAGAAATTTCCAAAATATGTCATTCTTACTTAACCAATGATGAGTCCGCAACTAGGGTTTTGGTGATGCCCGCAGTGTCATTCATCCTCAGACTACCATACAATGCTTACTTGCTCTTCCTGTGCTTGACCAATGCCATGTGTGTTATTGATGCTTTTCCATTTGTCACCATGTCATCCAAGTTATCTTTTCCATGTACTCTCCTTGTCCAAATCATCTTCAAATGACCATAGTATGGGTCATTTGACTCTTGGCTCAATAGGTGTGCCAATGGCTCCAATTCCCATCACTTTGTCCACCAAATCAACCTTTCCTGCCATGTCCTTATGCCATGTGTTCTTCAAGCTTAAACTTTGAGAATATATTACCATGGTAATTATCACTTTCCCCCGTATTTTACTAATAGGTTCTTTTAATGGTAAAGGTGGTCAAATCACTTCTATGCTTCTGCTAACTTTGTTGCATCAATTGAGTTCACTAAGATGTTGTACTTGTCACTTTTGCATCCACCGAGACCAATAGGAAAACTATTTATTCCTATGAATTTTCACTACATTGTGCAAAACTCTCGGGAAAAAGAGAATCATAGTGTCCAAGATTCTAGAAATTCAAGAACCTGATGTTTCTCATGTCCTTATTACCTTAGTTTATTATCATGGGATTTCCAATTTATTCTACTATTTGAGACTGAAAGTAATCATACTACTAATCCTAGAACATGTTATTAGGAAAGACATATAAACAACGTAAAACAACTTATCACATGTATTGTCACTAAAGTTTTTGAAAATGATGTAAGGCCCATAAGGAAGAGCGACAATCTTACAAATATGGTCTATGGGGCCTTGCTATTATCTTGATTCAAATACAACTTGGTAAAACATTTGGCATCAAGAATACTAATTTAACTCATTTCACTCAAGATATCTATGATTTCAATCAAGTGATATCATTCTGACAACATAGCTATTCAATTAAGAACACATAATTACTCATTCAATGCAAAAGAACATGCCACATTCAAGCTTGTAAGTAAGTTAATCATGAAAAATATTTATCTTTCTTCCTTTTTCTAACGATCAACACTCTAAAGTGTATTGAATGACATGCACACTAACTTAATTGCTATTTAGCACCTCTTTGCAAATTGAAACAATGAGATGCCATTTTATTTGATGATGTAAATGTTATGGAAATAAAGGGACTCAAGATCCTCACTCTAGGTATGCAAATACTTTTCCACTGCGTGAATCAAGCTTGTAGGAAACTACAAATATATAAGAAGACATCAAAACCTAGGAACTCTTCATCAAGAACCCAAACACATTACATAGGTTTCCAATTCAAATTTGTAAATGGACATGAATTCCATTCACTTATGAGGCACTGCACATCTCTCTAGGGCTAAAGGAAAAGCTCACCTACCAAGTCTTGAACAAATGGACTGCACCAATACAATAAAAACGTTATATAATATCCAAACCCATCAAACCGCTATCATCTAACTTGAATATAAATTAATTGCAGTCATGTTTTTTAAGTACGATCGTTGTCATTCTCATTTGCATTGTGTTTAATACTGTTAATATTGTTTTTATAAATTCAGTCTAAAAATTGTAGTGTTTGCACAGGTGTCCGCAGGCTCCAGCGACTAGCCATCGCCACCGGGGATCAGCAGATCTCCACGTGCACAGGTATCGTGTGTATTAAAGCATAAATTTAATTTCAAATATGATGACTTGTCCGTGTATATTTATATTTTTCTATATTAAACTATGAGGTTATAAATGTGTATGCAAGTGTAAGCACCTCGGCCTGTCAGTGCCGTTATTCCTCCCTCCCCAGCCTTTCGGCCACCTTATATGCCAGTTGTATCCCCTGACATACATGTCCCATTCCCCACCCCCTTCCATCCAGCCCTCCCCTCCTATATAGCACCACAATTCCATCCAACTCCCCCTTATGTTTCATATCCAGCTCCACCTCTATATCAGTTTCCCATGTTCCCACCCTCCCCCATCCAACCACGACACACCACCCATCCACACTCACCCATCCCTCTACTGTAGCACAGAACTCGCCCCACCCCACATTCCCCCACCACACTCACTTCCCCTTCCAGGGTGCCCCGATCCATACTATAGCCAGCTGTGGTTTATAGCCCTAGAGGTGCATCTCCACTTCGCCCACCCCATTCCATGCCTCCTTCTGCCACCCCCCCCTTCTTCCATTGTTCCCCCCAGTTGTGTAGCCACCGTCGATGTGGCTACATCCTCCCCTTTACCATCCACCCTAGCTGCAGAGCAGGTTGTCCGGTCGACTGCTCCATCTGCCATCCCTGAAGACGAGCCTGTTGTGTTCACGGTGAGATTGACTAGTTTATGAAAATCTCGTTGAATTTTAACAAAAAATTCTATATGCATCTAATTTCATCATTTATCTGATTGTTCTAAATGTTGCAGGGTGGCATTGCTAAGAGACTAGGAGCACGAAAGAGGGATACCCCCTCACGACTTACAGTCTCACACGCGGTGAGTTATTTAAGATTTGAAAACTATTTTTATTTTTAAATTATGTTTTATACTTGTATAATTGCCAAGAAAAGTTGACATATTATTGTTGTTGTTTCAGGGCTCAGGGGGATATGGTCCAAGATGCCTGAAGGACCCAACTTCCTCAAGCACGAAGAAGAGGAAGATCGATTTTGGAGATGCACCTGGGAGCTCCGAGGGTGGGCAGGAGGATTGAGAGACCCTCCTATGTGCACTATCCACAATGTGGCATTTTGGGCATGAGTTGCCATATTTTGTATAGGGAACCATGGGCCATATTTTGTATAGGGCACGAGTTGCCATATTTTGTACAAGGCACGAGTTGCCATTATATAGACGTTGGGAAAGATGTTCCATTTTTCCCAACAATGACATGATTGGATGATTTTTGCATATTAATAGATGGATCTGCACTTGTTTATATGACTTTGTCCTTGATTACATTTTTGCATACATGATTTTGTCTTCAATAACAATGTCATGGAAAAGTTTTCACATACATATAGATGTTATTTCTAGACACCAAGTGACCTTAATATGATTCCCTTGTATTTTAATGGGTCTTGCATCTTTTCCTTTCAGCAACAACATACCTAACCAATCAAACTAAGGAGTGATATTTACATTACAAAGTGTTGTGACTTTAGGGCTACAAAAAAATAAATAGGAGACGATGATTTCTTCCATACTTAACTTTGTAATGGTTATAATAGTCAATTTTAACAAGCATTGCATCACATATTATATCAAATTAACCTAGATATATGAGAAGTTCATATGTGTGCTTGGATGGAAGGGTTAACCATATCACTTGAATTAGTTCAAACATGAGGGCTATGCATAGGTGCAATTGGATTGAGCAATAAAAGAGAATTGTTAATGTAGTTACATATGGATCGTTCTTTGTGTGTTAGTGTGTGCCTTTAATGAAAGCATGGTTAATGTGTTGAACTACTACTGCACAAGTTGGAATAGACCCTTAGTGTTGATAATGTCTTCAATGTCTTGGTAATATTGATAATCACTCTTTGTAATTTAAGTATCTTGGATTTTTTGAGGTTAAGACACATATTGAACATAGTCAACTCAATGTTTCAAGACATCATTTTACCCCATGATCCATGGAATATTCATTGGAGTCATATGAACCTCATTGTCATCACCTCAACCATGGTCAAGACGCCAATATCCATCCTTAGTAGTCAAAACCTCATGTTGGCACCCATATCACACTCAAAGATAAAAAAATTCTTTTAAAGGGCATGTCTGGGGGTTGAGGGAATCTTGATGGATAATATCCTTAAAACATTTATATTCGATTTTAGGCCTCATATGTCCTCACCTTATCATTGTCAATACCTAAAGACCCATCCTTAGTGCACAAAACCTCCAAATGGAATCCATATCCAAAACAAAACCCATGTATCCCGTCTAGAGAGCTTGTGTACTGATTCAAGGACTTGTTCATGGCTTATGAGCATGCAGATATTCATTTAGGTCCTAATAACCTTTATATTCTTTAATCACCATGCTCGAGGTCTAGAGACCCATCCCTTGTGTCAACTAGTCAACTAGGATAAAGAGTTGACTGGAGGTATACATTGTAAAAATAAATATTTGTTAGGGATTAATAAAAGGCTAATTATTGATGGCTCTAAAGTTACATTCTCCCTTTTCTCACTTTCCATTTATGTGTATGAATATGTAGATATATCTTGGATAATGACACATAATGACACTTGGATAGATAGATTGGGAAAATTTTAGATGAATGCCTAGAGTTCTACACACAAGTTAAAGAAAAAAAAAGAAAAACTCTTAACATCGGGAACAAATAGCCAAAACCAACAATGCAACTAGAACACAATGACCAAGTGTCACATCCCCTTCTATCAATCCAATGCAACGGAGGGAACATGACTATAACATGGGGTGTCTAATTCTTCCCCAAAGCCATAATGGTAAAATCTTTGCCATTTAAATAAAATGCATAATTAAATTACACAACGGAATTAAAATACATAATTGCACATGCACAATAGACATACATCAGCATATTTATCTCAAGCAAATGATGCATCAACAGGAAAAGAATCCATCCCATTCTCATGCTATGCACAGACTTCATACCAATTCCATTAATCATGAATAAATATCATTCTAAATTAGCACAATGCAGAACACATAATGCATATAATTTACAACACAAAGAACACTTATCTTTGAGATGAAGTTGTCCAACAACTGGCTATGTGAGAGCAATGTTACACCCAACCATAGATCTCTGTCCAGCCTGTATTCTTTCAGCTGAGAGATCACCCCCGAGCTAGGTTGTGTATCCACTAAGGAGTAACTAGATGGGCTCACTCACAGCCATGGTTTCACTCAACAACTATGCTAAGCCAACACACAGTTGGGTTTATCAAGCATACAAGAAGATAGAGGAGGGCAATGCTAAGCCAGTGAGCTCAACCACAGAGCTACAAGCGTCTCAAGTTAATTCAAACAGTCAAGGCACCCACAATACCTACCACACCCAACATAAAAAAGGTCCCCTTCTCTGCTGCACAGTCCCTCAGGCGTCCCTTCCCTCTAATGCTCTTTAGGATGGGCATAGAAAGGTCCATCTGCTAATTCTTTGATATTCTAGCCTTCATTGGGTTTATCAAGCAAACCCAACTTCTGCTCAGTTGTTCACACTTGGATTTCTCAGAACTCTGTCATCAAATAACTCAATCCCGTCACTTATTTTCTGGGCTATAAAAACTGGTCTTTCCAATGGATTTTGGGGTATCTAATACTCTCAATTTCGCCCCAAGGTTCATATCTATGGATCCCCCATTGACTTTCACTGTCAAAATACTAAATCTGGGCGTTTTTGGCTCTTCAAAACATGGGTTCTTGCAAAGTTGCGATTTTTGGTTTTCTTCACTGCTAGTAATTCGTCCTGGATGAAAACTGATGCTGGTAACTTTCACAATGGAATGGGGATGAGAAATAATCCATTCTCATGAGGTAGAGTGACTTGTGGTACAAGAAAACAGAGCTTATGCTCCATTGAAGCCATGGACTGAAATCTTCAACAACTTCCTTACAACATAAATAAATGTCATCAAGGAAAGTCAAATGGATTCTCACAATGACATTTGGAAACTTATGGTTCATCCCCACAACCCCCTCACCACTCCCTAGTGGATACACATGACCCCTTCTCATTGGTTTCTTCCATAGTCAGTTTTGGTATTTTATTGAAATATTAACATTTACATCAATTTACAATATTCCATGGCTTAATAGCACATGGGTATCAAAATATCAAATGCTTGCTTGTTTTAAATAAAATCCAAACATACACTAGCGGGGCCTTGGCCTTGAGCTCCACGCTAGGGAAACATACAACGCATGCATACAATATTTACATTAGAATCCAATATTTCATAAGGGTCAAAACTGGGGTATTACACCAAGGGAACTTCAAAATGCAACACCACTCCACAAAAGAAGTTGCTTTAAACCTACCTCATTTGGTATGAGAGAAGCTGCTTTAGAGACCTAGAGACCTACCTACCACTTCTCTCATTTGATATGAGAGAAATTGCTTTAGAACTACCTCACTCATGTCAATGCTTGAGTTTTTGGAGGCCAACCTCCCACCCCACATGTCCTCTTCAACATATTTTGTACTCTTGGTTTTCTGCCCACCCAAAATTTTTCATGCTTTGGGTACCTTGATATATATCCCCAACCCAAAAACTCTTATATTATGTTGATTATGTTGGTTATTGGCTTCATCCAACAAAATTATATTTAACAATACACATATTCATAGACTTAGTTCCCCATGCTCCATGCTCACTATATTCAACAATACACTTATCTTAAATTTAATTAATGTCTTGTTAAATATTTCATAGTTAAATAGCTATTTGAGAGCACCACCTTAGACCAAGCCATACCATTAATATAAAATGTACATTAGAAAAATGACCTAATTCAATTTCCTTCTATAACTCTAACCCTAATCCTCACCCAAACCCTAGCACTAAACCATTTTTTTCATCATCACCATCACCATCACCATCATCATCAATGCATTCATCATCATCACCATCATCATCATCATTGTCATCTCTAGGTTCCTCATCAACATCTCCATCATCACATCTTCTTCACCATCACCATCACCATCACCATCACCATCTTCATCAACTTCTTCATCATCATCACCATCTTCATCATGATCATCACCATCTTCATCATCATCGTTAACTCTAACTCTAACCCTAATTCAATTTCCTTCTATAACTCTATCCCTAACCCTCACCCAAACCCTAGCACTAAACCATCTTCTTCATCATCACCATCACCATCACCATCATCATCAATGTCTTCGTCATCACCACCATCTTCATCATCATCATTAACTCTAACTCTAACCCTAATTCAATTTCCTTCTATAACTCTAGCCCTAACCCTCACCCAAACCCTAGAACTAAACCATCTTCTTCGTCATCACCATCACCATCACCATCATCATCATCACTATCATCATCATCATTAACATCTTCATCATCATTATCCTCTCTAGGTTCCTCATCAACATCTCCATCATCACATCTTCTTCGTCGTCATCATCATCATCTTCATCACCATCACCATCACCATCACCATCACCATCATCATCAATGTATTCATCAACATCACCATCATCATCATCATGAACATCTTCATCATCATTGTCATCTCTAGGTTCCTCATCAACATCTCCATCATCACATCTTCTTTTTCGTCATCATCATCATCTTCATCACCATCACCATCTTCATCACCATCACCATCACCATCACCATCTTCATCATCATTGTTAACTATAAATCTAACCCTAATTCAATTTCCTTCTATAACTCTAGCCCTAACCATCACCCAAACCCTAGCATTAAACCATCTTCTTCACCATCACCATCACCATCACCATCATCATCAACGTCTTCATTCTCACCACCATCTTCATCATCATCGTTAACTCTAACTCTAACCCTAATTCAATTTCCTTATATAACTCTAGCCCTAACCCTCACCACAACCCTAGCACTAAACCATCTTCATCACCATCACCATCACCATCATCATCAACGTCTTCATTATCATCACAATCTTCATCCTCATCACCATCTTCATCTCTATGCTCCTAATCAACATCTCCATCATCACATCTTCATCATCATCATCATCATCATCACCATCACCATCACCACCATTATCAATGTCTTCATCATCATCACCATCCTCATCATCATTGTTAACTCTAACTCTAACTCTAATTCAATTTCCTTCTATAACTCTATCCCTAAGCCTCACCCAAACCCTAGCACTAAACCATCTTCTTCATCATCACCATCACCATAAACATCACCATCACCATCACCATCATCATCAACATTTTCATCATTACCACCATCTTCATCATCATCATTACCTCTAACTCTAACCCTAATTCAATTTTCTTTTATAACTCTAGCCCTAACCCTCACCCAAACCCTAGAACTAAACCATCTTCTTCATCATCACCATCACCATCACCATCACCATCATCATCAACGTGTTCATCATCACCACCACCTTCATCATCATCGTTAACTCTAACTCTAACCCTAATTCAATTTCCTTCTATAACTCTAGTCCTAACCCTCACCCAAACCCTAGAACTAAACCATCTTCATCACAATCACCATCACCATCACCATCACCATCAATGTCTTCATCATCATCACCATCACCATCTTCTTCATCATCACCATCTTCATCATCATTGTCATCTCTAGGCTCCTCATCAACATCTCCATCATCACATCTTCTTCTTCATCACCATCACCATCACCATCACCATCATCATCATCTTCATCATCATCACCATCTTCATCATCATTGTCATCTCTAGGATCCTCATCAACATCTCCATCATCACATCTTCTTCGTCATCATCATCATCATCTTCATCACCATCACCATCATCATTAGCATCTTCATCATCATCACCATCTTCATCATCATTGTTAACTCTAACTCTAACCCTAATTCAATTTCCTTCTATAACTCTAGCCCTAACCCTCACCCAAACCCTAGCAGTAAACCATCTTCTTCACCATCACCATCACCATCACCATCATCATCAACGTCTTCATCATCACCACCATCTTCATCATCATCATTAACTCTAACTCTAACCCTAATTCAATTTCCTTCTATAACTCTAGCCCTAACCCTTACCCAAACCCTAGCACTAAACCATCTTCTTCATCATCACCATCACCATCATCATCAACGTCTTCATCATCACCACCATTTCATCATCATCATTAACTCTAACTCTAACCCTAATTCAATTTCCTTCTATAACTCTAATCCTAATCCTCACCCAAACTCTAGCACTAAACCATCTTCTTCATCATCAACATTACCATCACCATCACCATCTTCTTCTTCATCATCATCATCACCATCATCATAATCATGAACATCTCCATCATCATTATCATCTCTAGGTTGCAAATTTGACCCCAATGTGAAGGCCATGCAAATTCGCTCAACGGGGCCATTTATCATTCGGAGGCCCCCAGGCGTGCGCGACCACCGTGGATAGGTCCGCAATGGCCACGCGGACCTGTGGGAGCCGACAGAATCCAAGTCCGCTCGCTGGTTTCTGTTCTGTGGCCTTGAAGCAAATCCCTAATGTGTCATTGAATGGCCCCGGGTTACCCGACTAGAATGCCTGTAGCAGCCAAACCGTGGCTCTGTTTGCGAATCCGTCAATTCCGGTGGGTCCGAGACGCCGGGTTTCAGCTCGGGGACCCCCCACAACGTGCCTCAAAGACCCGAAAGCGGTGCCAATGGGCCATCTCTGGAGCTAGGGTTTTGCTCAGTGAGGGCCATTGAAAATTCGCTCAACGGGGCCATTTCTCATTCAGAGGCCCCCGGGTGTGCGTGGCCACCATGAACAGGTCCACAATGGCCACGTGGACCTGTGGGAGCCGATGGAATCCAAGTCCACTCGCTGGTTTGGGTTCGGTGGCCCTAGAGAAAATCCCCAAAGTGTTTCTGAATGGCCCCGGGGTGCCCAACTAGAATGCCCGTAGCAGCCAAATCGTGGCTCCGTTCGTGAATCTGTCGATTCCGGTGGGTCTGGGACGCTGGGTTTCAGCTAGCCCCCCCCCCTCCCCATAGCGTGCCTCGAAGACTTGGAAGCAGTGCCAATGGGCCATCTCCGGAGCTAGGGTTTTGCTCAGTGAGGGCCATCCAAATTCGCTCAACAGGGCCATTTCTCGTTCGGAGGCCCCCGGGCGTGCGTGGCCAGCATGGATAGGTAGACGTGGCCATGGAAATGTTGTTGATGATGGAGATGGAGATGGTTATGTTGATGATGATGCTGATGGTGATGGTGATGAAGATGATGATGATGAAGAAGATGGTGATGATGATGAATATGATGATGAATATGATGATGATGATGATGATGAAGAAGATGTGATGATGGAGATGTTGATGAGGAACCTAGAGATGACAATGATGATGAAGATGTTCATGATGATGGTGATGATGATGAATATGTTCATGATGATGGCGATGGTGATGGAGATGGTGATGGCTATGGTGATGGTGATGGTGATGAAGATGATGATGATGATGATGATGATGATGTTGATGTTGATGAGGAAGAATATGATGATGATGGAGATGTTGATGATGATGGAGATGGTGATGGTGAAGTTGATGATGGTGGTGATGGTGATGAAGATGATGATGATGAAGAAGAAGTTGATGATGATGATGATGATGATGGAGATGTTGATGAGGATCCTAGAGATTCCAATGATGATGAAGATGGTGATGATGATGAAAACGTTGATGATGATGGTGATGGTGATAAATATGATGATGATGATGACGAAGAAGATGTGATGATGGAGATGTTGATGAGGAGCCTAGAGATGACAATGATGATGAATATGGTGATGATGATGAAGACATTGATGATGATGGTGATGGTGACGGTGATGTTGACAGTGATGGTGACGGTGATGACGATGATGAAGAAGATGATGATGTTGGAAATGTTGATGAGGAGCCTAGAGATGACAATGATGATGAATATGATGATGATGATGATGAGGATGTTGATGAGGATGTTGATGATGATGGTCATGGTGATGAAGATTATGATGATGATGACGAAGAAGATGATGATGATGGAGATGTTGATGAGGAGCCTAGAGATGACAATGATGATGAAGATGGTGATGATGATGAAGATGGTGACGATGATGAAGACGTTGAAGAAGATGGTGATGATGATGACGATGGTGATGATGATGAAGACGTTGATGGTGATGATGATGGTGATGATGATGGTGATGATGATGATGACAAGTCCCTCTAAGTGGTTATCTATAGGAATCAAGCATCAATCTCCAACCATAAATGAGCATGTTTTAAAATAAATTGCTAGGATACATATCTAAGAGTCTAGAAGATCTCTATATGCATTTTTCCATCAAATTTGGTCAAGAAGATTCTAGTATCTAGTTAGAATATATTAGTGGAAAACCTAGGTTGATGACACAATGCTTGGATAAGGGCAAAACCCCAAAATCTAGCTAGATTTGGGTGAGCATTGAACATGGGGAACCAAATCTATGAATATGTGTATTGTTAAATATAATTTTGTTGGGTGAAGCCAATAACCAACATAATCATCATAATATAAGAGTTTTTTGGGTTAGGGATAATATAAGAGTTTTTTGGGTTAGGGATATACCTCAAGGTACCCAAAGCATGAAAAAAGTTTGGGTGGGCACAAAACCAAGAGAACAAAAAATGTTGAAGAGAACATGTGGGGTGGGAGGTCAACCTCCAAAAACCCAAGCATTGACATGAGTGAGGTAGCTCTAAAGCAACTTCTCTCATACCAAATGAGAGAAGTGGTAGGGCTAGTTTAGGTTTCTAGGACTAGTTTAGGTTTATAGTATTCTAGCTTAGTTTTTTAGTGTTAAATTAGTGTTTCTGGGGTTAGTTTAGCTTTCTAGGATTTCTAGGGCTAGATTAGGTTTGTAGGGTTATATTAGTTCTTGTAGGGCTAGACTAAGTTTCTAGGGATAGATTAGGTTTCTAAACATTAATGACAAAGGGTGAAATGATGACATGGCAAATGAATGCATTTCTATGTGTGTATGTATGTATCTCTATGTATGTATGTATCTGTATGTATGTATCTCTATGTATGTATGCATGTATGTATGTATGTATCAACAAAAAATGCATGTACCAACAAAATAACATAAAAATACACATACCTCGATGTAGAACATAAAATTCTTTGATGCAATCTTTCTCTCATGTAAAGTTGACTGGCCTCATTTAATAAATCCATCTGGATCCTCTCTATTGCTAATTGTCTCCATCAATCTCTCGTGCTCTGAATGAGGCAGGTAGTAGCATACCTTGGTTGAGCTCTTGCTTGACATTGTCTGAAGATGGATGTTTGTGCCAACGATCAAGTTTGTGAAGTGATACACCACTGAACCTGGTTTGTAATCCATGAATACATGCCCACTAGTCTTTCTTGAATTCCCATCTAGTGTAAGATATTCCCTCTTAACCACCATAAATCCAATAGGAAATTCAATGCCTTCATCGTCGATTAATGATGCGTAGAGCAGTTGCTTACCTTAGATGCACCATGCCAACCAATAATCCGCCCCCCATTCATTTCCTTTTGGGGAAACAACTGTGTATATGTGTCCTGGTTGTACAAGATCTGAGATATGGTCATAGTCTGTCGAAATCGCTGACTAACCCTCCTCTATCTGGGTTGTTTCAACAACTTCATGTTGGTCTATTGCAAGTGACACACGATCCCATTCATCAACCCAATCCATGCATTCGCATTCATCCCATTCACCACTGCTGCAAGGGATGAAAAAGCATGCAAGCTTTCACGTCCATATTTCAAATAAGGGGTTGTTTGAGCTTCAAACTGAATGAAATCCATGTGTTCCTTGTACTGTGTCGCAACTATAGGAACGCAATCAGTCTATGTCAACCACCTGCCAAACATTTCTTACCACACATCCTGCCACTGATGATGTTTGTTGATCTCTTGCTCAGTCTGGCATTGTTGCAGAGCACCATTGAACTATGGATTTTGCATCTAGGGTATGAGGTTCCCTGTCAAACCTCATCTCTTCCCTTCGTAGTGTGGTATTGATGCATGCACTGGACCCATCATGCTCTCCTTTGCCATGCCCGATATCAAAATAGTTCCAGATATGCAGCACATTATAAGTCTTATGCAAAATACTCATCCATTGGAATACTCAGGCATTTTTGAACTGGCACGCACAACCATCCGACCATATCCAATGGTGATCCATCTGTATATCTCTCTCCTTCAACTGATCATAGAAAATTTGAAAACAATGTTGCACATAATGCAGATCATGGGTTCTATCATCACTTATGTAAAAGTTTGTCTCCTTTAGTATTATCCTCTTGTCATTGCTACTCTCTGGCCCATGCCTATACATAATATGTTCCATGATGCTGACTTGGTCTGAATGGTAGTATTGACTCTGGATTTCATTTTGTGGCTGAAGGGTGTAATTTTCTGCAAAATCCACAATTGACACTATGGTTCCAACAAGAAATGTGTCCCTGCATTTTCTGTACTGGTCATCTTGCCATCGCGCTACATGCACATGTTGAACATACTGCTTTGTTTTCTTGTAGAACTCCATCAAGAAGTCACATACCAGTACCTGTTACCATGAAAACAAGGGAAATATTACAATGTGGCATTTGGAAAAATGTATATGTCATAAATTGAACGTGTAATATGAAAAATATGCAATATTCATTTGTACCTGTGACTTCACTAATGCAATCTTTTTACTTTCCCTGGCACTGTCTAATTGATAGGTTACGTACTTAAAGCTCTGCATCTCCACGACCATCCTTCCAAAATTGTGCTCCTTGCTTTCATGGATGCAACGGTTCAAAAGAGAAAAACCACTGCACCTAGAACATGTCCCATATAGACACGATTTTTCATAATATTTTTGTCATTTGAGCCTTGGACACATGATGTTGTCGATAAAGTCTCTTGATGCATTCAGTGGTAGTATGGATCCATTGCATCCCTACACAATGTTAGTATACAAATCACAAAATATATATTTATATGTGTCATAATAATATTCATATTCTACGTGGTATCTACAACAACAGGTGTTCCGATCAATGCATATACGAACGTACCATGGTTTGCATTTATCAAATGACCTTTGGCCCAGGTTCAATTGTGTGTGCTCATTCCTGAATCTCTCATAGAGTTCAGTCTGTGTGGTGCCAAGGAAGTGTTTAACATGGGGTTCACGTTCAGTAGAACCTTTTCTCAGCTTTAGCACGTCTCTTTGGTTTGATGAAGGTCTAGTATGATCATGCCAAAACGTTTGTACTAACTCCTTAACATCATCAATTAGCTTCCTATTTGCACAAGGCAACCTACCAACAAAATCCCAACAATCGTTCCCACACGGAGTGTCAATATTTTCTCTTATAACAGAGTACTTTTTAATATTTTTTCTATTTAATTTGAGTATGTGAGAAGTGTGTGATAGCATGCGACGTTGCCTTGTGGACTTGCTTACAATTAATTCCGCTAAAATACGACAAGCCACACAAAGATCTTTTGTATGAGATATCTTCCCAATCGCATTAAATGCAGATTGGAGATTTCTAACAATATGACTGTTGGCCTCTGAACTTTTAACCATCTTTATACCCAAAATTCTCCTAACAACAACTAAACAATGTGACTTTAACAAAGATAGCAATAATTGACATTTACCTGCATCACCTTTGGATTCAAAATATTCCTTGACAATTTTGTTGCATTGTCATTTGATAGTGCGTTTTGGCAACTTGCCTTCAAGCCCCAACATAGCACTCTCATCCACATGATTACGTCTAGGAGTTCTTCTTCTTGCACTGGACAGTCGAGGTAGGGAGGGTGGACATGAGACATGAATACCAAAGCTTATTTGTTGTGGTGCTTCGTTCACAGCTTGGGCCATAATGGGAGTGTCGTCGACATGGTTGTGGTCTTCTTGGGGAGATTGCAAATTAAGCAAGGCTTGTATGTCCATCTCTACACATGAAGCATCTCCCAAAATTTTTGTGTCGTGAGGAACTTTACCATGACTCGTTGATGGATTGTTGGTTGGAGATTGTGTTGATGTTGGAATTTGAGTTGGGTCCGTTGGACGCGACCACTTTACCTTTGGTTCTGAACAAGAAGTTGTCTTGTCAACAACTGTGTTAGGATCAGTGGCAGGATCCGGGGAAATGATAGGACCATGTCTCGATATTTCCATTCCCAACCTGGCCTTTTCTCTTAAGTCATTGATCTTTTCAATGGGAATATTCCTTCTATATTTTCTTTTTGTGTTGCGTGAGTTTCCCATCTCCAAAAGTCTCTTTAACACAACTATCAGGCCTACCCCTGCAAAAGAAACAATAAATAAGATATTAGTGCCATTATACAATGAACTTGACACATTCCAACATAACTTACCACTTTACAAATTAACACATACAATTCCAATCAATATAGATGATGGTTGGTCAAGTGTAGAGTGAAGAAACTAGTGTCTTGCCTAGCCATGAATTCATAAAAATTATGGTAGTAACACCCTACAACAGAGATGGATAGAGATGCCTCAGGAATAGTTTGATATATTTTCTACATCAAATAAGGTAAAGAGAACAAGTTTACTAATTACACAATGAGGAGGTTGCAAATTCCCCCAAGGAATTCTTATTGGTTTACATCATATTTTTCACCTTAATTAGTTGCATTTTTTGGTTTCTCCCTTAATGTTATCAATTCTTAAATTTTGCACTTAGTTTGATTGCTTTGTCTTCATAGCGGAATGGTATATCCTTCCATTTGAGGCAATATCCTTTACCATCATAAATTACTAGGTTATATAACACCTTAAGGAGTTGAAGAAACAACAACAAACTATTTCCTTAGATCTATAAACCTTGAGATGATAGAATGTGATTTTGAGTTTAAAATACCCATGGTTGAATTCAACAATGCATCACAATAGAATGAATGTATACTTTGTATTGTGCAAAACCTTAAGGAGGATGCAAAGGTTTCTAACAATTATCATGGTCTTGGGAAGGGTGATTAGGAGGGATATAATTTGACCTTTCAATGTGCAATATCTAGGGTATGGAAGTGTTGGAAAGTGGAGAACTAGGGACTATACCAACAATGATCATGTTGGATAGAACATGAAGTGGGAAAGTCTTGGTTTTTGGAAAAAAAAATCATTATTAAAGGTGAGGGGATATTGTAAGGATGGAAAATATGGATGAATATTATCATATTTGGATTCATAGAGAAAGGAAAGGTGCATATACTTATAGATATCCTCCAACCATACAATGGTATTGAATAAGAGATGAGAGAGTTGATGTTTTGTGGATGAGTGAAGTGATATTTTTAGTCATGTTTAGTGAGTGTGTAATATTTTTTGCTAGCATAATATGAGGTGAAAAGAACAAAATTAACTTGGGAACTAATTACACAATGAGGAGGTTGCATACTTCATCTTGTCTAGTGTTCATATGAGTTTTTTTAGATGTGAACTTGGGAATTCTTCTTGTCAAATTCATTGTTGTCTATGCATGGATATTGCTGTAGGAATATGATAAAAACAAAAAGACATGGGAGAATCTCAAATCTTGGGAATGAAAAGAATTATTTACAATTCACCATACCTCTATAGAAATGATCTCCACTTGCAATGGAAATTGGTAGCTTGAATGTATCCACTAGATTCCAAGACCACTGAAGATGTTTGTTAGATTCCAAGGGTGATTTTGTGTCTAATAGATCAATGAGTCTCCAAAATATCAATGAGTGTGAGCCAATAAGAAACCTGTAAGAGCTTGAAACCCGCGGAAGAAATGAAACCCGTGTTTTTTATAGAATTCCTAGGAAACAGAGAACTCTGTTTTTTTTAACTAGTAACAAGAACACACACGCGTGCTTAAACATGCACATGCGTGTTTTTCGCGCGTACATGTCAATAGCGCGCACATGAAAAAACACGCGCACACGCCCCTGTATCACGTTTACACCATTTATTCCCCAACATTTATACCATTTAATGCCAAACCTTCCCCAGCTTCGAAAATATTTGCATAAATTGGACTTGGTGATGAAGTTTGAAGGGTGGGTCTTAATTTTTATTGGAAGGGCTTACTCTTTGAGTCTTGACACATTTGATAATTTATGGTTGTCTATGCGCCTTGACCCAATTGATATTGTAAGGTGGGGATGTGCATGCATAATAATCCTTATTTATGACTATGCGATGAGGATTTAAATGGGAGAGGATGTAAAGACATGTTATTTTTATACGTATTTGATGGTGAGTGTCGAAGAGAAACGTGGTGATAAACCACATATGTTTGGAAGAATGGATGGAAGTTACATGATCATGATCACGCCACCTATCAAATTGAAGACAATTCCTGAGCCAAAAATTGTTTTTTTAAATTTTATTAATAACCGTTGTGGTACTTGTAGCTAGGGTTTTACCCCTAGCTTGTGCAAATGAGCACCTACTAAGGAGAAGGGACTCCTTACTAGCAGTTCAATAAATTGTAAATTAAAATGCTAAAACAAAAATGTAAATTATTCTAAACATGTGCATAAAACAGAAAAACAAGATGTAAAGAATGGCTTTTGTATTAATTTTACCTCCAATGTGAAGGTTGATGAAGCTCTTGCAATGGTCCAAGAGGGTTGCTCCAAGCTCCAACTTGCTCCTTCTCTTTCTCCAAATGATGGGAATGGGCCAAAAGGGGCTCTCAAGGTGAAAGTAGCTCAATGGTGAGCTAGGGTTTCAAGATAGATTTTGGCAGAGTAAGGGTATACTTGATTGTGGATATGAAATAAGGGGTCTCCATCACCTATTTATAGTTTTTTGGTGGTGGAGTGCTGGCCCATGGTTTTGGGAACCATATGGTTTAGGTCAGCTGTATAGGGTTTTTTCCTCCATTTTCCTCATTATTTTATATTTTTTATTCCCTCTTTAGAGGGTTTTTGCTATTTTAGAGGAATTTTGGATATTTTTGGAGGGAAAAGGGGTTTTTTAGCCTTTTTGAGGTTTTTTTGATGATTTTGTGGCCTTTTGGAGGCTTTTTAGCGGGATTTTCAGGGTTTTTAAGGGAAATATGGTAGGAAAATAGACAAATGAGTCATGTAATGGGGTAGATGAGGTAGTGAGCACTTTTTGGGTGTTAACAGATTGCCCCCTGATGTGTGAGGGCAGGAGCTCATCGTATGGCCGATAGACATCATAAGTCGTGTATGGTTTTCCTGGGGTGTGGAGAAGAGAAGAAACAAACTGGAGCCCGGAACAACGATCCCGAACAACTGCAAAAACTAAAAGTACATAGCCTCAATAATGGATGAGGAATAATCTGATCATATGGACGAGGCGGGCATTCCCATGATCGTATCGGGATATAAATCAATAATAACAATGTGGTCCAAAATATGGGGACCTGACATATACATGACCTCAAATACTGAATGAGGAAGAATCTCAATATATGGACGAGGCGAGCATACCCATGCTCGTATCAAGATACATAAAAAATAACTGGGAGGCCCGAAAATGAGGACCTGTAAAATACATAGAGAACCACTGTGTACATCATAAGAGTCCAGAAGGGACACCAAATCTGGGACATATTGCTAGGTTGACCATGTCGTAGCTGAAGGACTGATACACTGGAATGATGACAGTGCTACTGAATGTGGTACCAAAGGAACTGATGAGCTGCTCGATCAGAGTGACAAGGGTCATACTCTCAATGGTACACTGAACTGGAACTGATCTGGGACGGAACTGGGTACTCAAGGAAGCATAGAACTGGAGGGCTTCCGAATACAATCGCCAACGCAGCCCGGACATCCACGGGAACATATAACTGGGCGTTCCGAGGTGACTCACCAATGTGCTAGAGTCGGGGGCGATCCGGGGTCTTCGACCAAAAATGTAAGGGATATAAATCCTGCGCGATTCTCAATGATGCGATCAAGGTGTTGAAGTCGACCATGTGAGAAACAACCATTCGGAGAGGCAATGATGAATCCTCCCAAAATGGTCCGTAGGCACTCACCACATATGGTGATGGGTCCAAGGCGCAGGGACCTCTGGGTCTATCCTCTGGAATAGAGGGGCTGTCGTCGACAGAGGGAGACCTACAACTATCAAGGAAATGATGTTTCCTTGACATGAGCGCGAGGTGGAGAACCGAAATGTGATTGTACTGATGGCAGGACTGACCAACTGGGGGGAAAAACTGGGCAAGTAGAGTGGGTGGACTCAAACTTCCTTTGCTCAGAGTATGATAACGGGGATGATCGGGCAGCATATGAAACTAAATGGTAGGAAAGGGATCATAACTGTAATGGATCAAGGATAGTGACTGGGATGAGGGAGACTCAAGCTGGTGTAACATGGCAGGAGACTGCAAACTACTCTGAACAAAGGCGACCTGATTGGGGGTGCTGCCGAGATGGTCGATCATAATGACTGGAGGCACGAGATGACTTCTTCATGGGTTAAGGAACTAGAAGAAGTGAGTGTAAAAATTGTACTGTCGTGTGGATTTATACGAGCCCAGGACAGTTGATGCTCGTGAGTGCTTTCAATTTTAAGGAGTCTGAAAGCGATAAGAAGACTCTGAAATGATGGAATGGTACTGTCGTGTGGATTTTACGAGCCCAGGACAGTTCATGCTCGTGGTTGCTTTCAATTTTAGAGAGTCTGAAAGCGATAAGAAGACTCCAGGGGGTTGCTTTTTCGTGTGTTAGTCTCCAAGGCCCAAAGAAGCATAAAAGGATGCAATGAAGAACTCTTCTAGCCGGTGTGACTAGAGTATTCCGTTTTCGTAATTAGTCTACCAGGTCCAGAAAAGGGTTAAACTTATACCAGATAGACACCCTCTCAGGTACTTTAACGAGCATGAAAGGAAGCAAGATTGCTCGGTGATCTTTTCATTGTTTTAGGAGTCAGAAAAGAGCTTAACAGAAACTCCCTAAGTGCCTTTTTCGTAAAGGACTTATCCGGCCCGAATAAGGGATAAAATTATACCGAACAAAAGGAATGGCCAGGAAAGGAGGAAGTGCTCAATCAAGGAACATTTATGATGACCAAGAACGAGGGTGGGGGGGAACATTGGTGGGCCTCCTTGCGGGGTAATGAATGGTGGAAAAATAACGAAATATTTGTAGTATGACAGGAGTGAATGGCTCATGTAAAAATGTGGAACAATCCGATGGCGGCCGATGTGGCACACAAACCGAGGCAGCAATGTGTCGAGACACAATGTTGAAACTGTACCAAGTGAAAGCGAGAAATGATCTCAAGCATCATCACGAGCTCGGAAAAATGAATCCGATGATATGAAGAGTGTCAAAAATGGATAACGACCGATGTGGCACGCAAACCGAGGCGACGGGGGGTGTTTTGGAAAAATTCCCGAAAACTCGGGGGGTGAGAGCGAGAAATGATCTCAAGCATCATCACTGGCTCAGAAAAATGAATCCGATGATATAAGGTATATCAAAAATGGGCTACGGCTGATGTGGCACGCAAACCAGGGCGACAAGGTGTCGGGACACAATGTTGATATTGGTCCTGGTGAGAGCGAGAAATGATCTCAAGCATCATCACGAGCGCGGAAATATGAATCCAGCGGTGCAAATGGTGCGAAAAACGGAGGTCATAAGGACTCCGGAATGGTCAAAGGAACTAACTAGGTGAAAAAATGGTTGCAAATAAAGGTGAGCCCACCAAACCAAGGATGCAGTGGTGGGGAGAAATGATGACCCGTGGGGGAAGAATACTAGGTGTATTAAATCAAATCAAATCTACAAGTGATATGTGACCTCAAAAATGGTTGAGATCACAAGTGTGAAAAAGTGAGCAGGGTTAATGACTTGCCCCCATGCTATGTGCATGGGGTTTGTGAATATGGATCACATATGTGTGGGTTTTAACAATGGGTTCATTGACGTGTTGAGATAGATGTGATGGGGAAGGCTCAAAATGATTAATCACACCCCCTATCCCAGGGTCGAGGGAATCTATTATGCCCCTTGACTCAGAGGAGTCAAGGTGGTGCTCTATGATGGCGGGGTCAAGACCAGGCACTTCGGTATAGGACCAGGCAAAGACATTACGGAATTCTTGGAAGAGCTTTTTGTACTCCTCAATCTCAGACTCGCTACAAGAGGCTCCTAAAGTGATGAGTTCAGGGGCACCTCCAGGGGAAGAGATATCTATGTGGATAACGGGAGAGATGTTGGCCATGTTACCTTCCTTAAAGGCATCAGGAGCAGGAATGGGATCCTTAAACCAGTCGACTTTAGTGGGAAGGAAATCCTTGGACTCAACCGCGAATTGGGTATCTGTTTTAGAGGAAGATTCTTCTGGGAGGAAATACGAACGATGGTGCATGTCGTCCCAGGGATAATCCGGGGCAGTCAGAGCCTCTAGGATCTCCTCATCAGTACGGAAAGTGTGGGTCGTCAAATCAGTTGACGAGGGAATGGTAGTGAAAGAGATCATATAAATGGTGTTGATCTCCCCGGATGGGGGTAAGATCGGGGGGTGAATCTCCTCAATGGTGGGAGGTGATGTCTCAAGATCCACATTATTCATCTCGTAGAGAGTTTCCCTGTAATCGGGGAGATCAGGAAAATGATGTGAATAATGGCCGTAAACACCGCATATTGCACAATGGTGGTTAGTGCATAATGATTTATCACGAGGCTTAGGGGTTGGATCTAGTTTGAAAACCGGGATATTGGGGTTGTCGTCAAGCATATGCATGTGTTCCTGTAATGCAGGTAACTGTGGACATTGGTGAGTCGGATGGCCTAACTCATCGCATAACGAGCATTTGGGGGGAGCACAAAAAATGGTAGGGTTTTTTATTGTCTTGGGAGGAGGTACAACAGTGTATGGTTGGGGGCCTCTTCCCCCAGTGGATTTGGGAGGAGGAGGGGGATTCGTGGAGGACGAAGCTGTAGCGACACCGGGGGGTGGCTGAGTGGTAGTAGCCATGGGTTGCACCGGTTGGAGGACGACGCTTGGTGTCGGCGGGGGAACGGGAGGCGAAAGATACCAGATGGGTAATCCCAAGGTTAACCCAGGTAGGCTAAGGGTAGCCATAACCAGGGCGCTTACTACTCCTGATGGAGGGACTAGGAAGGGGATTGTGTGGATAGGTGTAACACCAATGTGGCTAGGTACCAATGGTGGTTTAGGAAACAAGGTTGGTTGATTGTTAGGCATTTGGTTATCGTGGGACAGAGTACATAAGTCAGACACTTCGGGCGTAGATGACGGGGGAGGAATGGATTGGAAGGTGGATGTCATCGGCGGGTCTAAGTAAACTCCAGGTCCTAAGGAGGAAACAAATGAAATAGAGGCACCACTAACAAGTTGTTCAACCATGGGGAGAACATTTTCGGGTGCAGCGGGGGCATTTGGATCATAGTAAGTGAGTTGGTCGATCTTGACCACGCGTCCGTCATGGGGGAACATCATGGTACGAAAGACAGAGGAAGCTACCGCCCGCATAACATACATGTAGCTGCGACCAAGTAAGAGGTTGTAATCAAGCTGGGCATTGATGACCTCTATGTCAATGAGGATGGTTTTACCACCTAACTGGACGGGGACATTGGCTAGGAGACCTTGGGGCTGGGCTGAACGACCGTCGTAGGCGCGTAATGCAGTGGTGGACTGCTGAAGGGTAGGGGATCCCAACTTCTGCCATATGAATGTGGACATAACGCATGTGGAGGCACCTTCATCGATGATGCACCGATGGATGACAAGATTCCGAACGAAAACAGAAACTTGGAATGCTAAGGTGGAAGGCGGGCGGGGTTCGGACTGGTCCAAATCAAATGCCATCAAATTCGAATCATTCGGGTCAATAGCCCCAATGGCGGAGAGTAAAGTATTGCGCTGGGAAGGGTAGTTTTTCAAAACTTCTAACACAGACATGGCTGCGGGGGATTGGGCTAAGTCGCCTACAATGTTGTAGTTTGACGCAGCGCGCGCATTGGGGTTATTGTTGATACGGCGAAGTGGGAAACGAGGTGCTTTGGAAGCCCCATCTATTGGGGGCGGAGGGATACGTAACGCCTGATCAGTGGGATGAGAGTTAGTGGTTTTATCGACGGGAGGGGCTTCAGAGGTGGAGCCATATTGGTTTCGACAAGTCTGGAGGTTGACATCAGTGGATGACATCATCAACAAGTGGTGGGTACCTGAGTCAAACATGGGTTGATCAGGAGCAGCGTAAGTGATCTGTTGTTGGGGTGGCGCATTGGCTTGAGGGGGAGCCAACGGCTAAGTGTTCACTACGCCTTGGTTTGGTAAGGGGTTTTGCAGCACTAAAGGTGGTTGCTGAGGTTGTGGGGGGTTGGGCGGTGCTTAAGGAGCCACATGCCCTTGGCGATGGGAATCATCAAACCAAAGTTGCCGAGCTCGCTCCAAGTGTGGGCAAGCATGTGTGTAGTGGCCATAGACCCCGCAAATAGAACAAGGATGGTTCGTTCGCAAATTAAGGTTTTTAGCCTGCTTGGGCGGGCGATCAGGGTTTTGGTTAGTGGGGGCCGCATTATTGTTGTCTGGGGGATTAGGCGGTTGACCACCTTGGTCAGGAGGCTGGTTGTTTCCACGATTACGGCCCTTACCGCGGTTTTGTTGTCCCTGGTTGCGTTGGTTGTTTTGGTTTTGCTGCAGCGTTTGTTGGGCGTATACTTGCCCTTGGGCAGCAGGTGGGTTTTGAGGTTGTGCAGGTGCGGGAGCAGGCTGCGGTGGATGATATGTAGGTGGAGGCTGCGCAGGTGCGGCACCTTGAGGGGGTTGCTGATATGTCTACGGAGCAGGATGTGGGTTTGCCGCAGGGGCTGCCTGTGGCGGGTAATAAGCTGGTTGGGCGTGGGAAGGTGCAGGAGCTGGTGCAGCCTGCTAGTGGTAATAGGGCTGAGGTACGACTGGGGGGGTGTAAGCGGGAGGCGCATGACCAAAGCACTGGGGTGGACAGGTGGGTCCATGGGAATGGTGGTGATGTGTCATGGGAGCGTACGAGTTGGTTGCTCCAGACTGTGAGGTAGCCCGCGAAAGGTCGGGGCCAGGGTTAGGTCGTGCTATGGAAAAGGGTTGGGGATGTGAAGAAACACAGCCTATGATGTCGTCTGCAGCATGGGATGCCCCCGGCGCATCGTGCTAGGAGGAATCGCCATGAGGGGCGTCAGGTATAATGGTATACAGGTAACCCGACTAGGCATAAATGAGGTCGAACTGCTGTGCCTTAAGGATGGCCTCTTCTTCAGACTGGGGTATTTCGGAAGCTACATGCTTAGCAATGACAGGAAGAAGGGATTTGAGGAACCAATCTAAGAAGATCCGATCGTCTAATTTGATCTTGCATAAGCTACGGCATCGACACCACTCATGAATGTGGTCCGTGATGTGGGTAGTTGTGTTTTGTCTGCAAGACAGGAGAATCTCAACGCCCGCGTCGTAGCGGACCGGTAATTGGAAGAACTGCAGGAAGGTCGAGGCAAGGGAAGTAAAGGTGGCATGGGTCCCATGGGGTTGCTCGATATACCACCTACTTGCAGAGCCAGTGAAGGTGCGCTATAACAGACGAAGAAGAACAGAGTCGTCCACTATGGAGTTGGAGGAACACCATAGATGGAAGGACATAATATGGTTTTGAGGGTCCTCACCTGCCTTGCCCTCGAACTTAGGGATGTCAGAGGGGAGCTTGGTAGGCATGTGAGGCCATGCAGGGTCGTGTCGGATAGGATCGTTAGTCAGTCTGGCTAGGTCAGGCAGGTTGAGGCTAGCCATGAATGGCAGACTGGAAGAAGGATGTGACACAGTAGTGGGTTGGACCAAGTTGGGGCCAATGCCCCCAAGTGGAGGGACAGGGTTTGGGATGTTGCCCCCAAGTGGGGAAACTAAGGTATAGGAGGGTCCTGCACCACCATGGGTGGTGTGAGTCACTGGGGGAGTGGTGGTAGATATGCTAGGTACTAGAATGGGTATGGTGACCGGAATGGTGGACGTGGCCCCCATCGAGGGCATACCCAAAACAGGTGTGGTAACTGGTGTAGTGGTGGATGTGCCACCAATGGTCCCTACAAGGAAAGGAGTGGAAGTCATGCCAGCCATGGGGCTAGTAGGGGCAGTGTAAATGGGGTTCTCAGACTCTTCCTCAGAATCGAAGGTAAAGTAAGGGGCGTCAAGATCGGGTGATGGAGTCCTATGCTGCTGACGAGTGGAATCAAGTGACAAGGCTCGAGATCTATGATAAGTGGTATCAAGTGATGAAGATCTGTGTCTATGACGGGTGGTGTCAAGTGAACCGTGTTGTGGGGGATCACCCCTGAGGCGCCGAGAATGTCTCGGGGACTCAATGGTGACAGATGGTGTCAAATCTCTGGGGGTTGAGGTGAGTAAAAAACAGCTCAAAAACCCTAATGCAACCGAGTGTGCAGAAGGAGAGTTCAAAAAATAGGGCACTCAAGCCAACAACCAACTCAAAACACCCATTGTAACAGCTGTGCTACAATAGGTGGAGTATCAACAGAAATGGTCAGAATACCAACAAGCAGCAGGTTTCCTAAAAATAAAAAATGGTGGACTCACTAGACCAAAAGGAGGTAAGGGAGCAAGCAAACACCTAACTAGATAGTATTCTGACTCAACTAGACATATCCTCTGCAAGGTGATGAAATCCAAGTCAGACAATATGGATAGGAGAGCCAAGTGGCTAAGATATCCCCCTACCGGGAGGGACACCGGGTAGTCAATCCTAGAAGAATGGCAACTAAGATACCCCGTTCATGACACGTCCAGAAAGGTGAATCTGTCATTTGGTCCTTTAACCGCAATACCCCCATACAGGGATATCCCGAGAACTGCGAAAGGTAGCCCTTCGGTTACTGAATGGATTGCGGTATTCCACTCAGGCCTCCGGAACCAGTCTGGCGACTTCAACCCTTCTAGGGGAGAGGCCCTCTGATAAACTAGTTGTGATCGTGCCAAAAAATACTAGGGAATTTTGGTTCCCTAATTGGACAACAGCTATGTCTCAAGTGTAAGCAACCGAGGGGTGTTATTGGAAGCCTATCCCCCCGATCCTACCTAACTACAAAAATTATTTTGTGTTCCCCAAGTGGGGTTAGAATGTTGGTTGTGTTAAGTACTTTTTAAGGCTCACTTGAATTAGGTGACAGAGTGTGTGCGTGTGAGATGATGATGAACCCAATTAGAAAGTGCCACTAGGGAGGGGAACTTTCTAACTAGCAATAACAAGACAGAAATTAACTTTTGAAATGCACAATTTTTTTTTTTTTTTTCAATTTACAGTGCTGAAAATGTAAAAACGATTCTATAAATGAAACAGAAATAAAAATGCAGAAAAGGCTGTAAGGAAGGGTGGCTGCAGGTAGGACAAATGGCTGTGCTAGGGCAGAAAATAGTGCAGCAAAGTGCTGGGTTCAAAACAGAGAAAAATGCAGAAAACAGACCGCGGGTTTTTGGAAAATCTGAGCGGTTGGGCCGTGGAAAACAGCTGAACAGTCGCAGGCGAGTTGCGGGTTTTGGGCTGAAAAATGCAGTCGGGACGCAGGAAAAACGTCTAAAGTCGCACGTGAGTCGCGGGATAATGGTCGAAAGCCGCAGGCACGACGCAGGAAAAACGCCGAAAGGCGCCGGCGGGTTATGGGAAACTGGCCGAAAGCCGCAGGCGGGACGCAGGAAAAACGCCGAAAGGCGCCGGTGGGTTGCGGGAAACTGGCCAAAAGCCGCAGGCGGGACGCAGGAAAAATGCCGAAAGGCGTCGGCGGGTTGCGGGAAAATGGCCGAAAGCCGCAGGCGGGACGCAGAAAACAGGGTAATAGCCGCAGTTAGACCGTCTCAAACAGGCTAATAGCCGAGGTCGGATCGCAGGTAACAGACTGAAAACGGCCGGCAGGTTGCCGGAAACAGTCGGAGAGCCGTGGTCGGATCAAAGGTAAGTGCCTGAAAGACGTGGTCGGAATGCGACTGCAGGGGGAAAAGACACGGTTTACGGCGGCCGAAAGGGACAGCCGAACAGAAAAAATATTCAAAAATTGTAACCAGAAATTCAAACCCAGCGGAGTCGCCAAAACTGTAGCTAGGGTTTTACCCCTAGCTTGTGCAAATGAGCACCTACTAAGGAGAAGGGACTCCTTAGTAGCAGTTCAATAAATTGTAAATTAAAATGCTAAAACAGAAATGTAAATTACTCTAAACATGTGCATAAAACAAAAAAACAAGATGTAAAGAATGGCTTTTGTATTAATTTTACCTCCAATGTGAAGGTTGATGAAGCTCTTGCAATGGTCCAAGAGGGTTGCTCCAAGCTCCAACTTGCTCCTTCTCTTTCTCCAAATGATGGGAATGGGCCAAAAAGGGTTCTCAAGGTGAAAGTAGCTCAATGGTGAGCTAGGGTTTCAAGAGAGATTTTGGCAGAGTAAGGGTATACTTGATTGTGGATATGAAATAAGGGGTCGCCATCACCTATTTATAGTTTTTTGGTGGTGGAGTGCTGGCCCATGGTTTTGGGAACCATATGGTTTAGGTCAGCTGTATAGGGTTTTTTCCTCCATTTTCCTCATTATTTTATATTTTTTATTCCCTCTTTAGAGGGTTTTTGCTATTTTAGAGGAATTTTGGATATTTTTGGAGGGAAAAGGGGTTTTTTAGCCTTTTTTAGGCTTTTTTGATGATTTTGTGGCCTTTTGGAGGCTTTTTAGCGGGATTTTCAGTGTTTTTAAGGGAAATATGATATGAAAATAGACAAATGAGTCATGTAATGGGGTAGATGAGGTAGTGAGCACTTTTTGGGTGTTAACAGTACTTTGGTCCAAATGTTTTTTCTAACTCATTGTTTCTCCATATTGTGTGCCTAGTGCCACCTCTCTATATCAATGCATAAAATCAACCTCTGCTTGGTTTGTAGTTATAGTTGCATGCCATTATTTGTAGTTGCATTCCATTGAGTGTTGTTTAGAGTTTTCGTGAGTCTGTGACATTCATGCGATAAATGAAGTGTTGTAGAGGAGGACTCATCAAAGAGGCAATTTGAATTTCATTTTGACAAAAAACATATTTTGTAAAGATCAAATGCTATGAATGCATCTTCAGCCTACCATGCAAGACCATGGATATGTTGAAAAGCATTGAACATCATCAAAGAATGAAAGCAGGTTCCTCGAGATCTTATTGAAGCATATTGAGTTCAATTGAATTTCACTTGGGCCTTAATTGAACATTCTAGACCTCAAGCGTCATCAATAACACATAGAATCCATGAAACTATCTCTCTACAAGGAGCCTTTTGCATATGAATTGAATATTGCTGCCATTGTAATGTCTTGGACATCAAGGATTTATCTTTGCTCCTTAACCATGACTAGTAGAGGGAAACAAGAGCCTCCAACACTAACTCTTGCTTCTTAGGCACAAACACCATGAATGAGTCCCTCGACCACCACATAAGAAATCTATACGGTATTAGTCAACTTCAAGTGTGTTATGTGTGCGATGACTAAGTTAGTTGTGAACCAAAAATGGGTCTCAAGGTCTGACCAAGGTATATGGACAACAAGAAGCTTCGCATGCCTTAAATTAAGCTTCTCAGGCTCAAGCACCATGAACAAGACCTACAAGTCAATAAGCTTCTTAGGATATGATGTTGAATGCTTCTTCAAACCACCACACATAACCCTTGTGGGGTATCTCTAGCAAATGTAGAGGGATACATATACCATGATTAGGCTACATTGCACGCCTTAAACAAGATGATGATCATGATGATGAATATTTTCATCATCATCATCATCATCATCATCGTCATCATCATCATCATCATCTTAATCTTCGTCACCACCATCACTATCATCATCATCGTCATCATCTTCATCATCAACATCATGTTTGTCGTCATCCTCATCGTCGTCATCATCTTCTTCATCATCATCATCATCATCAACATCTTCATCATTATCATCATCATCATCAACATCATCATCATCATCATCATCTTCATCATCATCATCATCTTCTTCATCATCATCATCTTTGTCATCATATGATGACGAAGATGATAATGATGATTATGATGATGAAGATCATGGATGATGATGAACATGAGTACGAAGATGAAGATGCTGATGCTGATGATGACAAATATGGTCATCATCATCATCCTCATCCTCCTCCTCCTCCTCCTCATCATCATAATCATCTTCGTCATCATCAGCATCATCATCATCATCCTCATCATCATCATCCTCATCCTTGTCATCATCATCATTATCAATGAAGATGATGAATATTATGAAGAAGATGATCATATTCTTCATCATCCTCATCATCGTCATCATCCTCGTCATCGTCATCATCTCCATCATCATCATAATTATTATCACCCATTTCCTTATCATCATCCCCATCCTCATCATCCTCCTCCTCATCATCATCATCTTGGCCATCATCTTCATCATCAACATCATCATCATCGTCATCATCATCATCAACATCATCATCGTCATCTTCATCATCATCATCGTCTTCTTCATCATCATCATTGATAATGATGATGATGACGATGATGGATGATGATGAAGATGAGTACAAAAATGAAGATGATGATGTTGATGATGGCGAATATGATCATCCTCCTCCTCCTCCTCCCCTCATCATAATCATCTTCGTCATGATTATCCTCCTCCTCCTCATCATCATCCTCATCATCGTCATCATCCTCGTCATCATCATCATCTCCATCATCATCATCATCATCATTATCACCCACTTCCTCATCATCCTCCTCCTCCTCCTCCTCCTGCTCCTCATCATCTTCATCATCAACATCCTCATCATCGGCATCATCATCATCCATCATCTTCATCATCATCAACATCATCATTGTCATCATCATCATCATCATCTTCATCATCATCTTTGTCATCATCTTCATCATCATCATCATCATCATGAAGATGATGACAAAGATGATGATGAATATGATGATGATGATGATGAAGATCAATGATGATGATCATCATTATCAATGATGATGATGACGAAGATCAATGATGATGATGATGATGAAGATGATGATGCTGATGATGATGATGATGATGAGTATGAAGATGAAGATGATGATGCCGATGATGACGAATATGATCCTCCTCCTCCTCCTCCTCCTCCTCCTCATCATAATCATCTTCGTCATCATCAACATCATCATCATCCTCCTCATCATCTTCATCATCCTTGTCATCATCATCATCATCGTTATCACCCACTTCCTCATCATCATCCTCATCCTAATCCTCATCCTCATCCTCATCCTCCTCCTCCTCCTCCTCCTCCTCATCATCTTGGTCATCATCTTCATCATCATCTTCATCATCAACATCGTCATCATCGGCATCATCAGCATCCATCATCTTCATCATCATCATCATCTTCTTCATCATCATCATCATTAATAATGATGATGATGATGATGATGATGAAGATGATGGATGATGATGGATGATGATGAAGATGAGTACGAAGATGAAGAGGATGATGTTGATGATAATGAATATGATCATCATCATCCTCCTCCTCCCCCTCCTCCTCCTCATCATCATAATCATCTTCGTCATCATCAGCATCATCATCATCATCCTCATAATCGTCATCATCCTCATCCTCATCATCATCTCCATCATCATCATCATCGTTATCACCCACTTCCTCATCATCATCCTCATCCTTATCATCATCATCATCATCATCTTGGCCATTATCTTGATCATCAACATCATCATCATCGTCATCATCATCAACATCATCATCATCATCTTCATCATCATCATCATCTTCTTCATCATCATCATTGATAATGGTGATGATGTCAATGATGATGATGACGAAGATGATGATGATGATGATGAAGAATATGATGACGATGATGATGATGATGATGATGATGATGATGATGATGTTGAAGATGATGGATGATGATGAAGATGAGTACGAAGATGAAGATGATGATGCTGATGATGACGAATATGATGATCATCATCATCATTATCGTTATCACCCACTTCCTCATCCACATACTCATCCTCATCCTCATCATCATCATCATCATCATCTTGGTCATCATCTTCATCATCAACATCATCATCATTGTCATCATCATCATAATCATCTTCGTCATCATCAACATCATCATCATCATCATCCTCATCATCGTCATCATACTTGTCATCATCATCATCTCCATCATCGTCATCATTGTTATCACCCACTTCCTCATCATCATCCCCATCCTCCTCCTCCTCATCATCATCATCTTGGCCATAATCTTCATCATCAACATCATCATCATCGTCATCATCATCATCAACATCATCATCGTCATCATCATCATCAACATCATCATCATCATCTTCATTGTCGTCATCATCTTCTTCTTCATCATCATTGATAATGATGATGATGATGAAGATGATGATGATGATGAAGATGATTGATGATGATGAAGATGAGTACAAAGATGAAGATGATGAGGCTGATGATGACGAATAGGATGATGATGATGATCATCATCGTTATCACCCACTTCCTCCTCCTCCTCATCATCCTCATCCTCATCATCATCATCATCATCATCATCTTGGTCATCATCTTCATCATCAACATCATTATCATCGTCATCATCATCATCGTCTCCATCATCATCATCATCGTCATCACTCTCTTCCTCATCATCATCATCATCATCATCATCACCATCATCATCATTTTGGTCATCATCTTCATTATCAACATCATCGTCATCAACATCATCATCATCATCTTCATCATCATCATGTTCATCCATTCAATAGGATTTTTGTATGGATGCATATGTGCTTGAGCTATGGTTTGGTCCGATTTTACTAAATAGCGTGTACGTACCACTAGCGTGTACGCACTGAGGAGTGTACATGCTAGTGGTGCGTACATGCTATTTATGCGTACGCGCTGTTAAATCAACGCACAAGCACCATTTGAATTTTTAAGTTTTGGCAGGTAATTCATTTCCCACAAACGTGGTGGATGACTTGGCTACTATGGTTTTAGGTTTGGGTTGCCAAACAGTGTATTATAACAAAATACATCTTATTCTATATCTTCTTCTGTTTCGAGCATGATTCTGCATATGCTACACTAGTCCACTGCTAATGAAATTGCACACACTTGTAGAACTATGTGTGCAGATTCTGAATATGTAATTTTTTTATTAAATCTATTATTTGTTCCTATTTTTTAATTAATTTCAATTGCAATAACGTCAATCTTACACAAAAGGTAGGTTATTTATTTCGTCTATAACTTTTGACTAGCTCACCTATTTTGAAAACGGAAAAGAACCCACACAAGTACACACAAAGACCTACATCCTTAAGAAAGAAAAAAGTTCATTGATTATGTTAAGACCATGATGTTGTGCACTAATGCTCGACCTAGTCATTCTAGGGCTTGGCTGAATTCCTTAATTAAAAAAAAATTAAAATTAATATAAATAAATATGGAAAAATAGCGTTGTACTAAAACGTCATGTTATCTACGACTGTATATAATTTTTTTCACAAAATTCCACCATTTACATATCAAACCAACGAACTAACACAAACATATTCATTATGTTTGCTTAACAAAATAACATACCAACCTTAGGAGAACCCCATTTTTTGGGAGTTATACTTAATTTCCATAAATAATATTTATATATGCTGGAAGGTAATCCGATTGTCTACGTTTCATCTTCTTTCGCCATATTCCAAAAAGTTGTGTAGGTAGCTCTAATATCCCTTTTTGACATTCAAATTTCTGTTTTTTCGGGAGTCCATTGCGACTAACGCGTCATGAGTGGCCAGCATTAGCTTGCACCATCCCTTCATTACTTATAATCTGAAAATTAAGAGCAACATTCCCTATCCTGTTCTCCTCTTAGAAGCAGGGCTCTCCCCCATTGAAATCATGGCTATGATTAGATATATAATGTACAAGAACAAATTAAACAATATAGGAGATTACCAAATTCCTAAAATCGCTCTCAACGCCAGCCAAAAGCACCTGTGCCTCAAGAGGGGATGACTTAAAGATGCCACGACTTGGTTAAATTATTGGGGGATTAATGAAACTACCACTGTACAAAATATTAATAACATTAATTACGTTATCACTTCTACCTTCAAAGAGAAAATGTGGTGCAAAGAAGAATTATAGGTAAAAAGAAAGCTTCAGTATTACAAAGAGATCATTAACCCTAATCTCTAGGATCAAAAATATCTTTCTATCTTAACAATCTCAAAGAAAAAAATTAATATTGCTAAGATTAGAACGAACTCTCATGAGCTTCATAGTGAAACTAGGCGTTGGACAACCCGTAAAACACCTTGGGCTCAAATAATTTTCCATCTATGCGATTCTATGAGCATGGAAGATGAATACCACTTTCTCTTAGATTTCTCGGCTTTCACCCACATTAGATCTCAATTTCAACAACTTTGCTCCGACACTAACCTTTCTAAACTTCTAGATCCCCAAAACTATAGCAAGCTAGGGACACTCCTCTGTAAGCTCTTTGAGCATAGAAATATTATTTTAAAGAAAACCAAATAATCTCTATCTTCTTAAGGTTTGATAGACCAATATTGGTCTCAATAGACGTTAAAAACCATCATCATCATCATCATCATCATCAAAAAATATAATCTAAAATTTAAATTATAATATAATAATAAGAGTTGTAAGGTGATAATGCGGATATTCTTTGATGAATTTATTATTTATACATAGATACATAGCTTTAAGGGTTTGAATTGGTAGAGAATATGATAAAACAAACTGTCTAGATATATATTGCAATACATTTATGAAAAACAAAATCAAAATTATTACATTAGTATTGATTATTAATCATATAATTAAATATTGAAAAAAAACAATAAATATTAAATATAATATGTGATATACATTTAAAAAAAAATTGAAAACAATTTATTAATTTATGAAAAAAAAATTTAGAAAAAACAATATAATAGAATTAGAATTTGAAACCAAAAGCATTTCAGGTGGCAAAATTTATTTTGAGTGTATTGAATTTCAAAACGTTTTGTAATTGATAATTTAATAGTTCCAACTGTTTGTTGCCCCAAAATTTGCACACGACCCTTTGAATGAATTGAAGAATTTGCACATTTTAGATTTTACTCTGAAAGTAACAAGTCAATAATGAATATAACTATTGTGAAACGAAATGTTCCACCCTCTGTTGGCTTGGTTTTGCAACCAAGCTTAGTGCAATGGGCACCTGCTAACTAGTAGCAGCAGTTTCAATAGAAATAAACAACAAACTACTTTAAACTATATTAATCATGGATCTATGTGAAAAAGATAAGCAAATAATGGAAATATTATGAAAAGCAAAAACGATTGACAATATGTAAAAAAGATTTTTGTATTAAGAATAAGGGCAAGCAAGTGCTTGCAATAGTAATACCTCCAAGTGGTGAAGATTGTTGAGCAACTTCCAAGGTGAGTAGCTCCAAGCTCCAAAGGTCTCTTCTCCAAGATAGCTACAATGGTCAAAAGCTCAAGGGAGATTTTGACAACATGAGGATAGGAAGATGGATGGATGGAAAGTGAGGAGCCCCTACCACCTTTTTATAGTTTTTGGTGGTGGGAAATACCATTATGGTTTTGAGGAAACCAATGGTATTGGCCAACATGGTTTAGGTACTTTTTCCCTCCTTTTTTCTTTTTTGAATATTTTGAATATTTTTATTCCCTTTTTAATATTTTTGGGAATTCTGGACCCTTTTTAAGGGTTTTTTATGCTTTTTGAGGAAAAATATTCATTTTGAGCGGAAAAGGGGGTGTATTAAGGTCTTTTGGTGACCTTTTGATGGCTTTAGAGGCTCAAATGGTGAAAAAGTGGACAAATGGGTCATGTGAATAAGGAAATGAGCTAGTGAGCACTTTTTGGGTGTTAACAGATTGCCCCCTGATGTGTGAGGGCAGGAGCTCATCGTATGGCTGATAGACATCATAGTTCTTTTGTCGTTTTTTCTGGGGTTTGGGGAAGAGAAGAGACCGATTGGAGACTGGATCCACGGCCCTTGGAAGCTGCAAAAAACAAAAAATATTACATGGCCTCAATATGAGGCGGGCATACCCATGCTCGTATCAAGACATATACATAACAATTAGTCCCAAGAATGGGGGACCTGAAAAATACATAAAAATATACTGGTACATCATAATGGTCCAGAGGGGACATTATTTTGGGATGTACTCATGATCATAACATGACTGATCTCAATAACTGATACACTGGAATAACTGATGAACTTGCTGAAACTGAAGGTGTCCAACATTTGTAGGGACTCAATGACTGTGAATCATCTCCGAGATATATATGTGACTGTATACTCGAGGGAGTATAAAACTGGGGTTCATCTGAATACTGTCGCCATGCGCAACCCGTATATCTATAGAAAAAAGGTAACTAGTTGTTTACATAGGTAGACTCTCAAATGTGGAAGAGTCAGGTGGTATCCGGGGTCTTCGACTAAAAACTGAAAGGATCAATACCCTGTGCGGGTCTCAACGATGCGATCAAGGTGTTGAAGTCGAGCATGTGAGAAACAACCATTTGGAGAGGCACTGAGGACTCTTCTCGAAATGATTCGTAGGCACTCATCATAAATGGTGATGAGTCCAAGACACAGGGACCTCTAGGTCTATCCTCTGGAATAAATTTGGTTGTCGTCGACAGAGGGAGACCAGCAACTAACAAGGCAATGATGTTTCCTTGATAGGAGCACGAGGCGTAGGACTGAAGTATGGTAGTACTGATGGTAGGACCGATATACTTGCGGGGATGGGAAGTAACTGGGGTATAGAGTGGGTAGACTCAAACTTCCTTTGTTCAGAGCATGATGACATGGTTGACCTAGCAACGTAGGGAACTGACTTGTAGGTGTGGGTATCATTGCTTTTAAGGACTGAAAGGTATGTATTAGCTCGGGGGGGGGGACGAGCTGATGGGTGCTGTCGAGGGATTCTCAGGGTGACATACTGCAGAATACTCTGAACAAAGGCGACCAAAATGGGGAAGCTTCCATATGAGTTAGACGTGATCTGTTCTGGCGCCGAGAAGCACCATTAGGTCCTTCTTCGTAGTTTTAATGAGCTCCAAGAAGGGATTAAAAGTGTGCTCTTAAATGGTATTGTCTTGTGGATTTTGCGAGCTTAGGACTGTTCGTGCTCATGTGTGCTTTCATTTTTAAGGAGTCTGAAAATGATAAGAAGACTCTGTAGTGGTTGTGAGTACCGTCCTGTGGATTTTTACGAGCCTAGGATGGTGATTGCTCGTGGTTGCTTTCATGTTTAGAGAGTTTGAAAGCAGTAAGTGGACTCCATTGGTGTTCTTTTTCGTAAGTTAGTCTCCAAGGCCCGAAAAAGCATAAAATGATGCAAATGGAGAACTCTTCTAGTCGATGTGACTAGAGTATTCCTTTTTCGTAATTAGTCTACAAGGTCCGGAAAAGGGGTTAACTTATACCAGGTAGATGCCCTTTCAGATACGTTTAGCGAGCATGAAAGGAAGCAAGGTTGCTCGGAGATCTTTTCATTGTTTTAGGAGTCAGAAAAGAGCTTAACAGAAACTCCCTAAGTGCCTTTTTCGTGAAAGGGGCTTGGCCCTAAAAAGGGGTAAAACTATACCGAACAAAAAAGGGATTGATGAGAGCGAGAAAAGGTCCCAAGCACCATCATGAGTGCGGAAAATTGGTTCTGGTGACATAAAGATTGTCAAAAGGGGGCCACGGGCCAGAAAAAATGGGAGTGAAAATAAAGGCTCTCAGGCCAAAAAATCAACCTCAAAAAGCACTTATTATAGCAGCTGTGCTATAATAAGTGGAGGGATGCAACAAAAATGGTCAGAATACCAACAGTCAAACAACGTCTAGAAAAAAGAGGTGCTACTAGACCAAAGGTGGATTGTATCATGCAAACACCTAACTAGAAGTATTGTGAGTCAACAAACGATATTCTCTGCAAGGTGATGAAATCCAAGTCAGACAATATTGAGTGTTGAATCAACGGCTAGATATCCCCCTACCGGGAGGGACACCGGGTAATCAATCCTAAAGAATGGCAACTAGAATACTTCGTTCATGACACGTTCAGAAAAGGTGAATCTGCCGTTTGGTCCTTTTACTGCAATACCCCCATACAGGGATATCCCGAGAACTGCGAATGGTAGCCTTCGGTTACTGAATGGTTTTTTGTATTCCACTCAAGCTTCCGGAACCATCCTCGCGACTTCAACCCTCCTAGGGGAGAGGCCTTCTGATAAAATGGTTGTGACCGTGCCAAAAAATACTAGGAGATTTTGGTTCCCTAATGGACAACAACTATGTCTCAAATGTAATAACTGAGGGGTGTTATTGGAACACCTATCCCCTCAATTCTACCTAGCTACAAAGTTCTTTTAAGTGCTCCCCAAGTGGGGTTAAAAGTTGGTTGAAGTTAGGGTAAATTTTAAGGCTCAGTTTAAATTAGTGGCAGAGTGGGTGCAAGTGTGGTATTTAAACTGAAATTGATTTGCCTCGCTTGAGCGATTTTACAAATGAAAGAAAAAACGCTTCCAGTTTTGCAAAAAATAAAGGCGTTTTTGAAATGTAAATGCTTGAAAAAACTATTCAAAAATAATGGATCTTTGAAATAATTTAAAGGGAAGCAAATAGCATGAATATTCAAGAAATAAATGGATCTCTTAAAAATTGCTTGGGCAAAGTATTGAGCAAATTAACAGTAAAACTTTGATTTAGCTAAAATGCAGAAAAATCTCACTTTCACTTTCTGAAAATTTTTAAAAAGAATTTTTAAATGAGCATTCTAAATAGTAAAAGATTTCTATGGCTGTAAAAAATGCAGAAATTTTAATACTGTAAAATGTGCTAAATGGGCAGAAAATACAGCAAAAAATATTTTTCAAAAGATTGGTCGAACGGAAAAAACTTGCATCGCGGGTTTTGGAAGAACAGCCGCGATGGACCGCGCGGGTTTCTGTCACACAGTCGCGATGGACAGCGCGGCAAATGGCCGCGAAGCCGCGATGTGCAGCGCGGGATTTCGTCACACAGGCTCGATGTGCAGCGCAGCAAATGGCCGCGATGTGCAGCGCGCGAATTGGCCGCGAAGCCGCGGCGAGCCGCGCGGAAAAGAGCCGCGAAGTCGCGATGAGCCACGTGACTGTTAGGCAAAAAGCCGCGAGGCGAAAGTCGTACACGGACGCCGAAAAACAAACCCGAAAATGGCATTTTCGGGCTATTAATGGCAATAAAAAGGGGCAAAATCTAGAACAATATTGGATCTGCTGTCTAGGATAGCAGATCTATGAATTAACTAACAAAAACTAACAAAAACTAAGATCTAAAGCAAAATTTGAGATCTAAGAATTCGAAGCTAGCGGAGTCGCCGAAAATTGTTGGCTTGGTTTTGCAACCAAGCTTAGTGCAATGGGCACCTGCTAACTAGTAGCAGCAGTTTCAATAGAAATAAACAGCAAACTACTTTAAACTATATTAATCATGGATCTATGTGAAAAAGATAAGCAAATAATGGAAATATTATGAAAAGCAAAAACGATTGACAATATGTAAAAAAGATTTTTGTATTAAGAATAGGGGCAAGCAAGTGCTTGCAATAGTAATACCTCCAAGTGGTGAAGATTGTTGAGCAACTTCCAAGGTGAGTAGCTCCAAGCTCCAAAGGTCTCTTCTCCAAGATGGCTACAATGGTCAAAAGCTCAAGGGAGATTTTGACAGCATGAGGATAGGAAGATGGATGGATGGAAAGTGAGGAGCCCCTACCACCTTTTTATAGTTTTTGGTGGTGGGAAATACCATTATGGTTTTGAGGAAACCAATGGTATTGACCAACATGGTTTATGTACTTTTTCCCTTCTTTTTTCTTTTTTGAATATTTTGAATATTTTTATTCCCTTTTTAATATTTTTGGGAATTCTGGATCCTTTTTGAGGGTTTTTTATGCTTTTTGAGGAAAAATATTCATTTTGAGCGGAAAAGGGGGTGTATTAAGGTCTTTTGGTGACCTTTTGATGGCTTTAGAGGCTCAAATGGTGAAAAAGTGGACAAATGGGTCATGTGAATAAGGAAATGAGCTAATGAGCACTTTTTGGGTGTTAACACCCTCCCAATTCTAGTTTTGGTGGTTCAAGTCCACGTGAGAACAATTAGTTCTTATTCATAGCTTATGTAGTTGTATTATGTCCATGGCTTACAAAGTTTGTTTTGTTCTTTTAGTTATCATGGATTTTGTGAATTCACCAAATTTAACCATGAAGAATAGTTATCTGCCTACTATATATGTGAATCTACCATATCCAAATGCAAAGAATAATTATTGGTTTGTGATATGCACTCAATTTAATGAAAATACAATTAAATGGAGCAACATTTAATTAAAACATAAAACATAAAAAATATTGAATTCAGAATATATATAGAGAGAGAAAATGCTATTGAAGAAAGACAATTATGTCACTAATAAAAACTGAATTATGAAGGATGAGAGAGAAAATGTTATGGAAGAAAGACAATTATGTCACTGATAAGAACTGAATTATGAAGGATATGAGATGAGAATGAAATTAGAAAGAATGTGTAAGTACATGAGGACCCTAAAAAGAATAAAAAAGTAGGAATTAATAGGTATACAGAAGAGTAAGATAAATGCATAAACATCATCAGATAAATGCATAAACATCATCTGCTAAAATTGACCAAAACTTAAGTCCAACATCCAAAAACAAAAAGATATATTTTGGCTATCTTTAAAACTTAAGTCCAACATCCAAAAACAAAAAGGATATATTTTGGCTATCTTTAAAACTTAAGTCTAACATCCAAAAACAAAAAGGATATATTTTGGCTATCTTTTACACTTACGGTAATCAAAGAGATATTTGCACAATATGCTCTAAGTAGGTGCATAAAAAAATACAACCATTTAATTAAAAAGCAAAAGACAACATTTTAAGGCATAGCATACAAGTTCAAAAATGTCATGAGAATTTAATTATGGACTTCATAAGTTGTGCAAGTTAGGCTCAACATGTTCCAAATTGAATTTAATGAATCGGTCCAATGTAGTCAAAAGAATTAATATGAGATTGTTGTCATGTGGGATTTTACCTAATTTTAGAACTCTCTTGTAGGTTGTAACTTCAAAGACATCGATTTTGTAAGTAAAACCAAACTAATTTGAAAGATGGGATTGCAGTGTAGGCCCTAATTTCTACAGTAACTCAACTATTTTTTTTTTTAAATGCATTAGGCATCATAACATAATCAAGCTCATGTTCAACCTTATGTTAGGGTTAAGGGTATCAAATATATAATACATGCCGTGAAAATTAAAACTTTAAAGTTGAATAATTTAGTGGGAATTGGTGTTGCTAAAGTGGGAACTGGTAGATAGAAGCACAAACAAAGAACTACCCATAAAATATGATGTAGTGCCTGCTCTTTTATTGGGCTCTTTTGAGGGTTCCGAGAGCATAGACATTGTTTTGAGCATGAAGGTGAAGACAATGCTACTTAAGATAAAGAGAACATGAGACAAAAATACTGCACTAATTTCATTTTTTTGGCATTATGGTACATATTGGAATCAAATTGATTGGCTTTGGGATAGCATAGGGAATAAGAAACAAAAGATTAATAGGTGGAAACTGCATCAAAACATGGTCAGTAGACTTAGCTATAGAAAAGAATGTGGCAAACCATGTCCTAAAAAGTGAGTGCTAAACACATCATGGATCTGATGGAATATTGGTCAATACTGAGAGGGGGTGAATTAGTATTGTTAATTTTTACCTTTTAACCACTTATAAATTTTAATAAAAAACATGGAATCAACAAGAGACACAAAAACATAGATTTTATCGTGGAACCCCAATTGGGTAAACCACCAATACTTTCTATACTGCAAAATTATATTTACAATAAGTTTTACAAGCCTCAACTTGCTGGAGACACAAATCCCCAAATTTCTCAGCCACCACTGAAGGATGCACCAACACCCTAGTTTCTTCCTGCACCTACAGACAAGGATACAACAAGACAAGGATACACCAATACCCTGATTTTCTAGCCTCTCTGGAAGGAGTCCAAGACCCCCCTTGCAGGCATGTAACCTGCCCTAGCACCACCCTACCGCCCTTATATGTTTCGTATTTTGTCTTCCAGATCTTCTTTCAACTCTGTCACTGGATTTATCTTTACCTTCCTGGTCTTTGTCTTCTGGTCTTCAATGCTGCTTCAGATTCTTCAAATACTTTAACTCAGAGATACTTCTGTCTCTTCTCTTCTTCTTATTGAATGTCTACACCTTTCTGATCTCTTCCTCTGATCTTGATGCTGCTTCAGATATACTTTAATACCCAGCAAATCTGTCTCTTACAGGATCTCTAATAAGACACCAGATACTTTCTTTAATCAAGCTGCTACAAGAGTCTTTTACTGGCCACTTTACATTACTGGTCTCTGTCCTCTTAATCAACTCTTCTTCTTCTTAAGTATGCACTCAACCTGGTCTCTCTCTTTCTATTCTTATCATTTAGTCTCTGACTTCTCATACTGTACTTCTTCAGATCTTCATATTAATTTTGCAGACATGTTGTTCTTCCTTTTAATTTCTGGCTTCTATTTGTGCTTCAGTTCTTCATTTTAAATATGCAGATATTCTATTTTTTATACAGAGACAAAGAGACATCTTCTTTTATTTCGATTCTCTGATTATATAATCTTTCTTTTCATTCAACCAACGCATCTTTACAACTGTAACTAATGCTCACACCCTTTCTGATTTGTACCTCTTCATATCATAGCCAAACACACCTTTTCATAACTTCTCTGTTTATTAACTGATATTTATTTAACATTCCTGTAGCTTTCATTTGGATAATCACGCCTTTTTTTAAAGACTGCATCACACCCTTTTTTAATCAATCTTTTGTTAATTTATTTATCATTTCTAAATTGCATCTCTGTTTTATTTTCAGATGTTTTAACTAATTGATTATTTAAACTTTTTACTGAACTAATTAATTATTTCACTAATCAATCAATTCATGGATTAACTCCAAGCCTGTAGGCTTCAATATCTTCAAATTTTTTGCCTCGAGCTCTCTCAGATTCGTGGGCATACCAAAACCAAATCTTATGGGCTTCTATTCTTCATGCCTGTGAGCTTTGTTAACCTTCTGATAGCTTCATTTTGAAACTTTTGCCTTCATCATTGCCAATTTCAACAGAATTATTTTCCAAACTCAACAAGTCTGGTCTCAAACAGTTCCACATAGCATTATTTTCTTTTTATTGTTGTCGGTATACTTCTTTAGCTAAGTCCAGCATAATTTTTTTCTTCAAGACATACTTGATTTTTTACTAACTTGACAGGGTCCTTATTCACACATGTGGATACTATAAGGAAGACTGAAGCCATGACCATATAGACAATACATCAATGCACAGACCCATTTCATCAGAAAAAATTATTTTCCCAAGGGCACCAACTGGCGTGCATTTCCAAAAGACAGTTTCTTTGAAGCGGGCATATTTTCATACTTTCTGTCATCCAAAACTGATTTTTCCTCAACTTGTCATATCTATTGTTCACACGTGTGACCATCAAAAAGGAATCTAGACCCATGGCTGGATGGACTGATCACCAAATAACAAACTCATTCCTTTGGACAAATTTATTTGCACAAGAACAGCCTTTGGTGTGCATTTAAAAGTGGCCTTGCATACTTCCTGTTACTAAAATACAGACAGCAAAAACATACTTTTTCCTGATTTGGAAAATTTATATTTCGCACGTGTGATATCTAGATGGAAATATGAATCCATGGATAGATGGAAAATTCATCAAAGAAGAGACTCACACTCTCGGATGAATTTATTGAATCCACCACAGCCCCTGGAATGCATTTCAAAACTGATTTCCTGTATCTGATTTTTCTCACTGTGAAAGCATAATTCTTCTCATTTTGACAGGTGTATTCCTTGCACATGTGATCACCGAAAAGAGAACTATAGACATGGATGGATAGACAGATATCCAAGGAACAAACTCATGTTATCAGATGAATTTTTCGGCACGGGACTGAGACGTGGCAGGCATTTCCAAATGACCTTTTATTACCAGTTATAACACTTGGTTAATTTCAGGATTTCCTCCAAAACTTATTCTGGAACCCCCTTTTGGCAGATCAATAATTTTTCTCTAGACATGCTCAAGGACAATTATATCCATTGTTGGATAGAAAATCCAACACACTACAAGAACCCATGTTCTGCGGGCATTTGTTCTCACCCATAAATTATGGCGGGCATCTTTTTGAGGTGTTTTAGTCATTTTTGCTTGCTAAACCCCTGTTTTGGTGTGCTCATAACTTTTTCCTCAGGTGCTTTCAGGACAAACTGAAGACATGGTCATGTAGGAAGAAAAAAATCCTCAGGATCCCCCTATGGTGTGGGCATTTATATTCTCCTAGAAATTATGGCGGGTATTTCCCTAAGCCAGTTTTTTACTAAATTCCCATACTTAGTCATTTTCTTGTTTTTCACCAAATTGCCATATTTTTCCAAAGTGATGTCAGACTGCTATAATGAATTCTTGATAACTCTAGAACACCATCATGTGTTTTTCCGGCCTCATCACACATGCCACATCACCATATATTGCATGTCATCACTACCAACCATGCCACATCATCATTCATGCCATGTCAGCATATCTTTGCCATATCATGTCCTTTGTTATTCCTTTGTCATTACTGAGATCCTTTTGACATCAATGACAACCATAATCCATATTTCCAACAATCTCCCCCTTTTTCATTGATGGCAACACCTAAACCTTCTCCCCCTTTGACAACACTGACAAAGGATAACCTATTATACCCTTTTGCTGTAACCATCTTAACATACAATTTTTCTCCACTTTGACACCTACTTCTGCCAATATGCTTCTCCTTACCTCTTTGTCTTTTCATCCTCTTGTTTAACTTGGACTTGGTGATAGCCATTACGAAGCATCCTTCTTTACCTTCTTGTAGTGATTCTTTGAATGAGAACCTTGGATGATGAGTTTATGGACTCCCCCTATCACTGTGCTCTTTTACTTTGCAAACACACGACCAACTGTGGTAGCTGATACCAATTCTTCTACACTTCTTGTTGTTTTGATGACAACTTCAAAACATTCTTCTCTTCTTACCAAATATATTTTTAAGTATTAATTACAATTTTTTATATAAACTCCCCCTGAGTTTGTGATGCCTTCTTTATGCTTATTTCAGATTTTTCTTCTAGGTCATGAGATTTTTTAGAACAAACATTCATCTTCAGTTCCACCATCATCTTCATTTCCATCGATGTGTTCTTTTATATCATCATCTTGCTTTCCATCATAATGAATGTCATTCATACTTGTAGAACTATTATGCTCCTCATCATCTTGGGAAATTTCTTTGATGGTTGAGATCTTTGTTTCTTCTTCACTTTTGGAGTTTTCCTTCTTTCTCCACATCTTTCCATGAGGTACCCTGCTTACTGGCTTTGTTTGCTTCTTGAATTTCTTACTTAGATCATTTTTCTTGGTTATGCAATCAATAGCCTTATGGGCAAACTTGTGACAGTAGTGACAATAGCCATAGAAACTACCTTCAGTTTTGAGAGATCTTTGAGCTTTCTGATTCATGGCTTCCATCCTCTTCCATTCCTTCCTTTGTTCTTGGACTTTCATTGAATAATTCTTTCTTAGCTTACATTCTCTAGCCATATGTCCAAAATTATGACATGTGTAGCATTGACCCAAAAATATTTGTTGGACCCTACTTGTCATTGGTCTTTTAGGCATCACATTAGTTCTTTATTTGTTATGAGAGGAGGGAGCAGACATCTGACTTTCTTTATTCATAGATGGACTCTTCAGTGTAGCAACATGACTTCTATTATCTCTTCTTTGGTTTTTGAAAGAGGAACATTCATGCTTCCTTTCATTGCCATATCCTAAACCAGCTTTATCATTTGATGGTCTTTGGCTAGTCAAAATGTCATCCAAAGTTTTTGAGCTATTTTCAAACTTGGTTTTAATAGATTCTTCATTAAGCCTTTTTCTAAGCAAAGTAACTTCTTCTTCAAGTCTTCTAGATTTTTGCACTTCTTCTTTGATCTTTTCATTAATGATCTGATGGTCTTCCAGCTTCTTTATTTCCTTTGTGAGGTTAGCATTTTCAAGTCTTAATCTCTCAGCCTCTTCCATGTGATCTTCTAGCATCTTCATTTCTTTCTTGAAGATATAAATTTATTGTCTTAAGCACTTGGCCTCTTCCATGTGGTCTTTTATTTCCCTTTTGAAGTTAAAAACTTCTTGTTTCAAGCTCTCAGCTTCTTCCATGCTAGCCAACACTTGTTGTCTTGAATTGTGCAACTCTTCTCGGAGAGTCTTGACTTCCTCTTCATTTGACTTTTGCTCTTTTTGATACTTTGAAAAATTTTCTTGCAAAGACTTGTCCTTCTTCTTGCTTTTTCTCAATTCTTCAAAGGCACTTATGAGTTCTGCTTCTAGGTTCACATCACTTTTTTCATATGAAGCATCTTCTGAAGTTTGAGTTATTGTTCCCATAAATAGATTTTCTTCATTTGTGTCTTCACTATCAGACTCCGAAATAGCAAGGCTTACTTGTGCTATCTCTTTATTTGAATAAAGTTTTTCCAATTTATTCCAAAGTTCCTTGGCTGAAACACATGGTACAATCTTTCTTTTGATTGATTGAGGTATTCCATCCAATATGGCCTCTATTGCATTTGCATTATTTTTCTTGGCTTTCTTTTGAGCTGGAGTCCTTATTCTTTTTGGTGGGATATAATTAGAGATCACTGCATCCTATAGATCAAGTCCTAATGACTGCATATAACTTTTCATTCTTGTGGTCCAAAATATGTATTCTTTGTTATGAATATAAAATATTGTATTAAATTAATCAGTAAATTATTAATTAGTTTAATTGAAGGGACGTAACCTTTCTTAAGAATGCTCAAACCTTATAAAAGGCGAGCTATTGTAAAGCATTAAGTATCTTATCAATTCAATAATATATATCTTATTCAATATGGATTTCGTGTCCTTGTTTTTTTGCGGCATTTGGTATCAGAGCGGAACGCTCCTTCGGCCTGAGCTCGGATTCGGCTCACATTCAGAGCGGACTCGCTCCTCCTCAAGTGAGCTCGGACTCGGCTCATCAACCCCTCCAGCGAGCTCGGATTCGGCTCCTCATTCCACCCTCCACACCACCTCAAAACCCTCGTCCTCCCCTCCGCCTCGACCTTCCCGCAGATCCCTGCACACCATATCCCTATCCCGCGCAGCTCTCCCATCCTCATTCCACCCTCCCTCCACCACGCCCACGCCCAGCTCCTCCTTCCTCCCCGTCTCCCTGCATACTTTCCCCGCCAGCTTCACGCCCACGCCCACGTCCACCAGCTCCCCTGCTGCAACTCCCGCGCGCTCCTTCGCCTGCTTTTCCGTCCACCTTTCCACCCCCGCTCTCCCTCACATCCGTCCTCCACTCCTTCCGCGCTAGTTTTTCCCTGCACTCCCTGCCACCTCCCCTTCACTCTGCGTTACCTGGTCCGCGTGCCCTCCACTTGCCTTGCCAGCCGCTTCCTGCTCATCCTTGCCTTCGCTTCACCACTCGACTCCCACGACGCCAACTCCACGCTCACATTTGATCTTCATCCATACCCAACGAACCTTCCACACACAAACCCTAAAATTTTATAAAAAATAAATAAATATTATATAATTTTTATTATTATATTGATATTTATTTTATTGAAATTTTAGAAAATTAAAAATAAAAATATTTAAATATAATAATTATTATATTTATTATTTTTATTTAATCATATTAAATAATTATAATAGTTATTATTATTATAATAATAATTATTAATTAAATCAAGTTTACCAAGACATTAATTGTCTTTCACAACATAAGTCAAAATTGATTCCAATTATTCACCACCACACTTAAGAAGCATGACGACACAGTTAAAAGCTCAAATTGCGAAAATAGAGAAGGATTTCCAAACTTTCAAGGACATGACCACCAAGACCCAAGAAGCATTTAAGAAAGAAATTAAAGAGGAAGTCATTCAAGCAATGGAGCAGAAAATGGACGACAAGTTCGACATTATGAGCAAGGAACAAAAAAGGTTAGACCAAAAAATGACGCAAAACCATAATACATTAATGGAGATGTTACAAGAACTAATGCAAAAAAAGGACCAAGGCGGCAGTCCAAATATGCTAGATGCCTCATCTCATATTGTCACACAGGAAGCACTTGCCAAGAATCAAGAAGAATTGCAAAAAGAAATAAAGATTAACAATGCGACGCTTAAGCAAGAGATAGAAACAAAAGTACTGCCAGAGATGGAGGCACGATTAAACAGCCAAATAGAAGCTATCAGTAAGATAGTAGAGAATAAAAAAGATAAAAATCACCGCCAACAACGAAGCAGTTCAAATATGTCACTTACGTCATCCAGTAGTTCCGATCCACCATCAAACCATAAAGCAAAAGGGAATCAATATCACCCTTACATAGTGTACCCACCTAAGGCAAAAATAGAGTTGTCGAAATACAATGGAAGTGAAGACCAATGCATTGCTTGGCTAAACAAAGCAGAAGAATACTTCGACATTTACAACATTCAATCTGACGAGGAGAAGGTGAAATATGCGTCAATGCATATGGAAGGGTATGCCTATAATTGGTACCTTTGGTGGAAGAGAGACAATTTTGCCTACACCTGGAACTTGTTCAAAAATGATTTTTTTAATAGGTTTCAAGGAATCAAGGAAGATGAGTTTTTCAGTAAACTTACGAGATTACAACAAGTTGGAAGTGTTGAGGAATTCACACATCAGTGGGAATCCTTGTCGACACGAGTATTTGGGTTGTCTGAAAAGCAAAGACTCGAAACCTATTTAGGAGGTCTTAAACCGTACCTCCAAAAAGAGTTAAAGTTACACGACATACCTAACGTAGAGGTAGCAAGACATAAAGCAAAAGCCGCAGAACGCAAACTGGAAGGAATAAAAACAAGAGGCGAAAACCATTATCGACAAGAAAAAGAGACACAATGTAGGTACTGTGAAGATACGTGGTCACCCGGCCATCAATGCCACAAAGCTCAATCATATGCCTATGAAATGGAAAATATATCAAAGCCATCTAGCAGTTACTCAGATAATAGAAAGAAGAAGAAAAACATATGTCGTCGATGCGGTGATGATTGGACCCCAGGCCATAAATGTAGGAATAATCAGACAGTACATTGCAAAATCATCAATGGAAAGGAAGTGCAAGTCTCTACACAAGAAATTGCGTCCGATTCTAATACCGACACTGAATCTGAATGAATGACGACATTAGGAAAATACTCAAGCTTTGAGGACAAAGCTTTCCAAAAGGGGAAGGCAATGCTATGAATATAAAATATTGTATTAAATTAATCAGTAAATTATTAATTAGTTTAATTGAAGGGACGTAACCCTTCTTAAGAATGCTCAAACCTTATAAAAGGCGAGCTATTGTAAAGCATTAAGTATCTTATCAATTCAATAATATATATCTTATTCAATATGGATTTCGTGTCCTAGTTTTTCTGCCGCATTCTTCTTTTCCAAATATTGGAGATCCATTTTCTGTGTAAATCTTTTCTTGTTGATCCATAGTGGTTTTTAATAGGATCTTCCTTCTAGTGGTTAAACTATTAGTGAAGGAACCTCGCTCTGATACCAATTGATGGAATATTGGTCAATACCAAGAGGGGGGGTGAATCAGTATTGTTAATTTTTACCTTTTAACCACTTATAAACTTTAATAAAAAGCATGGAATCAACAAGAGACACAAAAACAATGATTTTATTGCGGAACCCCAATTGGGTAAACCACCAACACTTTCTATACTGTAAAATTATATTTACAATAAGTTTTACAAGCCTCAACTTGCTGGAGACACCAATCGCCAAGTTTCTCAGCCACCACTGAAGGATGCACCAACACCCTAGTTTCTTCCTGCACCTACAGACAAGGATACACCAATACCCTGATTTTCTAGCCTCTACTGGAAGGAGGAAAAGACCCCCCTTGCAGGCATGTAACCTGCCCTAGCACCACCCTACCGCCCTTATATGTTTCGTATTTTGTCTTCCAGATCTTCTTTCAACTCTGTCACTGGATTTATCTTTACCTTGCTGGTCTCTGTCTTCTGGTCTTCAATGCTGCTTCAGATTCTTCAAATACTTTAACTCAGAGATACTTCCGTCTCTTCTCTTCTTCTTCTTGAATGTCTACAACTTTCTGATCTCTTCCTCTGATCTTGATGCTGCTTCAGATATACTTTAATACCCAGCAAATCTGTCTCTTACAGGATCTCTAATAAGACACCAGATACTTTCTTTAATCAAGCTGCTACAAGAGTCTTTTACTGGCCACTTTACATTACTGGTCTTTGTCCTCTTAATCAACTCTTCTTCTTCTTAAGTATGCACTCAACCTGGTCTCTCTCTTTCTGTTCTTATCATTTAGTCTCTGACTTCTCATACTGTACTTCTTCAGATCTTCATATTAATTTTGTAGACACGTTGTTCTTCCTTTTAATTTCTGGCTTCTATTTGTGCTTCAGTTCTTCATTTTAAATATGCAGATATTCTATTTTTTATACAGAGACACAGAGACATCTTCTTTTATTTCGATTCTCTGATTATATAATCTTTCTTTTCATTCAACCAATGCATCTTTACAACTGTAACTCATGCTCACACCCTTTCTGATTCGTACCTCTTCATATCATAGGCAAACACACCTTTTCAAAACTTCTTTGTTTATTAACTGATATTTATTTAACATTCATGTAGCTTTCATTTGGATAATCATGCCTTTTTTTAAAGACTGCATCACACCCTTTTTAATCAATCTTTTGTTAATTTATTTATCATTTCTAAATTGCATCTCTGTTTTATTTTCAGATGTTTTAACTAATTGATTATTTAAACTTTTTACTGAACTTAATTAATTATTTCACTAATCCATCAATTCATGGATTAACTCCAAGCCTGTAGGCTTCAATATCTTCAAATTTTTGGCGTCGAGCTCTCTCAGATTCGTGGGCATACCAAAACCAAATCTTATGGACTTCTATTCTTCATGCCTGCGAGCTTTGTTAACCTTCTGATAGCTTCATTTTGAAACTTTTACCTTCATCATTGCCAATTTCAGCAGAAGCATTTTCCAAACTCAACAAGTCTGGTCTCAAATAGTTCCACGTAGCATTATTTTCTTTTTATTGATGTAGGTATACTTCTTTAGCTAAGTCGAGCATAATTTTTTTCTTTACGACATGATTTTTTACTAACTTGACAGGGTCCTTATTCACACATGTGGATATTAGAAGGAAGACTGAAGCCATGACCATACAGACAATACATCAATGAACAGACCCATGTCATCAGAAAAATTATTTTCCCAAGGGCACCAACTGGTGTGCATTTCCAAAAGACAATTTCTTTGAAGCAAGCATATTTTCACACTTTCTGTCATCCAAAACTGATTTTCCCTCAACTTGTCATATCTATTGTTCACACATGTGACCATCAAAAAGGAATCTAGACCCATGCCTGGATGGACTGATCACCAAATAACAAACTCATTCCTTTGGACAAATTTATTTGTAGAAGAACAACTTTTGGTGTGCATTTCAAAGTGGCCTTGCATACTTCCTGTTACTAAAATACAGACAGCAAAAACATACTTTTTCCTGATTTGGCAAATTTATATTTCGCACTTGTGACAGCTGGATGGAAATATGAAACCATGGATAGATGGAAAATTCATCAAAGAGTAGACTCACACTCTCGAATGAATTTATTGACTCCACCACATCCCCTCGCATGCATTTCAAAACTGCCTCTTAATTTCCTGTATCTGATTTTTCTCACTGTGCAAGCATAATTCTTCTCATTTTGACAGGTGTATTCCTTGCACATGTGATCACCGAAAAGAGAACTAAAGACATGGATGGATAGACAGATATCCAAGGAACAAACTCATGTTATCAGATTAATTTTTGGGCACGGGAGTGACACGTGGCGGGCATTTCCAAATGACCTTTTATTACCAGTTATTACACTGTTAATTTCAGGATTTCCTCCAAAACTTATTATGGAACCCGCTTTTGGCAGATCCATAATTTTTCTCCAGACATTCTCAAGGAGAATTAAATCCATGGTTGGATAGAAAATCCAACAAACTACAAGACCCCCATGTGCTGAAGGCATTTACTCTCAGCCATAAATTATGGCGGGCATGCTTTTGAGGCGTTTTAGTCATTTTTGCTTGCTAAACCCCTGTTTTGGTTTGCTCATAACTTTTCCCTCATGTGCTTTCAGGACAAACTGAAGACATGGTCATGTAGGCAAAAAAAAATCTGCAGGACCCCCCTATGGTGTGGGCATTTATATTCTTCTAGAAATTATGGCGGGTATTTCCCTAAGCCAGTTTTTTACTAAATTCCCATACTTAGTCATTTTCTTGTTTTTCACCAAATTGCCATATTTTTCCAAAGTGATGTCAGATTGCTATAATGACTTCTTGATAACTCTAGAAAACCATCATGTGTTTTTTAGGCCTCATCACACATGCCACATCACCATATATGCCATGTCATCAATACCAACCATGCTACATCATCATTCATGCCATGTCATCATATCTTTGCCATATCATGTCTTTTGTTATTCCTTTGTCATTACTGAGATCCTTTTGACATCAATGACAACCATAAGCCATATTGCCAACAATCTCCCCCTTTGTCATTGATGGCAACACCTAAACCTTCTCCCCCTTTGACAACAATGACAAACGATAATCTATTATGCCCTTTTGCTGTAACCATCTTAACATACAATTTTTCTCCACTTTGACACCTACTTTCGACAATATGCTTCTCCTTACCTCTTTGTCTTTTCATCCTCTTGTTTAACTTGGACTTGGTGATAGCCATTATGAAGCATCCTTCTTTACCTTCTTGTAGTGATTCTTTGAATGAGAACCTTGGATGATGAGTTTATGGACTCCCCCTATCACTGTGCTCTTCTACTTTGCAAACACAAGACCAACTGTGGTAGTTGATACCAATTCTTCTACACTTCTTCCTTTTTTGATGACAACTTCAAAACATTCTTCTCTTCTTACCAAAGATATTTTTAAGTATTAATTACAATTTTTTATATAAACTCCCTCTGAGTTTGTGATGCCTTCTTTATGCTTATTTCAGATTTTTCTTCTAGGTCATGAAAGTTTTTAGAACAAACATTCATCTTCAGTTCCACCATCATCTTCATTTCCATCGATGTGTTCTTTTATATCATCATCTTGCTTTCGATCATAATGATTTTCATTCATACTTGTAGCACTATTATGCTCCTCATCATCTTGGGAAATTTCTTTGATGGTTGAGATCTTTGTTTCTTCTTCACTTTTGGAGTTTTCCTTCTTTCTCCACATCTTTCCATGAGGTACCCTACTTACTGGCTTTGTTTGCTTCTTGAATTTCTTACTTAGATCCTTTTTCTTGATTATGCAATCAATAGCCTTATGGGAAAACTTGTGACAGAGTGACAATAGCCATAGAAACTACCTTCAGTTTTGAGAGATCTTTGAGCTTTCTGATTCATGGCTTCCATCCTCTTCCATTCCTTCCTTTGCTCTTGGACTTTCATTGAATAATTCTTTCTTAGCTTACATTCTCTAGCCATATGTCCAACATTATGACATGTGTAGCATTGACCCAAAAAGATTTGTTGGACCCTACTTGTCATTTGTCTTTTAGGCATCACATTAGATCTTTCTTTGTTATGAGAGGAGGGAGGAGACATCTGACTTTCTTTCTTCATAGATGGACTCTTTAGTGTAGCAGCATGACTTCTATTATCTCTTCTTTGGTTTTGAAAGAGGAACATTCATGCTTCCTTTCATTGCCATATCCTAAACCAGCTTTATCATTTGATGGTCTTTGGCTACTCAAAATGTCATCCAAAGTCTTTGAGCTATTTTCAAACTTGGTTTTAATAGATTCTTCATTAAGCCTTTTTCTAAGCAAAGTAACTTCTTCTTCAAGTCTTCTAGATTTTTGCACTTCTTCTTTGATCTTTTCATTAATGATCTGCTGGTCTTCCAGCTTCTTTATTTCCTTTGTGAGGTTAGCATTTTCAAATCTTAATCTCTCGGCCTCTTCCATGTGATCTTCTAGCATCTTCATTTCTTTCTTGAAGAGAGAAATTTCTTGTCTTAAGCACTTGGCCTCTTCCATGTGGTCTTTTATTTCCCTTTTGAAGTTAAAAACTTCTTGTTTCAAGCTCTCAGCTTCTTCCATGCTAGCCAACACTTGTTGTCTTGAATTGTGCAACTCTTCTCGGAGAGTTTTGACTTCCTCTTCATTTGACTTTTGCCATTCTTGATACTTTGAAATTTTTTTTTGCAAAGACTTGTTCTTCTTCTTGCTTTTTCTCAATTCTTCAAAGGTACTTATGAGCTCTGCATCTAGGTTCACCTCACTTTCCTCATCTGAAGCATCTTCTGAAGTTTGAGTTATTGTTCCCATATATAGATTTTCTTGATTTGTCTCTTCACTATCAAACTCACAAATAGCAAGGCTTACTTGTGCTATCTCTTTATTTGAATAAAGTTTTTCCAATTTATTCCAAAGTTCCTTGGCTGAAACACATGGTCCAATCTTTCTTTTGATTGATTGAGGTATTCCATCCAATATGGACTCTATTGCATTTGCATTATTTTTCTTGGCTTTCTTTTGAGTTGGAGTCCTTATTCTCTTTGGTGGGATATAATTAGAGATCACTGCATCCCATACATCAAGTCCTAATGACGGCAGATAACTTTTCATTCTTGTGGTCCAAAATATGTATTCTTCTTTTCCAAATATTGGACATCCATTTTCTGTGTAAATCTCTTCTTGTTGATCCATAGTGGTTTTTAATAGGATCTTCCTTCCTGTGGTTAAACTATTAGTGAAGGAACCTCGCTCTGATACCAATTGATGGAATATTGGTCAATACTGAGAGGGGGGGTGAATTAGTATTGTTAATTTTTATCTTTTAACCACTTATAAACTTTAATAAAAAACATGGAATCAACAAGAGACACAAAAACAATGATTTTATCGTGGAACGCCAATTGGGTAAACCACCAACACTTTCTATACTGCAAAATTATATTTACAATAAGTTTTACAAGCCTCAACTTGCTGGAGACACCAATCGCCAAGTTTCTCAGCCTCCACTGAAGGATGCACCAACACCCTAGTTTCTTCCTGCATTTACAGACAAGGATATACCAATACCCTGATTTTCCAGCCTCTACTGGAAGGAGGCCAAGACCCCCCTTGCAGGCATGTAACCTGCCCTAGCACCACCCTACCGCCCTTATATGTTTATTATTTTGTCTTCCAGATCTTCTTTCAATTCTGTCGCTGGATTTATCTTTACCTTGCTGGTCTCTGTCTTCTGGTCTTCAATGCTGCTTCAGATTCTTCAAATACTTTAACTCAGAGATACTTCCGTCTCTTCTCTTCTTCTTCTTGAATGTCTACACCTTTCTGATCTCTTCCTCTGATCTTGATGCTACTTCAGATATACTTGAATACCCAACAAATCTGTCTCTTACAGCATCTCTAATAAGACACCAGATACCTTCTTTAATCAAGCTACTACAAGAGTCTTTTACTGGCCACTTTACATTACTGGTCTCTGTCCTCTTAATCAACTCTTCTTCTTCTTAAGTATGCACTCAACCTGGTCTCTCTCTTTCTGTTCTTATCATTTAGTCTCTGACTTCTCATACTGTACTTTTTCAGATCTTCATATTAATTTTGCAGACATGTTGTTCTTCCTTTAAATTTCTGGCTTCTTTTTCTGCTTCAGTTCTTCATTTTAAATATGCAGATATTCTATCTTTTATACAGAGACACAGAGACATCGTCTTTTATTTCGATTCTCTGATTATATAATCTTTCTTTTCATTCAACCAACGCATCTTTACAACTGTAACTAATGCTCACACCCTTTCTGATCCGTACCTCTTCATATCATAGGCAAACACACCTTTTCAAAACTTCTCTGTTTATTAACTGATATTTATTTAACATTCCTGTAGCTTTCATTTGGAATAATCATGCCTTTTTTTAAAGACTACATCACACCCTTTTTTAATCAATCTTTTGTTAATTTATTTATCATTTCTAAATTGCATCTCTGTTTTATTTTCAGATGTTTTAACTAATTGATTATTTAAACTTTTTACTGAACTAATTAATTATTTCACTAATCAATCAATTCATGGATTAACTCCAAGCCTGTAGGCTTCAATATCTTCAAATTTTTTGCCTCGACCTCTCTCAGATTCGTGGGCATACCAAAACCAAATCTTATGGGCTTCTATTCTTCATGCCTGTGAGCTTTGTTAACATTCTGATAGCTTCATTTTGAAACTTTTGCCTTCATCATTGCCAATTTCAACAGAATCATTTTCCAAACTCAACAAGTCTGGTCTCAAACAGTTCCACGTAACATTATTTTCTTTTTATTGCTGTAGGTATACTTCTTTAGCTAAGTCAAGCATAATTGTTTTCTTTAAGACATACTTGATTTTTTACTAACTTGACAGGGTCCTTATTCACACATGTGGATATTAGAAGGAAGACTGAAGCCATGACCATACAGAAAATACATCAATGAACAGACCCATGTCATCAGAAAAAATTATTTGCCCAAGGGCACCAACTGGCGTGCATTTCCAAAAGACAGTTTCTTTGAAGCGGGCATATTTTCACACTTTCTGTCATCCAAAACTGATTTTTCCTCAACTTGTCATATCTATTGTTCACACGTGTGACCATCAAAAAGGAAGCTAGACCCATGGCTGGATGGACTGATCACCAAATAACAAACTCATTCCTTTGGAAAAATTTATTTGCACAAGAACAGCCTTTGGTGTGCATTTCAAAGCGGCCTTGCATACTTCCTGTTACTAAAATACAGACAGCAAAAACATAGTTTTTCCTGATTTGGCAAATTTATATTTCGCACGTGTGACAGCTAGATGGAAATATGAAACCATGGATAGATGGAAAATTCATCAAAGAACAGACTCACACTCTCGGATGAATTTATTGAATCCACCACAGCCCCTGGCATGCATTTCAAAACTGCCTCTTAATTTCCTGTATCTGATTTTTCTCACTGTGCAAGCATAATTCTTCTCATTTTGACAGGTGTATTCCTTGCACATGTGATCACCGAAAAGAGAACTAAAGACATGGATGGATAGAAAGATATCCAGGGAACAAACTCATTTTATCAGATGAATTTTTGGGCACAGGAGTGACACGTGGCGGGCATTTCCAAATGACCTTTTATTACCAGTTATAACAATTAGTTAATTTCAGGATTTCCTCCAAAACTTATTCTGGAACCCCCTTTTGGCAGATCCATAATTTTTCTCCAGACATTCTCAAGGAGAATTAAATCCATGGTTGGATAGACAATCCAACACACTACAAGACCCCCATATCCCCCATGTGCTGCGGGCATTTACTCTCACCCATAAATTATGGATGGCATATTTTTGAGGTGTTTTAGTCATTTTTGCTTGCTAAACCCTTGTTTTTGTTTGCACATAACTTTTCCCTTAGGTGCTTTCAGGAAAAACTGAAGACATGGTCATGTAGACAAAAAAAAATCTGCAGGACCCCCTATGGTGTGGGTATTTATATTTCTTGTTTTTCACCAAATTGCCATATTTTTCCAAAGTGATGTCAGATTGCTATAATGACTTCTTGATAACTCTAGAACACCATCATGTGTTTTTCCGGCTTCATCACACATGCCACATCACCATATATGCCATGTCATCACTACCAACCATGCCACATCATCATTCATGCCATGTCATCATATCTTAGCCATATCATGTCCTTTGTTATTCCTTTGTCATTACTGAGATCCTTTTGACATCAATGACAACCATAAGCCATATTGCCAACAGGGTCTTGTAAATTTGATCCAGTTCCCTGCAAGTTATTTTATGTCATTGTTAATCCTTTGTGATGAGGAAACCAAGGGATTTTTCAATGTTTGTACCTTCAAGTTAAGAAAACATCAAATATGTAATTCAACAGAAGATTTGTTTTACAAAATTTTGACACATAGATGTTTTAGTAAATTTTGTATAGAGAGCAACAAAAAAATCAGCCATAATATTTAAAAAAAAATCAGCTACAATAATGGGATATGGTAGCAATAGTTCTGTCTTCATCTCTATTGTCTCCTTATCCAATACCCACAATGCATTGGCCTACAAAACCAACGAATCCATGTCTTAGCCTAAAAAAAATGACAACATGAAAGAATAACAAAGCATATACATAAAACCCACAAAGACACAAATGCATCATGGATGTATACTCATATGAGTCTCAACTATTGGGCATGAAAAGAAAATAAACATGTATACTTGGATCTTCTCCTGAAAATCAAAGAAAAATGTGTAACTAAATGGTGAACCCTCTCCCATCTAGTTGTTCAAATGGCCTTGTAAGCAATGCTTGGCTAGGATTAGTTTCATATCCCTAAAACATTATTAGCAATTAATTTGGAATACGAAAGAAAGGAAAGTGCACTTTAGATAATAGAGCTAAGCCAAATAATGAATTTCATAGTATTTAACTCACTAAATGAAAAAAACATAAACATGGATTTATGGTACCCAACTGGAATACATGAAGATCCAAATCTAATGCGGTGAGTGGATTATAAAATAATCAATAATTTATGATACCCAACTGGAATACATGAAGAAGCCAAATCCAACCTGGTGTGTGGTTTCCCTTTCATTAGAGCGATTATTGTCTATTTCTATGGAGGGATTCATCTTTGCGAATATCAAGCTGACTTAGCCTACAAACAAAGAGGGATTCTTGTCTATTTATCTGGAGGGATTCATATCAAATTTACCTAGCCTACAAAAAAAAGAGTAGAACCACCAACAAAAAGTATATAAACATAGGAAAATCAAAGCATATACATACAACCCACACATACACAAACACATGTGTATACTCACCTCCAAAGTGGAAGGGCCAACTCCAAGGCATGGATGTTCCATGAACATATGTGTTTCCCCACTCTACATGAAAGGATTTATTGTATTCTTCTCTATCAAAAGATTAAGAAAAAGAGATATATCTATCAGAGAGATTAAAGAAACATAGATATAGAAGCAACTCTAACAAACTCTATTAAATTATGAAGCAATTTATTAATGCTACGATGTAATTTATATGAATCTCTTCATCTATTATGTCATATCCAAGGAAGGAAAGCTGACAATGTCTCGTTAGGTACCATTTATAATTTTCAAAGCTAGAATCGATCAAAACTTAAGCCCAACATCTAAAAACAAAAAGGATATCTTTTGAATATCTTTTACAGCTACTGGAATCAAAGAGATATTTGTACAAACCACTGTGAGTTTCAATTATACCTTTTATTTAATTAAAAAAGTACACTTCTGAACGATATGCTCTAAGTAGGTGCATAAAAAACATACAACCATTTAATTAAAAAGCAAAAGACATCATTTTGAGGCATATCATAGAAGTTCAAAAATGTCACGAGGTTTGAATGACTTCATAACTTGTGCTTGAGTTAACATAAACATGATCCAAATTTCAAATATTTAAATTTACATTTTTTATAAAAACTGAATTTAATGAATCAATCCAATGTAGTCAAAAGAATTGATTCGAGATTAGTTGCCATGTTGGATTTTACCTAATTTCAGAACTTGCTTGCAAGTTGCTACTTCAAAGACATTGAATTTGTAAGTAAAACCAAACCAATTTAAAAGTTGGGTTTGGAGTCTAGACCCTAATTTCTATAGTAACTCCAATGATTTTTTTTTTTTAAATGCATTGGACATCATAACACAATCATGACCAAGTTCAAGCTCATGCACATGTTAAGGGTATTTCCTTGAGATATATAGTACATGCAATAAAAATTAAACTTCACTCTTGAATAATTTAGTGGGAATTACTGTGGATAAAGTGGGAACTAGTATATAGAAGCAAAAACTGAGAACTACCAATAAAATTTGGTGTAGTTCTTGATCTTCTATTGGTTTCCTTTGAGGGTTCCAAGAACATAAACATTTTTTTGAGCTTGAAGGTGAACACTATGTTTCTTAGGATAAATAGAACATGAAACAAAAAGAGTGCACTAATTCCAATATTTTGACACTATGGTACATATTGCAATCAAATTGATTTGCTTTGGACTAGCATGGGGAATAAGAAATGAAAGATGGACTAGTGGAAAGTGCATCAAAAACATGATAAGTCGATTTAGCTATAGAAAAGAATGTGGTAAACAATGTCCAAAAAGGTCAAAATAACAAATAAATAATAATGATGGTTAAAAATGTTTAATTGGTATTGGGAAAGATTATGTTGTGAATGGTTGCAATCTACATTCCTTTAGGTGAATTCCCATAATTTGGAGAGCCAAGCACATCACGGCTCTTGTAAATTTGATGTAGTTCACTTCAAGTTATTTTTGGTCATTGTTAATCCTTTTTAATGAGGAACCCAAGGGAGTGCTCAATGTTTCTACCTTCAAGAAGAAAACATCAAATATGCAAGTCAACACAAGATTTGTTTTACAAAATTCTAACACATAGATATTGAAAATGTTTTTAGTAAATTGTTTATAGGGAGCGACAAAAAATTCATCCACAATAGCTTAAAAAATTCAGCTACAATAATGGGATATGGTAACAATAACTCTCTCTTCATCCCCATCGGCTCCTTGTTCACTACCCACAAGGCATTGTTGTAGAAAACCAACGAATCTATGTATTAGCCCATACACAAATGAAATGTCAAAGAAAAACAAAGCATATACACACAAACCACAAAGACAAAAATACATGCATGGGTGTATATTAATACAAGTATCAACTGCAAATGATTGAAATTGTTTTTATGTTTTAAGAGAAATGAACAAAAAATTTAATGCTTTGGACACATGGATAGCGCTTCAAACCTAGATTCCACCCTTTGATTTTGTAGGTCGTTTGCAAGAAGAGTCATTTTTGCAACCTGAGTTCAATGGATTCTGGATTCAACTGTGATATTTGGGCCCCAACTGATAAATCTCATTTTGTTAAGAAGGTAGATGAAATTCCCTCTTTGGTTATTTCTCCTGAGTCAATAAGTAGAGCAATGTTTCTCCATGAAAATGCTTTAATTGGAAAATTTATAGGGCTCTGTCCTAGCCCTCGAGCCATGTGCAATTGGGTTTCTGAATACAGGTCTAAAAATATCTAGAACCCTTTGTCTGTCTTCTCATGTGGGTGGGGTTTCTTCATGTTTCTTTTCCATTCCAGGACTGAGAAGGATGAGACATTTAAATCTAGTCCATATTTTATGGGTTCTAGGGGAATGTTCCTTTCCCACTGGTCTTTATATTTTGACCTTGAAATGGAGCTTTCAAGTGTGCTCATTTGGGCATGGATTCCAAATATTCCAATGTTTATGTGGGAAAAGACTCCCTACGATATATTGGGAACATTTTGGGAAGATTTATCGACAACGCAGAGCCAAAAGAAGATGTTTTCTCTTGTGTTAGAATTTTCATTGAAATGAATTTGGAGAAGGGGCTTCCGAAAGAAATGGAATTAGAAATGGAAGACTAGAATCATATCCAACATATCTATTATGAGCACACCCCATTTAAATTTAATATGTGTCATGATTATGGAAACTTTTCCAAGAACTGTCCAAAAGGGAAGGATTCCTGATCTTCAACAAAACCTCAGGAAGAGCAGGGTTTCTTCAAGCAAGCAGTTTCCAAGCATCGGAATATGAATGCTAAATCGGTCGAGCCACATCTATAAACCTCCACAAAAAATATGTTTGAAGTCCTTCAAGACCCAGAGGATCATGAGAAATAGGAAATCATCCCAAATTTGATTGAAGCAGATATCTAGGAATTCATAGAGACAGAGGTAGGGGCTGATCCAAAGATGATCACAGCAGTGGCCGAATTTGAGTAGCCTGTTGAATATGATTTTATTTCCAAAGGGACTATAACGAAAGTGGAAGAGGGAACCATTGCACAATCTAGTGCATAAGGAACATTGTATGATTGATCTAAAATGTTTCATAATGAGGAAGTAGTCCTTCCATCACTCTTCACTTTCCTTGAAGTTGCCTCCCTCTCTAGCAAGGGGACACAGACCAGATAAAGAAAGAAGGGGTCGCAAAACAAGAAAAAATAAAAAGTCTTGATAAATCAAAATGTAATGACTATGTACTCTTTTATATTCTAAGTTTATAAGAATATACTCTTGTAAGCAAGAAATAGGACTGAAGGATAATAGTAAGAGAAAGCTAAAGGAGTTCTACTTATTAGTAGCTTTGAAGGAGTTATTCCAATTGCGTCTTGGTAAGGCTTGACCTTCTTTTTGTAGTCTATATGGTTGGATGGTTCGGCCATAGCCTTCTTTTAATATAATTTTTCTTGGTTTCAGTTAAAAAAAAAGATGAGTCTCAACTATTGGGCATGAAAAGAAAGAAAAACGTATACCTAACTCTTCTCCTCAAAATAAAAGAAAAATGTGTAACTAAATGATGAGTGGGTTCTCCCATCTACTCACTTGAATGGCCTCATAATAAATTCTTGGCTACGATTAGTTTCATCTCCCTAACATTATCAGCAAATCATTTGGAATAAGAAAGAAAGGCCAGTTTGATGTAATACAATTGAGCCAAAGAATGAATATAATAGTACTTAACTCACTAAAGGAAAAAATAAACATGGATTTATGGCACCCAACATGAATACATGAAGAATCCAAATCTAATGTGTTGAGTGGATTCTAAAATAATAAGGAATTTATTATACCCAACTAGAATACATGAAGAAGAAAATTCCAACCTAGTGTTTGGATTTCCCTTAATTTGAGGGATTTTGGTCCATTTCTTTAAAGGGATTGATCTCTGCGACTATCAATTCATCCTAGATTGAAAACAAAGAGTAGGACCACCAAGAAAAAGTATAGAGTGGTACGAAAACAAAGCATATTCACACAACCCACACAGAAACAAACACATGTGTATACTCATCTCCAAAGTGGAAGGGCCAACTCAAGGGCATAGATGTTGTACCATTGACATATGCATGCCCCCACTCCGCATGAAAAGATTGATTGTATTCTTCTCTATCAAAAATATTAAAAAAAAGATGTATCTCTATTAGAGAGATTAAAGAGACATAGATATAGAAGAAGCTCTGGAAAACTCTATTCAATAGTGAAGCAATTTGTTAATGCTACAGTGTAATTTATATGAATCTCTTCATCTATTCTAACATAGACAAGGAAGGAAAACCGACAATGTTTGGCTAGCTACCATTTATAATTTTTGTTGGAGAACCTATTAACCTCGAACTATAGAACATAAAATAGATAACAGAAGGGAACACTATTCCAAGAAGAAAGGTGGTGTCTAAAGACACCATTACAACACTTAAGCACGTAGCATTATCATCAAAAGATCACAATGCATATTGATCATTTTCATCACATTAGCACAACCCATAGGGTCATCCTTTTATAACTTCTAAATCTATAAAACTCCTTGAAAGTGAGGAAGATCTGGTCCATAAATAAGGATAATTGGTTCTAATGGTTTCCACAAAATCTGCAATGTCCTAAAGTTGAGTCAATTGTGGTAGTTGCACCAACCATGGTTTTACCAACAATCCATTCAACTGTTCAATCATTCCACTAACTTTTTGAGTTGGTCCTCTAGTCAACTACTCTACTAGTTTCCTATCGTCTAACTACTGATTGTATTCAGAAGATCCAGAGGTGTGGTGAACCATCAAGACCTTAGGTTCCAACACCACCCCATAATTGTAGCTTCCTGAATCCCAATCATAGCCTGAAGTTTCACAAACTTGGCTTCTGGTAATGGATTCATAAATATATCAATGACTTGATCACATATCCTGCAATAAACAAGTGAGACAACATTTTATTGTACCAATAGTCTCATATAATGAGCATGTAGTTCAACATGCTTCATATTTCTATGTGAAACATGATTGTCAGCAACTTGAATAGCACCTTGATTATTACAGTGAATAAAAGTGGAGGCTTGAATAGAAAACCTAAGCTCATCGAGAAGATAATGAAGCTCATTGAAAGCACCATGATACTCACCTTTGGTAGTAGAAATAGAGACTACTTCTTGTTTCTTACATGACTAGACCAAGGGTCTAGAACTCAGTCGAAACGCATAACCATAAGTGGAATTTCGGTCATTAAGTTTGCCATCCCAGTCAAAATTAGTATACATGACTAGTGGCTTGGGACTTCGACAATATTTAATACCATACTAATAAGTTCCCTTAATGTAGCAAACAATTTTCCTTGCAGTCTTCCAGTGGCTTTCTCGAGGATCCTGTATGAACCGAGAAACCACACTAACAACAAAGGAAATATAAAGTCAACTGTGAGTCAAATAAATTAGGCTATCTACCAAATGTCAATAAAGAGTGGCATTGAATAATGGAGATTCATAGTATTTCGTCAATTTCACGTCCGACTGATAAGGTGTTGCACACAAGTTACAGTCATCCATCTTTAATTGGTTCAAAAGATCCAAGGCATATTTAGGTTGAGAAAGAAAGATACCATCATCCATTTGTAAAACTTTAATTCCAATAAAGAAATGCAAAAGACCAAGGTCAATCATTTCAAAGGTATCTACAAGTTGTTTCTTCAAACCCAAAATCAAATTGACTTTATTTCTAGTTATGACTAGATCATCAACATACAATGCCACAATCAAAGTTTCACCATGAACATGTAATACATAAATACTATGATAGATTCACAATGTTTGAATCTGAGATTGACAAAGAAATTATCAATCTTCTCATACCAAGCATGAGGTGTCTATTTCAAACCATACAACGAATTCTTCAATCGGAAAACAAAACTATAATCTGTCACAAATCCAAGAGGTTGCTCCATGTAGATTTGTTTAGTCAGATCTCCATGAAGAAAAGAACTTTTAATATCCATTTGATGAAGTACTCATCCAAAACAAGCAGCAAGGGAAAGGATCAGTCCAACATAATTCATATTTGCAGCAGGGGAAATTTTTTAGTGTAGTTGATTCCTTCTTGCTGATAGAAGACCTTGGCGACCAAACGAACCCTATGGCATTCAAAAACACTATTAGATGTAAAATTAGTCTTATAAACCCATTGACACTTCACAACATTATTTCCTTGCAGGCGAGGAACAAGTTCCCATGTCTGATTCTTCTTCAAAGAATTAATTTCAGCATTCATAGCATTCTCTCATTCTGGCACACCCTTAGCATCGACATATGAATCGGGATCACATTTGTCAAGAACACACGCCATTAAGGAAACACTTCCACATTGTTTCTAACTATGAGTTTTCCAACCAATACTAACATCGCCAAAATATGATCCAACAACTTCAATTGTCTTAACATCCCACCAAGGTAAGCAAATCAGTGATGGTTTGGGTCAGATATCCCTAGTTATGTGAGTCAAGAATTTATGACTTTCAACTTCAACGGTCATAGTAGATCGACTACTAGTTGACTCATGAGCAAAATTCATTGGTTCGTTCATGATTCCAACTACAGAAACAATCGATACAAACTCTTCAAGAATGTCAAACGGATCATTGTTAAATGAAACAAAGGAGGAATTCAACATCTTATTACCTGAAAAATTCTCATCGAATATCATAATTCTGCTTAAGATGATCTACGTTTTGACAGGATCAAACAGTTTATAGGCTTTCAACTCATCACAATAGCCCATTAGGATGAAAGAATGACTCTATGCATCTAACTTCTTTCTACATTTATCATTGATATGCACCCAAAAAACACATTCAAGGGTTCTAAGGTGTCCAACATAGGGTTTCCTTCCATTCCACTTCTCAATGGGAGTCATGTCAGCGACTACTCTTTTCAGAATGAGGTTTAGGATGTAATTGCAGTAAACAAATTCTTCCCAAAACTTCATCGAAATATATTTGGTTGCAGTAGGAACCTATCCATTTCTACCAAAGTTCAATTCTTCCTCTCTGCAATTCCATTCTCCTGATGGGTATGAGGGACATATCTCTACCAACAAATACCATTTTGCAAGAGATATTCTTCAAACTATCGAATCACATATTCATCAACATTGTCTGGTCTCAAACATTTAATGGATCGACCACACTGGTTCTCATCTAGTGCTCTAAATTCCTTAAATATTTCAAAGACTTGACTCTTATTCTTCAAGAAAGATACCCATGTAAATCTAGAGAAATCATTAATAAAGGTCAAAATATATTTTGCACCTGCTAATGAGAGTTTTTTCATGCAATAGAGATCACCATAAACAAGCTCTAGTTGATTATTTGCTCGCCATGATTTCTTGGAATGAAAGGGTTCCTGGTGATGCTTTGCAAGCAAATATCCATTACAAACTCCATCAAGTGGAATAGGATTTGGGAGAGAAGTAAACATATTGTGAGTTACCATCAACTTCAAACTTCGAAAGTTTATAAGTCCAAGTTGTTCATGCCAAATTCGACTTCTATCGTTGGTCTGAGAAATGAGTGCAGTCGGTCTAGTCATCCGTGAAACATTCATAGGAGGATCATATAACTTATAAATTATTTCTTTGGGATCCAAATACCATGAAGCAACAGTCCCCCCCCCAACCTCAAATCCTTTACGATAAAGTGATCCAACCAAAACTCAATCGTATTCTTTATCTTTGTCAGTTGAGTAACAGACAACAAGTTTGCACTCAAACTAGGTACATGATAAATGTTGAATATGTGACCATGCTGACATTCAACATCACCATTTCTAGAAATAGTGAGAGTGTAATCATCAGAAACATAGATCTTTTGTTCAGGATCTCCACTTAAGGACGAAAACAAAGAAGCATCATTTTCCATGTGATGAGTACATCCACAGTCGACTATCCATTCTTTCTTATTGGTGTTGGCATGTAATGCCTCAGAATATTGACAGATCTTGTGCTTTCGATCCTTCTTTGTCAATGACAACTCTTAAGTCTTCCCTTTTTTAGGTTGGTCAATACATTCTGCTCGGTGATCCTATCGACCACGTTCTATAAGATTTGTCTTGGGCCTTGGCCTTTCCTTTCAACAAGTGAGCCTAATGTTTTCTAGCAAGCTTCCCTTCTTCAAGTAAATTTTGTTGGTCCTTGATCAACAGATCACAGAAAATATCAAAGGAAAAATCCTTACCATCTTGTTTGTGTGACATCCAATTGGCGTGAAACAAGGAACATAAAACATCATATGGTGTCTTCAAATTCATCAAAACCAAATCAATGAGTTGTCCATCCTTCTTCAAGAAATCTTTGCCACATTCACCCAATTTCAGTTGTAGCTCCTTGATACGAGCTAAATAGTCCTCAATTTGATCAAAGGAAAGAGGTTCCAGAGAGATTAACTCTTTCTCTATCTACATAACTTCGCCTTCATTTATCTTTTGGAATAGAGTCTTTAGCTTATTGAAAATAGCATGATGGCAGTCAATCCCACTTGTATGAAATTGAATATCACTCGAAATGTAAGTCGTGATAACACCCACAACTTAGTCCTTTTTAACATTGATGGTAAACTTAGCATTGGCGTTTGTCGGGTCAGCACTAACAGTCTTCGTGAACTACCACACTACCTTTCTATTTAATAAGGTCTCCATGTATTTCACCTAGCTTCTATAATTATGACCATTGAGAACAATAGGCTCTATCCTGGAATTTATCCTTCTGATCTAACAAATCTGATCAAAGTTCAGGTAGAGGTATTAGTCGATAAATATTTAGCCTAGAGTCGATCAACCCTAGATCTGACTCAGCACGATCTGTAGACAACAAGGATAGGCCAAAACCATTAGCTCTGATACCATGTTGGAGAACCTTTTAACCTTGAACTATATAACATAAAATAGATAGCATAAGGGAAACATATTCCAAGAAGAAAGGTCGTGTCTAAAGAGACTGTTGCACCACTTAAGCATAAATCATTATGATCAGAACATCATAATGCATATTGAGCATTTTCAACACACTAGCACAACCCATAGGGTCATCCTATTATAACTTCAAGATATAAAAAAATCCTTGAAAGTGAGGAATATCTAGTCCATAAATAAGGATCATTGGTTTTAACTGTTTCCACAAAATACACAACATATTGAAGTTGAGTCGACTGTGGTAGTTGTGGAAACCACGGTCTTATCGACCATCCAGTCAATTGTTTAGTCACTCCACCAACTTTATGAGTCGGTCCTCAAGTCGACTACTATGCTAGTCGCTTTTCATCCAATGACTGATTGTGTCTAGAAGATCCAGAGGTGTGATTAACCATCAAGACCTTAGGTTCCAAAAAATTCCATTTCCCATCCACCCTAATTTACAATGGTAGGCATAGATATTAAATGATAGCTATCTAAGAATAACATTTGCATAAATAAAGGAGGGTTGGTAGGTTAATGAGATAAGTGCAAATCATTATGAGTATGGTGATATTTAACTTACTAAAAGACAACTAAATAAATAGAAAATCATGATACCAACATGAAGAAGGTGAGTTGAGCATGGTAACTTGATTTTATTCCTAATTCTATGTTCATATTTGATAAAACATTTTAGATCCAAATCCAATTATGTTTGAATGTGTAATGTTAATTTTGGAAGTGTAATGAATTTCTAGTTGTTGAAGGCTAGGATATGCTGGAAGTGTCTCAAACGTCAACATAAGGGAGATATCCCATCCGAAGGCTTCGAATAATTCCATGCAAGGACTACCCTATCCTAAATCTATTTGGTATAGCTAACTCTGACAGTTTTGACGACTCCGTTAGCCACTAAGTGATGGTTTCTCCTCAAAGAGGAGACTTTGAATCATGACTGATACTAAATCGTAAATGCAAACCTAAACTTAACATGTAATTTATTAAATGTGATTGTGATACCCAGTTCAAGTCAATATGCCAATCTATGATAAATGATAAAAAATAATCATCGAATAGAACTAATAGAATGAAAGCATAAAATGTTTTTTTCATAAACTGATCATTGAAAAAAGGAAAAATATTAGTTTTAATTAGCATTCAATTGATTATCAAGGTGGCAAATCAAATTCAGATCAATTAGCGTGTTAGAAAACATTAAAGGTTATGCAATGAAAAAAATCAAGATAAATCAATAATTCTGCTCATCACATATTGAAAATGATTCGTGATGCAATTGAAAATAACTTTTGAGGTCTAAACATAGGCAACATAATGTGAATATAAGATGACAATGATCATATTCTGAAAATAAATTGTAGAAAACAAACCAAATTCAATTTATTGAATAAACTGATGAGAACCTTACAAAATATCTCCAAATCCATTGAATCAGCTTACTGAAAAATCACAGTGTCATCCACTGATCTGAATAACAAACTGTATGCATAAAAATGCATAACAATTCTATATTACAGAGAAATAAATAATTTTTTCTCTCTTAAGATCCCCCCTTCTTCAGACCATAGAAGGTACGTATTTATACAAAATAAATGACAGGAGACGAGAATATCAGTTTCCCCAATTGCTAAGCTAACTGGCTGAGTTGTTCCATTTAGCAAATCCGTCCATGACAAAAATCTAGGAAATTCCGTTTGTAGTAAATTAAAGTAAAATAACAATGGAGAAAAGAAAAAAATCTAGAAATATAAACAAAATGAAAGAAAATCCAATATTGGAAAATAACATTTAACATAAAACCTAGAAGTAAAGATCAAAACAATTTATAAGTTAATTCTTAAGAAAATAAATGTTGGAAACAAGATATGTGTATAAGAAAAAAAATTACTCCTAAAATATAGGAAAGTTAATAAGTCCCATAAATAGATTTTTCAACATAACAAATATTTTTAAAGAAATAGAAAAACAAAATAGAATATCTTGTTTAGTTTTATTCTCAATATTTCATTTTGCATAATGATAACTAAAACATTTTTAATTTGCAAAATAAACCAAATATATTCCATATTTTCAATATCAATTTAAACTTGGAAAAGAAAAAATGAAATCTATGATCAAATGTTTTATGTTTCAACATACGAAAATATAATTCCAAAATTTATAGATTTTCTAAATCATATTAAAATTGGAAATATTAAAATGTTGGTTTTATTAAATTATGTGAATTTAAACTATAGTTTTGGTGAAAATATTCCTTCAAATTCACAAAGTAATCTACTAAAAACCAAAGCATGATCATGAATATTAAAAATGATTTAAATAAGCTTAAATTAAACATTAGAACTAATGAACTAATATAAGCAACCAAACCAAAAGACTAAGATTATTTACAATATTTATATTATGATTCTAGGCATGCAAAAGTGAAAATAAAACTCCATCAAGCTCAAATATCACACTAATGCAATATCTAAACTCATGAGAGAAGAAACCATAAGATTAATCAAAATTCCAGAATGAAGGTAATAACCAACCATCATCTAGAATAATCAGTTTTCCCAACAAAGACCAAATCTAGGTGGGGAAAGTGAATGATAACATGGCAAGTTAACCACCAAGATCATGGAACCAACTCAAATGAATCAAAAAGCAAATACAAAATAGAGATCAGTAAAAATAAAAACAATCCAAATAATACCAAAGATCTAGGAAAATGATCAAGTCAATGGTGAAATACAAAAATGGAAATTAAAAAAAATAAGAAATAAAAGGGGTTCATATCTTATGTTCACCAAAATGGAAATCCAAACAAATAAGAAATAAAAGGGGCTCATATCTTATGTTTAAGATGGGATCTGTTGTGCATACAACACTAGTGTATTATGATGTCCTATCTAGCAAAATACAAGGTAATTCTCTTTATAACTCTCTATCCTATGTAAAATGAGTTACCCCACATGCATCATGGAATAATATTATTCTATTACCATTGTTTATACAAGGGAGGTGGAAAATATTTATCTCATGTGTATTATGGGATGCAAATATTCTATACCTCTAGCTATTTAATAGAGGTGAAGGAGACCCTATGGGGATGTTGAAAATTATATTGTGAAATATTGTAAAGCTATGATAAGCATATGTGGGTGGTTTTCAAGATTGTAAATTTACTAATTTAATAAACATGCAGAAAGCTATGATAAGCTATGAAATATTAGAAACATTAAGGAATTTATTGTTGCATGTTTATGCATGTTTCTCAATAATCTAACATGGTATCAGATTTCGTTACTAAGCTCTACCCCCTTTAGTAAAATTTTATTTCTTTTCCAAGTATCAAGTTCTTCAATATTTTTTATTGGCCCATCCTTCTCTAGTAGATTTTCCATCATATATGGAAAACCATTAAAGTTCTTCTTCGAATCTGGGCATTTTTCTAAATGTTTGAGATTTTTTTTTTGAAAACCCTAACCTCACAAAAAATACAAATATTTTCAGGTTTTACTTGTTTTTTCTTATGTATATCTAAAGTTTAAATATAATGAATCCTAGAAATCTATCAAGGATCTATATCTCTTGCAATGGATCTAGTTGTTTGTTTGTTTATTGCCATGTTTTTCATAAGTTCACATCCATACAGCTTTGAAATTCACGGATATGCAATTTTCAAGTAACATAAAACACATACATGGGTTTCCAACAACAAATGCATGGACATATGTGCACTTCCTTGAGAGAAGGCACGTACCAACACAATCTCTCTTCCTAGACAACATGTACACTTAGATTCGAAGCGAAAAATTCATCGTAAGTTGATACTTTTCAATTTTTGTTACAAAGATGTTGATGGGTCAAAACAAATACGTTTACAATAACGAAAAACACCCACTTACAGGTCCCAATTTAGACCTGGTAGCATTTGGGATGGTGTCTCCGACAGGTTATGGGTGTAGTTACCACTTTAATTTGGGGTTTGTTTTCTTTAAAAGTATTATTTTTTTCTCTTTTTATTATTTTCTTTATTGAATCTATTCTACTAATTAATGTAAAACATAATAAAATAACAATAAAAGGACTAAAACTATCCCTTATTGGAGCAACTTATAAACCAAAAGAACTCACAGAAAGGAAAATATCTCTACTGATACTAAGAAAATAATTTCATGGTTTCAACAATAAATTTAAACATCGATATGTTAAAATATATAGAAGAAAAATAATTACTCCGATATTATTTATCAATATTGCCTATGCATTCGATTACGCATAGGAAAGATGGCAAGTTACGTGTTAAGTATAGATCTCAGATTTAGAAATAATTCTCAACTTTCAGGAAATCTATATTGACACACATAAACATTCAAGAATTAATTACTATAAATGACATACATGTTCCTGCTACTTGAATATAAATTCACTGGAAGACTGAATGTTGCTTTCATAGGAAAACATAAACAAGTAATTATAAATGGCATTACTATAAAAAACAACATTCATAATATCACCCCAAAGTTTGAAGAACAATCTACAATATTTCATTCTAAAAATTGCTTCCATAAAATCTTATTGGAGCCCATACTCAACCCATTCATACAATAATGTATGAAATGAAAAGAGTAATGGTTTCCCACCACCACCACCTTTTCATCTTCAAAAAACATTTCTTTTGATATCCCAAAGACAGGGACAATTGAAATTGATAATGGTTCAAAAATAATATTTGTCATAAAACTATCTTGTCTTAACACGATTATAGATAAATTTAAAACTAAAATTAACAAAGAAAATATCAAGTTTATTGTGAAAACATTTTGTAAAACTTGAGCATGTAGATCTAGGCACTAATACAAGAGATATATATTGTGAAAGAGAGACCAACAATCAACTATTCATGTAACAAATGAGATATCATAGATGTATTTCATTGAGCATACAAAAAACTAGAACATACAATAAGAAGGAATTATGTGTTTCATTGAGCATTAATGAATGGAGGTGAACAATATTTATAGCAAGGCAATTTGAATTAGGTCAAAAGGCTATTGGAATTTCCCATGAAGTGCTATTGGGGATTAAATAGATCCAAATACCCTCATTTATCCATGCACACTCACTAATTTGAGTTACACTGACCCAAGACTCCCCAATCACTAGTTTTGAGAGTGATGTACATGCAAGTAACTATATGTGCATGCAAATCCCTAAAATATCTCAAATCGGGTGCTTTGGGTTGGTTAAGGTTATTTAGCGTCAACTATGATCTATATTAGTGGAGCACATCTAGTCCTCAACCTTTTACATACTGAGTCACTCCTAAAATTAGGGAACAGTTATTCAAATCAGTGAATGCGGCCCCAAAGAAAGGAATATGCACCCAAAACTAGGAATGTATTTCACAAGTGACTTGGGTGGTCAATTTGGATGGGCTTTGGAATCCTAGAGCTATCAATTCATACTCTATTTAATTAGTTCGAGGTTTTTTGCTCTAACACCCCCCATACGCCTAACTATGTGAGAATAAAAAATAAAAAATGGGTCCCGACAATTAGCATCCATATTAGGTACCCACGCACACATATAAATTATATGAAGACTGGGAAAGAGGGAAAAAACTACATGGGAAGCCCCACCCATAAAAGAGAGCGTAAAAAGAAGAAAATGTCAACCTACTTAGAAAATTTTGTATAGAAATTGGTGCCTCCTACGAGCAAAGGTAGTAGCTCCTGAATCTGCAGAGACATATTGGAGGTCTTCTTTAATGAGAACTTTATTTGTGACAAGTTCTCCAATGGATTCTTCAATTTTGTGAGCTTTTGAATCAAGGACACATGGAGTAGAAACTACTGAAAGTGCATACATACAACTAGCTTTCTTTAGTGTGGTAACTTTCTTGTTGTGCTCCTTCTCTTCCTTTTCTTCAATTTTTTTTTTTGTACCTGCAATATTATTCATTTTTTGGTCCTTTATTGTAATAAGTACATCATGGAAGCTCCCCTTCATTCTTTTTATCATCGGATTTGAATTCTTCATGAGAAATCCTTGGTTTTTGCTCCTTTTTGTCCTTGTATAGGGGTGTTTGCTTTCTTGCATTGTTCTTCCCCTCATTGGATGCAAGTGCATGCACCATTGAGGTATTTTGGAGGCACATTTGTGAGAGCTTATCTTGCTCTTGGAGGAGGGAGGAACAAAAAAAACATCCAAAGTAGGAATTTTGTAAGAGGCTCCAAGAGCCAATTTAGTAGAAAGGAAAGCATAAACAAAGATACTATAATTACGACACAATCTTGAGAGGTTAGAAAGTACCATTAGTGAGACATCCTTCTTGATTTGATACATCTTGAGTTCCAAGGAAACTTATTTGAACTTGGTGAAAAAATATTGAATAGATTCAAAATCACTTGATCTCAAGTTCATGAGTTCCACCTTCAATTGATGGCCCCTCATTTCATCTCGTGTTATGAATAGAGTGGACATCATAGTCCAAACTTCATTTGGATTCTTCTTGTCTTCAATGTGGCAGACTAGATTTGGAGAAATAGAATAGAAAAGTAGCCTGAATGCTTCATCCATTCTATTCAAGTATTTAGATTTTTCAGTTGTTGAATTCAATGGTTCCACCTCCATATCCATTGTGATCTGGTAGAGACCCTTCATACTCAAGGGCATATCTACTCTTGAATTCCATTCATAATAGTTGAAGGGGTTTAAAGTTTATTGGGGAGATAAGAGATCCATGGCTACAAAGAGCTCTTTGATGGTTTCAAAATCCTTTCTTCAACTTGCAATAGCTTGATCCCTAGAAATAATCACTATAATACTGACTAGTTTAGCACCCCTAGAGCTATGATACCATGTAAAACTTGAGGATGTAGATCTAGGCACTAATACAAGAGAGATATACTGTGAAAGAGAGATCAATAATAAACTATTAATGTAACAAATGAGATATCATAGATCATTACACAAAAACTAGAACAAATAATAAGAAGGAATGGTATATTTCATTGAGCATTACATTTAAATTTGTAGTAATTTTCCCTTGAGTTGTTAGAATCTAGTTGTACAAATGACTGAATTTTTTACTATCAAGGTCAATTAATCAACTTAGAATGGTAAAAAATCTCTAAATACATTATGACATATAGAGAACTTAAATTATGATAAGAAGATGAAATTCAAGTTTCAAAAGTGGTGTGTGTTTAACCACTCATAGCTTTTCATGTTTAATCTTGGGGATAATGTATATATAATAAAACTCCTTGACCTCACCTTCCATATTCTGGTGCTAGTCCCTTGATGATGTAGGAGCATCGGGGCCTAGGAGAAACAGTCAAAGATGATCGACGTGAGAAGTCGACCAGGGGGAGTGCCGACGACCACTAGTGTGAAGGAAGATTGGCTGTCGAAGTCAATAAGTCGAGTGGAAGCTCTCGATATGCAGTGGACAGAAGGAATGGAAGGTCGAGAGTTGACATGTTAGAGGCTGATAGACGACAAGAGTGCAGCGAAGGCATCAAAGGTTGAAATGTTGCCGAATCGCGATACCGACAGGTTTTGGGCGGAATCCAAGCATGGAGGAAGGGGAGGACTGACTAAGCCTTAGATGCGAAGTGAAGTCGATGGGTAAGTCGAGGATGAAGGAAGGCAGTATGGTCGACATAGGAGATGGGGCCGACTGTTGTAGCAGTGTCAGAGAGGCTCAGAAGTCAAGGCGAGTACTTGGTAGCTGTATGGGGTTACTAAGGAAGTTATTAGCAGTTATGAAGGTGGTTGGGATCATGACAGATGTCACCATGGGAAGAGGTTGTGCAGCATGATAGATGGCGCTAACAACTGTAGATCTGTAGGATTTGAAGGATTCGATGGATAGAGGAAGAGTGTCTCAGGGAATAGAGTCGACCTCGAGATGAGCAATAACAGTAGAATACCAGTGCGCATGCATAAAGGAGACAAGTAGTTCGATCAATAGAGGATCAGGGAGTTAGTAGAGATCGGATCCATAGCTTAGCGAGTGCTTGCATTCAACAAAGGTCGTGAGAGGGTGAAGATCGCACATAGAGAGAGCACACATTACTTCTATATATTGTATTAGGCTGAGGTTGACTACTTAGTTGTTTACATTTTTTTGCATTTCGCATTGTAACCGACAATTTGATTGAAGTAATAGAAGCCATCTTCTGGCATCCTGTTTACACCAAGTCTGTGTGAGCATTGTGTGTCGTGTGTTATTATTAAGCAAGAAGGTCCCAGTGACCGCACTTGCGCCAGTTGGTATCAGAGAAGAAGTATCCTGTGAGCAGAAGGATAGTGATATCAGAGCCCGAAGTTGGAATCCGGTTGAGCTAGAAGAGAATCCAGTGTTGAGAAGTTGAGTCTGGTGAGTCGGAAGAGCCTACAAGTGCATATAACAGCTCTAGTTGCGGTTGGGTATAGTTGTGCATGAATCATGAAATTCCGGTTGCAATTGTATGGGTGGGAGTTTCAACTACAGTTGAAAATGGCTCACAGAGGCGTTAATGTCCGAGGTACAGGACGAAGAGCGCGTGGCGTAGTATTCACAGTTGATCGTGAAATGTTCGACGAGTGCATGTGAACAATGCGAAGTTTGACTAGTGAAGCTGCAACGATCAAGGAAATTCAAAGACGTGGATGCATTCTCAATGCATTAGACCACAACGATGAGGAAGTCGAAGAAGTGGCAACACGAGAAGAGGCAGTCGAAGAACCAGAATATAGAGTCATCAAGATTTTGATGGAGATGACAGGTTGGACAAAGATGGATGTATGTACCTACTCAGGAAGTCTAGATCCAGAAGAATTGATTGACTGGTTCAGAGAAATGGAGAAATACTTTGACATAGAGCAAATTGATGATCTGAAACGGGTTAAAACTGTATGTTTGAGGTTGAAGGGTCATGCCTCATTGTGGTGGGACAATGTACAGGCTGACAGAGTCAAGAAAGGAAAGGAAAATATCAAGTCTTGGGACAGGATGGTCGCCAAGCTGAAGGGGAAGTTCTTGCCACGTGACTATGTGATGTCCTTGTTCCGGAAGTTGCAAAACTTTCGACAGAAAGAGATGACCATGAAGGAGTACATGAAAGAGTTCTATAGACTGTCGATTCATTCAGGACAAACCGATGAAGGAGAAGAAGTTGTCGCTAGATATGTGAACGGCTTGAAGTATTCCATACAGGACGAATTGAGCCTGTCAAGATTCAGAGCGGTCGATGAAGCCTACTAGTTACCTCTGAAGGTAGAAGAGAAACTATCGAGCAAAGCCAGATCGACCAGAGGTAGGATGACTGGTCGGGGTGTGAATATTGTTTTCGTGAAAGGCCAAAGTAGCGGAACTAGAAGAGAAGATGTCGAATACAACCGATGTGTGGAAGGGACATCGACTAAGGAGAAAACGCAAGAAAACTGACATGATGGTAGAGAGAACCGGTCAAGGTGTGTATGTTTGAAGTGGTCCATATGACAGAAAAGGAGCGGACAGGCCAGTGGTAGTCTATTATAAGTGTCAAGGAGTAGGAAACAAAGCATATGAGTACCTAAAGAAGCTACACTCTGCAGATTAGTCGAAACACAGATGTCGAAGAGATGAGCAAGTCGACGATAGGGAGGATTCGACATCCGACAGCAGTGAAGATGGGAAAATAAAAGGTCGAACCATGACAGCTAGGAGGATGTTGGTTTAGGACAGCCAACGCGATGAGAAAGAGTCGACACAACAAAGGCCATAATTCAAACCAGAGCGCAGATTGGTGAGTGGTATTGCAAGACCATAGTCGATGGTGGTAGTACATAGAATCTTGTGTCAACTGAGGTCATCAACAAGTTGGGTCTGAGATGTTGAGAACACCCACACCCATACAAGATCTCATGGTTGCAGAAAGCACATCATGTCAAGGTAACCAGACAATGCCTGATAAACTTTAAGGTTGGAAGGATTGAAGACAGTGTTTTGTGCGACGTAATCCCAATGGATGCATGTCATCTATTGTTAGGGAGGCCATGGAAATATGATCGGAAGATGATCTATGATGTTTTAGACAACACAGTCACAATGTGGAAAAATGGCACGCGGAGAACTTTGAAGCTGAAGCAGGAGGATCAAGCCAACTACAAGCAGGGTGAGAGAAACAGTTGGGAGAAGCGAGTGCTGATGTGCTCAGCAAAGGAATTCCTCATGGAGGAGGAGAAGCAGTTGGGATGTTTCGCCATCATTCCGAAGGGGCCATGTGTTGAGAGGTCTACAATGGAGAGGATTTTGGTCGAATTCGAAAAGATGCTCGATGCGTTCAGGAGCATAATAGTCAACGAAGCGCCAACGGGATTTCCATCGATGAGAAGCATATCCCATAAGATCGACTTGATTCCAGGATCGAATTTTCCAAACAAGGAACCTCACAGAATGACTCTGGTAGAGGGTCAGGAACTCAATCGACAGGTCAAGGAGTTGTTGGATATGGGATTGGTCAAAGAAAGTCTGAGCCCTTGAGTGGTACCAGTAGTATTAGTGCCGAAGAATGGTGGAGAATGGAGGATGTGTACAGACTCTAGAGCTATCAATAAGATCATGATAAAGTATTGGTTTCCATTGCCGAGAATCAAAGACTTGATGGATTGTTTGAGTGGAGCGAGATACTTCGCAAAGATCAACCTGAAGAGCGGTTATCACTAGATTCAGGTTAGAGAAGGGGATGAATGGAAAATAACCTTTAAGATGAAGGAAGGACTGTATGAGTGGTTAGTCAATCCATTCGGATTGACTAATGCACCCAGTACGTTCATGCGGTTGATGAATGAGGTACTGAAGCCATTCTTGGAAAGTTTGTCATAGTGTACCTGGACGACATTCTGATATTTAGTCGAACCAAGACAGAGCACTTGGAGCACATTCAAAAGGTATTGTGAAAGCTACAGAAAGAGAAGTTGATGGTGAACCTGCAGAAATGATTCTTCGTGAAGGAAGAGTTGGTGTACTTGGGATTTGTAATCTCGGTAAAGGGTTAGTGATGGACCCACAGAAGGTGAAGGATATATTAGAGTGGCCAGAACCGACAAGCGCGATTGGAGTACGAAGTTTCCATGGACTTGCTAGTTTCTACAGGAATTTCATTAGAGGATTCAATCGGATATGTGCACCTTTGTCAAAGTGCATGAAGAAAGGGGAGTTCAAGTGGATAGAAGCTGCCCAAAAAGCTTTTGACAAATTGAAGGAAAAGGTGATTGAGAGCCCAGTGTTAGCGCTCCTAGATTTCGAAAAAGTTTTCCAAGTCGATTGCGACATGAGTGGGATGGAAATTGGAGCAGTGTTGAGCCAGGAGGGCTGACCAATTACATTTTTTAGTGAGAAGTTGGATGATGCGAAGTGAAAAATATTCAGTCTATGACCAGAAGTTCTATACTATTGTCCAAGCATTGAAGAAGTGGAGGCAATTTTTTTTCCCAAGCAATTTGTGTTGTACACAGATCACCAAGCACTAAGGTATTTGAATACTCAGTCGAAGTTGAATCAACGGCACATGAAGTGGGTCGAGTTCCTGCAGGGACATAACTTCATGTTGCAACATAAGTCAGGAAATTCGAACAAGGTTACCAACACGCTAAGTCAAATAGTTGCATTGATGAACACGACGACAATTCAGGCAACAGGAATAGAGTTGGTGAAGGCAGAGTATGCAACCGACGAGGATTTTGCGAAAGCATGGAAGGCTTGTCATGAACCATGGAGTGTCGACATAACTCCATACTTGGATTATTTCATCCAAGAGGGATACCAGTTCAGGGTACAAAAATTGTGAATTTCCAGGGGATCCGTAAGAGAGAACCTAATCCGAGAGCTGCATAGCGGAGGATTAGCAAGTCATTTTGGAATCGACAAGACCAAGGCGTTGGTCGAAGAAAAGTATTGTTGTCCAGGAATGACGATAGATGTCAGTAAGTGGGTACGACAGTGTCGATTTTTCCAGTTGGAAAAAGGAAGAAGTCAGAATACGGGGTTGTATACTCCATTACCAGTGTCGAATACCCCATGGGAGCACCTGAGCATGGATTTCATGCTAGGATTACCGAAGATATAGTAGGGAAGCGACTCAATCTTTGTTGTGGTTGACATATTTTCGAAAATGGCACACTTTATTCCGTGTCGGAAGAAAAGTGACGCCACAAGAATTGTTGTACTATTCTTTAAGGAGATAGTCAGATTGCATGGGTTGCCAAAGAGTATAACGTTGGACATAGATACCAAGTTTATGGGACATTTCTGGAGAACCATATGGAATAAAATGGACATGAAGTTGCAGTTTATCGGCATATCATCCACAGATAGATGGACAGACCGAGGTGGTGAACAGAAGTTTGGGAAACCTTCTGAGATGTTTGACGACCGATAGACCCAAGCAGAGTTCGCATACAACAATTATGTGAATCGGTCGATAGGTTTGATCCCATTCCAGATTGTTCAAGGAATAATCCCACATGGAGTGGTAGATTTGGTCGAGTTACTGATGAAGATCAGAAAAAGTGAGGATGCAGAATCATTCGCAGAGCACATGAAAGAAGTGCATGAAGATGTGTGAAAGAGTATTGAGAAGAGTAACACGACATACAAGTTGAGAGCCGACAGAAAAAAGAGGCTACAGGCGTTCAACGAAGGAGACTTAGTCTATGCACATTTGCGAAAGGAGAGATTTTTGACAGGAACATACAACAAGCTGAATTTGAAGAAGATTGGACCATGTAAGATTCTGAAGAAGATTTCGGACAATGCTTATGTGTTGGAGCTGCCAAAGGATGTGAGAATTTCAATGACATTCAATGTCTCATATATGTACAAGTTTGAAGAAGCTTCAACCAGCAGAAGCAAAGAAGTGTCGAACATCGACCCGACAGTGCATATTCCAGATCGACACAAGGAGGAAATCCCCGAAGTGTTAGAGGAACGCGAAGTAGGACGGACGTGCACTTCGCGAAAAAAATAATACTTAGTGCGATGGAAAGATGATGAGCTACAGGAAGTGACATGGATTTTCGAAGAAGAATACAGGAGACTGATGGAGCAATCGAGTTCTTTTTCACCTGGGGAGTTTGATGCAGGAGCATTGGGGCCTAGGAGAAACAATCGAAGATGATCGACGTGAGAATTCGACCAGGGGGAGTGCCGACGACCACTAGTGCGAAGGAAGATTGGCTGTCGAAGTCAATAAGTCGAGTGGAATCTTTCGATATGCAGTCGACAGAAGGAATGGAAGGTCGAGAGTTGCCATGTTAGAGGCCGATAGACGACAAGAGTGCAGTGAAGGCGTCAAAGGTTGACATGTTGTCGAATCACGACACCGATAGTTTTGGGAGGAATCCAAGCATGGAGGAAGAGGTGGACTAGCTAAGCCATAGACGCGAAGTGAAGCCGACTATTGTAGCAATTTCAAAGAGGCTCAGAAGTCAAGGCGAGTACTTGGTAGTTGTTCGGGGTTGCTAAGGAAGTTATTAGCAGTTATGAACGTGGTTGGGATCATGACAGATGTCACCATGGGAAGAGGTTGTGCAGCACGATAGAGGGTGCTGATAACTGTAGGTTTGCAGGATTTGGAGGATTCGACGGATAGAGGAAGAGTGTCTCGGGCAATGGAGTGGACCTCAGGATGAGCAGTAGCAATAGAATACTAGTGCATAGGCACAAAGGAGACAGTTAGTTCGATCAGCAGAGGATCAAGGGAGTTAGTAGAGATCTGATCCATATCTTAGTGAGTGATTGCATTCAGTAGAGGTCGTGAGAGGGTGAAGATCGTACATAGAGAGAGCACACATTACTTCTGTATATTGTATTAGGCTGAGGCCGACTAGTTAGTTGTTTACATTTGTTTTCATTTCGCATTGTAACCGATAATTTGATTGAAGTAATAGAAGCCAACTTCTGGCATCCTGTTTACACCAAGTCTGTGTGAGCGTCATGTGTCGTGTGTTATGGTTAAGAAAGAAGGTCGCGGTTACCGCACTTGCGCCACTTGAGATAAACTATCACCAAATTAAGACCAACAATCTACCTTCATTAAATATAATGTTGCAATTGATGTCAAAATCGATTATTGGTTATGCTTTTGAGTCGAGTGATGAAGTTGTGAATCGATGGGTCAATGGAAACAAAATGTAGACATGTTTTAGGGTATGCTAACTCAACGCCGTGACACGTAAGGAATTTCCAGCACATGAGACAACAAGGTATGTTTTAATAGTTCAAATGTGTAGTCAACCATTACATCCATGTAGTTAGATCTTGTAAAGCATAGTTAATGGATGCAAGATAATTAATGCTAAACAAACAATGTAAGTTCTTGATGAACATAGTTAGTTCGCTTACGTTCGAATTCTCACTAAGATAACTTGATGCGCCTTCTTTACCTCGTGTTGGAGATTAACAAATTAACATAAGCAATGGGTTATTCCATGGATTTGATTAGCACACACTCAAGTGTTGTTATATCCTCATTCATAAATAAGGTCGATCCAAATCCACAACAATGTGTCACTTGGTTGATGCATCGGTTCATCTCTATCAAGCAACTAACAAAAAATCATCACTACATATGGGGTGAAAAATGCCACAATTGATAGGGATGTTTTTCAACTTCACAACATCATTAACACCATCAAAATTTTTGAATCACTAATTATTTTTTAAATGTTAAAATGAAATTGTCCATTTGTTATTTGTTATTAATATGATGTGATATATATATATATAACAAATAACAAATGGTTATTTCATTTTAACATTTAAATATATATATATATATATATATATATATATATATAAAAGTTAGACATCGATTTGATATATCAAATTATTTTATTTGTGGGACAAGAAACTTCTATATATATATATAAAAGTTAGACATCGATTTGATATATCAAATTATTTTATTTGTGGGACAAGAAACTCCTCTATCAAATGATATATATATATATATCTTACCATATCCTAATTTGAACTTATGATCTCTTATTAAAAACACATATTCTTAAATATGTAACTATATTTACATAAACACTCGCTCTTTTATATATATATGAAAAATATAACATCAATATATAATTCCGTTATCGTATCTTGCTGCCCATCAGATAAATATGACAAAATGCCTTTACCTTTATGATGATGGGCCTTTTAATGCCCTACTTTTTCCACCCGTGCAATAAGTGTTGACACTCAAAAGCGTCCTGAAATGATCTAAAATCATGCAAACTCTCAAATTTGGCTTCAAACATTGAAAAAATGATTATGGAGACATGTTGTTTTCCCTTCAAATCTGTTACAAACATATCGAGGTCATACTTGTGTGGGCCCTTTGTTAAGAGTAAAATATAATAACATGATACATGTTTAAAGTGAAAATATTTGATAATCCATGAGAAAGTCAATTTTGATCACATGGTATGTGCCTATATGTGTAATCTTGGGATTTCTGAAGGCATTGATTATTAACATACTTAAAACCCTTAGGAATAAGGATAAATAACGTTGGTCTTATAAGAGGGTATTTTCACACCTTGTTATAATATTTAGATTAAGTTGTAATGTTATTTTGCTAAAATTTCAATTGAGTATCGAGTTTGTGATCATGCTCCTTTGTTTTGACATGGCCATTACCATTGCTTGAAGCTTGACGAGGTTACTTTGGAGAAGTAAATGACTCAAGAGAGACCTAATACGAAGAAGACAAAGGTGAAGGATATTGGAGCTGCTACAACATTGATATGTTATTGTAATATGGGGTTTTATCATCACAACTTTGTGTGGATGACTTGTTAAGGCTGCCTCATATGCATATAACAAATCTCGAGAGTTATTTCTTTGCATGGTTAATTGCTTCACATTGTGTCCTTATATTTGATGTTCCAAATAAGCTTGGAACACTTCATGTGAATTTTCCATCATGTTATATTATATTTTTGCATTATTATACATCACATTAATGCAATCACATTAGTCTCAAATTAGTATATTTCAACATAGGTTTTCCTTTGCATTATGGTTGCATCAAATTATGTGTCTATGTTCAATAAACCTTGCAGTGTTAATTTCATGCCTTATGTGTAATTTAAGGACTAACACATGTGAATTGTTGTGTGGCTTACCTATGTAGAATAGGTTATTGTGTTTGATGTCTAGGTTCACTGAGCCTTCATAACCATCCAAAATAATTGTGTTTATGTAACTAAAATGTTAAATGTTGTTGATGAATCACCAATTGGGGAAAGATTTCTCAACTACTAAATTGTGGAATCATATATTATGTAAAGCATATGTGTTTAATGATATTTTTTAATCACTCATAGCAAGCCCTAGGAGGTCAAAGTATGCATATAATATATCAATGGGAAGATTTGAGAGAGTACTGAATGGTGGGAGAATTAGTGATGTAAAGAAGATGTGTTTGATGACTCGTAGCAAGCCCTAGGAGGTCAAAGTATGCTTATAATATATTTGAGAGAGTATGGAAGAATTACCGATGTAGAGAAGATGTGTTTCATGAGCTCATTTTAATCCAAGAAAATAAATTCAAGGTCTCACAATCCATCATCAACCCTTCACATTCTTAGTGTGATATGTTAGAGCATGATTTTAAGAGATGTAAACTCACTGACTATCGACACTTGGCCCGAGATTAATGTAATTAAGAATTATTATACATGAATGAACTAATATATCAAACATTAATGCCACCATGGATTCATAAAATATAAAGATACATTTATTTTAACTGAATTAAGAGAAGTATGATCTATAAGGATGTAACCATCACCTCAAATGTGTGTTGAAGATGGCCTGAATCTTTTTAACCCATCGGTCCTTCGTCACATTAATACAACAATATTTTGGCAACTCCTTATTTCAGTCGTCATTCTCAAGCATAACTACAATATAATGGAAATATGGAGATATAACTTTGGAACCGTAACAACATGGCAATGCAAAAGTGGGATTGATGCAAGTGGGCAACCCAATCCATGAAAAATCTGAGACGATGTGCGCTTTTAGAAGGATTAAGTGGCAAGGAACTAAGTGTATAATGAACACTTGCTTAACCAAAATATGTAAGCGGTTTGACTTTTCACAAAGAGGTAAAATATGTTTTTCCCTCCTGGTTTTGGGGCTGCATTGCTTCGTATTTAATGAGACGATGGGCCCCATTAGGAATAAGATAGGGTCACATGATGATGGAGTTCGACCGAGATAAGATCACATGAAAAGTGATCTTATCTTGGTGAGACAAAGATAGGCATTAGTATACTATTCTCTTACAACAATCTAATGTGTTTTAGTATGTACTATGGATACAATTTTGAATTCTATTATAAATATGTGCTTTTCTGGGCACAATTCGTAGCCTTCAAATTTTTTACTCAACTTTTAAGCTGCTTCATGCAGTTTAGTGTTAGTAGGTAGGACCCATACAAACAGTCTTACTATTTTTTTTTATTGTTGGACTGGTTAAACCCAATTATTTAGATTACATGATTAAAATGATTTGGTAGTTTGACAACTAGAAACCTGTTGCAAGATTTCTGTGGTTGTTGGTTCCAGGTAGTTTCGAAAAATCCACCTTTTCCATATTACCTCTACGTTTCTGAATCTTTATATAGATTCGAAACGTCCATAACATGAAAACTGTAGATTCTCCAAAACTACCTGGAACTACAAACCAATTCATGATATCAATAGTCTCCAAAGACATTTGGTTGGGTTTTGATCCAAATACAAATCTAATTGCTCTACCTTCACACGTTCTTTCTTAAATTCTTCTGAGCTATAATCTGTGGGGCGTTAGTTCTGAGAAATAATTTATGTTCTGACGTTGCAAGATGGAATAATCTAAAAAAATCGAATCTCAAGCCTAGATAAGCAAACTAGATCCTTACATTTCCTTAAATTCCACTGATCAGGACATTATTTTAACAGTAATGAGAATCATTATAAGCAGAAAAAGACTAGCTGATATCAATATCATAAGATTTTACATGAACGTATATTAGAAACAAATGACTGAGAACGTACAGTCATGCTGTAATAACAGATGATCTATATCGGGTGAGAATTAAGAGGTAGATTGCCAGAATGATGGATCAATGGATGAACCGGCTTGAAGCTGGACCGCAGGCTTATACATTTCTCTAATATTATTCTCGTCCAACTGAACACTGGGGACTCTTCCAAAGGGCTTGACGATCGAAGTGCATTGCATTCCCAAATTATTGCTCATCGCTCTGCTAGAAAAGAAGGTGGATGAAGACATGGACATCATCATATTTACATAACTGTCTCTCAGCTTGGCCAACAATGTTTTAGCAGAAGCCCATCTGAATCTCAATTTGGGCACAGCTCTTAACCTCCAAGCCCCGGATCTGCGTTTTTGGCCTCCGAGTTTCCACACTCTAACCCTATTTCTCCTTTTCTTTCTAAGACGCTCATATCTTCTCGAAGGTAAACAACGCACAACGGAGTTATAGAACGATACGGAAGCTCCAGCCAGTGAATTCAATCCCATTCTTGCTCTTAACTTGAACTTCTCAAACCCTAAATTCGCTGATTGAAATGAATCTGTGAGGAAGAATCGCAATAATAGGTAGTCTCTATAAAGCCCGTGATACTTTGATGACTGACGACAGGTCACGCGATTTCGGCTGAAGTTTAAATGCCTGACAACTCTTTTTTTTTTGTTGGTCTCGCACTCAACTACTTGACATCGCGTAACAACCAACCACCAATGATAAAAGCTTGTGCACCGCCCAATCTCAAGTTCAGGAAATTCCAAAACATTTTCAGGGCCTGATTCATATAAGCTCGCTACACTAATCTATATTCCACAATTGGGGTGGGGCATTATTGGGCTGAAATTTCTACCAAATTAGGTATCAACTTGGTCCGATCTTAGGTATATGTCAAAAACTGTATAAGATAAAGGGACATTTCACTTGAAACGTTTTCCAAATTTAATAGGAACTTTGTTAAAAATATAGTTTTCTTATTTGACTAGAAATATCTTCTGGAAAAGATTGGCTGGTGTCATTCTTAGATCTTCTTATTTTAAGTTGACAGATCAAATTCAATTTTCATGAATTTGAGAGTTGTAATTTGGATTTTTTTTCAAAATCAAATCCAGAAAATTTATCTATTCTGACTTAAATCAGAAAATGTTTATATTACACATGGAAATTAAAGTATATATAATAAAGTAACGCCTTATCATTGACCTCACCTCCCACATTATTGTGCTCGACTCTTAAGATAAACTATCACTGAATTAATGCAATGGTTGACCGACTCGACTTTGCAATCGTCATGACGATCATGACCATCAATCTACTGTTCACCGATTTGGGTTGGCAAATTATAGTGTAGGCTAAACGTTTAAACGTTTAAGAATTCATTGAACTTTCGTTCATTCATGATTTTACTTTTGGGTATTTGACTTGCTAAATTCATTTATGTATTGAAAAATATATATTTAGGATTTAGATTTTTTTAAAACCAAATTCTAATAAAAACTCATTCATAAACAAAATGGTTAAATGTATAGACTTGGATGTCAAACTAACAGAAACAGATATCATTGGTTATGCTTTTGACTCCATTAGGGAGTGGTGAATTTGTCACTCAAAGGTAAAATGCAATGTAATCTTTGTTAAAAGTGCAATTTTAGAATGAAAAATTATTGTTTTTAATGTAAATATAAATTATCAAAATTGGAATTTTTGATTAATTAAATTATTGTTAGTTATGTAAATATTTGATATCTTCAATTCTATCAAACCAATATGATTATTGTCAGATTTTAAGTCATATATACTAGTTTTCTTTGAGCAGCCAAATTCTCCTTGTGAAAGAATAGAGGCGCAGAATAAGTTTCTTACACAGAAAAACATGCAGAAAATTAATTAAACAGTTACTGTAATAAACAACAAAGAAATTTAAAACCATTAAAGAGTGATTTCCTTGTGGAAGCCCTTTTTGATAAAAATCCCACACCAAAGCATGCTTCATGTATTATTCAACCACTCACAAATTGTTACATTACATCACATACTTTCATTTCACTCAATTATTCAACAAGTAGAAAAGCTTTAGTTGCATGTGGTAAATTAAAACATCTCATAATACCTCCAACACAAGAAAATAAATAGGCATACAAAACCATAACTCATTTATTTCCTACTACTACTCAACATTCATTATCTGCTACAGAATTGCAAGGTGTAGAGACCTATATCCCAATATTTTCCCACTTGGAATAGCGAGAGTCTAAGGGAGAATGCATCAAACTGTGAGCTAATTTCATGGGGGAATAAGGGCCATAGAAGCATAGCACCACATGAATTAACCCATGCTTAGTTGCTTTGTCAATGCATCTACGACATTCTACAAAACGTCAACTTTCTTTAGTATGCTTTGTCTTTGCATGAAAGGTTGGGTTTTGGCCAAACACGTCATATTAAACTATAATAGCTCTATAACTTAGTCCTACATCAAAACACAATTTCACAATTAAAAATTGCCTCCTTACATGCATGAGTAGCTACCATGTACTTTGTCTTTGCAATGGACAAAATGACTACTCTGCCAAAAACATTTGAAACACATATCCACTAGTAGATCTTCTATCTAGATACCCTACACAATCTAAATAGACTTAATCTTGTATTTCCACCAAGTGTTGCTCCCTTGAAACATAAATATAAAAAAAAAATTACAATATTCGAAATTACCTTGCAAATATCTATAGACCATCTTCAATGCAACATAATGTTCACATCCAATGTTGGGCATGAATCGACTCAAGAATCCCATTGCTTGGGAAAACTCTAGTGCATATCAAAACATACAACAAACTCCCAACTACACTATCATAAATAGTATAATTCATATCCTCCATCTTTGTGGTTGTTGTAGGAAACTAATCATCTTTAATCTTAGTTACCACAAAAATTGGAAGACTCAATGGTATAAAATCTCTCATTCAAAATGTAATGCCCAGTTTTGACTTTACCACATGAAACACCATTTCCCAATGGTATTTCCTTCTCATTGTCGAACTTCGTTAGTTGATTACACTGTGGACATATGGATTTATTATTTTGTGGAGTTTACATATATGAGTGTGATGTTAATATTATGAATTAAGTTTGTGTTTTGATTATGTCTTTAGAATGCAAATTTTATAAATGATGGGTACGTGGATACCAAGTTTAAGTTATATGTTGAACAGATGGATATGATACCAGATGCATGGTACATATAAAAATGAATTGAATGATTATTCATTAGAAATGAAATGTATATACATGTCAATGATTGCACAATGTTCTCAATCTTCTGATTGGAGACTAACCTATAGGCTAAAAGAGCTAAGTGGTAGATGAGTCCTACTAGGTGGTAGTTCCTCTTGGACATGAATTCCTAAGGATAAATTGTATGCAAGTGATGCCTTATTGTTTAACATGAGTATTGTGTATTACCATGATGTGTGGGTAGGTGTGGGGTTTCAAGAAACTCAACAAGACAACTTGGTTATTCGATGACAAAACTTGAGTACAACAATCACAACGTAATCACTATGTCGATGTAGACATAGTCCTTTGTTCCATAGCGGGTGTGGAGTCATTTCCCACCGTTTATCCTCCGAAACCTGGAGTCATGGGAGGGTCATGCTACAATGCACTGCCCAAGTTGTATGATGATGACTAGTGGGTTCCTGCTGGGGAAGCTTGGTCGATGTAGAAGACACTTCCTCTTACGGGTTCTAACTAGAGTTATGCCATGTAGGGGACTCTCCAGGGTGGTCCAGCACATGAAGGATAGGATGTAGAAGTTATTTGTGAATTAGGTAGAAGGAAGTAGGTAGATAGGTATGTCATGGAAGTTAAAAGGGAAACCTAATTTGTTGTGTGTGTGTACTAAAAACCTTTGCTTGATTCTTGTGTCGTAACTCAGTATGTTATGCTTGTTTCATAGATTATTGTGATATGACTTCGTGGTAGTAGGTACCCTTCCTTGTAATTGACTAATTAAACTAATGTGAACATAAATATAATGATATGAATTCTTAAATGGTTTTGTTACAATAATTAATAATGCTAAAGTAATTATGATATATGCATGCTTGTTCTACCTGCATGGAAGATTATAATTATTAGTTAGTAGGTATGCATATGTGAGATGATGTTGCTTATAGTACATACCCGACTTGTGCATACACTAGCCATGCATGCACACTTTGCACATGTACGCTAGTATCGATAATTTATGAATACTTGACATGCTAAATAATTGTATAATTTGTTGTGATTTAGGATAGCAAGTGGTCCACTAAAAGAAAAAAACTAGGAAAATTTACCTAGTCTACACCTAGGAAAATTAATCTAGATGATTAATTAAATATATCCTAAGAATGGAATGGGTTTTTAAATGTTTCAACATCAAATCTATCCAACATACATGAAAAATTCATACTTCCTATTGTCGTTAAAAGTGCATTTCGCTGTGATGGACAACTTTGCAAGACTTCTAGAGCGGACATAGCACACAATGTTTGGGCTAGGTCCTCTAAAACTGAGTAGTTTAGAGCGGCACGTGAATTAGGGTTATGCATTTCCCGTTTATAGACACCTTTTGGTATCTTCGGAATAGGATATGCAAGTCTCTCTATAAATTTACACCAACCAGCCTTGGGCAATGCAATGGCTGCAAATATATATAATTACATCATAGATTTGAAGGCTAAATATGCCATTCGAAATCCTCACAAAAGAAGGCTTACTAATTCTATGAAAAAAAACCCCTAAGTGGAAAGAGTGCTTTCCAAGTCACCTCTAAGGCTCACGAATTGGTGAAGTAGTGATCATATGGTGATGTATGATAGAAAATCATCCTAAATCCATAATTTGGAAGGAGGAAACATCGTGGAAGATGACTTTTCCAAAAAACAATTAAGACTAATCAACTAGCTTTCACCTTAAATTACCAAAAAGTAGTAAAAAAGCAGTAAGGCGCCTTTCTATTCTAGAATTGGATAAAATATTCCAGAATCAGATCATATCTTATCCAGAATCTCATAAATGTGCCCAAGTGACTCTAGGATGCTTGTGGTCCACACAAAGGAGACTTGTGGTCCACACAATGGGTAATTTGGCCAACTACCTAGTTTAACACCTAGGAATAAATCAAAAAATGACTAATTAATGCTAGCTAAGTATTAAATGAAATGGATGGGTTTTAAATACTCCAACACCCCCCCTTAATCCTAAATTTATGTGCTAAATATCATAAATAAATAAGGCCCAACAACTTGGCATGGTCACCCTTTAACATATGGCCTTGTCCACAAAACAAAAAAAGAAGGAAAACCTCATGGGAAAAACCTCCCCTAAAAAATGGACATGAACAAAATTGAAAGATTGTTGATCAATCCTTCACTCCACCACATGTTCAACCATCCCAAGCAGTGATCTCATATGGCTGAAGGTCTTCTCAGTAAAATCTTTGGTGAAAATGTCCACAATTTGCTCAGTTGATGGGCAATATTGCAAATCAATGATGTGATCATGCACTAAGCTCCTGATGTATGTGGAGAACCTGCAACAATTAATTAATAAGAATATGCGAAATAGAAGAAATGACATAACTCATAATCACTTTTATTGATCGCAGACCACTTCGAAGGGGCAACCTCCTTTGAGCAAGCTCAATACAAATAACTTCACGGTGCCTTCATAGGCCTCAACACACACTTATATACTAATTCTAGGCGCCAATACTATGGGTCAAAACCATGGGCCAATACAAACTATGGATCAACAATACTACGGGCGACTTACAAAGCATATGCGCCAAACAACAATAACACAAACTGTGGATCAACAAATACTACGGGACGACTTACAAAGAATATGCGTTCAACAACAATATACTAATAAAGTAAAGACATGGGTTCCTAACACCCCCGCCCCCTTAGAAAAAGCATTGTCCTCAAAGCTTGAGATGTGGAAATTGATGCAGAATCTAAAGGAGTGGTTCCCCTGTAGCATCCTTGGGTTGCATGCTAGGCCACTGATGCCTTTTGAATTTTAGGGAGGACGAAGAAGAACCATAATAGCTACGTGAAAAGTGCGCTCAGAACAGTGTTGATTGGCTTGTTGTTTTAGTCAAATTCTTGCCATGTGAAGATTGTCCCACAAAATGAGAAGAATCTGATCACGGTTTCGAAGAATCGAGTCAATTGCCTGAACTAGGGAGCTGCTGAAGGTGTATGGAAGAAGAAATGGCGTTGCCTGTCCAGAGACTGCTTCATATGGTGGTCCTTTTAGATGTGGTACTGTACCACTGGAGTGCTTCTAGGAAATTCATAGAAATAGTTGTCCAAATCTGTGTAGGGATGGGAAAGGGTTCAAGCAGTTCTGAAAGGAGTGTCATTTCACCTATGTTGACCTAGGAAGTATCACAGTCAACCACCATCCATTGAATTGTCATTTTCAGTCCCTGCCAAAAGAAGTTACATTGTTCCTGGTCATACATTTGGAGGAACCCAGAGTGCCCTGCCGATGAAGAAGCATGGAGTTCATAGAAGAGATAGCCCCGTTGAATAGATTGCAACCAATTTGGAACAAGCAGAGAAATAGCTGTAAGAGAAACTGGGTCATCAAATGTGCGAGAGTCATAACTCATGAGGTGGATAACCCATTTCAGGTGTGCTGGGGAGGAGACCCATTGTTCCACGAAATTTTCCCAACTCAGGAGATCAGTCTTGAGGCAGAGATAATTCCCCAATAGGGATGGCTGCCACTTCGGTATTGCATGCAAAATAGCCATCATGTCCTGCTGAGATGTAGATGCGACTAAATGCTTACTGGAAAGGTCTCATGAAGGTGGTAGGCCCATTGGTGCAGCAAAGACACCTGCATATCTATCCAAGGAAGTAGTGGAGGCCGTTGGTGGGTGCATCTGAATGGAATGGAGTTGAGCGATGACACCATGTGAATTCCTCTTAAGGATATTTTCCAGGCGATGTGAACTGATGATGCGGAGAGACCCTGGTTGTAAGCCCGTAAATTTGTGTTGTGTCCATTTGACATAAAACTGCATCCAAATTTCAGCAAAATCCCATAAGATGGGGCCAAGTGTGCGTAACCATTGAACGCCCAAAACCACATCACATCCGCCTAAGGACAAGGAAAACATGTCAGAGCGCAGGTTATAATATTCCCTAAAGATACGCACATTGTGACACTTTCCATTGCAAGGTAAGGTGACCCCATTGGCAACCATGACTTCAAAGTTGGAGCAAGGATGGATTAAACAATCAGCCTGTTTGGCGATCCGACGGTCAATGAAGTTATGTGTGCTGCCAGAATCAATGAATATTGTAAGAGGAAGCTTCTTGAAGTAACCCCTGACCTGCATTGTTTGGGGGGTGGTGACACCGGATAAAACATTGAGAGATATCTCTGGTTGGTTGTGCTGAGAGGGGGGGTCAATAGGCGGCTCTTGAATGTTGACTTGATCATCTTCTTCACCAATTTTAGAGGCAGGTGAAGAATCCATATCCAAGAGATAGAGCTTTTGCTGAACACATTTATGTCCCTGAGTGAATTTCTCATCACAATTATAACAGAGCCCTTTTTCTCTGCGTGCCTACATCTCTGTTTCGGACAAATGCGTGATAGGAGTTAGTCGAGGAGCTAGCGGAATGGGAGGTCATTGAGAACCCATATTTTGGAAGGGAACAAAGGTTGGTTTGGTGCGTTGTTGGGTTGCAATCTTGTCTTCTTCCAACTTAGCCAACCCCAGAGCTTCTATCATTGTGTTGGGACAGAACATTTTAACCTCTGAGCGGATTTCATCCTTAAGACCACTGATAAAACAAATCCTGTAGAATTGCTCAGACAATCCTTCTGTGTGGTTGGATAGTTTCTCAAATTTTGTTTGATACTCTCTCACGGTGCCAATTTGTTGAAGTTTAGTGAGGGCTCCGGTGAAGTCATCAAAAGCACTAGGACCAAATTGTTGCAAAAGGAGCTGACAAAAATCTGTCCATTTTGGCTCTTCATGAGCCCTGCTGTACCAACGATACCATTGAAGAGCTTCATGTTCCAAATGAAAGGATGTAAGTGGAACTTTGGTGACATCAAAAGTATTATGCAGATTGAAATATTGTTCTGCACGATAGATCTATCAAGTTGGATCAGTACCATTGAAGCAAGGAAAATCAAGTTTCAGACCACGAAAATTGCTGGAAGAAGAGAACCCTTTTTCTGATGAAGACGTGGACTGTCGTTTGTTTTTCATGGCTGAATGCTCAAGATGGAGGCCAAGAAATTTTTCATTAAAATCCTGGAGTTTGGTTTGGATGGCTGCAAGTGCTTCCTCCATGGTGTGTGCTCCTGCGTGGGTGAAAACCATAACCAAGGTTTTTTTTTTTTTGGAATGGATAGAAAAACACAAACAGAAGCTTATTTAGTAAAAAAAAAATTAGATTTGGGAAAAACTCGGATGGGTAATTGGGGTTTGACTAGGTTTTGGACATTGTCGAAAGGATAGGGAAGTAGAAAATGAGGATTTTAGAAGCGAGGTGAAAGAATGAGAAAATTTGGTAGAGAGGGACAAAGAAGAAGAATTAGGAAATGAAATCTATGGTAAAATTTGAAGGCGATCGGGTGAAAATCAAAGAAGTTATGGTAAACCCTAAAAATAGACAAATGTGAGATTTTGGGTATTGGGAAGTGGAATTCGGGATAGGGTCCTCAGGAATGAAATATGCAGAATGGGATTGCAGGGGTGTCAGAGAAGTTTCAAGGGAAACGAAGTTAAAACAAGGGATATATGGCAGAAAAACAGGATTTTATAGGTCTACAACGTCACGGAAGTCATCAGAAACAGAGGGATCTGAAACGGTGCCGAATCGATCGAAAACGGCTGGATCTGGAACGTCTTTCAGAATGGATCTGAACAGCTGGATTTAAAACGATGCCGAATGGATCGAAAACGGTTGGATCTGAAATAGATCTGAAACAACTAGATTTGGAATGGCTTTCAAAATGGATCTAAACGGCTGGATCTTAAATGGAGCAGCAGTGATCGGCAACAGTTCAACTGAAAATAGATATGGACCCCAGGTATGTGCGACTTCCTAACACTTCAGGGGTTTCACTCGGCCACCAATGTTGTCTGACGACTTGTGTATTGGGGCAATACCCCTCACTCCACGGCTCCGGTAAAACTGATAACCGTTTGCCACAAACGACAGCTCTTACTTTACCTCACGGGTGGGAACTAGTCAATCAGGTAGGGGTCGTTGCCCATTTCGCTGGCAGGTCCTCTCAATGTGCCAGCTACTTTGGGGTTCCTGTGGTACTCCTCACAATGAGTTTTAGGGCTTATGCCCAAGTGCTTCCCATAGTTAAGCGAATAGGGATTATTCCTAGATCCGAACTTGCAACAGATGCGAAAAAAAAAATTGGTAGAAATTCCACCCAATGAGCCCAAGAAAGTGCTCTGATACTAGATGTGGAGAGCCCGCAACAATTAATTAATAAGAATATGTGAAATAGTAGAAATGACAGAACTTAGAATCACTTTTATTGATCGCAAGCCACTTCGAGGGGGAAACCTCCTTTGAGCAAGCTCAATACAAATAAATTCACGGTGCCTTCATAGGCCTCAACACACACTTATATACTAAGTATAGGCACCAATACTATGGGTCAAAACCATGGGCCAATACAAACTATGGATCAACAATACCACGGGTAACTTACAAAGCATATGCGCCAAACAACAATAACACAAACTGTGGATCAACAAATACTACGGAATGACTTACAAAGCATATGCGTCCAACAACAATATACTAATAAAGTAAAGACATGGGTTCCTAACAATGTAGTGGATATGGATCTCTATATTCTTGGTTCTTTGCCTCTATACAGGATCACTTGAGACCCTTATAGAACTATGATTGTCACAAAAGATGACTATGGGAGTGCTAAAGTAAATCCCAAACTCTGGAATAATACCCTACAACCACACATCCTGAGTTGCAACATTCACTGCTCCTCTGTACTCGGCCTCTGTTGAAGATAGTGCAATTTCACTTTGTTTCTTAATTGACCAGCAAATAGGGACTCCTCCAAGCATGAAAACAAATCCAGAAGTGGACTTTCTATCTAGGCTATCACCATCCCAATCTGAGTTAGTAAAGCCAAGAAGATCTACGCTAGATTCTGTAACATAGTGAATCCCATCAAACTTGGTGCCTTGCACATAATGCAAGATTCTTTTTATAGACCTCCAATGAAGCTCTTGTGTCTAATCCATGTATCTTGAGGCCACAATCACAGTATAAGAAATATCAGTTCGATTATGAGTCAAGTACAACAAGCTTCCAACTAGCTTCCTATACAGGGTGTTTTCCACCAAAGGTGCATAATCTGCTTCTTCAAGTATGACTCCTGAAAGGAAGGGAGTCTTTGAAGGCTTGAAATCATCCATCTTGAACTTCTTTAGCAGGTATGAATCATATTTGGACTGATATACCTTGGTTCCAAACTTTGATTGAGAAATCTCAAGCCCCAAAAATTGCTTAAGAATTCCCAAGTCAGTCATGGAAAAAGCTTGATGCAATGAGGTATTTAATGAAGCTATTTGATCAGTGGATATTCCTATGATTAGTAGGTCATCAACATATAACAAACTAATCAATATGGAGTCATCAATCAACTTCATGTAAACATTTGGATCATACTTGCATCTAGCAAAAGATTGTGACAAGACGAAGTTGTCCATTTTGGCATACCAATCCCTGGGGGCTTTCTTAAGCCCATATAAGGACTTCCTCAACTCTCGCACAATGTTAGGATCAGATGTATACCCTTATGGATTCTGCATATATATCTCCTCCTCAAGATTCCCATGGAGGAATGCACCCTTGACATCCATGTGATGCACTTCCCAGTGCTTGGATGCAGAACTTGCCAGAACTAGTCTTGTCGAATCCTTTTGTGCAATTGGTGCAAACGTCTCACTGTAGTCAAGGTGATGGGATTTGGAGAAACCCTTTTCCAAAATCCTTGACTTATACTTCATATCTACACCATCAGCTGCAAATTTTTCTCGAAGATCCACTTACACCTTACAAATATTTTGCCTGGGGGGAGCTTGACTAGCTCCCAAGTTTCATTATTTTGCAATGAGTGAAACTACTCATCCATGGAATCCTTCCATATTGGGTCATGTGAGGCTTCCTCATATGTCTGATGATTTGAATCAACCATCAAAAACCACTTCTCAGATAGATAATGATCAGTCACAGTAAGAGCACTCTCAAATTGTCATCTAGTCCTCCTAGGATCCTGAGGATTTCCTACAAGTTCAACAGCTGCTTGAAGGGTCTTAGAAGCCCACTTAGGCCTTGTAGGTGAACTTAGAACTGAAATAATATGGTATTCGTCATCATAAATATCAGAATGAGAAAATTCAAGAGAAGCATCACTTACACTCTCAAGTGGTGGTGTAGAGGGTTCTCCAATTTTAACAGATTGCAAAGGCTCTTCTTCAAATTGAACACTCCTCTCAATGAAGGATTTTTTATATGGAATGCTCAGCAACTTATAGCCCTTGGATTCTTCTGAATATCCAACAAAAATACATGGTTGTCTTTGGGGTTGCATGGCCCTCCTCTTCTCAAGTGGAATTCTAGCCCAAGCCTTTGAGCCAATAATATTGAAATGAGAAACATCACGTTTGTGCCCAGTCCAAGCTGCAAAAGGAGTGGTACCGTTTAATTCTTTGTGAGACACTCTATTTATTATATAGGATGCAAAATTTATTGCTTCAGCCCAAAGTCTTGGAGACAAGGACTTGGCCTCAAGCATGCATGTAGCCATCTCTTTGAGAGATTTGTTCTTCCTATTAGCAACACCATTTTGTTGAGGTGTGTAGGGAACAATGTGTTGCATCTATATGCCAGAAGAGGCACATAATTGTTGGAAATCAGATTTGATATATTACCCACCATTATCAGATCTAAGGATCTTGATATGTCTACCAAACTGGTTGTCAACTGAGTCCTTGAAGAGCTTGAACAAATTGAACACTTCTAACGTTAACTTGAGGAAGAAGATCCAACATTATTTGGAAAATTCATCTATGAAGGTTAGGATGTACTTGGCATGGTTCAAAGACTGATGGGGGAATGGACGTAATATGTCACTGTGGATAAGCTCAAGGGGTGTTGAGGTTCGCTCAGTTTTGTCTCTTTCAAACTTATGCTCAAGGTGATTTCCTAGGATGCATCTTTGACGGACTCCTTTAGGAAACTTGATATTGGGCATCCCTATGACCATATCCTTCTCATGGAGTTGAGAAAGATATTTATAATTTAGTTGACCAAATATATCATGCAACTTGCTTGATTCATTGGCATGAGTAACTAGAGCAGAAGGTGAATGGAAAGGCACAAAATGAGAGAATCTATAAAATGTTGAGCTACGGTTAGCAGTACCTAAGGCAACAATTCGGCCTGTTGACATCTCATAGATTTCAACATCATTGGTTTGAAGATTGCCCTTTTAGGAGACCCAGTGTGAGTCATCTTGTAAACTGACAAGATGTTTGCAACAACTCCTGGAACATACAACACATTAGTGAGTGAACCAAAATCTAGATCAATATTGCCTTTACCTTTGCAAGAAGTTTCAGAATCATCACCCAACACAATGGTTGGTCCACTAGAAGAATCAAGAGACAAAAATATCTCTCTTGCAGACACCATATGCATTGAAGCTCCATAATCTATGATGAAATAGGTAGGATTGGATGTGCTTGCCCTCAAAGCATGCACTCGCTCCTTGTCTTCATAAGTATGTCCTCCTTCCTTCTTTCTTGTGCTCTCAGGAAGAGGGATATTTGCTTTCTCAAGGAGATGATCCATTTGATCAATGGCCATCTTCATGCATGAGCTCTCATGATGAAATCCACTATTGCAATAGGTGCACTTAGCCTTCTCTTGCTTCTTATTTGGATTCTTTTTTAAATTTGAGGAGTCTTCATGAACTTTTTGTTTGTTTTTCTTATGATCAGTGGGCTTCTTGAAGTTGCCCTTCTTCTTTCCTTTCGAATTATTTGAATCTCCAGCAGCCAAGCAATGATATTTTGATGGATTTTTGGTTGCTCCCATCAAGACCAACTTGTCTTGTTCTTGTGTAAGAGATTCCATGAATTCTGACAAAGTAGGACTCTTCCAGTTTCGAACTGCCTTTCTTGTAGCATGAAAGGCTGAAACAAAGACTGAGTAATCTGGGCCAATCTTGGAGAGGATGGCCAAGATCAATTTCCCATCTTTCTTATCAATTCCACATTGTTTCAATTGAAGAACAAGTGACTTGAAATTTGAGAACAAGTCTTGTAGGTTCTTGAAATTATTTGGACTCGGTGAAACTAGTTCATTATCCAGTTGGTTGCCTCTCAATTCATATGTTTTTCCAAACAAGTCTTCGAGCTTCTCCCACAATTCACTTGGAGTGGTAAGACCATATAGATGTAATAGAATATCCCTGGATGTGTTGAGACACAAGAGACCATAGGATTCATCTCTTCTGTTGTGCCACTTTGCCTTCTCAATTGCTGAGGTCGGCTCAGTTTCAATTACCATAGTCACTCTGTAGAGGCCTTTCCTCCTCAACAGGATCTCCATTTATGCCTTCCAGTCAAAATAATTGAATGGAGTGAGGATGATGTAATGTGACTGATCCATGGTATCTCTAAAATAGATTTTGGAGTGGTTTGGGTGCGCCTGTAGATGCTCAGTTGTGCCCTCTGGGTGAATGAATGCGCCCTTTGGATGACTAAATGCACCCTTCTTGAGACTGGTTGGATCATGCAGGACAATAGAAGGAGAAAAGAATAGCTTGATAGCTCTGATACCATGTTCGACCTATAGAGAGACCTGCAAATCCATACAATGCCAAATAACATTAACAATACCCATGGTCCATACCTATGCACTACAAGTCGAGTTAACGGACCTGGTTGAATGGCCATGGCCACGACCACGTGGAAAACAGACTGCCCAAAAAATGGGTGAGCCACAGAAGGGGGATACATTGTGGTGGGTGGGGGGTCGCGCAGAGGCCGCCACTCTAAAGGAAAAACACACATAAAAAAATGAGTATTGTAGGAGGAAATGGAGGGAGCAGAGGCTTATCCACATAACACTTCGCAGTTAATCAACCAGGAGCTAGCATCCATGGAATACAAGGTTAGGTAGCAGCGTCGAAAGAGGCACGAGTTCAGCAATTACAACAAAACGTTGGAATGAGTCTAGAATGAGGTATTGCAACCCAGCGGCGAGCAAAATGGGAGCAGGGTGGTGAGAGAGAAATATAAGCATAGTGTCACAAGGCATATGATCCCACCAAGAGTATCCTTTCCCCACACATTGTGTAATTCAAAGCTATAAATGCTAAGCCTAGTGAGCACCAAATTCTTGTGCTAAAAACAAACCGACATACAAACCTAAGAGCATGTCTATGCCTATGCATCCAAGAGTTGGTGCAGCTCAGAGTCAAGACTGCACACCAAAAGCTCCAAGGATACCAATGTTTCTATACTTGGTATCTCTTCTATAAATTACCAAGAAGCGATCCATGTTATGCAATTCCATCAATCGAACCCATGAGTTTATATGTGATGGTCAAGCAATGCTAGGTCAAACACTACACACACACACAATGAATCCCACAATGATAATATTCGGCACAATAGGTTAAGGGAGCCTACACCGTGTTGAAAAAAAAATCAAATAAATAAAATTTAAATCTAAATCTAAATAAGAAATGGAGGCCCCAACCAAGCAGGATACACAGGGCATGACATAGTTGCGTCACCCAATGGAAGATGAAAGGGCCATGCTGCATATGGCCATGACCACACAGGAAATATCCTTTCACTTAGTATGGCCTCATGAAGGTGGATAAATGGAGGTGAGTGCCTAGCAACGACCACTCCAAAACAAGAAAAAAAAATATAGACTTATATACACTTACACTACAGAAAAGCGAAGGAACCCTAAAACTCGAGAAACCTTAAATAAACTTAAGGAGAAATTAACGAAAAATTTTAAAACTATGAAGAGGAATATATAATTACGAGTAAGAACATACCCTACTCCACTGAGCTCCTTGAGAAAATTCCATGGGAGCCTAGTAGGTGACAATGGAGCAGAGCCGAGCCGAGCCGAGCCAAGTTGCAGAGCTCAGCTTAGTGGTGAGAATGAAAAAAAATATGGAACGAAATGATGAGAGAGGGTTTACCCCCTTGATTTACCTTCATGCATGGGATAATCCAGAATGAACACGTGAATACATGCACCGATCTGCCATATATTAGGGTTAATCAGGCATATACATATATTCATTTGGTTTTTACATTAATTTAATTTAATTTAAATTTTATGCTAATTTAAATTTTGTTATGTTAATTTAACTAATCAACATATAATTTTGAATTATGAGTTAATAAAATGCTAATTATTTAAATATGTTGATGAATTAAATGTTAATTATTGAAATCAATGTCAATTATGTTGATCCCCAACTGTGGGTGATCACGTGTCCTCCACCTCCTCCAACGTGCACATGGAGAAGACGTACAACCACCCCACCTCACGTGGCGATTCCTTCGACATGCATTAATTTGGCCATGCGAAGATGCCAGCTTCACACCTGTCAACTGGAAACCTGGACGACGGCGTTCATTTAAGCGAGGAGGACGAGGGTGATAATCACACTCTCCTTCCCGCAAGCCTAGATTAATTTCTCTCTCAGCCGATGTGCTGTGCATTCATTTATGCCACCCTCCTGATGATGACAGACTGGTTCATTTATTGCCTCCACATGAGGAAATTCGGTCCTTTAAAGGATTTGGTCGTCATGATTTTTACTGTTGTGCTCTAGTCTGGCTCTAAGACTCCCTCTGTTGAGTTCAAGATAATCTTTGTGGTCTCCCCTGTTTCTCTCACCACCATGATGCCTCGCAACAAAGGAATTTCACGATGTGGCAGTGGTATAAATAGCTCCAGTCATAGGTCCAAGATTGCCATGTATTGGACTGTCATGGATGGTTACGCTCCGCGCATCTCTGCGCGAACTCATGGCTTAATTGAATGGTGGGAAGCCTGTAGGGTGGTGGCCTTGCTCGCCTCTAGCAGCAGTGGCGGTGCCATAAATCACTATTGGTTGTTAAAAAACATTATCAGTACCCTAGTTGAAGAGATGGAAGCTAGCTGGCATGCCAGCACTAGCATAGTGAGGAACATCAATGCCATCCTGAAAGATGCCACTGACCACTCAAATACCTTGGACGCAAATATGACCTGGGACATTTTCTCCCTGGGTGGTAATTCTGAACAGGCTGTGCAGGATAAAAATGAGGATGACGCTGCTCCTGAAGCTCCAAAACCTAGGTCTGCATAGAAAAAGTCCAAGGTAAAAAATAACAAGGGCTCGTCTCCTGCAACTCTTGGGACCAATGCTGCTCAGAATGGTTCTCATGCTCCAAGTTCTCCTTCTCCCACTCTCCCTCTTTCGGGGACTCTTGAATATTTCTATGCTACCTGCCCCATTCTCGAGGAGACACTAGACAAACCATAGGAAAAACGCTAAATGGGCTACCATAGCTCCGAGTCATCTCTGTGACTATTAGCTTTTTTAATTTTAAATTTTTGTATAGTTTATTTTACAGCAACACCAGACAATTTGAAACACTATTTTTGAAGCAAGTCCCGGTCATTTTATGGGCAGAACATACCCTTGAGGTATTTATTTTTTATTATGTCAGTCAGTTCAGCATTTTTGAGCAATTGGGATGGTGGCTTCATCACTTGAGGCCTCCCAATTCTGCTACAAACTTTTTAGCTCTTTATGTATCTTTTGGCTCTGTTAATTAAAATTCTCTCTCCAACTTACAAAAAAAAATGTCAATTATGTTGATTTAAAATTATATCTTGGTTATGATTAATATAAATCAAAATTCAAACTTTATAATTAAATTAATATGTTAATTTGAATATCCTTAGGAAGTGTTAGGAGACTAATTAGATTAATTCCATTAAGGCAACACTGTCGAAATAAACCTACATATGGTTGTTCTAGGGAATTCTGGCGAGTGTGACTATGATGGTAGGTGCACATCATATATGAATCCCCAAGCCATGAGATAAATCCAATGTCTTGCATTTTACGTAAGACCTAGTATCTTACCTTACGGATCACAATGGTGATGCCGGTTGTGGGATTGTGTAGCCCAGCATCCTCGTACTTTCTCCATATACAAAGATTCCTTAATTGTTATAACCGATGGAAGATACATTATCTATACCAAGGAATGTCGCGTTAGATTACATGTCATCAAGGATTATACTTAAGTATTATAGGGAAAACTGTATCATTGTAAATAAGCTATAAAAGTAAAATAAATGGATTAAATGGAAGAAGGGAGAATGTTGTGTAAGGGAGGGGGTGAAATTTTAGGGCAATTGTCTACTTATTGCATGATGTATCATGATGTGTGACATGGTATTTAGACCAATTTATTAAAATATATGTAATGTTGAGCCTACTCATGTTGAGTGTTCATCAGTTTGAGGGGTAAATTGTGTTCAGTGTTGAGGGAGGATAGCACTTGGTATAATTTAGGAAATAATTGCTTCTGCCACCTTATAAGTAGGTGACCTTTTTGGTTAAGCTAAAGATTAACAATAAGATATTCATATAGAAATTTCAATGTTCGCATGGGTTACCTCTGTACATGAGAGTGAGTGGGAAGGAGCCTTGACATTATGAAGGTGTGGAACCAATCTCGAAACAACGAGTGTTATGAATGGGATATGTCGGTTTCATTTGGATTGTGTAAACACACTTGCATCATATCACCAAAGTGATTTCTTAGGTTTGGTACCAGGTTCTGTATGTTTGTTTTCTTATGATGATGTAAGACGAGGCTGTGTTATGTCCCTGAATCCCAAGCTCCAAAGGATGAGAGAGAGGCCATATGTTCCATTATTATGTGTGAGATAATATGCGACTAATGAAAAGATTAAAAGGACTAAGGATGCATTTTGAAGAGCATTAAGGGGGAGTGGTGCAATATAATGCTTCTAGGCATGTAAATTGGTAGGAATTAAGAGGTTAAAAAATGATAATGATATCGATAGGTAAATACATGTGACAAGTAAACACAACATAAAGAAAAATATGCAAAAGACAATATGTTTAAATGACACTTAATTACCATAAGAGCTAGTGTTCGTGATAGAAGGTGTGGTACAAAAATGAAGAGGTATTTCAAGCCTAATAGTAAGAATTAGTGTATAAATAGGTGAATGGATAAATGACATTTCGATCTTGTTATATAGCGAATGATATGGTGAACACGGGGTAGGTTGATCCATTGTTGAAATTCTAAGATGGCGTAGAAAGAGGAAAATATTGAGGGAGCTATATATATATATATATATATATATGAGAGGTTAGAGATCACCATGGATAATATAAATCTAGGCATGATGTATAACTATAAATATTGCAAGGTATAAATTGGGAAAGAATATATCATGAAGAAATATAGTTATAAGAGTGAGAATTGCATGGTAGTATTATAGATTGTAATGATGGCCCTTGTAGGATGTAAAATTTTAAACATTTTGGGCATCTTGTATTACCCTCACTAGTAGGCATATTTGAGCATTTGCGATGAACATTGTAATAGGATTGCATTATAGGTGCAATAACACACTTCCCAAGAGAATTCATGATGAAATTAATTATGAAAGAGTATGGGTGTCTTTACAAAATAATTGAAGGGATTTGGATGAGTACGCATAACGAATTTCTATTCACTTGAGTTAAAGTAAGTATATACAATTGATTCTAGTAATCCACTTTTTCACCTTGTAAATATAGGATACGTAAGTATTAACAATACCTTAGGATGGAAAGATAGTACAAATCCTACAAGGTATGTTTGTAGACATGGTAGGTTGAAATTAATGGTGGGAATGAGTTGGTTGCATTCCGCATAAGGGTGAATTTTGTGTCAAATTTAAAACCATATATGGATGGGAATATCTCGAGACTCGAGAGTCAGGATCTCCTCAAAATTGTCAAGAGTAATAATATGTAATTCATTGAACAGTAAATGGTGTAATTCAAAGTGAAGTTAACTTGAGATGAGAACCAATGAAAGAGTCATGACAACGTTTCAGAATCAAACTAAAAGTTATGTAGAAGACATGGTATTCCTATGAATCACATTATAGAAAATACAATGTAATTTAACAAGGATGATAATTATTCTATGGATGAGTATAGTAATGAACCCTGAATAGTTCAAATCAACAACCTATGAAAATGTTAAACAAAATATAAGAACATTTCACTTGTGATAAAATGAGTAAATTTTGTGGACATCGTTATGTCTAAACGAGACGAGTCCCATTGGGGCAAGTATAGCCCAAGTTCTGCCACTGGGGAAGAAGCAAAGTCCACGTGTCATGAGTTTCCCACACTATTATTATTATAACTTTGGGATAAATTTTCTTGAAGGGTGGGTGTATGTAATTCCCCATTTTGAATTTACCACCTGAACCACCATTTCCCAATGGTATTTCCTTCTTATTGTGGAACTTCGTCAGTTGATTACACTATGGACATATGGATTTATTATTTTTTGGAGTTCACATATATGAGTGTGATGTTAATATTCTGAATTATGTTTGTGTTTTGATTATGTCTCTAGAATGCAAGTTTTATAAATGATGGGTACGTGGATACCAAGTTTAAGTTATATGTTGAATGGATGGATATGATACCAGGTGCATGGTACATAGAAAAATGAATTGAATTATTATTCATTGGAAATGAAATGCATATACATGTCAATGATTCCACAATGTTCTCGATATTTTGATTGGAGACTAACCTACAAGAGAAAAGAGCTAAGTGGTAGTTGAGTCCTACGAGGTGGGAGTACCTCTGGGACATGAATTCCGAAGGATAAATGGTATGAAAGTGATGCTTTATTTTTTAGCATGAGTATTGTGTATTATCATGATGTGTGGGAAGATGTGGGGTTTCAGGAAACTCAACCGCCCAACTTGGTTATTCGATGAGAAAACTTGAGTACAATAGTCACAACACAATCACTATGTTGATGTAGACATAGTACCTTGTTCCATAGGGGGGGTGGAGGCATTTCCCACCATTTATCCTCTGAAACTCCGAGTCATGGGAGGGTCGTTCTACGACGCACTCCCCAAGGTGTGTGATGATGACTAGTGGGTTCCTGCTGGGGAAGCTTGGTCGATGTAGTATACACTTCCACTTACAAGTTCTAACTGGATTTATGCCATGTAGGGGACTCTCTAGGGTAGTCCAGCAGAGGAAGGATAGGATGTGGAAGTTAGTTGTAAATTAGGTAGAAGGAAGTAGGTAGACATGTATGTCATGGAAGTTAAAAGGGAAACGTAATTTGTTGTGTGTGTGGACTGAAAAACTTTGCTTGATTCTTGTGTCGTAACTCATTATGTTATGTTTGTTTCATAGATTATTGTGGTGACTTAGTGGTAGTAGGTACCCTTCCTTGTAATTGACTAATTAAACTAATGTGAACATAAATATAATTATATGAAATCTTAAATGGTTAACTGTTACAATAACTAATAATGCTAAAGTAATTATTCATTTAACAATAAAAACATAGATCGGATGAAGACGCCCGGCGAATCTCTGCGGATAGGGCTCAAACCCTAGCCGCCTCACTCTGGTTTACGTTTGTAGGGACGCGGTCTGTTATCGCTCGTCTCTTTTGCTTGCAGGGCCAAGGACGAAGTTTGCCTACGTTTTTGTTGCTCGCTCTGCTGCGTCCCTCATTGCTGGTGGTCGCCACCTTCCACGATGGCCCCAGACCGGTTTGCAGAGATGGAAAAAGACTCTTTGGAAGCTTTCACAGCATTAGTCCGTTCGGCAGGACCTAAAGCCAAGCCTTCTCTCTCGTCTAAGTTTGTTAAGAAGATGGAGGAGATCCCCTCTCTGGAGCTATCTCCAGAAGAGCCATGCAATCTTGCCCTCCTTCTAGCAGAAAAAGCCCTCATCGGAAAGTTCACGGGGTTATGGCCTAGCCCCAAATCGGTGGAGGCTTGGATGGAAGAACGCTGGAAATCGCTGATACATGGAAACGTTTCTCTATGTGCAGTAGGCAGGGGCTTTTTTGTTTTCAGCTTTTCTAGCAAAGTGGATCGAGATCTAGTTTTCAGATCTGGTCCCTATTTCATGGGGCCGAGGGGGCTGTTCTTAGCCCCCTGGACTCTTGATTTTAATCCCGGAGCTGAGATCACTGCAGCCCCTGTTTGGGTTAGGCTGCATCATCTCCCCCTGCATCTATGGGGGAAAAGTTCTCTGGAGGACATTGGAAATAAGCTTGGGCGTTTCCTGGACAGTGTGGAGCCGAAAGGGGATCAATTTACCTGTGCTCGTGTTTGTGTTGAGGTTAACCTCGAGAAAGGACTCCCGAAAGCCATTCAGCTCTCCCTGGGGGAATGGCACCATATCCAAGAGCTGGACTAGGAGCAGATTCCTTTTAAGTGCCTTCGGTGCCATACTTATGGTCACTTCGCAAAATGCTGCCCCAACGCCTCAGAAGTGGCAGAACGAGCTAAAGGAGATGATTTTCAGCCAGTAACTAACCGGCGAAGGCAGCCAAGGCGAAAGGAATCACTAGCCCAGGTTTCGAAGGTCACTCCTTCAGCGGATGCAACTCTTGAAATTAAAAACAACTTTGAAGCACTGCAAGAAGAAGAATCCCTAGACCCTGAAGCAACAACAGTTATGGAAGATCCTCCGGTAGACGAAAGACTTCCGGATCCTGCCCTACCTGGCTCAGTAGATGCGAAGGAAGCCAAGGCTTCAGATCCTGAACCCCCTGCCCCTGCAGGTCCGGCTGTTTCAGTCCCCTCCAGCAGCTCTGTGGGAACTATTGAACCTGAAGACAATTCAGTCCCGTCTCCACCCCTTACCAGAGGGCGAAGGACCAACAAGGCACGTAGATAAAAGGAGACGGATTCCAACATCTCTTTTGGATCTCAGAAAAAGCTGGATCCCTACTTTAAGGGGCAAATTTCATCCCCCTGAGTCTAAATGCTTTTCTTTTGTCTTCTACTTTGCTCACAGTTTGTGAGAATTTACCCTTGTAAGCTCCTTTTGTCATTATCTCAAAATAGCTCAAGAAACAGATGGGATTTGTCTCCCAAGACTTTCACAAGAAGGTTGGCAGCACTGTTAGAGGTCACCAACCTTCTTCAGATTTGTAACTTTTTGGTTCTGGCTTGCCAGAACGCAGATTAATGCAACCTAACCGTTCTTGTCAAAAAAAAATAATGCTAAAGTAATTATGATATATGTCTGCTTGTTCTACCTTCCTGGAAGATTATTATTAGTTAGTAGGTATGCATATGTGAGATGATTTTTCTTACAGTACATACCCAACGTATGCATACACTGGCTACGCATGCACACTTTGCATATGTACACTAGTATCGATATATGAATACTTGACATGCTAAATAATTGTATAATTTGTTGTAAATAATTGTCATTTAATTATGCATTGATCCAATATAGATAACGAACGTCCAATTTATTAAGCATATGTGAACATTATAATAAGTAATTGATTAAGTATCGTCAATTAGAAATTGTCGTGAATAAACATAAATATTGTTCCATATGCATCAGTAGAATTGTATTGCTTAATTGTTATCATCACTGTTTAAAAACCTTAAGGATTCTCTGTTTACAAATACAAGGATGCTTTGTTGGTACCAGGGTACTTGTTGGTTAAACAAATAAATATTATTATTATTTATTAAACACTAATTATTATTTTATTATTATAATTATTATTGTTATTATTATTTATTAAACACTAATTATTATTTGAATTATTATAATAATTATTGTTAATATTATTTAATTAATGTTAATAATAATAAAGTTGTCCTTTACTATAAAGCATAGTGGATCAACTCAATTAATATAATGATTATTGAGTAAAGTAATTATTCAAAGGATTAATCAAAGCATTAGTGAAAAGTTAAAAAGGAATATTTAAATAATTAATTAGATCAAATAATATTGTTATTAATTAATTACCATGTAAGGAATTAGATCCGGATGGATAAGACATTTAAGACACTCACCACTACCGACTTGAAAATTCAACAGTAATAACTATTAAATTATTATTTTATTCCAACATATGTAATGTTTAAAATGGTGAGTGGGACTAGTAATTAACCCACCGCCTCATGAAAATCCCAAATGAACATATCAAGATTTATTAATGAATGTGCAGACAACTCACTTAAATGAAAGTAATTTACATTAATTCCATTGAACTACTCGAGAGAATAAGCATATCAAAATATAAATTTTTATTATGATGGAAATAAATGTGTTGGGGTTTTGGAGTGATTTGATGGGGGCGATGGAGTAATCCCGAAGGATTGTGTAGGAGGAAATAGTATTTAGGTGAGAACATATGGGTGAGAGGGGGTTTGGCTCTTGGGGGAGGAAACAAAGGAGGGAAGTCTTCCGAGGAGGCGGGCAACTTGAGGTTGGGAAAAGGGAGGAAATGAAATATTTTGGAGAAACATCAGAGGAAGTGTATTTCTCATTGTTAGAGGGAAACATTGATTGGTTGGACTGGTTTTACTCAAGTTTTGGGCTCGGGGGTCAAAGAAGAAATTCTTGGAGCTAGGAATTCGACGAGACTTTTCTAGTTGGCAAGGTGGTAAGCCTATTTTGGCGGGTTCAGTTTTTTGCTATCCTACAGGTATTTTACTTGTATGAAAATTCAATTTTTACATTTGAAAATATATAAAGTGTTGAAAATAATTATACTTAGGATTGCAAAGAAATTGATCTTGTTTATGCATATTCGTATTTGATTTCTACCTGTTAGATATGAAAATATATTCCAGAAGTAAGATTTTACAAAATCTTGAACATAATGACTTAGAAAAGATTTTCAAACTACTAAATTTCCATTACATTACACTAAGGACTTGGGAGATCTTTACACACAAATCTTGTAGCATAGACATTCACATACTTATTGTAACTGAACCAAATATTTGTGTTCACTTTATCTCTCCCAATCTCAATTTCAAGATATATTTTTCATTCCTAAAGTCCATGTCAATTTTTGCTAAAAGTTAAGATTTCAAATCATGAATCACATCCTAAGTTACTACTACCAAATATTAACATGCCATTTACATACAAAGTGAAAACAAGGAAATGACCACCATCATGTTTGTAATACACATAATGATATAATTTGGATCACATAAATCCCATTCCCAAGAAAAAACAATCAAACTTTTGGTACCACATTTTGGGAGATTGGTTAAGACCATATAAAGACTTCTCTAATTTGCAAACCAATGATATTTTACATTTTTCAATGTAGTGCTCTATTTTTGTCACAAATATTTCCTCCTTCAAGTCACCATGTGGGAAAGTTATATCCATATCTGTTAGGTCCTACCCTAACTCCACTACTTTAGGCTACGTAGGATTTAGTCATCTAATATATGCAACCATATCCCTTGAGTAAAGCCGACTAACTAGTAGTTAATAATTAATTAATGTAAGAAGGATCACTTTGTTAATTGAGGTATACTAAGTTGTTTATACCAATCAATTATGGGACCACATGTAATTAGTGTTTTGGATAGAGGAATCCTATGTAAGGAGCTAGGAGGTTATGAGGTGTTTTGTCAAGTATTTTTTTTTTATCTTGGCTTAAGTGAAAGGTATTCCAACCTTAAGTAAACATTGCTTTCTGTTGGATTCTCATAAAACAAGTATTTATTTTGTAGCATCTCTTTTATGTTATCTTATGTTTGGTTATTCTGCATTATAATTTATAATTTCTTGTAGCATAAATATCAGTATATGTTTTGGTTGTTCTAAGTTAAGGGTTAAGTACACTACAAGAGGTATCAGAGCACTTTCCTGAGCCTACACACCTCCATAATTTTGTAGATTTTTTTTCAGGCATAGAGACATGTTCAAGTCTCTTTAAATAACATATACATATGTCATTCAATAGGTAAAACTATTCTCATGGAATAATACACGTAGGAAATACAAGAGGTTTCACCTAGTCGGAAACCCTTGTAACCCATATTTGCACCCCTTCGAGTAGTACCACATCACAGAGAACCTATATATAGATTATCACTTCCACATACCCTTGGGTAAGTCAAAAGTCCCCTTGGAAACCTAAAACTAGTTGTAAATAATTTGATCGACCATGTTATTACTATATGTCACCAAGGAAAATTTTAGGGGCATAATTTAACCCATGGGATAATTTTTAAGGTTTTTTTCCAAAAACATATTTTCCATTTTCCATTTTTTTCCCATATGATTTTCCCAAATCATATGATTAAAATTTTGTACTCTAAAAATCCCCAAAATATCCAAAAACTATATAAAAACCCTTAGAAATTTGAATATTTAAAAAACATATTGTGAAACATTTTATGGTTGGAAATTTGATCATTAGTAAGATTCGCTAAGGTTTATACACTTTAAGAAAATTATGGATCCTTAAAATTTTCCTTGAGTGTCACCAAGCGCAAAAATCAAGAAGATTACTCTCTAGTACCTACGTAGTACAGATAAGGGCATGGATGAGCCTCCTTAGTTAGCACCTTGAGATATTGGGCCAAGTACAGTTATTTGACTGTACAAGTATATCATACTATAGATATAGGACATGATGATCCTTGTCTGCGGGATGCTAGAAATATTATCCTTTATGATTAGAAAATGAAATTCCTACATCATTAAATCCAGAAAGAATTTGGAAGTTGTGTCAGTGTAGGGAGTAAAATTCCTTCCAACATTTAAAAAATAAATAAATAATTCAGGATCCAATAACACTATTATCGGATACCTATCTCAAAATCATCCTTTCCTCATGTTGATCATGTTCATATACATCTATAACAACCATTTTATTTTATGGATTTGATAACAGAACATTATGTGGTATATCTCAAAATACTCCTCTTCATCCAGTGGTCATTTTGAGATAAGTTGGTGTTAATACTTTTATGATCATAAGCAGTACCATGGTCAACAGTCTTAAGAGACCAAACATGGAGGACAAAAATATGGAATTTCCCATGGAATATAAGGATATTTAATTTAATGGTAATGATAATGAAGAATTTAGTTAAGCATATCAACATCAATATGTATAACTAGCAACAACCATTCGATGTCATCACTCAGCACATCGGTCTATCACCCCAAAATGAGGATCCAAAACCCAGGAATTTGTAAATCAAGACCATGGAACTCACACTATCTTTCTAGAAACCCAACCTTCGTTTTTTCAAGATAACAATTCATCGCACAATTTACCAATGGTCAACATGTACAAACTTAATGGCTCAAATCGCTCACGTTGGGTTTCCCAAATGGAACACTATTTTTCACTCCATGGAATTAAAGATAATCTCCAAAAGATAAAAATTAGGGTCTTATAGTTAGACTTAGAATGTTGGTAATAGTGGCAATGGTACTAGAAATCTCATCATCGTTATGTCACTTGGAGCCAATTTTTTAAAATCCATCATGATATTTTTTTCATGACACTCACTACTAGAAAGGTTGACCAAACTATGCAAGAGAGGCATAGTTATGGACTGTATTACAACCTTTGAGGAGTTGGAGAGCCACACAGATGTCCTCTCTAATTATTTTAATTAATGTTTTATCAATGACTGGAAAGAGGAGGTTCGAACACATGTCATAATGTAGTGCCCCACAATATGCTTGGAATATTATGATATAGTTAGAGAATCCAAGATGGTGATAAGGAATCAACAATGTGAAGGAGATTTTTTTCGGGGGGGAATTTTTGGAGGAGGATGTCGTAGCAAGGTTTTCTATAGGAGAAAAACCCTCCGCTCGCGTTAGGGCTAGGCCCGACTGCTGGATAAGGAGGTGGTGTATCGGCCTTTTAGGGTGGCTCTGAAATCGTGGACCAAGGGTTTTGTATGGCGCCACCCAGAGGGGGAGGAGCCCCCTCCATATATTTGGATTGACCAGAAAGTACGCAGATACCTACTATGCATCATCTAGATTAGGGTATCGCGGTTGTGAAAACAATGGAGAATGATAGAAAAAAGACCCAAGGGGGTTGTTTACCCAAATCTGCTGAAAATCCATCTCTACATATCACATATGACAAGATGCGAAACAGAGTTGATAAATGGAAGGAGAAATCCCTCATCCAGAAATTCATTGGAATATGGCCAAAGGAGGAAGATCTGATCCGGTGGATCAAGATCACCCGGAACCCCAAAGGAAATTATGATTTGCACCTAGGAGAAAAAGGTTTTTTCACCATTATCTTTTTCAATCAGGAAGATCATGATCGTATTATAATGGGGGGGCCATAATTTTTTTACTCTGCAAGTTTATTCCTTCGCCCTTGGAAAGAGAGGTTTAACCCTGATACCGAGGTTTATTCCTCCTTGCGTAGTTTGGGGGTTTTGAATTTTTGGACTTAGTTTTCTCACTTTTGTCTGGTTTTTTGTGATTTTTTTTTTCTTTGATTTGTTTAGGAATTCATTAAATTAGATTTTAGACCTTAAATGGACCCTAATTATCTAATATTTGGAATATTTTGAAATATTTTTAGTTCAAATTGGTAAGAAAATTGTCAAGACTAGTTGTGATATTTTACTATTTTAGGGCCACTTTTAGGCATGATTTTTGTGTTTACATACTTGTACATGACATTACAAACATTTTAGGATTAATTTTCCACATATTTGGAAAAACATTGGAGGCTTTAGTGTGAAATATTTAAATTTGAATTTTCCCTCCAAACCCCTCAAGAATGGCCTAATTTGGCAATTGTTTTCATTTTTTTCTTATAATTTGTTGTAGATCTGATTGCTTGAGGTCATCTTTTTCATTTATATCCCTGATTTGATGAAATTAGGATTGATTTCTAAAAAAATTGATTACATGAATAGTTTGAAAATGGTAAAAATTGAAAAAACATGCAAAATTGTTTAAAAAAACCTTTAGGCCTTTTAATTTTTGAGTTCCACATGCTTTCCAAAATGAAACAAGAAAAATAATCGTGGCCATGATACATGAAAAGATCATTTGAAAAAATTTCACAAAGAAATTTGCATTAAAATTCAAAAAATTGAACATTACACATTGAGATCATTTGAAAAAAATTCCCTCCGAAAAAAAAGAAACAACTTTAATTAGTAATTTTATGTTTTGGATCTACAATATTTCATTTTTCTCATGCACAGTTATAGAGAGTTGTAGCATTAATATTCATTTTTCTTGAGATAAGTTGTGTTCGAGCCATCGTATCCTCTTCACTTGGGCTTTCGAGCGATCTTGTGAATAAGAAAGTGGATCTCATTTGTAATAGTTTAGAATTTGATTTTTCAAGCAATTTATTTTCAAGCCACCATATCCAACTACTCAAATAGTTGCTATAAATATGTTCGATCCACTTATGCACATGTGTATGGAAGCAAGCAGAAGAGGTGTTACCTTCTCTCTTCAATGTCCCTCTTGTCATTCTTTAATTTCCCCTCCTATTGATCAGAGTAAACTCAACTAGCGTGGTGGATTCACCAAACCTTCCACAAACCCTTTTTTTCCTTCTTCTTTCAATCAAGTAAAACCCATGAATCCTTCTTCAAATCTACCAGGAAAAGCCAAACTTTGTCAACATCCAGCATGTGATGCATCATCTTCTTTTGACAGTTTCAAAGCCCTAGATGATGTACAGTTTCGCCATTGTAATATGATCATAAGCATTGATTTTCTGAAAAGATTAAAGAAACAAACTCAAAAGATAGACTGCATGCTATCTTCCCAAACACATCCTAGAGACAAATCTGGACTAGGATAAAATCCTCCTTCTCGACAAGAAATAGAAACTCAAAAGTTTATAAAGAATGAAGCTAGAGAGAGTAAAATATTCCAAAGTCTAAAATAGAAGACCTCATTACCATCTTCCAGACTGTTAACTACCCTTCCAAAAGGTATCTATCAACCCACTCTAAAAGAGATCAAGATCTTTTTGGATAGATACCAAAGATATGCTCCTTATGATCTAAAGGATGATTTCATCAAAAATATGATAAATTGGGATATCTTCACACATGAAGATACTAAAGAATTCAGAGAATCCCATTCCATGGAACAGAAGATAGAGTTAGAAGAACAATGGAAAGACCATATGATAGAAGAAAATAAATGGATATCATTCTATGAATGGTTATATATAGAATAAAGAAATTGGAATCCTCTTTAGAGATCCTGCAAGTAAATTCCTTAGAAGAACAACCTAAGTCCTCATAGAAGCCTCCATAAGGTCATAAATGGGATTTAGCCAAAGGTGGAGAAACTTACACAGTCACTTCTTTCCCCCTTTGAAACCAATTCGTTTAAGAAGAGAAGAGGAAAAAGAAGAACCAGTAGTTGTTGCACCCTTTATAGAAACTAAGGGAGATAGAAAAAAATTGCACCAACAACTCAACTGGAATAGTGCATCCCTGAAAGGACTAGCACTAGAAATACATGCAGGGATACAAGTGAATGACTCACATAGTGAGTATCTCAAGAGCTTGATGAAGCTCTATCATCAAGAAACTAAAGAGAGAATCATAAAAATTGGCCATGAACAAGAACTCTCTTTTGAGGTTTTGAATTCTGCTAAGATAGTTGTTAATGGGTATGAGAATCCAAAGAACTCCCTCAGAGATCAAATAAAAACCCATGATAGTGACATTGAAAGAGCACTTACTCATGTCCTAGTAGAAGTGCAACAAGTACACACCTTAACAGAAAAATACCATGAGAATAATGGGAAGTTGTGGAAACAGAAGAAGGACAGAAAAATAAACCCAAATAAATTACCCTCTACTTTCATAAGACAACATTATTTCCCTCTGCTTCTTCCTCTAGAAAAACACCATACAAGGATCCCCATAGCTCATATTTATTTTGACCTTGAAGAAAATACCAGAATAATGGCCATCCAAATGCATCGGTTGTCCCAACCAATAAATTTTGAACCTCCAACTATGAACGCATCCTTTGATAGAGCCTATGAAAGAATCCCTAACCATATGGTAAGATCTCCTGCACCAAACATGGATGATGGGATGAACATTATCCAGATGTCATGGTCTGCTGACCTCCTATATGGATGGAATGTGAATGGAGCCAACACTTAGTTGATCGAACAAATGATTCACAGTATGTATGTAGCCTACAGAGCATATGTAGCAAAAGGAAAACATGCCACAAGTGCCTGCAAGATGATTGTTGCAGGATTCACTGGATCACTGCAAAAATGGTGGGCAAGATCCATAACTAATGAAAAATCGAATGCTTGGGTAGCATCCAATCTTGAAGTACATGGAAAAGATGAGCCAAACCTCACATGGAATCTAACTGCCAAGATTCTAAGATATTGGGAAATAACACCAGAAAACCATAAGGCCAAAAACACTCAGCTACTCTTAAACATAAAATGTAGAAGTCTCAGAGACTACGAACAATTCCATAGCAATTGGGTGGTTAGATGCCAGGATGTGCAGGATAGTGATAAAGAGGTATAGAAAGAAAAATACATATATGCACTTCCTAGAAACTTTCATAAATTCTTTACTAGTGCATTGAATATTGATACCTTAGAATATTATTCATCGGGAGAATTACATGATATTGTTCATAGTTGTATAGCATATATTTGCACTAGAAGAATTGTTGTAAATGAAACAAGAGACTTTCTTCCAGGCACAGGAGGAATCTGCTTTCAATTTGGTATGCCTGAACCTGGATATCCAAGGGAAAAAAAGCATAAGAAGGAATTCCAAAATCAAGAAGAAAAGTATAAAAGGAAAAGAAAGAAATTGAAATTATTGAAACATATATATCCAGAAAGGTACAAAGATTAAAAACTAAACAAAATGAAGAATACCTTTGATAAAAACAAGAGATATGACAAATGGTACCAAAGCAGAGATGGAAAAGCTAATGTTCAGTATCAGAAGATGAAGGATGAGTTTGGGAATAAGTCTAGATGGAAGTACACTCCCAAAGTATCATGCTACAAATGTGGCAAGCAAGGACACTATGAAAATAGGTGTCCTAATACAAATCCTAGCCAAGTCTCTGTTTTAAATCCAAAACAGAAGCCTACCCCTGAAGATTTGTTGAAAATATATAAATGTGCACTATGTGGGAACAAAGGCCATAAAGAAAACATATTCCCAGAGTCTAGGTCCTATGGAGATGCATATGCTATAGGACCATCATCTGATGAATTGAACTGCATAGACTCTCGCAGTGAAGATCTTCTCTTTGCTTAAGAAACTGGCAGTAGCACTGATTTTGATCAAGTGCAAATACCCATAGTTGATCATACTTGCGAATGTAATAAAAAAAATAATTTTCATTACTCCTTAGAAGATGAATCTCTAACCTCTTATCCTGATGAGTCAGAAGATGAGAAGTTAGCAACCTACTTGGCTTGGATAGAGGCAAAAAAAGAAGTGAAGCATTAGAATATGATGAGAATAGGAACTCAAGCCTCTGTTATAATGAAACAAATAGATCAAATGGATGAAGGTTCTGCCAAGGAAATCATGACAGAAGCATTTCTTAGTGCTTTTCTAAAGAAACAGAAAGAGAAAGAAAAATCTAAATCCTCATCCAGTAGAAGTAAGCGCAACAAAATTTATGGAAGATCAAGACATGAAGATCTTCCCAAGTTTCTCCTAATTGGAACATGTTTGCTTCTGCTCTTCCATCTTATGAAAGAAACACATAACCACTTTTGGAAACTGAAACGAAAAGGCCAACATCCTTGCAAGAACTAGGAAAAGAACAAAATATTTTGAAGAAATAAATTAAGGAATTGAAATATCGAGTGGAAAAGTTAGAAAAGGAAAAAGAGTTATATTCTTCAATAGTGGCAAGAACTTCAGAGAATGAAGAAGAAAGCAATAATGCAGAGAAAATAGATGAAGATACAGATCCTCCACAATATCAAAAGGTCACATCTGTCCATAGGAATCCTTCTGATTTCCATCCCTTTCATATTAACTCCATCATACACCAGAGATACACAGTCTCTATGGATATAAAAATTAAAGGATAATTTTTCCATTTCCTTGTTCTAATTGATATTGGTTCTTATGTAAATATGTTAGACATGGAAAAATTCCTACTAAATATTGACATATTACCTCCAAAACAATCCATTCAGTAGGGTCTGATAACAATATAAATTTTGAAGTTCCTCATGCAACCATTTTCCTAAACTAGTACAGATTAGACGCCAACTTCTACCTCATGAAAATGTATAATGCTTGTATTTTAAGAATTCCCTTATTGAAATATGTAGAACCTCATGGAGTGTGTACATATCAAGGTAGACCAAGAATTTTCATGACTATAAATCCCTTAGATGCTCCTGTTTCTTACCCTTAATATCTATTCCAAAGGAGTCTGACATGGTTCATAATATCAGAACCCATCCTTTTCTCATGTATAAAGATAAGTTGATAGCAAAGGAATTGCAGTTGAATGAAATAAAAGGACAAATGAAAACCAAAAGAATAGAAGAATAATTAAAATATGGTAAGTGGAAAAAGGTGAAGGAAGATAGAAAAATAATTCAAGAAGCTTGTCTGTGTTAATTCTCCTAATGCAATCAGACATAGAAAGAGGCACATGATAAAATTGCCACTCAAGCCATAATTCAAAGGTACTCTTGGACATTCTAATGCAGTTTCAATGTCTAAGGAGATGTTGGATTATTGCAGAAAAGAAATCAGACAATTGGTAGAAAAGGGCCTCCTTGTTCCATCTAATAGTCCCTAGAGTTGTTATGGATTCTATGTAAATAAACATTCAAATCAAGTAAGGAAATCCCCAAGAATGGTTATTAATTATAAGCCTCTGAATGATGTCCTAGACTGGAATAGGTATCCAATACCTAACAAATATGTAGTTAAAAGGATTGCAGGATGTAGAGTGTTTTCAAAGTTTGATCTAAAGAGTGGCTTTTGGAAAGTAGAAGTCGATCCTGCAGATCAGTTCAAAACTAAATTTGTAGTGCCTCATGGACACTATGAATGGACTTTGATGCCCTTTTTCCTCAAGAATGCACCATCACAGTTTCAAAAGATAATGGAGGACATATTCAAACCATTTATGGATTGGTTAATTGTATATATCGACGACATTCTGATCTTATCTAAGACTTTAGAATAACATCATAAACATTTAAAATTATTTTTGAAGATAGTTCATGATAATGGTATGTTTTATCCGCAAAGGAATTGAAGCTTTATCAGGATTCAATTGAGTTTCTTGGACAAAATATTGAGAAAGGTTTGATAAAATTCCAAGAACATGCTATTGAATTTGCAGATAAGTTCCCTAATGTAATTAAAGACAAGACTCGGCTATAAAGATTTCTTGGATGTTTAAATTATTTGTCACCTTATTACAAGAATCTTGCTAGTGACGGGAAAATATTAAATGAAATATTAACTAAAGAGCCAAGCCCCTGTAAGGATGAACATATCAAAGTTGTCCACAGAATTAAAAGCAAGGTAAAAATATTGCCTATTTTGCACGTCATATATGATGATATCCCCAAAATAATTGAAACTGACACTTCAAACCTTGGATTGGGAGAAATCCTAAAACAGTCCAGGCAAACAAAAAGGAAGAAAGATGAAGAGATATTTCAGTTTTCCTTTGGAACCTAGAACAAAGCCGAGTAGAGCTATGCTGCAATTGACAAAGAAATCTTAGCTGCTCTTAGGTGTATTGAAAAGTTTCAGATTCATCTCTTAAATCATGATTTTACTATAAGAACAGACTGTTATAGTGTTCCCTTTGTTCTTCTTGGGAAAGGAATACAAATTTACCATATTGGTACCTCTGTGAAGTATTCCTTTTCGGGGTTGTAGTTTTATTTCCAGTGCCGCATGAATAGGCCTAAGTTGTTGAAGAAGTAGGGTCCTTGATCTATGCTTCTTTCCCAGTATTTGGCATTGTAGAATATTTTCGTGAAGAATCCCTTCAACACCAGCTTCAGCTCAACATCCCCCTTTAGATTCCATTTGCGGGCAATCACACCTTGTAGGGCTCTTTCGTTGGGCCAAAACCCCATGAACTTGCATATTAGGGCATGGTCCCTCATATATTGTCTATATTCTCCGATTTTATTTGAGTTTACTTTGAAGGTGGGGATGGAATCAGTCCTTGGGAGGCAGTCGATAACTCTGGCTCTGGTCCCCATCTCCCCCATGATCAAATTACTCGGATTCCCTTCTTGAGGCATCGACATGTCCTGACAAGCTGTTGGCTCCATGTTTCCTTCTTCTAATGACTTCCTAGAGGAAATCACGTTTTGTGTGTCTGGGTGTTGTGGAATGTTATTTCTTGTTGCTTGATCTACGTTGGTTTCATTGTTTTCTCGAACGACAGAGAGCACGAGCTTTTTCCCATTTAGAGGTCCTGGCGTTGAAGGGCTGGTAAATCGTCCTGCCAATGAGTGTTGTTGCAGAACAACATTATGGAAGGAGGGAACTCCTCTCCCTCCTCACCCCCTCTCCATGGGGTCAACACCAAACCATGGTTTTGCAGGAATGTAGTACTTCTAGGGTTTTTTATCTCAAATGTGGTTTGTTGTCCTGCTAAAACAATTACTCATGAAATTGATGCATCTATTCAAAGATGCAACAATATCATCCAGCATTGATTTATTTTTATACATTGTGTTATCCGTTGAGACTTAGCTAAATTTCTAATTATTAGATTTTAATTTTAGATATAATTTTTAATTTAAATCTTGTAGGAGTTTTACTATGATAAAAACTGCTACATAATTGCACTGCTTCAACAAATTGTGCTCATTTCAATGTTTTACAATATACATACTATAAGATATGTATATGCATATACAACTTACATGAGATGTATATGTATATACATCTTACAGGAGATGTATATGCATATGTTAAAGTTATATGAAAATAAGAAACAAGCAAAGGACATGACACAAGTGGGCATATTCATTGCATTCTCATCATTAACCATAAGAAAATATAGGATTACATCACAACAATACTACGAGCCAATACTATGGGCTAGAAAATAATATGGGACATCAAAGCGTCCTAATCAAACTAACGAAATAACTACTCAACTACTAATTAATTGATGCAAAGGATTAGCCGGATCCTTGCTTAAACTCTCCTCATCAAGCTTTAATAAAGAAATCTCAAATGTAAAACCGTTCCAATGTTGCTTCGCACACTTCAACAAAACGTAGTTCAGAGAACTCTGCAAATATCTTCAACCAAGTCAATTCCCGGAAAAAAAATTCATGGGTCACACAATAGACTCCCTTCTGCACAAAACCCAGATCGCAGAATTTTTAAATCCATCTCCGTTTGTCCATAAAACGAGTTGCAATTCCAATGACGGTTTTACTTCACGCCATTTTTACACAGGATCTTTCTCAAAGCAAATGGTTAGATTCTGAGTTTAGTTCTGCTGAATTGAACCCTGGTGTGACTGTAACTCATAAGATACTCTAGATGGCAGACAATAAAACACCTTCATACATGCAAACAACATAGCTACCACGAATTCAGGGAATGAAGGAAGAAACAACATAAATTTATCCACCCATTCTTAAATTGTTCACACCAATACCTGATCTCTCTCAAATGTCGAGTCCATTCATTTTATTAATTGGTAGCTATCCCCATTTCTGCACTGGCAAGTTACAAATCCCTTTCCTTTCTTAATTTTGATTCTTTTTAACAGAAAAAAAAACTCTCCAGCTTCCTCCCTCACCGGGAGTTACAAGTTTGTATGGAACGGCCATTTGCAAGATTCCACTTGCCTAAACACCAGAATTTCCATCTAATTTTAGGTGACTAGTTCCTAAATTTTGTAACAGTTATCTAAGTGGCTCAATCTCCTTGCAGGGAGCTAAAATTAGCCAATTATTCTTACTAATAATCTATAACTAATAACATACTATTATCTATACAGTTTCTCATTCAATAAAATATACGAGTGAGATTTTTTTCTTCTGATTTTCAGATTCCTTTAGTCCAGTCTCGAACCATAACATGTAACAAAATGACTACACGCTGGCTCGACTAGATGCCCCTGCATCAGACTCCCAAGGTGGAAGAAATTGAACCCCTGTTCAATAGGTCAGCAACAACCACTTTACCAAATACTCCAAGTAGTCCGTCTGCCTAGTGCTTTTTTTAACTTTAGTGTCCAAGATCTCCTCTGCTTCCAATTTATGTGCCACGGGTATCTGCTTTAGCCATTGTAAATCATTATCAGCATCTTTGTCTCCTGCAACCTAACCTGCATTATCTGTTGTAAAGGGATATATATCAGCAACATTGAAAATAGGAGATATTCCAACTCTTGCTTGCATTTTCAGCTCATAAGCATTAGCAGAAAACTTTCTGACGATTTTGCATGGCCCAATCTTCTTCATTTTCAGTTTGTTGTACTCTCTCTTAGGAAACCTTTCCTTTCTCAGATGGGATAACACTAGGTCTCCTACCTCATAATTCTTTTCTCTTCTTCTAAAGTCAGCTCCCACTTTGTAGTTTTCATTACTTCTCTGTAGCCTCTCTTTAACTTCTTCTTGTAGCTCTCTGATTCTAGTTGCAAAGTCTTCTCCATCCGCACTCCTCTTTTCCATTTGTCCCAAATCTCGCAATTCATATACTCCTCTAGGATGCATACCATACAAGATTTGAAATGGGCTGATACCTGTGCTTCTGTTTGGTGAGTCATTATAGGCAAACTCAGCTTGTGCCAATACTCTATCCCACTGTTTTAAATTTTCTCCAATCAAACTCCTCAACATGTTACCTAGACTCCTATTGACCACCTCAGTCTGACCATCAGACCGTGGATGATAAGCTGAACTGAAATTCAGCTTAGTACCCAGCTTCTTCCACAATGTCCTCCAGAAATGACCTATGAATCTCGTATCCCTATCAAAGACAACACTTCTAGGAAACCCATGCAGTTTCACCACTTCATTAAAGAACAAGTTTGCTATGTGAGTGGCATCACTTGTCTTAAAAAAAGGAATGAAATGTGCCATTTTTGTAAATCTATCCACTACTACAAAGATGGAATCATTTCCTTTCTGAGTCTTCGGCAAGCCTAAAATAAAGTCCATACTCACTGAATCCCAGGGTTTGGTAGGAACATGCAATGGTGTATATAAGCCTGTGTTTTGGCTTCTTCCTTTGACATGCTGACAGATTCTACATCTGCTCACAAACTTCTCAACTTCAGACCTCATCTTGGGCCAGAAGTAAAAATGACTTAGCAGTCCATAAGTCTTATCACTTCCAAAGTGACCATCCATTCCACCATTGTGCTTCTCTTGAATCAGATTTTCCCTCATTGAGCAACTTGGGATACATAGCTTACTATTCTTGAAAAGTAATCCATCCTGCAACATGTATTTAGTTCACAATTCTCTATCCACTTCTACAGGGTTCTTGCAAGCCCTATATGCATTCTGAAAATCACTGTCAATCTCATACAAATCTCTAAGATATTCACATCCTAAAACTTGTACCTGAGTTTCTTGTACAATCAAGGTTCTCCTGCTTAATGCATCAGGTACACGATTTGACTGTCCGCTAATATGCTTCAACACAAAAGTGAAACTCTGTAGGAACTCCACCCATTTGGCATGTTTCTGATTCAACTTGGGCTGCTGCATTATGTACTACAAAGCATGATTGTCAGAATACAATACAAATTCCTTAGGCATCAAATAATGGCACCAATGTTTCAGGGCTTGGACTATAGCATAGAATTCCTTTTCATATGAGGAATATTTTTGTTTTGCATCATTTATTTTTTCACTAAAATATGCCACTGGTTTATCTTCTTGACTAAGAACAACCCCAATGGCTACTCCACTAGCGTCACAAGTAACTTGGAATGGTTTTCTAAAATCTGGTAACCCTAACACGGGCTGCTCAGTAATCTTTTTCTTTAACAACTGAAAGTTATTTTCAGCTCCTGCTGTCCATTTGAAGGGTTGCTTGTCCTTTCTAATAGTCTCAACAATTGGAGAACAAATGCCACTAAATTTCTTTATGAATTTCCTATAAAAGCTTGCTAAGCCATGGAAGCTTCTTACCTCAAATATGCTTTGGGGGGGAGGCCAATCCAAAATTGCTTGTACCTTCTCTAGATCCATCTTCAAACCATCCTTCGAAACCACAAATCCCAAATACACTAACTTAGATTTCAGGAATGAACATTTCTTAATGTTCACTAATAAATCTTCTGCTTGCAACCTTTCCAAGACATATCTCAGATGCCTCAGATGCTCCTCCTTTGACTAACTGAAAATTAGTATATCATCCAAGTAGACTATCACAAATTTGCCTATGAAGTCTCTCAAGACTTCATTCATCAATCTCATAAAAGTACTTGGGGCATTTGATAGCCCGAATGGCATAACCAGCCACTCATATAGCCCTTCATTGATTTTGAAGGTTGTCTTCCACTCATCCCCCTCTCCAATTCTGATCTGATGATACCCACTTTTCAAATCTATCTTAGAAAAGTATGCTGCTCCACTTAGACAGTCCATTATGTCATCCATCTTGGGAAATGGGAACCTATATCTGATGGTTATTTTATTAATGACTCGTGAGTCCATGCAAATCCTCCATTCACCACCCTTCGTTGGGCTCAACACTGCAGGCACTGCACATGGGCTCAGACTTTTCTTAATCAACCCCTTATCCAACAATCCTTGCACTTGCTTTTTGATCTCTTCATTCTCCTGACGTGTCAACCTATAGGATGCCTTGTTGGGTAAGCTAGCTCCAGGAATAAAGTCAATGTGATGGCTGATATCTCTCTTGGGTGGCAACTCATTGGGCAAATAATCCACTACAATGTCTCCAAACTCAACCAACATTTCTTGAATTTCTTCAGGAAGGTCTGAAATAGTAGTCTTCATCATCACTACCTTGGGCTTGCACATCACAACATAGTTCACTTCTTATTCCTCAAGCTGGTGCAAATACTTTTTTCCAGTCAACATGAAAACTTTTGATGCTTACTATTCTACTGTGCTACCTTCTTGCAAAGGAAGTAAGACATATATCATTCCATCCTTATCAAACCTATAGCAGTTCCTCCTACCATTGTGCACTACTTTCCTCTCAAACTGCCAAGGTCTCCCCAAAAGAACATGACAGACATCCATGGGCATAACATCACATATTATTTTATCTTTATATGTACCTACTTGTAAATCAAACTCACATTGCTCACTTACTAGGATTTGATGTTCTTTGTGCAACCATGATACCTTGTAGGGAACTGGATGTTTGATCTTCTTCAAGCTCAGTTTCTCCACCATCTCTATGGAAACTAGATTGTCAGTACTCCCACTGTCAATCACCATCTTGCAGCACTTTTTTTTGACCTTGCACATAGTCCTGAACAAGGCTTTCCTCTGAGCAGTTTCTGCACTTTCCTTCTCCGGTTTCAACAAGACTTTGTTTATCATCAAATCCTCTCCAGTGTCAGGGAGGTTTTCAGCTACTGGTAATTTCTCTTGCTGTTACTCCTTCTGAGCTACATAGGCCCCTATCTATCCTATGTTTTCCTTCTCTGGGAATTTGAAAGACCTATGACCTAGTTTGCTACACTTGTAGCATCGAAAGACAGTTTCTCTGCCTCTCCCTCTACCTCTACCTCCCTGGTAGGGTCTTCTTCCTCTGGGGTCACTGTTTCTGTCTTACTGCTCCTGCTGATTCGAATTGTTGGACTCTCCCCTTTGGGCTACAGACTTCTCCCTTCTAGTTGGTTGTCCTCTTCCTTTGATTGAACCTCTTCCTCTATTGAAGTTTTGTTTCCTCAATAGCTTCACTTCTGCTCTCAAGGCACATTGGTAGGCCTCTTCCATTGTCTTAGGTTATATCATACTGATTTCATCCTGGATCTCCATCCTCAAGCCATTTACATACCTGGCAGTCTTCTCGGATGATTCCTCCACAAAACCAGCTGTCAAATTTACTTTGTAAAACTCCTCAGTGTACTCTCTCACAGTCAGCAGTATTTGCCTCAAATTTTGCATTTTCCTATACAGAGTCAGCTGGTAATCCTTGGGAAAGAATTTGGCCCTCATCTTGGCCACCATCCTATCCTAGCTCTTGATCAGTGGCTTATTCTTCCTTCTCCTCTCTGCTTGCACACTATCCCACCAGAGGGATGCATGCCCCTTCAATCGTGTCACTGCCAATCTGACCTTCCTGTTCTCCTCAATCTCATCATACTCAAAATATTTGTCCAACTCACTGATCTAGTCAATGAGGTGTTCAGTAGTAAGGCTTCCCTCATAGGTGGTCAGCTTAGGCTTCGGTCTGGATGTGGTTCCTAAAATGGATCGAAGACATCTCATTTGAGGTGTCTCTGCCATAGGAGTTTCCTCCTCTTCACGTTCTTCTTCTTCAAGCTCACTCACATCTCCTGCTACTGGATCTCCCTGTCTTCCCAGCTCCATAGTTTCCGTGCGTGCCCTTAGCTCTCTCAACTCCTCCATAACCTCTACATTTGCTACTGGTCGTCCTCTGCCATGGCCCCGAGCTCTACCAACACAAATAGCCATGTCCTTTCCTTATTTTAATGAGAAAATATCCTCGCTCTGATACCAAAATTAATGCAAAGGATTAGCCAGATCCCTGCTTAAATTATCCTCATCAAGATTTAATAAATAAATCTCAAATGTAAAACCGTTCCAACGTTGCTTCGCGCACTTCAACAAAAAGCAGTTCAAAGAACTTTGCAAATATCTTCAACCAAGTCGATTCTTGGAAAAAAACTCGCGAATCACACAATAGACTCCCTTCTGCACAAAATCCAAATCGCAGAATTTTTAAATTCATCTTCGTTTTTCCATAAAACGAGCTGCAATTCCAATGACGGTTTTACTTCACGCCATTTTTACATAGGATCTTTCTCAAGGAAAATGGTTAGATTCTGAGTTTATTTCTGCTGAATTGAACCCTGGTGTGACTGTAACTCATAAGATAGTCTAGATGGCAGACAATAAAACACCTCCATGCATGCAAACAACATAGCTACCATGAATTCGGGGAATGAAGGAAGAAACAATAGAAATTTATCCACCCATTCTAAATTGTTCACACCAATACCTGATCTCTCTCAAATGTCGAGTCCATTCATTTTATTAATTGGTATCTATCCCCATTTCTGCACTGGCAAGTTACAGATTCCTTTTCTTTCCTAATTTTGATTCTTTTTAACAAGAAAAAAAACTCTCCAGCTTCCTCCCTCACCGGGAGTTACAATTTTGTATGGAACGGCCATTTGCAAGATTCCACTTGCCTAAATTACAGAATTTCCTTCTAATTTTAGTTGACTAGTTCCTAAATTTTGTTACAGCTATCTAAGTGGCTCATTCTCCTCACAGGGATCTAAAATTAGCCAATTATTCTTACTAATACTCTATAACTAATAACATACTATTATCTATATAGTTTCTCATTCAATAAAATATACGAGTAAGCTTTTTTTCTTCTAATTTTAGATTCCTTTAGTCCAGTCTCGAACCATAACATGTAACAAAATGACTACATGCTAGCTCGACTAGATGCCCCTGCATCATTAATTCACTAATGACCAGTGAGATTACAATTCTTAACACACCCCCTTAATCTCAACTGGGACAATATTCTCAACACTATCAATGCATAAGTGATTTCTATGAAACTCAAATGAAAATGTTCCTAAAGGTTTGGTAAATATGTCAGCCAATTTCTCCTTAGAGCCACAAAACAACAAAGTGATGTCTCCATTATTGACTAACTCACGAATGAAATGATAGCGAGTGTCAATATGTTTAATCTTTATATGAAAGACATTATGCTTGGACAATGTTATTGCAAAACTATTGTTAGAAAAAATAGGATTTGATTCTTTTTTTGTGTGTCCCGTATCCTTCAAAAGTCTTCTCAGCCAAACTACGTGGCATGTTGTTGTAGTTGAAGCTACATATTATGCTTCTGTAGAAGACATGCTGACAATGGGCTATTTCTGAGAGGCCCATGAAATCAAATTGGTACCCAAATGGAAAGCATAGCTAGATGTGCTTTTCCTATCATCAATACTGCTTGGAAAATCACTATCAGTGTACCCTATAAGAGTATTGTCTGGTGAATGAGAGTACCAAAGTCCATAACCAACTATTCCTGCAACATATCTCATAATTCTTTTACCAAATTTCCAGTGGGAGTCTTTGCGAGACTCCGTAAAACTAGAGATCAAGCTAATAGCATACATCAAATCAGATCTAGTGTCATTCAAATACATTAAAATGTCGACCAATCTTTTGTAAATTATAGAGTTCACTGCTTGTCCATCATCATTCTTTCTTAACTTGTTACTTGCAGCAATGGGTGTTTTTGTTGGTTTGCATTTATCCATTTTGAATCTCTGCAGAATTTCTATAGCATACTTATGCTAATAGATGAAGATTCCATGTTCACTTTGGTTAAATTCTACACCAAGGAAGTACTTCATAAGGCCAAGATCAGTCATTTCAAACTCCTTTTTCATGACTGTCTTAAATTCTTCCAAAATCATATTGCTAGTGTTAATCATATCATCAACATAGAGACATACAATCAGAATGCTACCTTGCTGATATGTTTTCACATACAAAGTGGGCTCACTACTGCTCCTTTTAAACCCACTGTTGATGAGGTAGGAACCAATTCTACTGTACCAAGCTCTGGGATCTTGTTTTAGACCATACAAGGCCTTTTTCAGCTTGCATACTTTGTGTTCTTGACCTTTGATTGCATACCTCATTCGATGATCTACATAGACTTCTTCCTCAAGTATGCCATTGAGAAAGACAGATTTCACATCCATTTGATAAACAGTCCATTAATTATGAGCTTTTATTTCAAGTACAGCTCTTATGGTGTGCATCCTTGCTACCGGAGCAACGATTTCATCATAATCCACACCATATTGCTGAGCAAATCCTTTGGAAACCAACCTAGCTTTGTACTTCTCTATCTGGCTTCTTTTTCATTCAGTTTGGTCTTATAGACCCATTTGACTCCAATACTAGTTTTGTCTAGTGGAAGATAAACTACATCCCAAGTTTGTTCCTTTCTACAGCATCAGTATATTTCATTCATTGCTTGTACCCACTGTGCATCCTTTACTGGTTCATCAAAAGATGTTGGCTGACAGGAAAACATATCATATTGTAGTTTCTCATCAATAACAAGGGTATGATCATATATCTCCCTCAAACTTCTGGTTCTCTGGTTCTATGGTGGACTGGCTGTTGGTGTTGCTTCTTGTTGTTTCTCTTGTACTTCCAATATTGGCATGCTGAGTGGTAGATCTGGTGGAACTGGACTTTCTTTCTACTAAATATCTATTGGATCACTCCAGCATTTTTCTTCAAGAAACTTGACATCTCTGCTCACCACAACCTTTTTGGTGACATGGTTATACAGCTTGTAAGCTTTGTGATGTTCACTGTAACCAATGAAGATACATTTCTCACTCTTTTTGTCCAACTTTTTTCTCAATTCATCAGGTACATGTGCAAATGCTACACATCCAAAGACTTTGAGATGTGAGACACTAATCTTAGTGCCACTCCAGGATTCTTTGGGATTCTCCAGGAATCTTGTCTTTAACACTCACTATGGGAGATATGTTCAGTAAGTAAACTAAACATGCAACAGCTTCATCCCAATAATCATCTGACAACTTCTCATATTAAAACATGCGTCGGGCCATGTACACGATGGTCTGGTTCTTCCATTCAACAACTCCATTCTGCTGTGGAGTGTATCTGATAGTGAACTGATGCTGGATGCCATGTTGTCTATAGAACTCTATAAAATCATGTGAATCATATTCACCTCCACCATCTGACCTGAGCACTTTGATGGATTTACCTTACTTATTTTCATTCAATGACTTGAATTCTTTAAACTTGGAGAAGGAATTTGATTTATGTATGAGAATGTAGACCCATACTTTCTTGCTATAATCATCAATAAAGGTCATAAAATAAAGACTACCTCCTATGGATTGTGTTTTCATTGGTTCACATAGGTCTGTGTGAACTAACTCAAGATGTTCTTTGGCTCGAGATGTGGAAATGGGGAAATTGTCCCTTTGATATTTTCGTAAGATACAGTCTTCACAAGAATTGGACTATTCATTCATGACTGGTAACCCCTTAACCATGGAATTTTTTTGCATAAGACCGAGACTGTAACATCCCATATTTTCATAAAAATTTAAATTTTTTGTAAATAGCAATAATTAGCTTAATTAATGATATTTTGTAACTGCGGAATTTAATAATACGAGCTGCAACAATGTTAATCTTAACAACTGTTGTATTAAACATAAATAATTTTCTATTATAACTACTATGTCAGTGTCATCTTATTTATATTTATAACAACTATCATTAAATAGTTAAATGCATGAATAAATCAACTTTTGATGCGACACATTTTTAAATGCAATGAAATGTATGAATGTCCTAATAATGAAATGCCAGGCTAGAAATATGATATGGTACTTTTTTTTTTAGACGATACTGACAGTTTGCTTCTTTGATGTCCAAGGGAGTCCTATGAGGGACCCCGAAGCTTACTTAGCTACAACGCTAAAGCATTAGACTTGTTCGATGTGCAGATGTCAGGTAATGAGTTTCAAGATTGCAAATAAATTTCAGTTTCATGTAAAGTTCAATCAACGTCGTAAATAAAATAACATGTTGTAAAGATTGTTGCAACTATCAAAACGTACAGGTATGACTCGCATGCTTACTCCTTTGCTTTCCAAGGTTCATCTTATGACTGGGTAAACTCAACCCAAATTAACTGTCGAACAAGTATCTTATTAACAGCATTGTCGCTGTTGTCATCATTGTTCTAGCTGGTTGTAGTGATGGTTGTCTTGTTGTCGTCATTTATAATGATAATACCAAAGTGTATGTAAAGGGTTTGAGCTTGTAAGATCTTGCAACCAATATTATATGGAGAGATAAAAACAATAATATATTAACATGACTAACCAAATGTTATGTAGATATAGTTCAATTAAGCTTTGGACTATATATATAATGGTTATTCTATTTATAAACAAAACACAAACTTTCCAAAGTCTTTATACAAACAATAGTGTGACTATTCCTATTTCGATTTAATGTCAATATTAAAACATATATTGGAGATATTGGCAATATAGGCATCGTTAGAATTTTAACAATACTATGCAAGTGTTGTAAATTAAATACAAAAGTTGTAATGTATGAAAAAGCTTACAATACAATGCAAACCTTTGGAATTATAATCCTATATTTGCATACACGTTATTACCATTATAAAGAATACAACATTGTTACAATATTGTTATGTTAACAAATGAAAAATGTAAAGTTTGTTATCACATCAAGGTACTGACAGGCATTAAAATGGGTTTCGACCGGTCGCTGGCTCATAAATTCGTCGTTGGTCTTGAGCTAAGGTAACGATCTTGGATGGATATCACAATTAAAGTTTTGGTACTACATTACTGCCAAGTTCTAACTCCAGGAATCCATGTAGACGTGAATACCTCCATACTTGTTAATGTGTAAGGGTTCTACGTCAAGTGTTGGTCGTGCTTGCTCCAACGCATGCCATAGTGGCAATGTCATATGGTAATGCAGAGTGGGCATTAAATTTTATATGTGACAGGTTGTTGAATTAATTAATTTGACAAGAGTCTCGAACTGTAAAAATATCTTGAATTATATTCCATTATCAAAATGGCGCCATATCCCTACCGAGTTGGATAGTCCATGTTTCCACGTAGGTGTGCTTTCCTAGTTACTTGCTAATGTGGCAGAATACTATGCCTGGTACCAGTTATTGCTGACTTAAACATTTTCCTAGGTGGCTACGTCGAACAGTAATGGAGGATGGCATTAAATGTTTATTTCGTTGATACCAAAGTGGCCATAGCTGGCACTGTTGTAACCATCGATGATCGTGAGTCTAAACCGTCGGATGGAAACCCTAAAATCTACCGTGTAATTGAATTAAGAGCTTGGAAAAGTGGTTCATTGTGTTATTGTTTTTGGTGGAGGTGTCTGACAGGCTGCCGAAATCCTAGCAGAAATGCAGTGCAGGGTTTCGACCCTGACACCTACAACTCCGTTGAAATACTGTAATCTTTGAATCTTGTATAGTGTTACTGGTCATGATCACTGCCTCTGGTTCGAGTGTGTCGAGTGTTGATGGCTTTTATGCCCTTCGCAAAGTTGAAGACGTTATTCTTAACCTGTCAAGAGGTAGCGTTCTCCCATCGTTTCTCTGCATCGTCTGCCTGGAGCACACCACGGCTTGGCCACTTGGTAAGAAGGTAAGCACTTGGAGCAAAATAGTAATGTTGTTGATTTGTAGAACGACAGTTGATCTTTCAACTTTCTAGACTCCTAACTTCATTTTAATGTGTTAGTTTACAGGGTTGAAAGGTTATTTCGAACCAGGGTTCATAAATATAATCATGTGATTCTACGCCGGTAAGCTTTGGGTCTTCCATACCCTCATAGCACTTCTTCGTCTGTGGTTGATATAGTTTTTCAACGAAGAGGAACTGCCTTACCCAAATCTACTGTAGCTTCGTTGATGATGATGATGAGAACCTTTGAAGCTTGGGTAATAAACTGTAATACTTAGTCTTTGCTTTGATGTCATCGATTTGAAAAGTAACTCGTCGATGTTTTAAGTGTTTGGGCTCTATGGCTGGAGAAACACGAAAACACTTGTTGATTATTTTTTACTGTAAAAACAGTTTGTAAACCTTGTTTGGGAACCCCGATTTGATGGTTTCGAAGGTTGAGAGATGAATTAGAGCCGAGGCTCGTCTTCTGTATATCAATACTTTTCTCTCTCCATGGATGCATACTAGACCTTGTATGAACTGTAAAGTTGTGAAACTTTCATCGTAAATAAATATAAATAAATGATGTGCTAAAAGTTTTGTGTAGATGACTTGTAACGTTCGTCTTAATACTGTAGAATGATGATGGTTTTCTTGTTTGTTTGAAAACTGGAAACGAAAGAGCATAAATTTGAAATGCAAGATCTTTGTTTCGTTTAACAAAAGGATAGGTAGGGTTAAACCCTAAGTCGTGCTTTTGTTTGCAAAGAGGGCTTTAGCCGAGTAGGGCTCAACCATGATTTTAAAAGGAGTGTAGTATTTTTTTGTTAAACAATGAAAAGAAACGAACTTAACTAGGGTTTTTATATGAAAACTTAGAAAATAGAAAAAGAACAATGCTACAGTTTAAATGGATGATAAATAATGGTGATAATGGTATATACAAGGTTCTTCTCATGTTTAACTTTGTACAAAAAGCATTATAGAAATAGATAAGAAATTACTGTGTGCATATTGTGCAAAATTATGAAGTCTGTATAAAAGCAACTTTGTCTATTTTAAATTTCTAAACTCATAAATAATGATAGAGTATTTACGATGGAATAGTGTGTGAATGAAGTGTAGAAAAATATGGTACCTGTGTTAATCTTATTGCATTTCTAGTTTAACATAAAAAATGTTTTTATTTAAATTCAGCAGTCCATAAAACAATATGCAGATTGTATTTTTCTGCTTCTTGTGCATATTATAAAATTATATATGATACAAGAAAAATGTACAGGAAATTTAACATTGATTAATTTCATAGGGATGAAGAAAAGATTCATATGTATATAAATAACTATTATCTAGAACCTTTTACATCTATTCATCATAGGTTTGAAAACAATGAACATAAGACTTACTATATTTATCTGTCGAATTCAAAATGGAAATCGCCTATCTTTTAATCTATCTTTAATTTGTGTATCTCTACTAGAGTACGATGCTTCTAAACAGCATGTGAAAAAATGGAGGTATTGGTTAAGGGCTGCCTGCCCAATTCGAATTTGCCTTTATAGGCTACCTAAACCTTTTCAGATGTTACTAGGTCATTAAATGAGCTGCCTGCTCACTCCCTCCACCTGGGGGATAATGCCCTATTTAAGGGGAAGTTTTCCCATAACGAATAGTTAGTGGTGTGATGTAACTGTTGCCATGTGTCCCATACCTTCCAACAGCTTCCATTCCTCCTAGTGGGTCAGTGAACACTCATTCAACAGTCCTCCTGAGTGTTTGTCTCCTAATTAATTTATTTAAATAATAATATTCAATAATTACATTCATCCATAATCAAAACTGATCATAATTACAAAACTTGTAATTAAATTTAACATAAAGTATTTTTGCAAATAAATAATAATGTTCAGAAATTTGGGTAGGTGACATACACCCCCCCTTAAGTCTCAACATCGACCTCTATGTTGGCTAGTCACTCCTTGAGTGTTCCTGAAATAGAGTTGGGTATGTTGCCCGCATACTACTCTCCAACTCCCAGGTTGCCTCTTCTGGGCTAAGGTGCTTCCATTGCAACTTCACTTTCCCAATGCTGCGATTACGGAGAATAGTTTCCCTCCTTCCGAGAATACAATCCGGTTCCACCAGAAAATCTCCGTCTTGTCCCACCTGTACATCATTCCAGTTTACAACATGAGTAGTATCGTGCACATATTTCTTTAAAAACGATATATGAAAAACATTATGTATTTTTAGGTTAGGTGGTAAGGCCAGTTGGTATGCCACTGCTCCAACCTTAGATAATATTTCAAAAGGACCACAATACCAAGGTGCCAACTTGGCACAGCTCCCCAGTTTTAGTGAACTCTTTTTCGGTCTTACCTTGAGAAACACATGTTCACCTACCTGGAACTCTTTATGAGTTCTTTTTGAATCTGCTTGACTTTTCTGCCTATCTTGGGCAGCTTTTAAATGTCCTTGCACCTGTTTCACAATTAGTTCTAATTCTTGCAATAATTCAGGTCCTAAAACAACTCTATTGACTGGATCATTCCACGAAACAGGTGTATTACATTTCCTACCATAAATAATTTCAAAAGGTCTAAGTCTGGCTGAAGCATGATAATGATTATTATAGGCAAATTCTACTAAGTGCATATAATCTTTCCACTTACCAGGCTAATCCCTAACATACATTCTTAATAAATCTTCTAACACTTGATTTACCCTTTCTGTGTGTCCATCCGTCTGTGGATGAAATGTTGTACTGAAATTTAGAGTTTTATTCAATCCCTTAAACAATGATCTACAGAAGTTTCCTGTAAACTTCGAGTCACGATCTGAAATTATTACCTTTGGTATTCTGTGCAGTCTAAAAATCTTTTTCATAAAAATCTCTACAATGTCTGGTATTCACTGGTATGAAATGTGCTTCCTTGCTAAGTTTGTCCACAACCACCATGATAGATTCATGTTGTTTCTGATTTTTAGGTAATCCAGTAATGAAATCTATGCTGATCACTTCCCATTTCCAGCTTGGTATTGGTAATGGTTGCAACAATCCAGTAGGATGTTGATGTTCAACCTTCACTTTTTGACAGTCCAAGCATTTTGCAATGTATTCTGCTACTTCATCTTCCATTCTGGACCAATAGTATTCTTTTCTCAACATAGTGATGATCTTTTGATATCCTGGATGACCAGAATAGTGACTTTTATGCATCTCATTTAATATCAGAAATTTTATTTCTGGTATATTTGGTACATACAACCTGTTTTTATACAGTAATAGACCATTTTCCTTAATTCTGAAATCTGTCATACAATTTTCAGAACTGTCATAGGTTGTCTTTTCCTTCATTTTTCTGTATTCTTCATTTGTTTCACCTTTTTCCAAAATCTGATTTTCCAAATCGGTTGAATAATTACTAATTGTTGAAATGAAATTTAGTTTCGTCTTGCGACTCAAGGCATCTGCCACTTTATTCTCCTTTCCTTTGATATGCTGAATTTTGAAATCATACTCACTTAAGAATGTCAACCATCTAGCTTGTCTAGCATTCAGGTTTGTCTGATCCAATAAATATTTTAAACCTATGTTATCTGTTAATAATGTAAACTTCCTGCCAATAAGGTGATGACACACATTTTTAAGGCATGAATAACTGCTAATAACTCTAAATCATATGTAGAGTAATTCTTTTCATGTACTTTCATCTTTCTAGATTCATATGCTATCGCATGCCCTTCCTGTGTCAAGACTCCACCGAGTCCATCATTGCATGCGTCTGTACAAACTACAAAATCCTTGTTGGGGTCAGCTATCTTCAAGATAGGTGTTGTCATCAATAGTTCCTTTAATTTCTTAAAACTCTCAGCACATTTCCGATCCCAAACAAATTTCTTCCCTTTCTTTTGCAAGGAAGTTCTGGGGTTGGAAATTTTTGAGAAATTCTCTATAAACTTTCTGTAATACCCCGTAATGCCCATAAATGATCTCACATCCGACACATATTTTGGAATTGGCCAGTCATTAATGGCCCTTATTTTGTCGGGGTTAACCGAGATTCCCTCCGCTGAAATTATGTGTCCTAGATACTGAATTTTGTCTTTGTGAAAGTCACATTTACTAAATTTGGCATACAATTGATGATCTCTGAATACTTGTAAGATAATCCGTAAATTTTCATCATGCTCTTATTTGCTTTTTGAGTACACTAAAATATTGTCTATAAACACAACAGCAAACTTGTCTAAGTACTTATGCAAAATATTATTCATCAAACACATAAATACAGCCAGAGCATTAGTTAAGCCAAACGGCATGACTACGAACTCGTAATGCCCATATCGAGTTCGAAAAGTTGTTTTGAAAATATCTTCATCTTTAACCCTTACTTGATGATGCCCTGATCTTAGATTGATTTTTGAAAATACTGTTGCTCCTTGCAGCTGATCAAATAGATCATCTATGCGGGGCAACGGGTATCTATTCTTGATCGTCATCTTATTAAGCTGGCGATAATCTATGCACAGTCTTAATGTTCCATATTTCTTCTTAACGAAGATGACAGGTGCTCCCCAAGGAGACACACTTGGTCTAATATACTTCTTGTCAATAAGTTCCTTCAACTGAGATTTTAATTCATTTAACTCCAGTATATTCATTTGGTACGGAGCTTTTGAATTTGGTAATGCTCCTGGTATTAACTCTATGGTAAAATCTAAATCTCTTTTGGGTGGTAATCCTGGAATCTCGTTAGTAAATACATCTTTAAAATCTTTTAGGACAGGTATGTCTTCTAATTTTAGTTTGTCCTCTTTATCCATAATCTCATCATTTACCACATTTACTGCCAACATTTGGCATCCCTTCCTAACTGCCCTCTTAACTTGCATGGCTGAAATTTGTCTAAGGGTTACCTTCCTTGGAATGCCTTTTATTTCTACAGTTTTCCCTTCATCATTTAAGCATGTAAAATTTTTTCCATAACAGTCTAGGATGACATGATGGGCTTCCAACCAGTCCATCCCAACTATAATATCATACGAACCTAAAGGTAAGATATTCAGCTTGATTTGTGCTTGCAAATGATTCATGGATAAAACACAGTTCTCTATAAAATCTAAAACTTTCCTCTTTGTTCCAGTTGCTAGTCTAACTAGCCATGATTTACTAAACTTTTCAGTTTTCAGTTTAAGACTTTCCACAACATCGGGTGATATATAACTTAAACTAGCATCTGGGTCAATTAAAACAGTAACAGGATGGTCATGTATCATACCTTCAATCTCTACCATGGAGATTTGATGATCTGCTTGCCTGTTGTCAAGTGCTGCGTTAATTCTTGGCATCTCCCTTGCTACGTCTCCAACAATAGGTTCAGTCTGAATAGAGTTGATGTTGTTTGTCTTCCGCTTTCGTAAGGGACATTCTGATGCATAATGAGGGCATTGACATTCAAAACATTTAATATGTGTCTTTGGCTCATTGGTCTTGGCAGTATTAGATGCATTTTTCGGTGCTGTAGAATTCTGCTGTGAATTATTTCTGGAATTATTTCCTTGGGAATTTCGATTCTGAAATTTTTTCCTTTGGAATCCGGAATTCCCACTGAATCTGAAATTTTTCTTCTTCTGTTCAAAATTGTTGGGCTTATGATTTTTCCAATTAGACATACCCTCTCTCTTCCGATTTGTATCATAACATAAAACTTCCTTCCTCATAGCCTCCTCTAATTTTTTAGGACTGTCATACTCAATTCTATCTTTAATGCTAAAAGGTAAACAACTCAAGTACCTTTGAATTTTTGGCTTTTCTTCTATGAAGTAGGGTACGTATTTCAGTAAGTTCAGAAACTTATTGTTTAATTCCTTCATGTTCATACCTCCCAACTTCAAATCATAGAACTCTTTAGATTTTTCTTCGTAGTACTATTCAGATATATACTTCTTTCTGAAATATCGTTTGAAAGCACTCCAGCTTACATCTTTCTCCTTGATGCCCCTCACCCTTTTGACATCCTGCCACCAGATATCCGCTTTTCCAATTAAGTTATATATAGCCATTTTTGCTTTTAAGAACTCTGAATAGTTGTATATATGGAAATATTTCTTCATCCCTGATAGCCAAGCTTCAGCTGTCTCACCTTTCTCAGTTTCTCCATTGAAAGTTGGAGGTCTTATCTTCTTGAATTCTCCAGAAATCTGTTCATATTCTTTTTTATTTTTCTTTCTTGGTTTGGAATCTTCTTCACTACTGTCACTGGTGTAGTTACGATTTTTTTTGTTTTCTGCAATAGCATCTCCAGATGAGGTTAAGCTATCTCTTACTTTACTGAATTCGATGTCTTGATTTTCATCAGTGTGAGGCATATCCTCAACTTTGGAAATATCCTCATTGTTTTTCTCTTGTTCCTCTGTTTGGCTGTGTTCAAACAACACTTTATTCAGTTGTTCCTGTGCTTGCAGAATCCTTTCATTATCCAGTTTCACAGATCTAATTTCTGCTTTTAAATCTTGAAATGCACATAACAGTTCCGTCGAACTGTTATTTATTTCCCCGTGACCTTCCTCTACATAGTGTTGACCCGAACTGTGACTGTTAGGATGAAATCTATCACTTAAATGTTCAGCTGAATTCTCCATACCTGTAACTTAAAATAATTTATGAAGATAACATAATAATAAATTTTCAAGTTAGTACAATTTTCTGCAGTATATAAAAATTTCTACTGCGTGTTTTGGACCTCATTCAGGCCTAGAGTTTGAATCTGTGCTCTGATACCACATGTAATATCCCATATTTTCATAAAAATTTAAAATTTTTGTAAATACCAATAATTAGCTTAATTAATGATATTTTTTAACTGCGAAATTTAATAATATGAGCTGCAACAATGTTAATCTTAACAACTGTTGTATTAAACATAAATAATTTTCTATTATAACTACTACATCAGCGTCATCTTAATTATATTTTATAACAACTATCATTAAATAGTTAAATGCATGAATAAATCAACTTTTGATGCGACACCTTTTTAAATGCAATGAAATGTATGAATGACGTAATAATGAAATGCCAGGCTAGAAATATAATATGGTACTTTTTCTTTGAGACGATACTGACAGTTTGCTTCTTTGTTGTCCAAGCGAGTCCTATGAGGAACCCTGAAGCTTACTTAGCTACAACGCTAAAGCATTAGACTTGTTTGATGTACAGATGTCAGGTAAGGAGTTTCAAGATTGAAAATAAATTATAGTTTTGTGTAAAGTTCAATCAACGTCGTAAATAAAATAGCATGTTGTAAAGATCGTTGCAACTATCAAAACGTACAGGTATGACTTGCATGCTTACTCCTTTGCTTTCCAAGGTTCATCTTATGACTGGGTAAACTCAACCCAAATTAACTGTCGAACAAGTATCTTATTAACAACATTGTCGCTATTGTCATCATTGTTCTAGCTGGTTGTAGTGATGGATGTCTTGTTGTCATCATTTATAATGATAATACCAAATTGTATGTAAAGGGTTTGAGCTTGTAAGCTCTTGCAACCAATATTATATGGAGAGATAAAAACAATAATATATTAACATGACTAACCAAATGTTATGTAGATATAGTGCAATTAAGCTTTGGATTATATATATAATGGTTATTCTATTTATAAACAAAACACAAACTTTCCAAAGTCTTTATACAAACAATAGTGTGACTATTCCTATTTTCGATTTAATGTCAATATTAAAACATATATTGGAGATATTGGCAATATAGGCATCGTTAGAATTTTAACAATACTATGCAAGTGTTGTAAATTAAATACAAACATTATAATGTATGAAAATGGTTACAATACAATGCAAACCTTTGGAATTATAATCCTGTATTTGCATACACGTTATTACCATTATAAAGAATATGACATTGTTACAATATTGTTATGTTAAAAAATGAAAAATGTAAAGTTTGTTATCACATTAAGGTACTGACAGGCATTAAAATGGGTTTTGACAGGTCGCTGACTCATAAATTCGTCGTTGGTCTCGAGCTAAGGTAACGATCTCGAATGGATATCACAATTAAAGTTTTGGTACTGCATTACTACCGCGTTGTAGCTCTAGGAATCCACGTAGACGTGAATACCTCCATACTTGTTGATGTGTAAGGGTTCTACGTCAAGTGTTGATCGTGCTTGCTCCACCGCGTACCACAGTGGCAATCTCTGATGGTAATGCAGAGTGAGAATTAAATTTTATATGTGACAGGTTGTTGAATTAATTAAGTTGACAAGAGTCTCGAACTGTAAAAATATCCTGAATTATATTCCATTATCAAAATGGCGCCATATCCCTGCCGAGTTTGATAGTCCATGTTTCCACATAGGCGTGCTTTCCTGGTTACTTGCTAATGTGGTAGAATACTACGCTTGGTACCGGTTATTGCTGAATTAAACGTTTGCCTAGGTGGCTACGTCGAACATTAATGGAGGATGGCATTAAATGTTTATTTTGTTGATACCAAAGTGGCCATAGCTGGCACTGTTGTAACCGTCGATGATCGTGAGTCTAAATCGTCGGATGGAAACCCTAAAATCTACCGTGTAATTGAATTAAGAGCTTGGAAAAGCGATTCATTGTGTTATTGTTTTTGCTGGAGGTGGCCGACAAGCTGTCGAAATCCTAGCAGAAATGCAGTGCAGGGTTTCGACCCTGAGATCCACCACTATGTTGAAATACTATAATCTTTGAATATTGTATAGTGTTACTAATCGTGATCACTGTCTCTAGTTTGAGTGTGTTGAGTGTTGATGGCTTTTATGCCTTTCGCAAAGTTGAAGACGTTATTCTTAACCTGTCAAGAGGTAGCGTTCTCCCATCGTTTCTTTGCATCATCTACCTGGAGTACACCACGGCTTGGCCACTTGGTAAGAAGGTAAGCACTTGGAACAAAATAGTAATGCTGTTGATTTGTAGAACGACAGTTGATCTTTCAACTTTGTAGACTCCTAACTTCATTTTAATGTGTTAGTTTATAGGGTTGAAAGGTCATTTCGAACTAGGGTTTGGCAATATAATCGTGTGCTTCTACGCCGGTAAGCTTCGGGTCTTCCATACCCTCATATTGCTTCTTCGTCTATGGTTGATATAGTTTTTCAACGAAGAGGAACAGCCTTACCCAGCTCTACTGTAGCTCCGTTGATGATGATGATGAGAACCTTTGAAGCTTGTTTAATAAACTGTAATACTTAGTCTTTGCTTTGATGTCGTCGATTTGAAAAGTAACTCGTCGATGTTTTAAGTGTTTGGGCTCTATGGTCGGAGAAACACGAAAACACTTGTTGATTATTTTTTACTGTAAAAATAGTTTGTAAACCTTGTTTGGGAACCCCGATTTGATGGTTTCGAAGGTTGAAAGATGAATTAGAGCCGAGGCTCGTCTTCTGTATATCAATACTTTTCACTCTCCATGGATGCATACTAGACCTTGTATGAACTGTAAAGTTGTAAAACTTTCATCATAAATAAATATAAATAAATGATGTGCTAAATTTTTTGTGTAGATGACTTGTAACATTCGTCTTAATACTATAGAATGATGATGGTTTTCTTGTTTGTTTGAAAACTGGAAACGAAAGAGTATAAATTTGAAATGCAAGATCTTTGTTTCGTTTAACAAAAGGATAGGTAGGGTTAAACCCTAAGTCGTGCTTCTGTTTGCAAAGAGGGATTTAGCCGAGTAGGGCTCAACCATGATTTAAAAAGGAGTGTAGTATTTTTCTGTTAAACAATGAAAAGAAACGAACTTAATTAGGGTTTTGATATGGAAACTTAGAAAATAGAAAAAGAACAATGCTAGAGTTTAAATGGATGATGAATAATGGTGATAATGGTAGATACAAGGTTCTTCTCATGTTTAACTTTGTACGAAAAGCATTATAGAAATAGATAAGAAATTAGTGTGTGCATATTGTGCAAAATTATGAAGCCTGTATAAAAGCAACTCTCTCTATTTTAAATTTCTAAACTCATAAATAATGATAGAGTATTTACGATGGAATAATGTGTGAATGAAGTGTAGAAAAATATGGTACCTGTGTGAATCTTATTGCATTTCCAGTTTAACATAAAAAATGTTTTTATTTAAATTCAGCAGTCCATAAAACAATATGCAGATTGTATTTTTCTGCTTCTTGTGCATATTATAAAATTATATATGATACAAGAAAAATGTACAGTAAATTTAACATTGATTAATTTCATAGGGATGAAGAAAAGATTCATATGTATATAAATAACTATTATCTAGAACCTTTTACATCTATTCATCATAGGTCTGAAAACAATGAACATAAGACTTACTATATTTATCTGTCGAATTCATAATGGCAATCGCCTATCTTTTAATCTATCTTTAATTTGCGTATCTCTACTAGAGTACGATGCTTCTAAACAGCATGTGAAAAAATGGAGGTATTGGTTGATCAATTCATCTTTGACATTAAACTTAAACATTTAGACTTAGAACAATTCTAGGATTAGATTTTTCTTTCAAAAACAGAAACACATAAAATACTGTTTAAACATAACAGAAATTATTTACTGAGAATAAGTAAGAAATTGTAGAACCTGAATAAAACCTGTAGGGCAACAAACAACTCAGGAAGACTGTTCCACCCAACCAAACTCCTGAAAACATTCAAATATTATCTTAGGACCCCCGAGCCTGTTCACTGAACCACTAGGAGGAAGAAGCTTCAGGAAATAGGACTTCTTCTTGTTGTAGTAGTAATGTTCTAAATATTCAATAGGTAGCAGTCCAAAATACTTGCTCCTACAACTGTGTTTCTCTTCAATAATAAGCAAAAAAACAGTGGTCAATCACCACTAACCTCCCTTATTCGAATCTCTCTTGAAATCACCTGATTTGCAAGAGGAAAACATTCTGCAGAAATGTTGATTAAGGGCTGCCTACCCAATTCGAATTTTCCTTTATAGGCTGCCTAGGCCTTTTCAGATGTTACTGGGTCATTAAATGAGCTGCCTGCTCACTCCCTCCACCTGGGGGATAATTCCCTATTTAAGGGGAAGTTGTCCCATAACCAACAGTTAGTGGTGTGATGTAACTTCTGCCATGTGTCCCATACCTTCCAACAGCTTCCATTCCTCCTAGTGGGTCAGTGAACACTCATTCAACAGTCCTCCTGAGTGTTTGTCTTCTAATTAATTTATTTAAATAATAATAATCAGTAATTACATTCATCCATGATCAAAACTGATCATAATTACAAAACTTGTAATTAAATTTAACATAAAGTATTTTTGCAAATAAATAATAATGTTCAGAAATTTGGGTAGGTGACAGAGACTCTAGAAGGGTAGATGACCAAACCTATAGTGCCACAACCAAGTTTCATCTAGATTGGAAACAATGTGTGCATATGACTGTGACAGTATAACACTTTTGAGAATGAGAGGAAATTGGTCATTTCTACTTTGGCTAAGGGTATTCTACTGGAGGGTTTATCATAGACAACCATGGGGGGTTCAACAACGAGGAAATATCATATCACATCCATTCACATTAGGGTTTTGAATACTCCTAAAAAACTAAAAAATATATTGCCTCGTATAAAAGGGTCAAGGAGGGGTTTTAATTTGACATAGTAATATAAATATTTTGGGTTATTTTATTTGGGTGGGATGAGGAATACTCTCCAAATCGTGGGATTTATTCATACCTCCAAATCATGGGCTCAATTCATACGTCCAAATCTCAGGTTGGATTCATACTAGTCCTATTTTTTGCTAAGGAATAACCTCCAAATCGTAGGATAGATTCATACCTCCAAATCATGGGATGGATTCATATCAGTCCTAATTGCTGCTAAGGAATAATCTCCAAATCATGGGATGGATTTATCCCTCCAAGTCATTGAAATTATAAAGTCTTCTTTTTTTTAGAATAATTTTCTTCATGAATGGGATTTATCTAAGCTTTCATTGGCCCCCAGGCCATGAAATTGGGTAGTAGAAAAATTAGAAGAAAATAATAAAATTCATAAATGTGATCTTCCCCTTGATGAGATGTGCTCTTAAATTCCCAGTCAACTATGCCTCCATCCATAAATGTGATCTGTCCTTTTAAAATCCTAGTGTTGTTCGAATAATTTAAGTGATTTGTGCCCCCATTCGGTTGTTGAGGTTCACATTTTTATGACGCGAGCAATTTTCTCATCCATATTTTCTTGCCCATTGAATTCCCCGTGGGGCCTTCATAGTTTGCTATTTATTTTATACCACTTGCAGTCCATATGGGAAGGAAATGTTCGGGAAACTACTGTCTCCATAGTTTTTTATATTTATATCAAATTCTAGTGCTCCTCTATGCATATACCACGTAGATGCATAAATTGAACTATACAAATTTTCTGCGGATTTATATTTTGTACTCAGTTGCATCAAACTCAACAATTGAACTTATTTTTTCATTTTTGCATGAAGCTTGATTTACATTTCCGTAGCTGTTACAAATTTTTAAAAATAAATAAATAAAAATTCATCCTCTAAAAGCTTGTCTCCCAAAAAAAGCTTATTTTTTATGCACATAAGGGCCAATCATGTAGAATAAATTTTAAAAAAATGAAAGAAAAAAGAAAACATATTCCATCTCTTAAATATGTGCATTTCTTTGCATTTGCTCTTAAACATCTATATATAGTTTTATTTTGCAAAAAAACCAAAAACAAAAGAGGATTGGGAGAACTCCAATGCTCAACAATTGTTTCAATCAAACCTTGCTTCACGACAACCAAGAAAAGTGATATCAATCTTTCTTGGCTCACTGGAACCAAGAAAAGTTAGATCAATATTTCTTGACTAACTATTTCTTTCAACTTTTTGTATTCTTCTTTAACATTTTCACATTGTCAGTTAGGAATAGTTGTTAGATTGAGTTATATTTAGCACATTCATAATTGTAATTTTAATTCTTATATGCAAGGCATCAATCTTAATATTGTATTGGAACTGACATGAACATATGTGAAAATCTAAATCCTTATTTACATACCATATGTGTTATCTTTATCATGAAATGGTATCATATAATTTTCACCATCTCTGTATCTTTATAACTATTGCATGCTTGAAACTTACCAATAGATATTTTTCCCTCTTCTGTAAAGATTAAAAAAAACTATATATAACCCAAGAAAAGGTAACTAAATGTTGTTAATTCTCTTGCTTGCAAGAATAAATGTAGAGGAAGTGGAGGCAATTCATTGCATCTTGTGAATGACCCAAATCCAAGCTATGCATATGATCATATGGTGTTATTGGAAAGTAAGAGGAATTTTTCTATGTTCATTTGGGTTCAAACATCAATGATGTTTGTTTTGATAGGAAGGTAGAGAAGTGGGTTTCAAATTTTCCTTTTCATGGAGTTTAATTTATTAAGCTTATAAAAAACATGAGATCTCTATGACTATACTTCTATTTACATGATATAAGATTGGTAGATTGACAGGTTGTGGTTTGAAACATCTACTTTTCTCATCTTCTCTAAGCATTGCACTGACTATTGGACTATCAGTCTCTTACATTCTTTGTTACATTGATATCTTGACTGAGTTTCCTTTTATGCATTTTTCCTTCCCCATTACTATTTCGTTTGGTTTTTCACTATCCAATGCTACAAATTGATCAGTTGCCTCTACAATCCCGATGGGATCATTATTAGCATTATACTAGTATTTTATTTAGCATCATGTTTCCTTATACTAATATGCGTTAGGGCTTCTGTTTGTTACAACTTGATAATATGATATAAAAAATCGGTTGATAAAAATGGATACGTACAATATCTGGTGAAACTAGGGGTTTTCTTAATTGGAAAGGTATATTGGGAGGGGAGTTCAACAATACAATTTTAGGAGGCATTTTTCAATATTTAGTGAAATTAGGGATATTCTTTAATATCCTATGAACGATCCTTCTATGTAACAAATTCACTGAGTGAACCCCCCGTGTAGACAAGACAATAGGTATCAATAAATCTTACATCATACTTCTTTTCAATAAGTTGACCCACACTTATCAGATTCACTTTCAGATTAGGAACATAGTATACATCATGTATAAACTTCTTCTCATTCTTCTTAGTAAGAACAGGAACAATGTCTTTGCCTTGAGTAGGAACTAGATAATGATCACCAAGCTTGATTTTTGTATTGACAGACAGATCTAGATCAGAAAATAGCAATTTGTTATCTCTCATATGATTGTTTGAGCCACTATCCAACAACCATACATCTGAATGATGTTCTTCTTCAGTCACTTGACTTGAGAAAAGCATGACTTCTGATGATCTTTTTTCAACATTGGAAACATGGGCGCTGCCACTGTTATGTTCTTGTTGCTTCTTTTTGCAGTCTCATTCATAGTGGCCATACTTCTTGCAGTAGTTGAACTGTATGTTGGACCTATTAGTCCATCTCTTGCCTCTCCCCCTCTGGTTCCGAGAGTTGTGAGAGTGATCATAGTGATCTGAATGTTCATGGGTGGTTCTATCCTCTATAGAATGGGAACCTCTTCCTCTACCTCCTCTACCTCGACCTCTTATGAGGGAAGCCTGAGTACTGAATGCATTTGTCAAAGACTATTCTTCTTGACTGAGTCGATGTTCGTGGGAGAGAAGGGACCCTGTTAACTCTTCTAGTGTAAACTTGGACAGATCCTTAAATTCTTCTATAGCACTAACAACCACAGCAAATTTATTAGTGAGACACCTGAGAATCTTTTAGAAAATAAATTTATCTTCCAAAGCTTCGCCATAAATTTGGAATTGAGTCACAATGCCTGAGACACGAGTCATGAACTGGTCTACAGTTTTTGTTTCCTTCATCTTAAGACTTTCAAACTGAAGTCGAAGAGTCTGCAGTCTTACCATTTTTACTCTCTCTGTACCTTTGTATGCAAATGCAATGAGATTCTAGGCTTGATGTGCGGTGGTGGATCCTGAGATCCACTGAAAAATGGACTCCTCGATGCAACTCTAGATCAACCATTTGCAAAAAGATTTATTTCTCGGCTTTCTTCAAGGGATTTCTTCTGAGCATTAGACATAGCGGCCAGAGCGGTTGTCGTCGGTTCCGTGAACTCGTTTCAACCATATCCCAACATTTGTTGAGTTGGAGAAACGTCTGCATCTTGATTGACCAATATTCATAATTGGTACCGGTCAACATTGGTCCGGAAATTTGCTTCAAACTTGAAGTGTTGGAACCGGTAGTAGCCATTTTTGTATGACTATTGTGATGCACCCTGCCTTGCTAGCACAGTGCACCGAACCAAAATCCATACAAGTGAATAGTGATTGACGTGCTTTGCCTGAACAACAACTGCGTCAATGTCATGCTTCTTTTGTGCAAAGACAACGTCGGTGACGTGGTTCTCCTGAGAAATGGGTGCGTCGATGTCGCGCTTCTCCTGAACAACATGTGCGTCGATCGACTCGCTTCTCCTGAACAATGGGTGCATCGATCGGCTCGCTTCTGTTGAACAACAGGTGCATCGATGTCTATGGAAGGAAAAATAAAAATTATACGGCCGACGTGCTATGAAGAAACTCCACTCCTCCACATTGATGTGTTCTTGTCTCTATCCACAACCTCCAAGATGTGAGATTGGATTTATGCATGTGTGTGTACTTTCCACTTTATGAAAAGGCTTACCCCAAATCAACAGTTATGGATCAAGCCATGCAACTATAATACCATGTTAAAGCTATAAGAAAAGAAGAAACAAATAAATGACAAAAACACAAATGGGCATATTCATTGCCTTCTCATCATTAACCAAAAAAATATATAGGATTACCTACTTCACAGCAATATGGAACATCATAATGTCCTACTCAAACTAACCAACTAACTATTCAACTAGTAATTAATGCACTAATAACCAATGATTACAATTCTTAACCATACATACATCTTATGATAAACATTGGAAGGTATTGGAATAAAGTCAACCTGCTTGTCGATTTACACTAACCTGCTTGTCTATTTATACACGAATTTGCCACTGCCATTATTAATTTAGACTACCCTCACGTAATAATACACAGCTCACATAAGAAGGCATCGAGAAGTATATTGATGCTTATCTCTTAACAATTCACCACTGCGATAATAATAATTGGATACCTAATAGCGTACGCAATAGCATTAAGTGCAAAGACTTGATCCACTGGGCTTTTAGTACTTTATTCATTTAATTGATCAGGACAGGCAATTGTCTCGTTTGCATATTTTAGAGGCTCCGTGTTGCACTTCTCTTGTCCAGCCACGTAACGATGTCTGAGAATACTATTTCTGTGTGCTCGGGGGGTTCTCCAAATGTCAAACCATGCCACATCTTCGGGTATAGTTTTAGCGTCTTATCACGACTTTTAGCAGAAGTGTACAGTAACTCGCTCACATATGGGTCTGTCACTTTATCTTCTTCTCCATGAAGAACCAGGAAAGGCAAGCTCACCTGCCATATAACAAACCTTAGACGTCAAAAATACTGACAAAACGTTAGGATAGTTAGATATGGATTGAAGAAATTAATATTAGAAGCCGGTACCTCCTCCAGCCGCTTCTCCACTTCCATACTTGCGATCAGGATCTCGTAGCCAGTCTTTAGACGAGGCCTACCTAGATACACATAAGGATTTGTTCGAATCTGTGTTTCGCTCATGGCATTAGACGATACAGGAAAATATTAGAAGTGAGCATTACGAGAATTGGAAATTGTTAGCAGGAATGATATTAGATTATTACAATTCATTCCTTACCTTGTTCCTCATATTTGGGTCCTTAAAGCCCACCTCTAAAATATCCTGAGTGGGCACAAGCTTCCACGTAGGGATAATAGCAGCCAGCTTCTTCAATATGCTGATAACTATGGGGTGAGGTTTTAATTCTTCTCTTATCTGCAGACCGTTCAAAAGTTTAAAAGGTATACATATCACCTCTTGACAGTTCTGAGGCTGCCATGGCATGAACTGTATTACCTTACACATAGGGGCAACAAGCACAGCAGCGTTCCAATAGTTAGGCTGCTTTCTGTGGATAAGAAGTGCCACGGCTCCTCCCATGGATTCGCCATAAATGAACCTCGCCTTCTTTCTATATTCAACACGCTCTGTAATATTTCCATGGTCCATAACAATTATGTGTTATTATAACTATGTATGCACAACTAATATGTATATAGTCAATCAAATCAGTTTTTCCCGCTATTGTGGAACATGAAATTTTGGATGATTTTTACAACCATTATTGAACTTGAAATTGCATAATCAGGATACTCAGGGATAAGGGTTTTGCGCTGATTCCATTTTGAACAATAAGAATCCAACTCAATAACAATTACATCAACAGAAATCTAGTTATTCTTACCAGTTATCTCGTTGAAATATGACAAATCATCCTTGAAAGGCAACCTTATTATTCTTACCAGTTATCTCTTTGAAATATGAGAAACAATCGTTTACAATGTGTTGAAAGCTTTGTATGTAACCACGTAATCCAGCCGATTTTCCATGTCCTTCATAATCTAACCCAAACACTGCATAGCCGGCCTTTGCCAGTCTGATTCCAGTGTCTAGACGAGGGCATGGGTTATTAATTTTTAGGAGATAAATACCAAAAAAAAATTGATTAATTAACATGATCTTAATCATATTTATTTGAAATCTACCATTTTGTTGAAAATAAGGATAAACACTTATAGAAACATGCAGATCAGCACCTTCCATGAAAATGCTGCACTCCATGCCATAGCCTACATTCACGTGAAGAAGGTTTAAAAATTACGCAATAGAAACCAGATGTCCTGAACAAATTTACAAACACGCTAATCTATGGATTCATAATACATGTTGTATCTAAGCTGGCAGTAAATTGAATCTTGATTCCGAATACCATGGCAAAGACATATAACGGCTTTGGCTTCTCTGTCAGTTGGCAGCCATCTGCACGTAAATAGTTCCAGTCCACCCAAATTGCGAATGAATTCCTGCAAATACAGGATTTAGTTTTTCCGTCGTCCTAGAAACAGATCAACTTGTCATTCAATATCATATCATCAGGGTATTTTTGTATTCACCTCTTCATATTTCAAGTTATTGAGTTGATTCACTGACGGATCCGCGGCCTGCAACAAGAACAGTACACAACAACAAAAAAAACCATAGATTCAAAGAGAATCAAAGAGAATAGCCATATATTCAAATAAAATAACAACCACATTTTTACTTAAAAGTGTGGTTTCCAATTGTAGCGTACTAACAGGTCTAGCTTGTAAATCCAGAACCTACCAAAAATAAAGAATTCTATTCTATTAGACTATTTTTAAGTATTTTTTATTGTTGCGATTGCATAATCTTAATAAGAAGGGTGTTGAATTCATTTTCTAAATGAAAAATATTTAAACTATTACTAAAACACTATATACCTAATAATGTCAATCATTCAGTAAAAAACTAAATCCTTTATGATTTAAACTACTTACCAAAAACTAGATAATTATACAGCCAAATTCCATCAATAACTAACAAAAAAAATTCAAAGCCCTTCATTATTTAAACTACTATTTTATTGTATTAAATCTTCTTATTAATTTCTTTTATAAACTATAAAAATGTTTATACCATTAAATCTGTACAATTCTCTCAAACTCATATTATCAGTATGCACTGCATCTCATAGATACCTGTCCCATGAACTCAGATTTCTCCCAATATCAGAGTAGCGTAATTACAGTGAGGATGGATCCTCCAAAAAAACCTGTACCAAAACTAAGTTGAAAAAGCTTATACAAACCAATGATGAGCATTGACAGTCCAGTTAAGGAAATGATATTGCAACACCAGAAATTCTTGTGTGCCTTTTGAGAGTCCAACCTGGAGCCACAATCTTGAATATAATAAGGGCGAACACTATTTAGCTTAAGCTTACTGTAGGTCATTTAATGCCCCTGCAGTGGGTGTGTTAATCATTAAATCTTAAAGTACTTAAAATCCAACTATCAACACTCCCATTACAGTTACATTAAATGACTTACAACAAATTAAATTAAATGACTTACAACAAATTAAATTAAATAATGTTAGGCAGTAATAAGCATCCAGCCCCGAAGTATTTTATATGTACTATAACTTGTGTAACATTATACATTATTAAATGTTTTGTAGCTAGTACTTATGGTCTGGCAGATGCTTTTTGCTCGGCAGAAGAAACTAAAAATTAAATAGTACCCAACGTTTTCACAACAACTCTCATAAACCAAATATACGTCTCAGACTTCACTTTCAAAATCAGTACCAGCTTTAGTTAAGCATTTAAGGTTGACAACTGGATAAATAACAGCAGGTAAGAGCCTCGTTAAAGTTTGAAACCATATATAAGTCACATAATTCATTTTGAAAAAGTGCAACAGGTTTGGGTAAGCATTTAAGATTGACAACTGGATTAAGAAAAAAGGAGTACTAGCTTTAGGTAAGCATTTAACGTTGACAACTGTACCTATAATATATTTTAGATAATTTGAAAATGAATAACAGTAATTTCAAATTTAAGGTCGGTGAGTGGTGAGATATTTTAAAAATAAAAATAAAAATTATATAATGTACATTATAATTAAAAATAAATATGTGTTAAATTGAATATCTAAAAATAATCATTAAATATATTTATAATAGTATTAAGTTAATTATCAAAAGATTGTATTATTTATTTCAATATATTAATTTAATATAATGTTTGTAAAATTAAGAATAAATTATGATGATGATGATTAACTTCCACTTATATTAAAGTTTATGAGAGTTCGTTTTAATCTTGGCTATGTTCATTTTCTTTTTTGAACTAGTTACTATTGAGAGATAATTCTACCTTTTAAATTAGGGTTAATGGCCTCGTTATGGTATCTTAGTTTTCTCTTAATCGCTAAATTTTCCTTTTTTTGACATTATCCATATTCCGCAGAGTGTCATTTTCATCAATAGCTCAATGGTCTAACCAAGCAATCATATCTTTACACCAACTCGGCTTGAGGCGTAATTGGTTTTGACTTGAATTTAAAGCAATTTTAGGAAGGCTCTCATTTTCCATGTTATTTATCTTGTGAGGTAGCTAGTCATAGCCATTCTCTCCATGGGGGAAAGACCCACTTCTAAGAGGAGAATAGGATAAGGTGTGTTGCTTTTAATTTTGAGGTCATAAGTTATAAACCGCTTCTCGATTTGCTCAATCTTTCACCAAGATTGTCTAGAAATGTTGCACCCCCATACTTCACAAGGGTATAAGATAACGGGGACGACAAGAGTTTCAAAGAGGAACTTTCTATTATCCCACATGACCAGGTTGGCTAATTTACAATTATTTTCAAGACCAAGATAAGTTTTTCATCCTCCATTAATGAGTTTCTCAATGGTGTGGTTCCAATTGAGCTTGTGATGAATAGCAATTCCAAGATACCTGTAAGAAGTCATTTCTTCCAATTTACTGTTATCATAAATAAAATTTGTGTAGGTGTTTTTCTTTGATTTTATAATCATAACTTTTGTCTTGTCTAACACTCATACACTCGTGTTAGAGCAGAAATATTTGAGAATTATTAATTGTTTATTGAGATCAAAGGAGCACCTTGCCATAAGAACAATATTATCGGCATAAAGCATGAGGATGATAACTATCATAGCTAAGATCATGTTGGCACAACCTGCTTCTTCTAAACACCTTTCTAGTTTATGGATGTAAATGCACTATAAATGCAAAAGAGGGTAGCAGAGAGGGGGCAACATTATAAATAATAATAATGTTTGAATTTTATTAATACTTTTTGTTGTTGTTACTTAAGTTGTGTCTCTTATTTGTTCTTCATGCTTAATTGTAATCATATATTCTTCTCCATGCTATTTGCTACATGTTAACTTCTTTTGCATGAGCTACGAGTTATCCATGCAACTACCAATTATTTTTTATAATTGTTTATTTAGAATTTTGAACAAGTGCATAATCCACCCCAAATTCTAAGATATAAACACCTATAGTATAATTATTATTTTTAAATCATTAATGCATTTTTACATAATAATTAGAGCAATGTCTAATATAATGTAATATTAACAAATTAAATTTAAAAAATTTAAAATGAACATGAAAAGAGGATCAATATAATAAAATAAACTAGAATACATGAATACTTTTTATTTTGTTTTAAATCTATTTTTTTATGAATAAAAAAATTAGGTCTCAATGTTCTAGATATGAGTTTGAGTGGGTAATTTTATTTTGTTAAATAAAGATTTTTTCTATATAAAAAGACTTGGTTTCAAATGATCCTAAATAAAATTTATGTAAAAAACTAATCACATATACTCATATACTAATTAATGTAAATTATAATTATTTTAGTTTTAAATGTAAAAATATAGTTTTTTTAATAAATTTGTTTTTAATCATAAAAATACAATTTTCATGATTAATAGCAAGTTTAATGTTTTTTTTTATTAACTATGGTCTTAAAGATACGTACGTAAGAAGAAGAAAAATGTTTTTATGTTATTAACTATGGTCTTAAAGATACCTGCATAAGAAGAAGATGGTGATGTGGCTTTGTACAATGTCCACAATGTTGATAACATATCAAGATATGATCAACCCATCTCTAGTCAAGATTTTGTATTTGATTTATTAAGTTTTGTCGTTAAATTTTATATTTCCTTTATATTTCCCTACATAGGCAACAAACCACCGGTTTATGATACATATATTATTATTACATATATAAATAAATAAGATTTATATATTATTGATACATATATAAATAAGATTTGGATTCTCCACATGTGGCAAGAAACTATTTTGTTTTACCAAAATAAGAAAAAGTCTCCAACACTTTTGTCTATGATTAGTAAATCACATGTTAAATGGAAAAAAAAAACAATAATTGTATAGAAATTATTGTGAATTTATAAAAGTGTCATTTTTAATCTTATATTTTAATATGTATTAAAATATATTTATTCCTTTAAAAAGATCATGAATATAATGTCAGTTAATTAAACGACATTACTGAAACAAAAAGTGACATTGTAAGTAATGTAAAAAATGCTACAAATGTGATGTAAACAATGAAAAAGCCATGCAAAATCCAATGTAACAACAATGCAAATTCTTATGTAATGACAACGTGATGACAATATTCAATTCGACACAATGATGCAATAGTTGACACAAAGACCATGTGTCTTGCAAAATCAATGTAAAAGAGATATTAATTAGAGATACCTCCAAAGATTTAGTTTTTGATATGTAATTCTTTTCATGTTCATTATGAAGATGATACTTGTTCTTTTTAAAAAATAATTAAATATTATAAAACAATGGCATATATATAAAACTACATAAATTAGATAAATTTTTTTTTTTGGAATATTTATACTCTAAAAAAGGGTTTAAGCTTTAAGAAATTTGATCTCTCGACGTTTATTAAATCCTCTTTTAAGATGGATCTATTCTAATAAAACAATATTTATAATAATGATGAAAAAATTCTCAAAATAAAAGAGTCCTAGAGAAGAAGTTATGAAGTTATTAAAGCCAAGGTGGCATGGCAAAGTCACAAAATGAAAGTAAGAGAAAATTGTTTCATATTTTATTCCCCAAAGAATATGTAAATATCAAACATAGGTAGCATTCGCCACCTAGAAATGGGCCCACAGGGTTTAAAAGTACCCAATATAAATGTGCTAGGTGCATGTTAAAAAAGAAAATGTGAACTAGAATGTGAAGAAGGACTAACTACTTAATGGGAGGTGAAGGACCAAATCCATAGATCTATTATGGAATCCGACCAAATTCGTAGATCTATTATTGAATCTACACATTTTGGTTGTTTGAAGAGAAGAAGACGTTGGAGTACTTGTAGGTTATAATTATTGGCGAGGAAGAGATGGGAGGGTGGGCATGTGATTTTCAAGCAAAGTACGAAAATCAGCTATAGAAGTCTTTAGAGAAGTTATGGCATTGCTCAATGGCAGAAATTTGTTTAAATATAAATATATGAGAGAGATTTTTTATTGGATTTTTTCATATGGATAAAACATCTTGATGGTAAATTCATGATAGAGACTTCTTATTGGATTTTTTTTAATGATAATAATAATCTAATTTTATTGGATTTTTTCAATGATAATAATAATCTAATTTTGATGCTATGATTAAGCTAGATACGGAATTAATGTATGAGATTCTTTTGTTTGTAGGAAAAGGGTCCTTTTTGGAGAGTGATTTCACTCTTAAAGTTTAATAAATTGTGCATACCTTAACTAACTTCAAATAATTTTCGAACTTATAATGTCCTAGGAGGAAAACATGTTCTTAACCATTAAGCCCACTTAAATATAAATCTATAATTGAATTGTTTTATAGTTAATTTGATTGATAATGATTATGATCAATTAAAAAGTGAAAATAAATTAATGTATTTCATTTAAAGGCAAAGAGGAAAAAATGTTTTAAAAACACTTAACATTTTAAGGTGGGAGGTAATTATTTGCAGTGTTATTTGCACAAAATTGGGATGGGAAGGAATTATCATAAATGTTTTCAGATGATGAGGGAATGGGTACGTTTTAACACATGCTTATATATATATATATATATATATAATGAGAGTTAATTATATATTGTTTTTATATTTTTTAAATGTGTGTTTATTATTTCAACTTCTTTAAATAAAATAAAAATCTATTATTCGACAAGTAAATTTATGGTTAAGGAAGAATGCATAAGGAAACTATAAGTCATGCCACTTAGTTCGACACCCTTGTAATCTATGCAAGACTCTTTCGAGTAGTGCCACATTAGACAACACCTATATATGACATTGTCTTCCACGTACCATGGGAGGTATCGAAATACCTATAGGTGCAACTAGAACTAATCACACATAAAGTTGTGGCCATACTATTGATGTAGTGCAATATCAACACTAAAGGAGATCATTGTCACATACCAGGGAATCGAGTACTATGGCCAAGGGTACGATCTAACCTCCTTAGTTTTTGTTGTGCAAGATTCAATCGAGTATTATTGTTGGAGACTATTTGATATATTAGAAAGATGTAGAACTATTGGAATATTCACCAATGTTGAGAGAGGGGGCAGGGGGTGAATCAGTATTGAGCACTTTTTACACGGGGGGTTCACTCAATAAACTTGTTACATAGCACAATTGTTCGCATGATATTAAAGAATATCCTTAATTTTACTAAATATTGGAAAATTCCTCCTAAAATTTTATTGTTGAACCCCCCTCCCAATATGCCTTTCCAATTAAGGAAACCCCTAGTTTCATCAGATATTGTATGTATCCATTTTTATCAACCCATTTTTAATATCCCCATTTTATCATATTATCAAGTTGTAACAAACAGGATCCCTAACACGTCTTAGTATAAGCAAACATGATGCTAAATAAAATAATAGTATAATGCTAATAATGGTCCCACTAGGATTGCAGGGGTGACTGGAATTTGTAGCGCTGGATAGTGGAAGAACCAATGAAATAGTACTGGGAAGGGAAAATGTGTAAAAGGCAACCCTATCAAGAGATCAACATAACAAAGAATATAAAAGGCTAGTAGTCCAATAATTAGTGTAATGCTTATAAAATATGAGAATTGCATATGTTTCACATCGCAGTCTACCAATCTACCAATTTTATGTCATGTAAATATAAGTATAGCCATAGAGAGCTCATGTTTTCTATAATCTTAATAAATTAAACTCCATAAAAATTCAAAATTGAAACCCTTTCTTGGATGGACTTCCCTACCTTCCTATAAAAACAAACATCGTTGATGTTTGAACCCAAATGAACACAACAAAATTCCTCTTACTTTGCAATAATTCCATATGATCATGTGCATAGCTTGGATTTGGGTCATTCACGAGATGCAATGAATTTTCTCCACTTCCTCTACATTTATTCTTGCAATCAAGGGAATTAACAACATTTAGTTACCTTTTCTTGGGTTATATCTAGTTTTTTTTTAACAAGAGAGGAGAAAATATCCATTATTAGGTTTCAAGCATGCAATAGTTATAAATATACACAGATGGTGAGACTTATATGATACCATTTCATGGTAATGATAACACATAGGGTATGTAAATAAGGATTTATATTTTCACCTATGTTCATGTCAATTCCAATACAATATTAAGATGGATACCTTGCATAAAATAATTGAAATTACAATTATGAATGTGCCAAATATAACTCAATCTAACAACTATTCCTAACTAGCAATGTGAAAATGTTAAAGAAGAATACCAAAAGTTGAAAGAAATAATTAGTCAAGAAAGATTGATCTAACTTTTCTTGGTTCTAGTGAGCCAAGAAAGATTGATCTCACTTTTCTTGGTTTTCATGGACCAAGGTTTGATTGAATCTCAATACCCACCTAAAACCCAACCTAAAAAATGAAGAGTTAGATCTTTTACTCGAATGCCTACAAAAAATACAGTACAATTGTTCAACTCCGGAAATCCCAATTAGCTACATATCTTAACTTAAAGATGAAAAACAATATAACATCAATTCAAACCAAGCCTAAATAATATATTAAATGAGTATTTCTCAAGGCCAATAATCCAAAGAGACTTCCATCGATATTATCATTGGTACACTATTATCATATTTATGCAAAACTTAGGATCATAAGCAATATCAAATAAAAATGGAGGGTCTTTAAGTTTTAGGTGGGTATGAATTGGTCCCATGAGTTGTAGGTATGAATCCATCCCATGATTTGGAGGTCATTCCTCAACCCACCCAAATAAAATAACCCCTAATATTTATATTACTATGTCAAATTAAAAACCCCCCTTGACCCCTAATACAAAGAAATATATTTTTGAGGCTTTTAAGAGTATTCAAACCCCCAATATGAATGGACGTGATATGATGTTTCCTTGCCAGTGAACCCCCCATGACTTTTAAATTTTTTTTGCCTTGAGCACATTATGTAACATTAACCATTAACAATGTCATTCATCATCACATAAATAATATACAGTGAACAAGAAATTTTTATGTCGAAACCCAAATGAGAGAAAACCACATAATTCTTTTCTTATATAATAACAAGGTTACATTCAATTTTTTTAACAACACCAACTGGAAGGAAGTGCCCACTCCCTGATTTCTCTAGCACCCACAAGAAGGAGGCTACAACCCCCTAAATTACCAGCACCAACTAGAAGGAGGAACCAACCCCTTGATTTTTCTAGAACCCACTAGAAGGAGGCACCAACCCCCTTTGTGAGTACCAAATCACACTTTTTAGGAACCAACCTGAAGGAGAATTTGATGTATTGTCCTTGCCTCATCCTTCCACCTTGGTTCACCAACACCAACTAGAACAAAGCACCAACTTCCTGAGATCGCATGCACCCTGATATGAATAAGAGTATCAACCTATCACTGTCACTATCATTGTCATTGTCACTATCACTATGATTGTCTCTATCACTGTCCTTATCACTATCTTCACACTGTCATATTCTTCATACCGTCACAATCACTATATTGTGACTGTCACTGTCTCTATCCCTGTCTTTGTCTTCACACTATCACTATCACTTTACTATCACTATCATTGCCACTATCACTATCACTGTCACTGTCACTATCACTATCACTGTCACTATCATTGTCACTATCACTATCACTATCACTATCACTGTCACTATCACTATCACTGCCACTATCACTGTCACTATCACTATCACTGCCACTATCACTATCACTGTCATTGTCAACATGCCAACCTGTACATGCCTCAAATATGTCCTCCAAATATACAAGCAACTTCTTCCAAGATAGTCTTCAAATATGCAACAAACCCCTCTTTTGCAAGACAAAAAGGTGTCTTCCACATTTTCATAAAAAGTCTGAAATGTGTCCTTCAAATTTGCAATTAAATCCTTCATGATGAGACCAAAACAACTCTGCAATATGACCTTCAAATCTGCAGCAAACTAGTCCTTCAAATCTGCAATAAAACCTTCATAAAGAGGACCAAAATGTTTCTTCCAAATATGCAATAAAACCTTCATGAAGAGGACCAAAACATATCTTCTAATTATGCAATAAAACATTCATGAAGCAATCATCCATAGGATTCATTTTTTTCTTCTTCAAACCCTTTCCATCATCATCATCTTCCAAAACAAGGGCATTATAAGAGAGGAACCCTAGATCATGACAATAACATTACCATAGTCCATACCAATAGCATCACAATAATATATGGCAATAATATCACCATAATCTATGCCAATATCACCATGATCTATGTCAATGTCACCATGATATATGCCAAGGTCATCACCATAATCTATGCCAGTACCACCATAATCTATTCAAATATCACCATGATATATGCCATGATCATCACCATAATCTATGCCAATATCACCATGATCTATCTGAAGATCATCACCATATTCAATGTCAATATCACCATAATCTATGACAATAAAACCATCATAATCTATGCAAGATCTTCACCATGATTCACCAAGAGAGAAGGGCCTAATACATATGAAAGATTCATACCTTTGCCAAGTTCACAAGATGAAGAAACGAGAGAGAAACCCTAGTCTATGCCATGTCCTTTAGCAAAAGAAACCCTAGATCATGTCATCACATAACCCTTACAACAAGATTTCAAACGAGCTAAGAAGTTCGTGATTCCAATATAGAAAGTTATGCAAGTTTCCCTCAAGATAAAGAATTAAGAGAAAAACCCTAGATCATCCTTTGAACTCTTCATAGGATCCTCCTCTAAATTTCGATCTACCCCTTGAAAGTGCGCATGAGAGAAGAAGAACTTGGATGATAAAAATGAAATGATCTAACTTGTATTTATACCTTTCCAAGTTACTTTTTAAATCACTTTAGGGTAGGCCAACCCTAACTTATTATTATTTTTGTCTTCCACATTTTAGGGGCTTATTCAATGTGTCAATGACCAGTTCATGTCTTCATCAAGGGACTTCTTGAATGCTTCATGATGTGGACATATCATCATTACTTTAGGGGCTTATTTACACTTCACATGGTCATGTGGACACATCATCATCACTTTAGGGGATTCTTCACACTTCTCATCATCATGGTCTTGTAGACAGATCATCATCTATTTAGGGGCTTCTTTACACTTCACATGGTCATGTGGGTACATCATCATCACTTTAGGGGCTTCTTCACAATTCTCATCATCATGGTCTTGTAGACACATAATCATTGCTTTGGGGGCATCTTCAATGGATTTAGGGGCTTGCTCCATTTGTGTACCACTCAAAGTGGGCATGTGGAAGCATCCTCATGTTATCTCATCTCGTGAGGGCCATGGTTTACAGCTACGCCATAAGGGGACCACTTTGAAGTTATATACACTTATGCCAAGGCTCCTTCAAGGCTCTTTAGGGATTTTTCAAGAGGAAACATCATTACTACTCTAGGGGCTTCTTCAAACAATCTTCATCTATTTTACCATATCATCATCAACATTACCACAACATCGTTACCGTTTCCATCTTCCTCTATTACTTCCATATCATCATCATCATTTCCACATCATCATTACCATTACCACATCATAATCATCACTACCACTTTGAAATTAATGACAACATCACTCAAAATATCATGAGCTCATGATGTGAATGACACGACCTCTTCACCTTGTTGACATCAATGACAACTTCTTCCAGCAAGAACTTCATACTCCATTGTCCTTAGGACCTTGGAAACCCTAGCCCATCCAATTAGACAATGAAATTCCTACATCTTTACATCCTAAAGGAACTATAAATTCTTTCAATGCGATAATATTTATCAATGAGTAATACTCCCAACAAAACAAAAAGAAATGTGGGTCTTACTAATAACATTGTGGGAGGCATATCCTAAAATATTCCATGTGTTTGTGTTGATCGCATAGGTATATTTCTTGAGAAACCCTTTTTTGTGTTGACCTACATAATATTTGTCAATGATACCTCTAAAGTGACTCACCTCCAACCCTTGGTTGTATTGAGATAATTCAAAGATAACACTTTAGCAGTCCATCCCAATTGGTAACATGGTTAATACTTGTATCATTGAATATAAGAGAGTATATGGTTCTTATTATAATGTCATAGTCAAAATAATAACAACAACAATAATTCATTTTAAGGTTTTTGCCAAGATAGAAACCAAATTGGTGTATGAGATCCCCTTGTTTGTACGACATGGGCCCTCTCTGCATAATTGACTAGTAAAGTTTACAAAAGTGTACATCCCTACCTAACTCTGGATAAATTTGAACTTATAACCTCTTAGGAGGCCCACTCAAATATAAGTCAATGAGAATTGATTTATATTTAATTTGATTGATAATGATTATGACCAATTAAAAGGTGAAAGTAAATAATGTATTTCATTTTAAGGAAAAGAGGAAATGTTTTAAAAAACACATAACATATTAAGTTGGGAGGTAATTATTTGCACGTAGTTGGGGATGGGTATGTTTTAATGCATGTTTAATATTTATGTATTTAAATATAAATAATTTTATGGTTATATATATATATATATATATATATATATAGAGAGAGAGAGAGAGAGAGAGAGAGAGAGAGAGAGAGAGAGAGCTAATTATATATGGCTTTTATATTTTTCAAATGTATGTTTAATTTTTTTATTATTTTTATTTCAACATCTTTAAATAATATAAAGATCTATCATTTGACAAGTAAATTTATGGTTAAGGAAGAATATATAATAAAAATTACAAGTCATGTCACTTAGCTGGACACTTTTGTAATTTATGTTAGTACTCCTTCAAGTAGTACCACCTTAGACAACTCCTATATATGGCATTGTCTTCCATGTACCATTGGATGTATAGAAATCCCTCTAGGTGCAACTAGAACCATCTATGCATAAAATTGTGTCCATCCTATTGCTATAGCACAAGAGGAACAATCAAGAAGATCATTGTCATATACCAAGTAAACAGGTACTATGGCCAAGGGTACATTGTAAGCTCCTTAGGTTTTGTTTTGTGAGATTCAACTGAGTATTATTGTTGGAGAATCTTTGATATATTAGAGAGATATAGAACTTCATACTCCATTGTCCTTAGGACCTTGGAAACCCTAGCCTTTGTGATTAGCCAATGAAATTCCTACATCTTTACATCCCTAAGAAATTTGGAAATTATTTAATGCAATAATATTTAATAGTCACTAATACTTCCAATGACAAAAACAATAAATTTTAGTCCTACCAAAAACATTGTGGGAAGCCTATCTCAAAATATTCCATATGTTTTGTTGGAACCCTCGACAGTATTGAGAGGGGTGGGTGAATCCGTACTAGGAAATTTTAATCATTTTAACTTCAACTCTTCAAGCACACATTAATGCCATTAGTTTACATCACGAAACATTCAATGCACAAACATAATTCACAAGGATATACCATGGAAATCCACAAAATATATTTTATTAATCAATAGTTCTTTACAGTGTTTGGATCTGACCTAAGAGAGATACCCATCCCTGATGCAAGCCACAACTTACACAACTATAGGCACCAACCTATCACAACAAGAACCCACTTGCTGATTCCAGACACTAATATGCTAAGGACATATATCCTTTCTACAAGCACCAACTTGTAGAACTAAAGGCACCAACCTGCATTGCAAGCACCTACTTGATGATAAAGAAAGTGTCAACCTTCATTGGGATGAGGACACCTATCCTCTTGATCACCAACTCAACTCCCCTACACCACCCTGCCACCGTAAACTCGTAGATAACTTTATTTCTTTATCAACCTTGTTATGTACCTTGATCTATTCTTAGCTTGTAAATACTCCTTGATGTTCTACCTGCATGAACACAAAACGATTTGCTCTTGTATTAGCTATTTTCATGTCTTCATCTCATAGCATATTCAAAGCATAAACACTAGTTGCTTCTTTCTTCCATGCTCTATCTCTAGCATGTCTGAGACCCTAGAAACCTATTTTTGCAATATTTATGTAGTATCCTTCTTAAACCAAACAACCTTAGCTTCCTTCCTTACCTTACTCATGTAGATTCCTTCTTAGTACAGTCAAACCCTAGCTTCCTTCCTTTTCCATATCCTGTCAAGAACCATCAGTCTTCTTACCCAATGTTCTATCAAACATTAGTAGACTTCTTTTGTCATGTTCTGTAGCTTCCCTTTTACAACAGTCAAACCCTTTTAGTAGTTCTCCACCTTTTTAATCAGTTTAGCATCTACATTTGCACAAGCATAAATCTATGCTTTAAATTGAACAAACCAAAACATCAAACTTAGGTATTTATGTAAATTTCATATTCTAGAGATACCCCTCGCGATATGATTGTGAAGACCTGGTCGATGAACAGAGTAAGTGTGCCCATCAATTACAATTTCTGTGTGGAGGTCCTGTGTAGTCAACAATATCTATGTGAATGTATACAAATATATGTTCTACATGAAGTTAGGATTTTAGAGACCAAGATAACCCAGATATCTATTCATTTTTAACAACTCATCTTCTCTTCATTATAAATACATTGCATCTAGAAATTTGCATTGACATAGTGACTATGCCCAATCGTATCCAATCTCTGCCTAGAGAATAGTAAGAGTATGCCCCGTGATTTATTAACTTAGATGTTCAAACTTAGGGCTTCTGAATCTTTCTTTGGTGTATACTTCATATCATAGTAGCATAATTCGAGTACGAATACGAATAACGATACGGAAAAAATACGTAATAAGAAAATCTAATACGAATAAAATATGGAAGTAGACTTCTTATATATAATACTTTTAATCAAATATATAAACCAAATTAGCATAAATGTACATTAAAAACCCTTCATTTTTATAAGAAAGTAATAAATTGAATGTTATTTATATTTTATAGTTATTAAATAATTAGAATTTGGTTTTTTAAAAATGGTTTTTAAAATTTACTTTTTTTATTAGTAAGAATTTATATCCATATCATATCTATAACGAATATTCGACGAATTCGAATTGCTCCGAATTTTTGTACGGGAAATGCTAATACGACCGAATTATGCTACTATGCTTCATATCACACTTGCTTCTTCATGGCTATCCTGCAATCATAAACACAAAAACCCAACAACGGCCTTCACACACTTTTGCCATAACATAGTTCGGAGAACCTCACATTTCTCCTTAATCAAGCATTATCTATAAAAAATTATCGCTAGTCACATAATAGACCCATTCTACAAAAACCCCGGATGACAGAATTTCCAATTTCGTCATTGTTTGCCTAGAAATTGAGCCACAATATCAGTTACATTTTCTAGCCATTAACACTTCGTCTTATTGATCTACAAACTTCAAAACTAAAGATCATTATTTCCTTTTTCTCTTTCCGGATCTCATACTTCAGATCTCCAGTCCGCTATAATCCTCACTCTTACTGTGATTCAAATTCATCCTGGGTTCTTCGGTCTAGCTTAACCCAAGATCTCAGAGAAGAAAGAAATCCATGCATCCACAGTTGACAAAGCACCTCCTCTTTTTTATACAAATCAGATCACTCAACAACTCGAATTAAGTGGACTTGATATGCAAGTTAAAAATTGAAGTGTCTTGATTGGTCCACTTGTGACTTCAAGAGACAAACGTGGCAATGGGAGGTTTCATTCAAAATTAATCTAAAACTCAAACTATTTCCCTCCCATGGAAGGGTGAGTGGCCTTAAAATTTTCTCAACCTTCCATTACTTCACTAATTCGACTTTCATTTGAGGGAGATACGACACTAGATATGTTTGAACAAAGAATTCTGAAGAAGCATTAGCGTTGACCATGTCCTTTATTGAAGGATGATACTTGAATGGTGACATTTGGATTAATAACAATGCCAATCATATATTGATGTAGTCTTGTAGCCTGCAAATCTCTTCAACATGACTTATAGGTTTCCACTGCCCATCAGGTGCACAGCTATGACCCTTTTTTAATTAAATAGCAGAGAACATAAATTTAGCCATGTAAGAGAATCACTAAATTTGAACCAACAGAAAGTTCAGAGTAGCAGTGTAATGATTTCTTTAATTACATTTATCAGTCCACATACAAGGCAAATAGAAAATAACAATTTTATGTACTTTGCTTACAACAGAAATGAATTGGGAATATGAATTTAACCTTATGTAGCGAACTGAAATGAATCCCTTTGTCTTTTGATGAAATGAGCTGAAACAGACTGAACTACGTCCCAACTACAAAGCCAACACTGCCCTCCCTTGCTACGTTAAAACTTCTTCAAAACTGAATTGTTCTCCTTCAAAATTCCCCTTTTTATTATTTCTTGCGTGTCTCTTCATTTTCCCATGGGGAGGTGGATGGTTGCAACCATTCCTCTTCCAAAAAATTACACCAATAAATCTTGTCCAACTCATTTGTTCAACCTTGATTATGCCACCTCACTCTAGGTGCAAATCTTATCTGATCCGAAATCCATGTATTTTGTAATGGTGAACTGTAATCTATAGGATTTCTGCAGCCGAAAAAACTTTCTGCAACAGAACAAACTTTCCATAGTCAAACGAACTTTCCCCAACAAACATACTTCCTGTAGCCGAGACTTTCCATAATCAAACAAACTTTCCGCAACTGCACTTTCTGCAGCCGCTACAGACTTTCTGCAACCGCAGTTTTCGTAGCCAAATCACACAAAAACCAAATCTATATCATGAAAATATTAAATCTGACTAGTAAAATAGAATCAGATCAAACAAAAAAGAAATTGGAGCACATAGACGTTCCAAACTCAATCTGAAACTGTTGAAGAAAGAAAGGAGTGAGGAATTTCTTAGACAATGGAGAATCGTTGATGCTTGAAAACTTGTTGACCAAATATATGTCTATTATAGCGCAATGTGTTGCAGAGAGGCTCTATTAGTAAGATTGCAGAGCTTGGGCTCCTTCTCTCTCTTACTCAAACACATCCAAATGAACTGCATCGATGGCCATGAGGGTAGCGTGGGTGGAATATTAAATTCAACTAAAATAGAAATTCCTTCGAGCATATTTAGGGCAGAAACATTCCACAATGATCTTGAGCAGGTTTTAAAAAAATATGTATATTGAACATTGAACCATATGAAAGATTGTCAAACCAAATCCGGAGAATTACCTTGTGGAAGGAGCAGTATTGCACTCACGATTGACACAAGTGTGAAGGTAGCAATGGTTTTGGGTAGGAAGAGAGAGCCACGATACCACATAGCGAATGGCACACACAAACATATGCCAATGGGAATAGTGACAACAACACAGTTTTTTTTTGTTAAAACAGGGTGGGAGGTAAATGTATTAGTTTCAAATTCTTGAATTTGAGTTTGTAGCAGAACCCCTCATTAAAGAAACCATCCCATCGATATAATGATGCAAGCTTCCAATAGCAAACAGTGGATGGCGCAGAGGCACTCGTAAGAAAAAGGAAACGACATGGACTAGATGACGTCGTGATCTCTCGACGGCACCAGGTGGACCCCGGGTGCAAATCTTCGAGATATTATGCCACTCCCATCTTTTAAGTTACAAATTGGATCACTCAACAACTCGAATTATTTTAATTTGATATGCAAGTTAACTCATGACTTCAAGAGGCCAACATGGAAATGGGATGTTGTTGGCCTCCAACAACTACAAAAGCTAAGGGCCCCATATGATTTTTTTAAATACTTAGCTTTCATATGATTTTGGTTTTTGTCTTGCTTGATTTAGTTGATAATTGGATAGTTTCCTTTCTTAGTTTTCATGCCTTTCTTTGAGCTTACTCTTCATGATTGGAAGGTTTCCAAGTTGATTATATGCCTCAGTTTGAAGAAACAGAATTATTTTTATCTTTCGACAATGTCATCAAAGTTTGGCTTTCAATTCAGTAATAAATAGATCATGCACTTTGGATGATTGAGATATATGACTAAAATTATCAATTTTAAGATCTGAATCTTCATTTAGAAAGAATGTAAGTTAAGGCATGGAATTGGATTGATTGTTATGAATATGAAATATTCCTCAAATTTTTACGAGCATTTAATTTTTATTAAAATCTTACATTTTTATTCATTCTTTGGCTATTAAGACGAAACTTCCTTCCCTTGTGACTAGATTGATTCATGACTCTTGAATACTTATAATATTTTATTGGATTTTTTCGTCTCTTTCCGATATGATGTAGATTCTTAAGATATTAAGATTTACTTGATGACTTTTATGTTTCATAAGTGTTGGCATTAATTGCAACTATCTACCGCTATATGTAGTGGACCTAGGTATTTATTGTAGTTTAATGTTTGATTTATGAAGCTGGACACGTAATACATCTTGGGAAATGAGAACCGCCTGCCCAGCCGGGCATTCCTTTTGTATCACTGTTTTGATGTTAATGAAATGCAAAGGTATGCGACAGCGTTCTGATTTTTACTGTGTGGCTTGATTCAAGTGCTATAGCACTGCTTAATACCCTGTTTTACTCTGTTTTCTCACTGTCCTGCCTCCTCTGTCCCCTTCATTTTGGTATCAGAGCCTCTGTTAGTGGGAGTCTGCAACCTGGAGTTGTGTGAAGCTCGTGGACTTGTCGATATCTTCCATTTTCATAAACAAACCAAGTTGCTTGTTGGGAAGGGCAATCGTGATTTTAACACCGGTGCCACTAAACACGCGAAGAGCTGCAGGGTCTGCGTCATAGAACTTCAGCTTGCCTATGCCTTGGCTCTTGACCAACTGCACTACTTGAGAAGCCGAGGGAATATTGTCTACTACGCAACCATAGTTAATGCCCACAGAGCCAGCGCCTGCAGAAGGAATGATAGCAAGCGCTACTGCAATCCCTATCAACACCGAGCCCATTAGAAAGCTCATTCTGGGTGTTTTCTTTTTCTCGAACTTTTGTTTATTGAGATTAAAAAGTAAGTCTTTTGCATTGCAAAAACCCTGCACACTGATAGTTGATAAAGGTCAGGCGTCGAAACTCACGGAGGCACCTTCAGACCAAAGACCCTGGAAGGTCGAGAGCCTATCGGCCTCCCTTCAGCCCAATCCAAGATGGCCTTATAATCAAATACTTGAACACTGTATGCTTCTACCGGCGGTTGCTTCATTCAACGCGTCGTGCTTACTGGCTATGGCGCGTATCGAGCTTAGTTGTTATGGGTGTCGAAGGATTGGCGGATCAGAGGGTTTTCCTCTGAGTTAAAAATTTCAGGCAGAGTTCTGTCAGTTCTTACATGTCACTCTTTTGCAACTGTACAGTGTGGTTACCGGTATTTACACGGTACATTCCTTCTGCAGTAATCGTTTGAAAGTGCACTCTGCCATGCTTCGATAGCTTCAGGTATCTTCTCGGCAAAGGATACCGTGGTCGTGAGGGTTTTCAAGGTGACTACGATGTGTCCTGGTAAGCTTCGGAGACACACTCAGGGTTAACCTAGTTATTCGCAGTTTCAAAGATGGCTCCAAACTGGTCTTTGTCGAAGCCGAGGCAAAAATACTATTTGTAAATGTTTAAGGTTTGAAGTCTAGGGAGGGCTTCAACCGTGCCCGAAGATATACAGTTCCCACTGCATTCGTGGAGAGAGGGTCATTTTCTCCTGTTGCTCAGTGGAAGGAGCCGTGTAGGCTTGAAATTGTGAACCATCAGCAACCAGCAAGGAAGCCGTGGAGAAACATTGAGACAGAGCACCCCGCCTACAGCTGCAAAAGGAGAAATTTCAGAAAATTTGAGCCATGGCATCAAGCAGCTTCGGATCATAGCCTCAAATTCCACCTTTGACAGGTAAGAACTATGACTTTTGGTCCATAAAAATGAAAACTCTTCTCTGTTCACAAGATTTGTGGGATTTAGTTCCGAATGGGTACATAGAGCCCCCTGATGAGGCAGCCTATTTGGCTTTAACACAAGCACAGAAAGATTTGCTTAAAAACAACAACAAGAAAGATGCTAAGGCACTTTCTCTCATCCAGCAAGCTATGGATGACTCAATCTTTCCTAGAATAGCATCAGTAAGCAAATCCAAATATGCATGGGACATCTTAGACACAGTTTATCAGGGTTTAAGTAAGGTGAGGGTTGCTAAACTACAAACCCTTAGGAAAAATTTTGAAAATCTGCAAATGAACGAGACACAGACTGTAGATCAGTTTCATAATCATCTAATGACAATTGTAAACCAGATGAGAACCCATGGTGAGCAAATTTCTGACCAAAAGGTGGTGGAAAAGGTATTAAGAAGTCTGCCCAGCAAATTTGATGTTGTTGTTGTGGCAATTGAGGAGTCAAAGGATTTGACTCAGCTCTCCATTGATGAGTTAATGGGATCCCTGTTATCCCATGAATCTAGAGTAAACAGAAACTCAAACTTCTCAATTGATACCGCTTTTAAGACACAGCTAACTGTTGGTAGAGGAAGAGGAAGGTCATTCTATAGAGGCAGGGGTAGATTTCAATTTCAAAGGGAAAAAGAATCAAATATAAATAGGACTGGTAGGTATGTCCAAAACCCACATTCAGGAAATTTCAGAACCACAAGTAATAACCTTTATCAACAGCAGAAGCAAAGAATTGATAAATCCAAAATTCAGTGTTTTTATTGTAAGAAATTTGGGCATTATGCTAGGGAATGCAGAAAGAAGGAAGCAGATGCCAGAAAACAATCTGCAAATCTAGTTGAAAAATCAGAAAATAAAACTGATTTAGCTCTTATTACCTGCAATGTTGCACAAGAGAATCCAAATGATGTATGGTTTCTAGACAGTGGCTGTAGTAATCACATGTCTGGCAACAAGGAAGTGTTCACTGAAATAGATAGTTCGGTACAGTCTGAAGTGAAGTTTGGAGATGATAATAAAGTTTCAGTCAATGGTAGAGGTACTGTTAATGTATTTGCAAAAAATGGAGATAAAAGACATATTAATGATGTGTATTTTGTACCTGGTCTGAAATGCAATTTAATTAGCATTGGACAACTAATGGAGAAAGGCTATAAGGTAATTTTCAACCATGACACTTGCACCATTCTTGACAAGAATCCTAGAAAAGGGTTGATTGCAAAGGTTAAAATGACCAAAAATAGAATGTTTCCACTTACATTAAAGAGTGAAATTCAGAATTGTGTGAATGCTTATAAAGTTCAAAGTTTGGATCAGTCTTGGCTTTGGCACTTGAGGTATGGTCATTTGTATTTTGGGGGATTAAACTTATTATAGAAAAATCAAATGGTTAGAGGGCTACCACCGATTGAACAACCAGCAAGCTCATGTGAGAGTTGTATCTTAGCAAAACATCATAGAGAAGCTTTCCATGTAGGCACTTCGTATCGAGCAAAAGAACCTCTAGAAATAGTTCATACAGATTTGTGTGGACCAATGCAGGATCCATCATTGGCTGGAAACTTATACTTTCTAACTTTTATTGATGATTACAGCCGGAAAACATGGGTATATTTTATTAAACAAAAATCAGAAACTTTTGAAGTGTTCAAGAATTTTAAAACCTTGGTTGAAAAACAAAGTGGAAAGTTCATCAAAGTGTTGACGTCTGATAGAGGAGGTGAATATAAATTGAATGAATTCATGGAATTTTGTAGAAATCATGGAATTAAGGGGCAATTTACAGCTCGGTATACACCACAGCAGAATGGTGTGGCAGAAAGAAAAAATAGGACAATTATGAATATGGCAAGAAGCATGTTGAAGGCCAAGCATTTGTCAAATGAGTATTGGGCAGAAGCAGTTGCATGTTCAGTCTACATCTTGAACAGAAGTCCTACAAAAAGTGTGAGGAATAAAGTACCTGAATAAGCTTGGAGTGGCAAGTGCTGCAATGTATCACATCTTAGGATATTTGGGTGTGTGGCTTACTCTCATGTACCTGAAGAAATTAGAAGGAAGTTGGATGATCGAAGTGAAAAATGTATCTTCATTGGGTATAGTGAGCATTCTAAAGAATATAAACTCTATAATCCTATTACCAAGAAGCTAATTGTAAGTAGAGATGTAGAATTTAGAGAGAAGGAATCATGGGATGGAAGTATTGATGAAATAGTTACACATGGAGCAGCTTTACCTCATGTTGAAGATGATGAAGAAAATGTACTAGAAGGACAACAAATTCCAGATTCATATGTACCTGCACATGTGCCAGGATCCAGCACACCAGGAAGGAGCACAATAGACCTTCATTCACCTCAAACAAGAACACCAAGAAATTCTATGCAAGAAGAGCAACCAGGACTTGGAGGCCAGCATACATCAAGCTCACAAGGTAGTCATGAATCTGATCCTACTCTAGCAGAATTGAGATCTAGGATTAGAGGACAAAAATCTAGAAGTCTAAGAGAAATCTATGAACAACATGATGAAGAACTGGATTTGAACTCAAACTTTGCATTATTGGCTTATCAACCAGTTAATTTTGAAGAAGCAATTAAAGATGATGCATGGATAAAGGCTATGGATGATGAAATAGATGCTATAGAAAGAAATGAAACTTGGGAATTAGTAGATTTACCTGATGGAAAAGACTGTATAGGTGTAAAATGGATTTATAAAACAAAATTGAATGCTGATGGAAAGGCTGAAAAACACAAGGCTAGGCTTGTAGCACAGGGTTTTAGTCAACACCTCGGCATAGATTATAATGAGACTTTTGCACCAGTAGCGAGACTAGACACAGTTAGACTTGTTTTAGCTATAGCAGCCCAAAATGATTGGAATGTGTATCAGATGGATGTAAAATCTGCATTTTTAAATGGATGTTTAGAGGAGGAGGTTTATGTAAAACAACCAACTGGGTATGAAATAACAGGATGTGAAAATAAAGTTTACAGGCTGAAAAAAGCTTTATATGGGCTGAAGCAAGCATCTAGAGTGTGGTACAATAGATTAGACTCATATTTGCTGAGTAATGGATTCAATAGATGTGCTAGTGAGCCTACATTGTACACAAAATTAAATCAGCAAGGTAAAATCATAATTGTATGCGTATATGTTGATGACTTAATCTTCGCAGGAAATCTATCTATAGAAGCTTTTAAAACAGCAATGAAAATAGAGTTTGAAATGACAGATTTGGGAATGATGAAGTACTTTCTCGGAATTCAAGTTGATCAATCTGAAAAAGGGATTTTCATATGTCAATCTAAGTATGCTAAAGATGTATTAAAAAGATTTTGAATGATGAATTGTAAATCAGTCTCAACACCAATAGCAACAGGAACTAAATTAAGTAAAGAGGATAATGAACCTTTTGTGGATCCAGCACAATTTAAGAAATTAGTTGGAAGTTTGATGTATCTAACAGCAACTAGGCCAGATATCATGTTTGCGGTGAGCTTAATTTCCAGGTTTATGGAATCTCCAAGAAGTTCTCATTGGCAAGTAGCAAAAAGAATCTTAAGATATGTTTCAGGAACAATGCATTATGGAATTTTGTATTCGGCAGGTTCAGATTTCAAATTAATAGGCTATATAGATAGTGACTTTGCAAGCAGTATTGATGACAGGAAGAGTACAACAGGTTATGTATTTAATTTTGGTTTAGGTGCAGTTTCGTGGGCATCAAAGAAGCAACCCATAGTGACCATTTCATCAACTGAAGTGGAGTATGTAGCAGCGACGTCAGCAGCGTGTCAAGCAGTATGGATGTGGAGAGGTCTGTCTGAATTGTTGCATGAACAGGAAGATCCAACAGTGATCTATTGTGACAATAATTCTACAATTGCATTGTCGAAAAACCAAGTATTTCACAAAAGGAGCAAGCACATAGATACCCGATACCACTTCATCAGAGAACTGGTTAACAACAAAGAAATTAACTTGAAATTTTGCAGGTCAAAGGAACAACTAGCTGATATATTTACTAAGCCTCTGGCAAAGGAGCATTTTGAGTTTCATAGAGAGAATCTTGGCATTGTTAATGCAGTATATGTATGACTGTAGATATAGTTTGTTATATTATAATTCTCTCAATGAGATATCCAATTTTTGTTTTTGCTGAAAGTTGCAATTAAGGGGGAGTTTGTTGGCATTAATTGCAACTATCTACCGCTATATGTAGCGGACCTAGGTATTTATTGTAGTTTAATGTTTGATTTGTGAAGCTGGACACGTAATACATCTTGGGAAATGAGAACCGCCTGCCCAGCCGGGCATTCCTTTTGTATCACTGTTTTGATGTTAATGAAATGCATAGGTATGCGACAACGTTCTGATTTTTACTGTGTGGCTTGATTCAAGTGCTGTAGCACTGCTTAATACCCTGTTTTACGCTGTTTTCTCACTGTCCTACCTCCTCTGTCCCCTTCAATAAGGATCTCATTATTTTATCTATTTAATTTTAAATTAATAATTGTTTCACATTAAAGCAAACAAATTGAATAAATGTAAATATCTTAGAATTTTAGTATTACAATATGTTTATTTTATTTTATTTTTAATTATGGATTAAATAAACCTTTTTAAAAAATTTATATATTATTCCATTTTCCTTCTCACGTTATTTTTGAAAGGTGTAGTCTAAATATTTTACGTTTTCAAATATAAAAGATAAAAGATTTAAATATTTAATCTATTATCGTATAAAAAGAATGCCACTAATGAGAAGAATACCACAAGATCATTTTCCATTTTTACTTTGCCTTTGGGACATGTGTAGTCCAACTCAAAATTAATTAAAGATCAAGACAGAAGATTGGACCACCATGAATGGGCAAGAGATCAAGATCGCTAAGAACCAAAATGGCAAAGGATAAAAGTCTGTTTGAAATTTGATTGATTGAACTTTTAAGACTATATTCTTTATTTTCACTCATTATATTTTGATTTTGCAGACTATTAAAGATGGTGGAAATTAATTTAAGTGGTTGCAAGATATGTTACAATTAAAAGGGCACAAGACTGCCACCATGTTGTTTGAACTCAATTACAACTGCCACGCATTCATAGCCAAAAGATGCCACAAAATCATATCGCCATCACTATGATATTTCCATCAAATTCTGTTACTATCGATAGCTTATTCAAAACTAAGAAATATATGTATTGGGTTAGATTTTTGTTATTGTGTTGTAGTTGTTCAGGTCATGTTTCTATAGTTTTTACTGCGTTTATGTGACTTATACAGCTACGTTTTTAGTAGTTTAAAGGCAATTTTAGTAGCTACTAAAATTGTTATTTTGTAGTTACTAATTGTTTTCTTTAAATTGCATTATAGTTTAGTTTGCATTCATTTTAAAGTAGATTTTGCATTTAGGAACTTAGACAATTCCACTTGTAAGTCTCCTTTTAAGGAGCAAACTTACATTAGTAGCATCAAGACCTTTGTTCCCGCGAGAAGTGGTTATTCCAAATAAACAAGAAACTGCGTTAAGGATCTTGTTTGGGCTGCTTCTCCTTCGATTTTGTTTGGGATGCTTCTCCTTCATTAGCAAGCAAGTTAAATATACCTGACAAAAGAGGTTTCATTCAAAAGTAATTTAAAACACAAACTCTTTCCCTCCAATGCAAAGGTGAGTGCCCTTAAACTTTTCTCAACCTTCAATTATTTCACTAAGTTAACTTGCATTTGAGGGAGATCTGACACTGAAGATGTTTGGACCAAGACTCATAAAGAAGCATTAGCGTTGACCATGTCCTTTATTGAAGGATAATACTTGAATGGTGACATCTGGATGAAAATCAATGCCAATCATATGTGGACGGAGGTTGATCAAGAGGATCAAAATCAAATTATAATGATGCCACATTGTGTAGAAATTGCTTCAACAAATGACCACATGGAAGCAAATGACCACATGTATGGGTCATTTGTTCCAGTCATGGAACCAAACTCGTTGATCTCATATGCACATGTTTCATTGATAGATGGTGAATCTATGTAAACATGAGGGGTAATGTAATAAGATTTTCTTCAACTGTTAAGCTATCTCATCACTCATATCTCCATACTAGCCTTTCATACTTGTCATTTGCCTAATACTGGACCCGGTACCGAACCTAATACCAAAAAAATACTTGAGTACCAAAACACAGTATTGCATTATCATTGCCTCAAGTCACTCAATGTCACATCTTCATCATCAATACACCATCACAATCATCACTACTGACATCAATTATGTTGACATGATCACATCCATGTTGACATCAATGCCAACAAATGTTCAACATGTTTGTGTTGATCGCATAGGTATTCTTCTTGAGAAATCCATTTTTTGTTGACCTACATATACCTCTAAAGTGACTCACCTCCAAACCTTGGTTGTATTGGGATAATTCAAATATGACACTTTGGCAGGATCCCAATTGGTAACATGGTTAATAATTGCAACATGGAAACCATTGAGGGAAAATTTTTTAAGATGTAAGAGAACTGATAGAAAGTTTCCAAATCAGTTGTTAAGATTAAAAATAGCATGATGGAATCCCCTCCTACATTAACCAACATATTTCCAAATGCATGGGGAAACAAATTGTTCATCTCCGAGAATGGCCAGGATGGTTAGTCACCTCCATAAAGGATAAGGGGTCAATACTTAACGTGGATCCACCCATAATGTCATACCCAATCGATGAACAGAGGTCCCCTAATACATTCTTTCAAGGTAAGTATAGGAATCACACACCCTTTCAAATCATAATTCATGCTTCTAATTTACAAAAGTGGACATAAATGTAAGCTTGATGATTCTACTCCATTTGGATGGGTTACCAAAATGGAACACTATTTTTCTCTCAATGGAATTATTAATGACACAAAAACTCAAAGTTGGCTTCTTATATTTGTATTTGGAATGTTTGAAATAGTATAAGAAATTTTATGGAGGCGATATTGCTTGGATCCATTGTGTAAAGGCCCTTTATGCTTATTTTGAATGTGATTCTCTATCTAGTATGATTGACAAAATTATGGCAAGCATGCACAATTATTAAATCTATTGCATCGTTTGCCCGCATGGGTGTGGCTCATTGGCGGTTCACTTGATATGAAGTCACATGTTGTAAATTGGAGGTCACGAGTTCAAATCACACCCGGCTTTACCCGTGTCCCATGCTTGCGAGGTGTGTGGGGCACCTAGGGGTATAGTGGTAGCGGGATTGGATCCCTGGACGCCGTGTCATGCAAGTACCAGCCTATTTTTCCAGTTTCCGATTCCCCTTGAACAAACAAAAAAAAACTCTATTGAATCCTTATAGAAATTGGAAATTCCCATAGAGGGCCTATATAATTCATTTTTAAAGAATGCTTCATCAATGGTATTAAGGAAATAAGTACTGCGCACTTCATGATGCAAAAACCATTCACATGGTTGGAATATTGTGAAAGAGATAATGAATCTGAGATGGTGATCAATGGAAAAACCAAAATACCTTCATTCACTACTCACACTAGGCCTCTATTGGAAACTAACCCCAACACCCCCACTTCCGATGTTGATGTATTTGTAACTTCGGAAGATATTCACTTGTATATTAGATTTGTACTTTATTGTATATCCAATAGAGATGTCTTATTCCTCTTATTAGGAAGTGTTGTCATTTGTATTTGCAAGTATCGCAAGTTACATTGTAAGTGTCGTCATTTGTATTGATGGGTTATTAGACCACCAGTGTGGGGTCGGCCCTAGCTAGGTCATGTGGTTGGGTTATTAGACTTCATTAGCAAGTCGACCCTATTAGTTTATTGGTAGGTCAAGTCAGTGTATAAATAGAGAGGTTGTGTCTCTCATTTGATTCATTCACTCACTTCTTAAGCTCACATAGCTAAGAGAGAAAGTGGCACACATGTGGAGGAGGAGGAGCATCTACTAGAGACATCTTATTGGGTTTGATCCTTGTGATCTTGTATTGGGGCTTATTCTATCTCTGAGGAAGTTGCGGGGTTTTTCACCTTCTTGGTTTTCCGTGGTGAAACTCTGTGTCTCTTGTGTGATTGCTATTGTGTCTATGATTGATATGTTGTAGATATGTTGTACATGTTATTCTCTTAGTGATCTTGAATGATAATGGAATGAAATTATCAAAAAATTAACATGGTACCAGAGCTGACCTAAGAGGAAGGCACTATGCAGCTGCGGAAGCTAAGGCTTCTTAATTTTTGGGTTTCTATCCACATATAATCAAAGGTAGAAGGATAGACTGACTCTCCTAGCAAGGGTGCATCTTTTTGTCGAGACAGAATTTAATTCTGAGCTTTTTCAGTTTTTGACCTAAAAATTAGGGTTTCTGCAAAAGTTGGAATTTCTAAAATTCGAGACCACGGCTGGAAGCTCCTATGAAAAATCAAAGTTTAGAGCTTTAGATCAAAATTTTTGGTTGGGTGAAGCTCCGAGAAAATCAAACCCTAATTCAGGGTCCTGCCTAGTGAATCCAGAAGTTTCAAAAGCAATTTTGAGGGGTGAAATTTGCAGATTTCAAATTCAGAGTATACCAGCTTGACCAGCTCAGCAAGGCGCATCTTTCTATCCTTTCAGAAGTTTGAAATTCAAATTTTGAATTTTTAGGGTTTCTCTAACAAACCCTAATCCAGCTCCAGATCCAGTTTTCAGCAAATCAAGTGGTAAGACCTAAATCTTTATTTCCATTTGAGTTTCTCATTAAAATGTCTCACCACACCAAGCTTGAGGATAAGCTTGAAGAGGCTGATAACTTTCGAGCCTGGAAGTACAGGATTGGGTTAATCCTAGAAGAGAATGAGTTGGACAACTACATAAAGGAAGAGGTTCTCGTTCCAGAGGGAGATGAGGCTAAGGCCTTACATAAGAAAAACTTGGTCAAAGCCAAGAGAATCATTGTTGATTCTATTAAGGACCATTTCATAACCCATGTGTCTTCCCTTAAGACACCTAAGGAGATGTTTGACTCTTTGACTAAGTTGTTTGAGGGTAAGAACATAAATCGGAAGATGACTTTGCGGAACCAATTGAAAGGGGTAAATATCCAGAATGGAAAGACCATTCAATCCTACTTTTCTAAGGTCTCTCAAATCAAGGAACAACTTGAAGCTGTGGATGAAGTAGTGGAGAATGGAGAAATTGTAATGATCACTTTGAATGGCCTACCTAGGTCATGGGACTCCTTCATCCAAGGAATCTGTGCAAGAAAGAAACTGATCTCCTTTAGTAGACTATGGGAGGAATGTTCACAAGAAGAAGATAGGCTTGTGGCCCAAGAAGAAAAGATGGGAAGTGAAGATCAATCCCTCACAACTCACACTAAGAAAGGAAGGTTCAACAGGCAGCCATCTCACCACAAGAAATATTCTCATTCCTATCATAAAGAGAAGAAAGATCTGAGATGCTTCAATTGCAATGAGAAAGGACACTTTGCCTCAGAACGTCCCAAGAAAATAAAAGAAGTTAACAACAACTTCAATAAGAAGAACACCAAGAAGAGGCATCATGCTCATGCTGCTGAGGATGATGAACCTCCAAAGAAGAAGAATAGGGAAGAAAGTGAAGACTCTTCAAGTGAGGAAGAATATGTGCTGATCTCTGCTCTCACAGGTACTATCTCACATGGATGTGATGATTGGCTTATTGATAGTGGGGCTTCCAAACACATGACGGGATTTAAAGAATCCTTTATAGATCTATCTGAACATGAGTCACCCCATAAGGTGAAACTTGGGGATGACTACCAATATCCCATAAAAAGAAGTGGTGAAGCCTCCTACAAGTTAGACTCTACGAAGTCTTTAAAGATGCAAGATGTTCTATATGTACCTGGACTCAAGAAGAATCTTCTCTCCATATCATCTCTGGATGAAAAGGGAATGAGAGTTGCATTTATAGATGGCCAAGTACTCATGTGGCCAAAGGGTAAGACTCTAGATGATGCAACGGTGATTAGAGAGCAAGAGGGAGGATTGTACAAATTAAAGGGACAACCTGAACATGCCATGGTACATGAATCCATGGAGCCAAGTGAACTTTGGCATGGAAGGCTTGCTCATGTGCACTATAGGGCACTACCAATTGCAAGAAAAGCAGTAGAAGGTCTTCCTGAAATCCAATCAAAGCATTAAGGTATTTGCAAAGGATGTGCAAAAGGAAAAAACACAAAGAAGGCATTTCCAAGCAGTGGAAGAAAAGCAAAAGGAACTTTGGAGATTATCCACTCTTCACTCTGATGTATGCAAACCAATGTCATCCAGTTCTTTGAGTGGGTATGTATATTATGTCTCCTTCATTGATGATTTCTCTAGGAAGACTTGGGTTTACTTCTTGAAGAATAAAGATGAAGTGTTTGATAAGTTCAAGGAATTCAAAGCCTTGATAGAAATTCAAACTGATAGGAAGATCAAGATCTTTAGATCCGACAATGAAGGAGAATTCACTTTAGGAGACTTCAAGAAGTTATGCAGCGATTCAGGGATTAAGAGGGAGTTGACTACTCCTTACAATCCACATAAAAATGGAGTTGCAGAAAGGAATAATAGAACTATCATGGAAGCAGCACGAGTAATGCTTCATGACCAAGATATACCCATGCACTTATGCGCAGAAGCAGCAAGAATGGTAGTATATGTACAAAATAGAACACCACATAAGATACTTGACAATAAGACACTAGAAGAAGTTTTCTATGGTAGGAAACTAGAAGTTAGCCATCTCAGAATATTTGGTTGTCCAGTATTTACACATGTTCCAAGAGAAAAGAGGACAAAGCTAGATCCTTCACGAAAGAAGGGCATCTTTGTGGGTTACAGTGAAAGCTCGAAGGCTTACAGAATCTACTTTCCAGGGTTCAAGAAAATTGACATCAGCAGAGATGTAAAATTTGATGAAAACTTAGCATACATCAAATCAAGGAAGACACCTGCTGAAGAGAATGAAGAACCAAGGGTAACTAGAATTCAAGACACCACTATGAATGAAGCAATTCCAGAAGAAGATCGTGAAATTGAAGATCCACAAGAACCTATAGATCCACCCCGTGAGAAGATCTCTCACAAGAGGAAACCTGCATGGGCTAGAGAGCTCATCCAAGATGCAGAAGGTATGGTATTCTAGAAGAGGAACACAGAGAAAGGAAAAGGACAAGGTCACACACTAGTTATGTTGCCTTGCTCTATGACATTATGAACAAAGAACCTTCCAGTTATGAAGAAGCAGTGGAAAAGAAAGAATGGAAGGATGCCATGGTTGAGGAATACTAGTCGATCATGAAGAATGATGTTTGGGATGTAGTCCCAAGACCTGAAGGGAAGCCTGTTGTGACTTCCAAGTGGATCTATAAGATCAAGCATGCTGCAAATGGTAGCATAGAGAAATACAAGGCAAGGTTTGTAGCTCGTGGCTTCTCCTAGAAAGAGGGAATAGATTATGAAGAGACTTTTTCTCCTATAGCCAGATACACTTCCATCAGAATAGTACTTGCTCTCACTGCAGTGGTGAAATGGAAGATACATCAGATGGATGTCAAGACAGATTTCTTGAATGGTGTAGTTGAAGAGGAAATGTATGTGGAGCATCCACTCGATTTTGAGACACATGACAGAGAGTCATATGTATGCAAGTTGAAGAAATCCTTGTATGGCTTGAAGCAAGCTCCTAGGACTTGGTATGGTAGGATGGACATTTTTCTCTCCAGTTTGGGCTTTACCAAGAGTAAACCAGATTCCAACCTTTACTACAAGGTTGAGGAAGGCAATCCAGTGATACTACTCCTATATGTTGATGACATGTTTGTTACATGAGAGGATGGGTTGATTGTCGACACCAAGAGGAAGCTTGCAACCGAGTTCGAGATGAAGGACTTAGGGATGATGCATTACTTTCTAGGTATGGAGGTGTGGAAAAGTGCAAATGGGATCTTCCCTGGACAAGGGAAGTATGCAGTAGAGATCCTGAAGAGGTTCGGGATGATGGACTGCAAGGCCATGGACACACTTATGGCATCAAACCTGAAGCTTCTGTGTGATGCTTCATCTAAGCCGGTTGATGTCACTGTGTATCATCAGATGATTGGGTCATTGATGTACCTGACGAACACAAGACCATATATTTTCTTTGTGGTGAACACATTGAGCCAGTTCCTGACGGATCCGAGAAGTGTTCACCTGGTTGTTGTAAAGCATATTCTGAGGTACCTGAAGGGTACAGTTGATTATGGGCTCTTGTATGATGCGAATCAAAAGTTTAACCTGGAAGGTTATGTTGATTCAGATTGGGCATGCAGTGCTGTAGATAGGAAGAGCACTTCGGGGTGTTGCTTCAATATGGGATCAGGTGTGATCTCTTGGTTTAGCAGAAAGCAATCCTGCGTAGCACTGAGTACAGTCGAAGCAGAGTATGTTGCAGCTTGTTTGGCTAGTTGTGAGGTAGTATGGCTTAGGAAGATACTGTCTGAGTTACTTGATCTCCCGTTGGATGCTACCTGTATCTATTGTGACAACCAGAGTTGTGTGAAGTTGTCAGAGAACCCGGTGTTCCATGACAAGTTGAAGCACATCAAGATCAAATATCACTATATCAGGGATATGGTGTAGGGAGGAGCAGTGAAGCTCTTGTATGTTCCGAAAGATGAGCAAATAGCATATGTGTTGACGAAACCACTAGCCAGAGTGAAGTTTGAGTACTTTAGAGAGAGGCTTGGTGTTCTTCAGATAGAAGATACTTTGAGGAAGAAGTGATGGCACACATTTGCTGGAGCCATTCCAAGCATGGTGATAGGAGGATCCTTCCCATGGCTATTGATGTAAGCGCTGTGTGATGAGCATCAGGACGATGCTACAGTTACTGCTTTGTATGATCAGTTGGATCATGTATTTGTATATGCATCAGGTGGATGCTGTGTATGATCAATTGGATCATGTATTTGTATATGCATCAGGTGGATGATGTGTATGATCACTTGGATAATGTATGATGATATGCATCAGGACGATGCTATGATGATGATCATTTGAGATGAGTATCAAGATGATGCTCTAGATGATATGCATTAGGACGATGCTATGACGATGATCAGGATGATCATTTGAGGTGAGTATCAAGATGATGCTCTGGATGATATGCATCAGGACGATGATATGACTATGATCAGGATGATCATTTGAGATGAGTATTAGGATGATTCTCTAGATGATATGCATCAGGACGATGCTATGATGATGATCAGGATGATCATGTGATGATGATGTGCACCAGGTTGATGCACCGTGTGATGATGATCAGTTGGATCATGAGTATCAGGATGATACTTGGAGGTCAGAGATGATATGTGGCAGGTTGTGCAGTAGCATGTCAAAGTCCTAGGAGATCCGATAGGTTGAACTGTGTGCTCGTAATCAGTCCTGGGATGCTCTTTCGAGGTTTTGCTAGGGAGGCATGTAATCAGTCCTGGAGATCCAATAGGTTGAGCTATGTGCTTGTAATAAGTCCTGGGATGCTCTTTAGAGATCTTGTCGGTCGTGCTGCGGCACATAAATGTTCCTGGGATGCTCTTTAAAGGTATTGCCTATTCACATGTAATCAGTCCTGGAGATTGGATAGGTTGAGCTATGTGCTCGTAATAAGTCCTGGGATGATTTTTAGAGATATTGTCAGTCATGCTGTGGCACATAAATGTTCCTGGGATGCTATTTAAAGGTATTGTGAAGAGATGCATGTAGTCAATCCTGAGAGAGATCTTTTCGGTCATGCTTAGGCACATAAATGTTCTTGGGATACTTAGGTGAGGTATTGCATCCACACATAATTAGTCCTGAGATTCCACCTCTATCAGAGTATTCGCACAGATGATGAAGACCTACAGGAGGTAGGCCTGCAACCAGCATGAAAAAGGGATGGCTTTGTAGAACTTCCTATGACGAGAAGAATTTTTGAGATAGCCCAGTGATCGAGATGTCGAGTACAGCAACAATGATGATGATGATGCTCTGTGATCCAGTGATGATTATCCAACTCCAGAATTGAAGACTTGTGCCAATATGTATTGATGACCTGTGTTCAGAATACCTTCCAGTTAAGAGGGAGTGTTGATGTATTTGTAACTTCGGAAGATATTCACTTGTATATTACATTTGTACTTTATTGTATATCCAACAGAGATGTCTTATTCCTCTGATTAAGTAGTGTCATCATTTGTATTTGCAAGTGTCACAAGTTACATTGTAAGTGTCGACATTTGTATTGATGGGTTATTAGACCACCAGTGTGGGGTTGGCCCTAGTTAGGTCATGTGGTTGGGTTGTTAGACTTCATTAGCAAGTCAGCCCTGTTAGTTTATTGGCAGGTCAAGTCAGTGTATAAATAGAGAGGTTGTGTCTCTCATTTGATTCATTCACTCACTTCTTAAGCTCACATAACTAAGAGAGAAAGTGGCGCACATGTGGAGGAGGAGGAGCATTTGCTAGAGATATCTTATTGGGTTTGATCCTTGTGATCTTGTATTGGGGCTTATTCTATCTCTGAGGAAGTTGCGGGGTTTTTCACCTTCTTGGTTTTCCCCGGTAAAACTCTGTGTCTCTTGTGTGATTGCTATTGTGTCTATGATTGATATGTTGTAGATATGTTGTACATGTTATTCTCTTAGTGATACTGAATGATAATGGAATGAAATTATCGAAAACTTAACATCCGATGCATTAAAAATTGAAAAATTGTCACAGGAAGAGATGGTAGAGTGCCAACACCTCAAACATATATATAGTTGTGATGAACAATATTTCAAAGAAAACAAATGCAAATAATATAAATTATTTCACATGAATGTATTTGATAAAAACAACTAAAATACATCCCAACTGAAGACACTCCTACAAAAAAATCAAGGACATGACCCCTCCCAAGGAATAAGAAACCATCTTTCCAAAACCATGTGAGGAACCCCAAATTTCTCTCTATGACTTACATGGATTTTCAACATCCCAAACCTTGAAGCTGATTGGTTACACCAAAACTACAAAGTGATTGTTTTGTTGATAGAGATAACACCCACAATTTTATTCATATGAAAGTTGTCAAAAGTAATGCATAGTTATGTTTGAGCTATATCTAATTTTCAAATTATGATAGTCAAAGGTGGTATGATGAACTATGGTAGTTGATGTGAAAATGTGAAACTTCAGATATGTGAGTATCATCTAAAGACTCATATGTTTTCTATTAAAATGGGAGGGTGTGATGTTTCCTCTTAGGTAGAATGGTTATGCACTTGGATGAATCAATGAATATGGTAACACTTTTTGGAAAGGGAGAGTGTGAACAATGTGTGTTTCATACCCTCAATTGAGGTAATTGTAAGCCATTGATTGAGCATTTAAATGATCCCTTGATTGAGGGTTCTTGGAAAACATGAAAAGCACTTGATCAAGGTATGAGATTGAGTTAAGTAAACCCTCGATTAATATATAGAGATCGATCAAGTTCCTTCCCTTTAATAAATTTATGAATATTTTTTGTGATAAATATAATTGTTGGAAACCTTATAATCCTTAGGGTTAGGAAATTATTCACATCAAGTGTCATAGGTGAATAGGAAAGTTCATGAGGAGTCCAAGAGACACCTTGGGAATACAAACCCAAGGGTAATCTCATTGTATAAATGTGTGCATATGACTAATGAGAAAATGTGTGGATATGACTAATGAGAAAATGTGCTTTTCACACCAATAATTTTTCTTTGCTTAATTCTTGGGTTCCTTTGTGTGTGGTAATCCCAACAATGGTATCAGGACCCTATAATTATTAGGGCCTATAGAGATTTTTTGGGTGAATTTTGATGTGCTTGCGAATTTTGTAAGATTGGCTATTTTGAGTCTACATTAGGATTCTGTCTCATTCATACCTACTAGCTTTGTCCATTGTCCTAGCTATTCTTCCCACTTACAAAATGGTCTCCAACTATTCTTCCCACTTCCAAAATGGTCTCATCTATAGCATATTTCCTACTCCTTCTTAGGCATGTTCCTGGGCGTTTAGATGTTTGAAACCCTAAATTCATTCCCTTCCATGTATCATTCTTTGCTTTCTTTGCAAATCCCTAATATTTGCATCCGCTCCCACGCTCAATAGAAAGGGTCATATAAAAACCCTTAAGTCCCCCCATTTTTATCCATTTTTTATCATTTGATTTAGCTCCGACAACCATTACCAGGAAACAACCATTCTCTGATAAAAATATGTTTTTGATTTTTGTTCTTTCAATGAAACTTATAGCAAGGTTTTCCTTTATAATTGATACATCAAACCCTGTTGTACTGGTGAATGGAGAGGTAATAAGGAGGTGCGTAGGGAGGAGAGTACATTGCTTCCTCAAAGTTATCCGAGGAGATGGCGGGATTCTCCAAGGAGAAACTTTCGACGACCAACAAATCTTTGTAAATAGGCTCCACCTGCCATTTCATTGTCGCAATTTGTGGAAGTTATTAGCATTGTAGAGAGCGATCACATTATATGGGATAAAATTTGAACCTATTTTGGGACAAATTTGAGATGTATTGCCTTCATTTTGGACGGGGACAAATACCACTAGCTTGAGTACCACCGGCACTGCATCTGAATTTTTTTTATAGAGGCAAATCACTTGTTTGCTAATCTGTCAAATCACTGAGAACATGTACAAATCGGTGTGGAAAGATAACTGAAGCAGACCGATATTTAGAATATGTAGACTGAAGGCATTCATGAATCAAATATAGTACTCCAGTTTACAATCTCCATTGATTCAGTGGAAAAGCACAGCCCCTATGCCTAGAATATGCTTGTTGATTTTCTTGGCAACAACAAGATGTTCGATGCAATGTGGAATGTAGCTAAGTCCATGAATGTTTCTATATTTCTTTGATATATCTTTCTATTAGAGACACAACCATGCATTTTTTCCATCACACCAAAGAAAGTCTTCTTGCCTCTCACCTTGGACCTGACATGGGGGATTGCCATAGATTGATAGTCAAGCTTCAAGTGTTGAATCCCTATAAGAAAATAAGCAATCCTACAAGAAATCCTAATCCATAACCAGTTTTGGATGCTAGATTCAAAGATAAAGGAAGAAGACAGAAAGAGATCCGGGTTCTAGAGATTTCATTAGATCGTGGTAGTTTCTATCTAGTTTTAACACTCATAACCACAGTGATATTTTCCACTCCTCACTTTGTTCCTCATAGGGGGGGTGATGGATTGTCAGAAACGATCAAGAGAGAATAAGTGAGTTGGACCAAATGATCCTAAATCAAATCTAGAGCCATGTTCCACTTAAATCTAGAGTTTGTGGCCAACCAGCTAAAACCATCCATTTAGTGGAAGACTTCAACTTCTGCTAGACATCAGATGGTGGTCCCCAAACCACAATTTTCCACAAGAACTACTGAGCCTTCGTGAAAATTTCCAGAGAGAACCTCTGAGCAAGAACCATAGTTATTTTCAAGTTTAATATTTTGTGGTCAGCCTTAAACCACCCACTTAGTAGAATACACCATCTCCTACTATCCCTTTTTGTTTATGGTCATCCAAAACCACCAATTCAAAGAGCACTTGTATTTAGTAGAACATGTCAACTTTTGCTAGCTTGCTTGGAAAATTCAGATTGTCAAGTTGGAGATGTTCAACCTTTGGCAGTTTTCCACTTCCAGTTGTTCATCTCTCTTCTCTTGAACTTATATACACCCCTTCAGATTAAGGAGGGGATTGTTGGAAACCTAATCCTTAGGTTAGTCAACTGTTCACGTCAAGTGTCATAGGTGAATGGTAAAGGTCATGAGGATTCCAAGAGATTCCTTGGGAATACGAACCCAAGGGTCATCTCATTGTATAAATATTTGCATATGATTAATGAGATAATTTTATTTTCATGCCTATCATTTTTCTTTGTTTACTTCTTGGGTTACTACCTATGTGGGCATCCCAACAATGATAAGCATTCAACCAAAAAAATTTCTTGGTGTTTTCTTTTAGATAGAACAGGTGATCCACTTGTTAATCTTCTATATTTTTACCTTTTAAATGAACTCACTTATCTGGGAATTTTTCATAATCTCAACATTTTCACTTAGACATTTTCACTGAAGCATAGATTACTATCAATGATGTATATGTTTATATTTATTGCCATATACGGTGGTTTATAAATACTTTCTTGGTAGTAAATAAATAATTTATTCATGGAATTTTTAAGACAGGATTGGTGATACACTCCCCAATCCTCTCTATTTTTATCTTTTTTAAATTTTAAATTATATTTGTATGCTTATAAATTTAGTTTTTTATAATTATTGGATTGATTCCATTTCATACTTTTCTTATCTGATAGTTTATTTTTAGAATATTATTTTCCAAGCTCCTCTTAAAAATGTGGTTTTTTATAATGTTAATGGAAAAAGTTCCCATTGAATACAGTTATATCACTAACAAAGAAAATTTGAAGAGAAACAAATCTAGTTCCCAATTCAATTAGTTATTATAATATTAAGAAAGAAAATAAATAAAGCCTTAGGCTAGTGGACTAGTCTCCTTGTTGTAATTTGTAGTTCTCAAATATAAGTAGTAAGCTCTTTTGCAAATCCAATCCATGCTAAAAATACATTGTAACCAACAAAGAACATTTTCCAAATATTTTCAACCATTGTTAAAGATAATCAATGAAATTCAAAATCATAACTAATTGAAATAAATATCCTTCAAGTAATGCAATTCCACCTCAAACCTACTAATCAATAAGCATTTCAATTAACACAAGATTTTTTATCATGGGTAGAAGAGAGATATTCAATTTATTAACAAAATGAGAATAGAAAGATAGTTAAACATGAATCTTAATAAGGAACCGTCTTCACCAAGTTATGGAGTCCTCCAACTTGATCCACTCACAAACAATAATTCCACTCTTGCCATTTGATAACAAAAATGTTGAACAATTCTTGGGAATTAAGTTCCCAACTCAAACTCAAAAGAAAAACTTACCAGAAACAAGGATTTATCATGGAATGGGACCATAAAGTCCTTCTACATAACTTTTGAATCCTCTACAATAAGGGAACTCAATTAATGCAGTTCCCCTTATTCAACTAATGGATTTCCTTTATACTTATGAAAGTTGGTTTATGTAGTTGGTACCGGTTCATAACCTTGTATAGGTGTACAAAAAATGATAATACCACTTAAGAGAAAACATTTAATGCACATATATTATAAATGTTTTCACTTTGTGGAGTATTCCCACAAGTTTCTTCCAGGAAAGGTTTGAGACCCCACAAGTTTCTTTTAGAAAATGCATGGGGACCTGGACAAAATTAATTTTCTAGGAGATCACTCAATTATTCAGATGGTAAATAGAGCATGTACCTTGTCGAGTAAATAATATGGTTTTAATTCCCCTATAGTTTAATGTCAACCTAGGGATTGTAAGCTTGCAAGGTGCATGCACAGTGTATGCAGGACCAAAGCTTAACTAATCCTATCTAATTGCAAATTAAAGAAAACAAAATCACTAAAACTCTCAAAGAATTCATTTCTCTTCTTGGACCTTGTGTAGTAGGTGGGGCTTAGCCTTGGCCACAGGTGGAGTCAATCACTCGTGATTCTTAGAATCATTTTCTCCATGGGTACTACATTTCCAAGCACTCATAGAGGGTGTTTTTGAGATGAATCCATTCCACACAACATAAAATGTAAAGAATGAAAACTATGCAAACTCAGATGCTTCCTTAGACTAGATAGTTCGACACTCCATCAAACACATTTTGGGAATCAAGCATTCATTTCAGACATAAAGGTTGATGAGGTGGAGTTGTTTCAGGTGAGTCTAAAATTTGCAAGTTCAAATAACAATCCACATGGACATTAAAAGCAATGAATCAAAAGCAATATGAAAACCAAACTAAAACTATAATGAAAAAGAAAGGAATATGTAAACTACTTGCATTAAATAATCAAACTAAAACTTAGAATTATTCGCCCAGTGAATACATCAATAAGGTAAAGGCAAGAATAATGACTGGTGAGAAATGGAATATAGAAGAATGAAGCAAGTGATAATCTAAGCTACATAAAATAGAAATGAAGGGAAGGACTCTTTATATATTTATATAGTGAGATATACGATTAATAACACAAGACTTAAATAAAGAGGAAATGGAAAATAAAACCATTAACTTTCTGTAATTGATTTATAATTCACATACTTTAAGAACAATCAATTAAACAAAATCCAACCTTATTTATGAATTAGATATGATTGGAAGAATGCATTCTCTATGAGTGGATAATAATACATAGTCCAACAAACAAGGAATGAGTGGATGTGACAAAGGGAAGTGATTTTCTGTGTAATTGAAATGTGAAGACATAATTTAAACTCAATAAATAATACACAAAAAATGAAGGCAAGATGACAGTGATCCGCTCTTGTAATTAACTGAATCTAGTATGCGATCAATTTTTCAACGAATAAGCAAATTGTGCGAGGAAAGATGAAGTGAATATGGAAGAAAAAGGCTATGTAGATATAACAAATATAACAAATGAAAAAACTTTGTGTTTCTTGAGGACCGAAACGTTGAGAACACTTTCTCCCAACACAACACAATATCCGTCCGCCATTTTAAATTGTACGCTGTGTAACAATGAACAACATGATAGTTTCCCTCCACGGAAGGGAAGCACTGAGGGATATCCGTCTGTTTGAAAAAACAAGGATAAAATTAGCTCAAAAGGTATCGGATCTCTCATTCCTGAAGAAATCTAGAGATAATAAGGTAATTCCATGCTTCGCAGCTATCAAACATCGCCTCGCACTCCCCAGGAATAGTGAAGTCTTCAAGAACGCAAGCTTTGCCCTAATAAGATCAGAAATCAGGCACGTAAGAAAATGCATCAATGCGTTGTCAGAGAAACTCTTCGGGTTGCATCTCAGACTGGCTAATTCTATCAGAACAGATTTATGGACAGAGGTTGAGGCATCATCGGCATGCAAAATGGAGAGGAAGCTGGATGAGATATCTCAGAAACAAGACAGAAAACTCGCTAAACTCCTACTAAGAAATGATACTCAGAACGAGGATAATATGGCGCCGAAGCAACCCAAAATAAACGTGGTCAACCTGTCCGCCATGGAGTTAAATGAGACAACACGGCACATATTAGAATATGGTTTAAATTTCGCGGTTGCTCCAAAGAAGGTTCCACTCAAGCGATTAATATGTGATATCGAGCACGCTATTAAAGACCTTCCAATAGAGAAGGCGGAGGAAATCAGGCAGGACTGCGCAATAATTTTGAGGAAAGCCAAGGCACCAAAAATGAACCTGTCCGAGGAGGAGGAGCACGCATTACAGTCCCTGAAGAACAATAAGAACATTCTAGTCGTAAAGGCCGACAAAGGGAATGCCACAGTCGTGATGGGCAAGGAAGAATATGACAGAAAAATGCTGGAGCACCTTGCCACCGAAAGTTATAGTAAGCTGATGAGTGACCCAAGCAAAAGGATTGTCAAAGAGGTGACCGCGGCCATTATGAGGTCTTCCTTGGACGAGGAAACAAAGAAGAAACTCTTACCAAAGAACCCTATCGTTCCTCGAATTTATGGACTACCGAAGGTACATAAACAAGACATACCACTACGGCCAATTGTGAATACCATAGGGTCGCCAACATACAGATTGGCGAAATACTTGGTGGGTAAACTAAAGCGGTGGGTTGGACACACAGACTCCTTTGTAAAGAACTCTACAGACATGGTTGACGAGATCAAGAGGGCGAGAATTAAAAAGGAGGACACCTTAGTGAGCTTCGACATGGTCTCACTTTACACTAAAATTCCGATAGAAGAAGCCATTAAAACCATCAAGGAAATCACGGATGAGGAAACAACAGAATTGGTGAGTGTGTGCTTAAAGTCAACTTTTTTCACTTTTCGTGAATGTTGTTATGAGCAGGTGGAAGGTGTCGCGATGGGATCTCCCCTATCTCCAGTCGTAGCTAACCTATTTATGGAGAAATTGGAGAAACTTGCAATAGCCTCTTATCCTCTTAAACCAGATATGTGGAAAAGATATGTAGACGATACAAACGTAATTTGGCCACATAATAAAATAGACATTCCGGCGTTTTTTGAACATCTAAATAAACAGTTCAAAAGCATAAAATTCACAATGGAGTTAGAAGAAAACGGAAGCATACCTTTTCTGGACATCCTCATATCCAAACGCAATGATGGTACCTTGTCACATCAAGTACACAGAAAGAAGATACACACGGATCGCTACCTACATGCCAAATCACACCACCACCCGGCGCAAAAGATTGGTGTCATTAACACCCTTGTCACCCGGGCAATGAGATTATCCGACGAAGAGCACATTGAGCAAGAGTTAAGACACCTTAAAGAGGTCTTTATAACAAATGGGTACAACGAGGAACAAGTCAATAGAGCAATCCTGAAGGCAAAGAAAACACCTAGAACAGAAAATAACAAAGAAGAGATGACTAGAAATATTAACCTACCATACATAAAAGGTACCACAGAGAAGATTGCTAAGATTCTAAGAAAGGAAAACATCAAAGTCTCCTTCTCCCCTCCTAACTCACTGAGGACTATGTTGGGCCATGCAAAGGATTCCATAAATCCTAGCCTACATAGAGGGGTTTACTCCATTCCTTGTACCTGTGGCAAACAATACATTGGGGAGACCGGTAGATCTTTTCTGATAAGATTAAAGGAACACATAGCCGACATTAAACACAACAGAGTCAAGAAGTCGGCTTTGGCAGAGCACTACCACCACATGGGACACCATATATGCATAGAGGACACTAAATTCATAGCAAAAATCGATCATTATGAGAAAAGAAAAATATGGGAAGCTCTCGAAATAGAGCTACAGAAAAATAACTTAAATAGAGACGATGGACTACAAATTAGTGAAGCTTGGAAACCTGTACTCAATAAAATTAAAAAGAATTAAATTTAATAAGAATAAAAGAAGTCTAAAAGTTGATTGAAGTCGGCTCCAAAAGCTAATTTCTCACCTTTGATCAACATAAATAGACAATGAGGATCGATCACTTTATTTGGGCTGATTTAGTCTCCTGAGGATGGTCCCAGATTGAGGACCGAAACGTTGAGAACACTTTCTCCCAACACATCACAGTATCCGTCCGCCATTTTAAATTGTATGCTGTGTAACAATGAACAACCTGGAGTAATATTCTATTCAATACTCTATTTTATAATGTTTGGGACAACATGGATAAGTGAATTCTTCTATCTAGTAGTCAATCTCTTGAATCCATATAGGATTTGATGACTTCTCAATCTCAGGTTCTAATGGCTTCTCTCCATCGAATGCGGTCCATGATTTTTTGGTCTCTTATTGCTGTTGTTCATGGGACTCTTCCTCTTTTATCACTTCTTGGAGTGTAGATATGTTCTTGACTACTCTCAAGATTTTTTCTTCATGAGAGGAAAAGATTTCGAATGCTGCTAGGATTTGAGAAAGATCTTGGAGGAACATTATCCTTTTCTCAATAGGTTCTTGAACATTCATGAAGCCTTTTTTGATAGTTGGTAATACCTATCTTTCACATGGAAATTAGTGTCTAGGGTTCTTACAACACCCAAAACTAATTGAAATATTCAAAGCAAATTAACTGAAACAAATTGTAGAATTAAAGCAAACCACACTTGCATGAAAGAAACAATCAAGGATTTGGAGAAACCCACAAAAGTGGAAGCTTCATGCTTTTCTTACAAATTCTCCTCCACCAAGTTGTGTAATTTAAAGGAAACCTACCTACCTACCTAACTACCTACCTACCTAAGAAATAATCCCTTTAACACCTCCCCAACAACGGCGTAAAAATGTCGAGTAAATTATATGGTCTTAATTACCTACACTTTAATTTCAACCCAAGGCTCATAAGATTGCAAGGTGCATGCATAGTATATGCAGTCCACCAAAGATTAAGTAATCTTATTTAATTGCAAACTAAAGAAAACAATATCGCTAAAACTCTGTAAGAATTCATTTCTCTTCTTGGACCTTGTGAATTAGGTGGGGCTTAGTATTGACCAAAGGTGAAGTCAATCACTTGTGATTCTTAGAATCACTTGTTCCACATGTACTACGTTTCCAAGTACTCACCGAGGGTCTTTTAAAGATGAATAAATACATACAACATAAAATGTAAAGAATGAAAAACATGCAAACTCAGATGCTTCCTTAGACTAGATAGTTTGACACTCACATGAAACACATTTAAGGAATCAAGCATTCACTTCATACCTAAAGGTTGATGAGGTGGACTAGTTTTAGGTGAGTCTGAGATTTGCAAGTTCAAATAACAATCCACACAACCATTAAAAGCAATAAATCAAAAGCAATATGAAAACCAAACTAAAATTAGAATGAAAAGGCAAGACAATATGTAAATAACTTGCATTAAATAATCAAACTAAAAACTCATAATTATTCGCCAAGTGAATATATCAATAACGTAAAGGCAAGGCAAATGAATGCTAAGAAATGGAATATCGAAGAATGAAGTAGGTGATAACCTAAGCTACGGAAAACTGAAATGAAGGGAAAGACTCTTTATATAATGAGCTATTCAATTAATAACACACGTCTTGAATACCGAGTGAATGGAAAATAGAACCATTAAGTTTCTGCAATTGATTTACCAATTCATATACTTTAAGCAAAAACAATTAAGAAAAATCCAATCTTATTTATGAATCAGATATGAGGGGCATAATGCATTCTTTTGTCAGTGGATAATAATACACAGTGGATCAAACAAGGAATGAGTGGATGTGAAAAAGGGAATTGATTTTCTGTGCAATTGAAATATGAAGACATATTTTAAACTCAATAACTAATACACAGAAAATGAAAGGAATATGGCAGCGATCTACTCTTGTAATTAACTAAGTGTAGTATGTGATTAATTTTTCAACCAAGAAGCAAATTGTGTAAGGAAAGATGAAGTGAATATGGAAGAGACAGGTTATGTAGATATAGCAAATGAAACAACTATGTTTTTCTTTAATTAAATACAAACAATGATATTCTATTCAATACTCCGTTTTATAATGTGTGGGACGAATGGATAAGTGAATTGAATGGAAGGTTTTGATGGTGAATTGGATGAGAAATCAATGGGTGAAAAGGATATATGCAAGGGGCAATTTGAGTGATCAAATCGATGAGTGAGAATAGTCGAAAGTGAAGCATGTGAGTAAGGGAATGTTGTCCACAATCAATTCAGTATAGGAACAAAGCATTTAAAGGATATGTAGAAATATAAGCACACATAAATAATGAAAGAAATGTAGATTGACCTCAAAGATTAAGAAATGTAATAATGCATTCATTTGAAAAATGTCCTTTGAGTTTTAATTCATCGATCTACTACAAGAGAACATAATTAAAATGTAATAAAAACATAATTCAAATAAAATAGAACTAGAATTGATATGCAAAAATAAAACACAATGCAATGCTAATTTACAAAGCAAATAAAATATAGAAACACTTACCCACATTGAGGGGACCCTCCCAAGAGGTCAGTTCTACTAGGTAAGATAAAATCAAATCAAGAAGATGTACAATGAACTAGCAATCAACTTTTCATTAAGATCAAAATTCAAATTACAATACAATGACGTTCAGCTCTTGAATCTCTTGTACAACAATAGATCCAATTACATAGGGATAATGATGATCATCCTCAATCCCAATGAGGTATTTTTATACATAAAAATGATTGATGAAGTGGATGGAACCAAATCCCCAACCCAGAAAACTAATTTGCCAATTTTAGGGAAAATCCCCAAAATATGGGTTTTACATGATTTTGGGTAGATTCGTTTTGATTATATGTTGATATATCCTAGAGCGTTGGGAATTTTGGACCGGATTACAAGTCTAGATGGGATTTATTCGAGACATTTACTAGGTTTCAACAATAAGTTGTTTTCTTTACCATCACACTTGCACATAATTCCAAACATGCTTCATTTATTTATCAATACATTTCATCCCTCTAACCATGGAACTCACTTAAAAGCATATGTGTACATGGTAGTTATGCATCTCACAAAGAAATATTAACTTATTTCCTTTGGATTTTGTAGCATATTTCTATTTTATTTCATTCAAAATTCAATATGCCATGATCACCCGAGTCAAAGTAAAAAATGTGAGTAATGTAGAGATTGGGTGATGTTTAGGTTTCCCTACCATCACACGTACTAGTGTCAACACCAAGTTTAGTAGGGACTCAGGTTAATTGGTACAATTTGAAACTTTTTTTATCTAACTCTTCACTTTCACCTTGCTACCGCTAAATGGGCATGTTCCAAAGACAATAAAAAAACAAAACACATACAAAAAACCTTGCTCAAAAACATCAAACACATGCATACCACAACATCGTACTCAGATTATGATATTTATACCATAACTGAGGGGCTTTCCATTTTGGAGGATAATCTATTTGGGCCCTTTCATTATGTAAGCTTTTGAAAGTTGACAAGTAATCTTGGAAGATTGTTTACTGACTGTTTGAGTTCCTAGATAGCATTTAATAGCATGATTAGTATTGTTCACTTGTAGACTAAAGTTTGAATATACTCTTTGTTCTTAGGATAGAGCTCAGAACTAGTGTGATTTTCTTGAAGTTGCTTTCCTTCGAGCTTTTCCTTGCTCTTTTCATGATATTCTAGGAAAGAGGAGGGTACCTTCCTTGGGATTTTCTTCTCTTGTTCTCCTCATTCTACTTTCAGAGACTTTGTATGTGCACACTCATACTCATTCTATTTGAAATGGAGAGATTGTGGTTTTTCCTCAGTATACTTGATTTCTCCCTCTTCTTACTCTTTTGCTTCCCTATTTCACATTATGTTCACGTTCATGCCCAAATTTTACAGTTGATTGGAGTCTTGGTATTGGTGCCTCCCATAGTTAGTCATGGGATTGTATCTACCTTGAATGGTTAGGAAAGAGATCCTATGCAGTGACTCTATGTCCCCTCAATATTTGTGGTTTAATTTTATGTAGCAAACCTTGCATTCACAACTTTCGTAATAAATATGACCACTTTCTTGGAATCCAATTTCATAGGTGTTCATTGAATTTTGTAAGTGGTTTTGACAACATGAGTTATGCAAATTACAATCAATTTTGGTGTTTGAATATGAATGTTGTCGTATTCATTGGCTTGCAATTTTATGCAAACCATTATCAAAGATTTTCAAGATGTTTGAATAAATTTAAACCAAGTTACAACAATAGTCATTGATTCTTTTAAACCCAATCTAAGCCCAATCTTGTGCTTGTCCTAGTTTGGCCTTGGTGGATTGTGACTGGTAGGCATATTTCTGTTCATTATATATTGATTGGTAGGAATGTTCACAATTTTGTATGCATATTGCATATTATTTGGATAAGTGGTAATGTTGTTTCTAGTTAACTCAACTGGTCAGGAATGTGCATATTATTTAGGCTATGAGTGTCCCATCTACTATTTATAGTAGCCTTAATGCCTACCCGGTTCAAGGTTTTGCAAGCCACAAAATACTAAGGCTTTCTCACTTAGTGTCTTTGAATTATTAGATCACTAGGTTTCTACCTGCGTTTGGAGTCTCTCTGGTAGAGAATCATGCTTGGAACAAGATTGAATCAATAAAGAAAACTCATAGACTACTAATGTGTTTTCCCATTACATTCATTTGGACAGGGGAGCATGTGTTTTAATTGATCCCTTCATATTTTGTTTCTATTGATGGAATACTTGTTGGCTATTCTATGGTGTATTATCATTCTTACTGAAGTGGCTTTATTGTTTTTATCTTTTAGTGAACTTGATTTCCAGTGTATTCACACATATGGTCTTGATCTTACTAGTTTTTTGTTGTTGCTTGCTTGGGATGGTGAAAGGTAATTAATAACATTTTGCTAAAGTTGAAGCAGTGGTTCTCTTCAGCCCTCAATATTTTGTAGTGAATTCTTGTATGAAACTTGAATGCTCATGGTTTCTATCTTTCTTTAGTGATTATGGAATCTATATTATGAGATTGTTGTTTTTCTCATGCTTGTTTCTAAATTTTAGTGTCAACTAAGACAAAATTCTATTTGGTTAATTTCAAAGGGATGATGTTGTGATTGAGAAAATAGAAGTTAATTTTTTATCATTTTAGTGTTTCATTTCAGCATCTTCTAGTGGTACAATGCTTGTTCTCTTTTTTTGTGATTCGCAACAAAAAAATTGAGAAGAATGTTTAGGACATCTACTTGGAAAAAAATCCTAGCTTATTTGTCATGCATCTTTCGAGTTGCTTTTGCATCTATAAGCATCTTGGTAGATTTGTATTGTTTAAGTGGTGCAACTTAAATGTTTGGGGCAAAAGAATTTCAAATGCTGGCTACTGCCATATTTTCTTTCAATTAGCATTAGTTTTTCATGGATCCTTTTGATATTTCTGGTTTTCAACAAACAAGGAATTGTTGATGATTTTTTGGAAATTCATGCTTGGAGGAATTTTGAGTAATTTCTATTGTTCTCTAATTTTCTTAAACTGAACATGGATTGGTTGGTCTTTGATTGTTCAAGAGATGAATTTGAGATTAGGGCTACTAGATTATGAATTAATTCTACAATGATTTTGATTACCTCAGCATTCAACTCCTTTGTGTAACATTGGTTCCTTTTTGGAAAATAAAAAATATTCTATAACATTTTAATAGGGTTTAATACAATGATATGGTTTAGTACTATTTTACGGGTAGCATGGCTCACCATTCAGTGGCTATCACGACCATTCATATGAATGGTTCAAAATGAATGACATGGTGAGGTTAAAAAGGAAAATGGAGTTAATGGAAAATAATATACTAATGTTTGGATGACATTTAAATGGGAAAACAAGCAAAGAACTCTTACCAACATAGTTCTACTAAGAAAACCAAAGCTTCAACTCGGTCTACTGATGATGGATACTTCCACTATCCACTGATGGTTGCCACTCTCCAATGTTCAAATATAGATGGACTCTCTCTGGTATACTCATAGTCCAATGAGATACCTCTATAATTGACTCACAGTCTCCCTCACATGTAATTTTGAATTGGTTTAGTGGTTTTTCGAATTGGGTGATTTTTAACTAGTTTATGGTTTTTTGATTTCGGATGAGTTATATATGATATATTATATTGCAATATAACTTATGTAATACGTTATATATGATATAAATATCTTATATTTTTAAATTTTTTAAATTTAATATAATTTATTTTATATATTATAGTTTAGGGGGTAGGAGGCTATAAATTTAGGGGCTTAGGAGGCTAGAGTTTTAGGGGGTTAGGGGGCTAGGAGGTTTAGGAGGTTAGGGGATTTAGTATGTTTAGGTGGTTTAGGTGGTTAGGGGTATAGGATATTTAGGGGGTTAGGGTGATGACAATGCTGATGAAGACAATGACAATGACAATGATGATGATGATGAGGATGAGGATGATGAGGATGAGTATGTTTGTTCAGATCTTAGATGGGGAGGTAACTGTTTACTAGGAACAACCATCTTCTTTTTGGGAACTTGAGATATTTGCTTAGGACCAGACCTTAGGTTATAGGATTTTTTGGGCTATGTTTGACAAATATCAGCTGAACATACATGGCCAGAATCATTTTCTTCTTGATGAACAACTGAACTAAAAACTTCAGAATTCTGATAATGAAATTTTGTGAGAAAACCTTCGGATGACAGTTCTCCAAGGTAATTTAAATTCTAATCCAAATTTTCATACTGTAAATCCTCAACCTCTTCTATTTCATCTAACAAATTGTTTTGGAACGGGGGTGGAACTCTTCGATCTTCATTATCTCTTCTCTCCCTCTAAATGTCATTATTTCTTCTTTCTCTAGGAAGAAACCTAGGAGCAAATGGGCGTTTGAACTGATTAGGATTTCTATCTCCTTCTTGTATGGGTCTATTTGGACTCTTCTCCAACTCCATCTTACTTACTTTTGCAGATAGGCTTTTAATCAACTTGGTCATTTCATCCATTTTGCTCTCTGATGTCTTTGATGTGGAAGTTGATGGCATCATTTCATTCTTACCCTTTCGGTCCTGTACTTGATAATCTAAATGGTCTTAAGCTTGTTTGAATCCAAAATGTTAGATTCAACTTCCAATTCAGCTTCCTGCTTATTCAATAGAGTCACTGACCTTCTTTATCTTAGGTGCAAAGAAAACTCATGATCAAAAGAATTGGCATAAGTTAACTTGGCGGATGTCTCAGAGGGTTTAATCTCAACAAGAATCCTTCCATACATTTAATTAGAATGTTTCAAAAAATCAGCTACAGCTTAATCTTTCTTTCTTCTTAAAGCTCCAAATTCTATAATGTAGTAAAGATAGTCCTTCATGTCCCCCCATTATCTCATAAACACCTCTTAGCTCTTCTATTAGGTTTATTGAGTTGGCTAGTAATTCTTTGAACCACTTCCTTACCTCCCCATCTAAGCTCTGAACAAACATCCTGATCCACACATATTTAGCTTCGATATTCTGATTATCTGCATAACTGAGAAATGCATTCCAATGCTCTGATGCAACAGTTTCACCCTAACCATTAAACCTAGGAAGATACTTCTGATAGTCTCTTGCAGGAAGAGCATCCAGGGGCTGAGGGAGAACTAAAGGAGCATACCTAGTAGCTACTATATGATCCATCATATCAATAGGCTGACCTGCCATCTTGGAACTAGTCTGTCTTGATGCAGAAAGAGGCTTATTGAATTTACTCAGGCTTGGCTGAAAAGTAAGCTTACAAGCTTTAAGTTGAACCAAGGGAATCTTACTAGAAAGTTCAGTTTTAATATTTTGAGAAGACAATGGATTAGTGAAAACCTGAAAGGTATTAACTTGTGTAGTAGGGATTAGCCAAGACAAATCTTGTTTTTTCTCTTCCATCTTAGGTTCTGAATATGCAAAAGGGGATATTGGCTGTGACTAATCAAGAATAACTATAGTAGAAGGAGATTGACAACTTCCAAATGAAGAAGAAAATAGCTTTTACCTAGCCTCTTTCAAAATCTTTTATGGATCTTGGACTCCTGGATGTAATGGAGATGTAGGATTTCCCCATGTGCTTGCTTTCCTAGAAGTCACTATGAACCCTTACTAGTGAAAATGTAGTCTGTAACAATGTCTAATCCCATTCACCTTCCAAAATCAGATCCATAAAATATCCCAGGGAAGATATGCTTCACTTTCGTCCTCGACAACGGTGCCAAAGATGTTTGTGCTAGAAATTGTACCTAGACTACAAAGGTACAAGCTAGAACAATCTCAAGAAAAACAAAAGAAAACAGTTTGTTTTTTGTAATTTTTGTTTGAAAGTATCATTCATAAGAAGGGGGTAGTCAAATATTAAACATATACCATCACTAAATCATAAAGAAATCTCAAAGATTCTGAAATGTAATATATAAACATAGATATAAACCATAAGCAAATATTCAACAAGAAATCTAATTATGTCCACAAGTTTATAAGCATTCACAAGATAAAAAACTTTCATCCAGAAATGAAATTACAAACAAGGTAGTCAAACAGACTATAAACATAAACCAGACATAAAGGTCAATAGATGACTTATATAATATATTGAGATCAAATATCAGTCTTCAAAACACTTACATGAGAGTATATTGTATACGTCTAAGTGTAAACAACATCATCAGATCTAAACCCTTCTCTCGAACAAAAAACCAACCCCCATAATATATCTTTGTCCTCCTTTTATAATTACAAGATATCAAAATGAAGTGGTTACATATCCACTTCTTTAGGTCTCGAAACTCCTTAGTAGTTACATCTAGCAGTTACATAAATTAACTTTCGAAAGACTAAAGACTAGTTAACCAAAAATAACTTTTAATACCTATGAACAAAATGAAATATAAGAGTTCTTGACAGCTGTGCAAATAGGTGGCAATTAGAACTATTTAGCAGCTTCTGCTAGCATAGTTATTCCCTCCAATGCATGAGATATTTTAACATGATGAGTCTCCTCTGTTTCCATGTCTTGAATTTTGTTTGACAAGACCTTATTTTGCTTGCTCAAATCTTGAATCTGCTTAGTTAATTCTTCAGCCTGGGTCTCTGCAACACTTTTTCTTCTTAGGGATTCCTTTGATACTGAAATTAATTCCTGGAAATGATCATTTACATCTTCAAGATCTTCTCTCAGTCTTTTATTTGTTGTCATGAGTCTTTCATTTGATTCATTTAGGAAAATCTGCAGCCCAACCAATGTTTGTTGGCTCAAATCGGCACATGTTACCACTCTTACCCATGGCTAGTGCACTTGATTACCGACTACCTTCCTGGAGTTGAACAAAACAAGAACTTGACAAATATCAGAATACGTGGCTACCCTTGTCTTCAACTAATTCGGTGGTGAATCATCATGAACTTGACAGTTTTTATGATATAACAAACAGCTTCCTCGAGGTCTTCGATCATCATTAAAAAAAATGAGCCAATACTTACTATGAATTAACCACAAACTTCCATCATTTTGGATTCCATCAGCGCGTTAATATATGCAACTTGGTAACTATGCCGCGGGAATGTTTTCATATAAAAACTTTGCAAAATATTCAATATAGGAATTAGGCTTTCAACATAGGAGTTATGGCAAATATTAATATGGGTTTGAAGACTTAAAAAGAAATGAAATATTTAATAAGCCAACTACTATAACCTAAAATAAAAATAAAATAAAGTAATAAAATCATGGTCATATAATAAAATGAAAAATCAAAATAACTTAAAATCAAGAAAAAATAAAAAGCAATGAAAATTTAAAAACTAAGAAATACTAAAGGGACTAGGCACAATTCCAGTCCTAACATCTAGCTCCAGCTGGTGGATGAAAGCCTCCTTGTGAGGTTTCAAGATCTTGGAGACCAGTGCCTTCTGCAATCTAAACTAAAACTTCCATGTTATTCTTCAAACTTCCATTGGGAAATTGGAGTCTTATTCATCTCATCTCACACCAGTATGTACAATGAATGAAAGTTCCTTACCTTTAGTAACTGTAAAAATGTTTAAGGAATCATCCATTTACTGGGTTGGAAAATTCCTCACCTTCCAAACTCTACAGTACAAAGGTATTATTTTCCAAAATTTTAGAAATTATGAAAGGTCCCATCCATAAATGATCAAACTTGCCATGATGACCTTTCTGATATTTTCTAGCATCCCACCTGAGCACCATGTATCCAAGCGAAAAAGTATCTTCTTTTACTTTCCTGTAAAAGTTCTCTTTGATCTTATTTCTGTAAGCCTAAGCTCTTTCTGCTAAAGCCTCTTGTTCCTGATGTAGGTCAATCAATGAGAAGATTCTTCTTTGAATATCATTTGGTTCTTCCTGAGTGTCTTGAAAAAACTTCATTACTGTAATTCCTAATTGAATGGGAAAAATAGTATCAGTACCATATACCAACTGAAAGGGAGACAAACCTATTTCTTTTTTGGTGGTTATCCGATCTGCCCAAAGAACATACTTCAACATTGAATCCCAAGATCTCTTGTTCTGAATTAACAACCTTTTTATATTCTGGATGATATTCTTGTTTGTTGATTCTTCCAACCCATTCCCTTGGGGACAATAGGATGTAGAATGTTTTAAGATAATTCCATTTTGCTCACAAAACTAACCATGGATTTAGACTTAAAGGCCTGGGCATTATCTATCAACAACTTTTTAGGACAACCAAACCTACTCAAGATATTTTATTATATAAAGTTGATGAAGACCTTATCAGTTGCATTCCACGTAGGAATTGATTCCACCCATTTTGAGAAAAAATTAGTAGCTATCAGTATCCATTTGTGTTGTCCATTGGAAGCAGGATTGATCTCACCTATGAAATCCAATCCCCATTGCTGGAAAGGAGCATTGACCGCAATAGGATTCAATGGTAAGGATACAAATTTTTGACATTGAACACAAGCTCTGACCTGCTGATATACATCTGAAAATAAAGAAGTCCAATAGTACCCAAATCTTAGAACCTTGAAAGTTGTGGCTTTCCAGTATTTATGACCTCTGCAATCACCTTCATGTAAATCTGAAATGACTTCTTCTATTTCTGATTTCTCTAAGCACCTGAGCAACAATCCTCCCGGATCCTTCCAATGCAATTGTTGATTTACTAAACAATATTTATTGGCCTTCAATTTTAATGACCTAGCTGCTTTTTTATCTAGATGAGAAGGACACTGCAAATGTAATAGAAAATAAACTATATCAGCATACCACACTGATTCTGCATACTTATCCATGACTTGTTCCTCATTTTTCTTTATTTGTAACTCCTCCTCTGTTGGTTGACTTTCCACTAAATGAAGGCCTAGAGCTTCACAATTAGAGTCAGCCAAAAGTGTTTCTAAACTTTGTCCTTTTACTAGCTTAGTAGGTTTGATATGCACATCATATTCCATGATCTTATCAATCCATCTTCCCCTCTTTCCTTCATTGTCAGGTTGTGTCAAAATTTCCTTAATGGCAGCATTAGGTACATAAGCAGTAATCTCTGAATGCAGAATATAGATCCTAAAGAACTTCAAGGCCTTAACTAGTGCATAAGCTTGTTTCTCTAATGTACTGTATTTTAATTTTGAATCTCTCAGAGTCTTGCTAAAGAAATCAATAGGTTTTTCTAATCCATTTGCATTTTTTTGTAATAGAACAACAACTATAGTGTCCTGAGATGCAAAAGAGAAAGTTAAGAAGTCTTTTGAAAAATTTGGGCTTACCAACATTGGAGCTTCTATAAGGGCCGGTTTGATCTTCTCAAATGAAGCTCTAGATTCTGTTGTCGACTTTACCTCCTGGTCTTTCCTTAACATTGATGTTATCTGTTTTATAGTTTCAACAAAATTTGGGATAAACCATCTCAAAAAATTGATTTTTCCAATGAATGACTGAACATCTTCTTACCCCTTGGAATACTGATTTTTAGAATAGCTTTGACTCTTTCAGGATCTATTCTAATCCCATCTGCTGAAACTAGATGTCCCAAAAGTTTACCCTCCTGAACAGCAAAATGAGACTTCTTAGGATTTAAAGACAATCCAAATTTCCTACATTTAAAGAATGTTTGTCTGAGATGTTTAAGATGCTCATCATCAGATTGAGAAAATACTGTGATATCATCCAAATAAATTACTACAAATTTTTCTTTTTCTTCAACGAAAGCTATATCCATATCTCTTTGAAAGGTTGCACTAACATTCATCAAACCAAACGACATCTTGTCATACATAAATGTACCCCAAGGGGTAGTGAAGGATATTTTTTCCCTATCATCCGGATGCACAACAATTTGATTATAACCCAAGAATCCATCAACCATCGAAATTCTTTGGGCACCTTCCACTTTCTGCAAAATCTGCTCAATCTTGGGCAGTGGATAATTATCCTTCAATGAAGCTCTATTCAAATTACGAAAATCTACACACAACCTAATCTCTCCATTCTTCTTACGCACTAGAACCAAAGTTGCTACCCATGATGAATATCTAAGTGGGACTATAATATTTGCATCTAACAACTTTTTAACTTCTTTTTCTATGACTAGAATCAAAGCTGGATTAATTCTTCTTAGTTTCTGTCTGAAGGGTTTTACATTAGGCTTCAAAGGAAATTTATGTTGGATTATGTTGGTCTCATAGCTTTTCAAATCCTCATAAGACCAAGCAAAAATATCAACAAATTCTTTCAACAATCTAACATACCTATTCCTTTCTTCATTTGAGAGACCTTTGGAAACTTTCACCATGTTAGGTTGGTCTTAAATACCAATGTTAGATCTCATAATGTTCTCTTCTAAAGATTGCATGGTGGGCTTTAGCAGAGTGTCATATTTAGAAAAAATTCTCTCAAGAGGAACAAGACCTTTGGGAATAAAGTTTCCCTTCAATTCAATAATTTTATGCTCAACAATTGTATTTTCTGAATATGTTGCAGTATCATCAACTTCATAATCCTGATCTTGATCAATAAGCGAATTAGAAAACTCTCCAGTCAATTCCAAGAATTTCTTAATTTCCAAGTCATCTTCAAACACTCTCCATTGTCTGATATTATCTGGTACCAAAGGTCTGTACTTGACTTCAATGGGATATTTTAACTGGGTCTGTTTTGGAATTCTGAAATGTGTGGCTGCCAAAGATAATGAATCTGTTGTTTGATTATGATCCCTAGGGATGAAATAAGTATTGAATGCTATAAAGAAATTATCAATCACATCCCATACCTCATTCCTATACACTTTCAACAAATCCTGTTTTACCTGATAAACGTCCTTCACTTGCTGGACCACTAATTCAGAGTCGCAAAAACAATAAGCTGTTGAATTCCCAAATCCTTGGCAACTCTTAATCTAAGTATTAATGCTTCATATTCAGTTGTGTTATTAGTAGTCATAAATTCCAATTTGTACATCAAGCAAATCACTTCCCCACCTGGGGAAATCAGAACAATGCATGCTCCTGCTCCCTCCTTGGATGATGAGCCACCAAAGTACATTTTCCATAAACCATCATGTTCTTCAATAGTATGTCTGACTGGTGCTTCTTTCTCCACACGCAGAATGCCATTTGTATCTTCACTACTGAATTGTAACATACAAGACCCCAAATCTTCATCTCCAGCATAAGTAGGATGATTCGTTGGATTCTTATCATCACTTACTAAATAAGCAAGATGCACTTCCCTGTATAATCTCCTATGCTCTCCCCCAAAAATTGGGATAGTAGCATATGACAAATCCATATGCAAAGTGCCCCCTATTCTTTTTTCCCAAGACCTTGAGAGTAACATACCAAACTTAGTAGAAATGTCAGCAACCACCACATCCATAATAACACTCTTCATGGGTAATTGTGCAAGACTTACCACAAGATCCTTAATCACTCCTAAACATTTTACTGCTCTTGAATCAAATCATTAGAGAGATTTTGAGGTCAAAAAATGGCCTCCAAAGAGATGTACTACAAAAATATCAGATATATTAAAATATTATGAATTTGGGGTTTTATGGGGTAGGTATATATGACAAGTCACCTCCTACACTATTTTCTATGCACAATATAAATAACCATGATTGAGTTGCTTTTCAAAATTCATTAGAAATAAAATTAATAAAATAAGTCTACATTGATGTGACTAAGATTCATTGTAAATTCCCAAAAATTTATTGTCCTTTAACATTTATTTGTCTTGAACTTGCAAATGAAATGAAATAATAAAAAATATTTTTAAGAGCTATTTTTTTAATTTTATGTTGACTTTTTATATTTAGTACTTTTCTCATGAATTTAATATAATGTAATTTAATTGAGAATTTATTTACATGTAAAATGTTAATAATATTATTATAATCCACATTGCATTATTATTATTATTATTATTTATTAAATATATTATTATTATTTATTAAATATATTATTATTATTTATTAGTTTGACATTATGTTATTAAATAGAATGGAGTGAATATATAATTTAAAATTAAAAACATAAAAATGATAATATATTATTTTATAAAAAAATGTGAAAGGACTTTCTTTATGAATTAAGAGTACTTCACTTGAAAATGACAATAATATTATTTTATGAGAAAGTGTGAAAAGACATTCATTATGAGTACTTTACTTGAAAAAGACAATAATATTATTTTATGAAAAGACTATCATTATGAGTACTTTACTTTATGACTTAAAAGTACTTACACCACTACCTTGGTTAATTATGTGTTTTTATCCACCATAGAAAATTTGACAAATAAGCATTCTTAACTCATACAATACCACCTCACCAAGGGGGATGATGTCATCTACTAGAATGTGATTGGTTGTTTTTTATAGTACATTTTCTTTGTTTTGAGGCCATTTTTTGACCTCAAAATTTCTCTAATGGAAAACAATTCGTGATATGGCTTTGTGACACGCAAACCAAGGGCTTCCATTGCTTTAGGCATAAGGTTATGAGAAGCTCTAGAATCTAATAGGAAATTGTGTAGCATTTGGTCAGGGACAATCAAGGTAATATAAAAGGGAGGAGGAAAATTTGAATTATCTTCAGGCTTATCAGGTTTATCAGGTGAAGAAGAACCAAGGAAAATGATAGGCTGTTCTTCTTGGAGATTTACAGTATCTGAAGGAAGCTGATTAGCTTGTGAACCAAGTATTCTAAATGCAGGATCCCTATAAAGTGGTGTCTTCATCAAATCAGTTAATGGAACACGAATTTTAACCTTACTAAGCTCATTCTCAAAATTGAAAGTTTGAACATTTTTATTGCTTTCTTCAAACTCTGTAGGTTTAGCTTGACCACCATGATTTTGATTCTTCTCCAATGATGGATTAGGCAACTGTTTACTAGGAACAACCATCTTGTTTTTGGGAAATTGAGATATTTGCTTAGGACTAGACCTTAGGTTATAGGATTTTTTGGGCTTTGTTTGACAAATATCAGCTGAACATACAGGGCCAGAATCATTTTCTTCTTGATGAACAACTGAACTAAAAACTTCAGAATTCTGATAATGAAATTTAGTGAGAAAACCTTCAGATGACAGTTCTCCAAGGTGATTTAAATTCTGATCCAAATCTTCATACTGTAAATCCTCAAACTCTTCTACTTCATCTAACAAATTGTTTTGGAATGGGGTGGAACTCTTTGATCTTCATTATCTCTTCTCTCCCTCTGAATGTCATTATTTCTTCTTTCTCTAGGTAGAAACCTAGGAGAAAATGGGCATCTTAACTGATTAGGAAATCTATCTCCTTCCTGTATGGGTCTATTTGGACTCTTCTCCAACTCCATCTTACTTACTTTTGCAGATAGGATTTTAATCAACTTGTTCATTTCATCCATTTTGCTCTCTGATGTATTTGATGTGGAAATTGATGGCATCATTTCATTCTTACCCTTTCAGTCCTGTACTTGATAATATGAATGGTCTTTGAGCGTGTTTGAAGCCAAAATGTTAGATTCAACTTCCAATGCAGCTTCCTGCATATTCAACAGAGTCACTGACCTTCTTTATCTTAGGTGCAAAGAAAACTCATTATAAAAATAATTGGCATAATTTAACTTGGCCGATGTCTCAGAGGGTTTAATCTCAGCTAGAATCCTTTATACATTTTATTAAAACGTTTCAAAAAATCAACTACAGCTTAATCTTTCTTTCTTCTTAAAGCTCCAAATTCTGTAATGTAGTAAAGATAGTCCTTCGTGTCCCCCCACTGTCTCATAAACATCTCTTATAGCTCTTCTATTAGGTTTATTGAGTTGGCTAGTAATTCTCTAAACCACTTCCTTACCTCCCCATCTAAGCTCTAAACAAACATCCTCATCTACACATCTTTAGCTTCGATATTCTGATTATCTGCATAACTAAGAAATGCATTCCAATGTTCTTCTGCAGTAGTTTCACCCTGACCTTTAAACCTAGGAAGATACTTCTAATAGTCTCCTGCAGGAAGATCATTCAGGGGCTGAGGGAGAACTAAAGGAGCATACCTAGCAGCTGTTAGGCAGAAATATTGTCGTTTAATTTCGTTGTAGTACTTTCCCAACTATTTAATTTTTCAATCTGAGGTTCATAGGCTTACGAAGCACATGCAAAATATATGCATGAATGAAGTTGAATTAAACTAATCTAACCCCCCTTGCTAATTTCTAATTGCTAATCTAATTCCCCCCTTAAGTTGAAACACACAATTGCTAACCTAATGCTGGAAGATGAAACACACGGCTAAAAGTAAATTGCAGAAAAGAAAGACAACATATGAAGAGCAACGAGAAAACACATGTGAGCTCACATTAACAATAAAGAAATCTTAATTTACATCACACAAATCAATGACAAATCACGAAAGCATCAAAACTAAGATTATGAACAAAAGCCAAGAATCCCCTTCTCCGTATTACAAAGTCAAAACTAACTTCTACAATCTAAGACTAATCTCCTCCTAATCTACTCTCTAATCTACTCTACCCAAATGAAGAGAGAACACTCTCTTTTATACATGAAATTCTTTGAGAAGAAGATAACCATCTCATAATGACAGATCCACTATTCTCTCAACCACTCTCAACTACTTTCCCATTATTACAAAATATGATCCCTTCAAATCCTCCACATGTCTTTCACAATTTATCCACATGTTTCTCATACATCCTAGATAATATATATGCCAACCAAATCTCCATGATCTTCTCCTTGGAATATTCTTTGAATAACTATCTCGTTGAAATGGTGGAGGAGATATTCGAGGAGTATTTCTTTGAATTGATCCTTCCATATTCTTACACGTTACAAAGCTCATCCATACTTGAGATATTAGTGAAAAACATGTTATTTTCCAATATTTAATCATAAATTCACTTATAATACTAAAATGAATAAAGTGTAAAATAATAAGATGAAACTCAAGTATATGTATAGAAATGGTATGATGAAAGGTTAATGGGATGATGAAATGTGAGGAATAGCAAAAGGTAAAGTGGATGAAAATAGGACATTTCTGAGTCGCAATAGCAGCTACTATACGATCCATCATATCAAGAGGTTGACTTGCCATGTTCTAACTAGTCTGGCTTGATGAGGAAAGAGGCTTATTGACTTTACTCGGGCTTGGTTGAAAAGTAAGCTTACAAGCTTTAAGTTGAACCAAGGGGATCTTACTAGAAATTTCAGTTTTAATCTTTTGAGAAGACAATGGATTAGTGAAAACTTGAAAGGTATTAACTTGAGTAGTAGGGATTAGCCAAGACAAATCTTGTTTTTTCTCTTCTAGCTTAGGTTCTGAATATGCAAAAGGGGATATTGGCTCTGACTGATAAGGAATAACTACAGTAGAAGGAGATTGACAACTTCCAGATTAAGAAGAAACTAGATTTTGCCTAGCCTCTTTCAAAATATTTTCTGGATATTGGACTCCTGGATGTAATGGAGATATAGGATTTCCCCGTGTGCTTGCTTTCCTAGAAGCCACTATGAACCCTCACTGGTGAAAATGTAGTCTGTAACAATGTCTAATCCTGTTCACCTTCCAAAATCAGATCCATAAACTATCCCAGGGAATATATGCTTCACTTTTGTCCTCGGCAATGGCGCCAAATATGTTTGTGCTAGAAATTGTACCTAGACTACAAAGGTACAAGCTAGAACAATCTCAAGAAAAACTAAAGAAAACAGTTTGTTTTTGTAATTTTTGTTTGAAAGTATCATTCATAAGAAGGGGGTAATAAAATATTAAACATATACCATCACTAAATCATAAATAAATCTCAAAGATTCTGAAATGTAAAGATATAAACATAGATATAAACCATAAGAAAATATTCAACAAGAAATCTAATTATGTCCACAAGTTTATAAGCATTCACAAGATAAAAAACTTTCATCTAGAAATGAAATTACAAACAAGGTAGTCAAACAGACTATACACATAAACCAGACATAAAGGTCAATAGATGGCTTATATAATATATTGAGATCAAATATCAGTCTTCAAAACACTTACATGAGAGTATACTATATATGTCTAAGTGTAAACAACATCATTAGTTCTAAACCCTTCTCCCAAACAAAACCCAACCCCCATAATGTATCTTTTTCCTCCTTTTATAATTACATGATATCAAAATTAAGTGGTAACATATCCACTTATTTAGGTCTCGAAACTCCTTAGCAGTTACATCTAGCAGTTACATAAACTAAATTTTGAAAGATTAAAGACTAGTTAACCAATAATAACGTTTAATACCTATGAACAAAATGAAATATAAGAGTACTTGGAAAGCTGTGCATATAGGTGGAAATTAGAAATGTTTAGTAGCTTCTACTAGAATAGTTATTCCATCCAATGCATGATATCCTTTAATATGACGAGTCTGCTCTGTTTCCATGTCTTGAATTTTGTTTGACAAGACCTTATTCTGCTTGCTCAAATCTTTAATCTACTTAGTTAATTTTTCAGCCTGTTAGGATATTCCTATACTCCATCCTAGTCCCACCAGTATTTTGATCATTTACTTTTTCAGTCATGCATACACCTTTTAGGGTTTGCATGCATCCCAGTCATCAGTCCAGCACCTAGCCCTCAGTTAGCCATCCCCCAGGAGCTTCTCACTATTCAGTTTTAGCCCTCCAGTTGCTTAGTGCGCCCTTCTTCCTTGATTTTAGGGAGCAACTCGCCCTTCTTCACCTACCAGTCCAGTTGTCACTCAGTTACACTCAGTTACAGTCAGTTACACTCAGTTACATTGAGTTATAGTCAGTTACACTCAGTTACATTGAGTTACAGTCAGTTACACTCAGTTACACTCAGTTACAGTCAGTTACACTCAGTTACATTGAGTTACAGTCAGTTACACTCAGTTACATTGAGTTACACTCAGTTACACCTACCAGAGTTAGTGTGACTGATGGTTGACAGTTACTTGAGCATTGATGACTCCACTGATGATGATGAAGACTTCCAGTTGCGCTCCGATGATCATGAGGACACCTAGTTGTGCTCCGATGACACTCCAGTGATCCTTTGATCACTCCATGAAGGCTAATTCGAATTGCCACCTTAGGCATTCGAATTCCTCATGCATTGTATTATTTATATGTCCATTTGTGATTAATAACATAGTATGACTGAAGTATTATTGCTTCTATCTGAGTTCTACTGTACCATATTATTCTATTGCTCATTATACTGCATGTATCACTCTTCTTCTATTTTCTTGCTTAATCATAATTATTCTCTTGTGAGATACATCATCTCTTAGATATTCTGTGAGGATTTTCACATGGTATCAGAGCATGTTGAGAGTATTGTTTATCTCCATTCTTGAGAGTTTTTTGTAGGTTATTACCAAGATTTCGAGTTCAGCAGTTGCAGCAGTTTCTGCATTTTTGCAGCAGTAGCAGTTGCAGTTATTCTATATTGTTTTTGCAGGTCTTCTACAACTTCAATGAATTTAGAAGAAATTACTCCTCTTTCTCCATTCAACTATGATGAATGGAAACCAAGAATGATAGCATATTTGAAGAGCCATGATCTCTTTGATTGCTATTTTGAAAGAGAGTTCGAATCCTCTACAAAGAAGATTAAATGGTTGAATAAAGGTGACATGCACATTGGAAGAATGATGCTTGCTATGACTGATTACATATTGTACCCGACCATCATTGATATTGAAACTCCAAAAGAGTTATGGGCTCATCTGGATGAAAGATTTGGCAAAAAGAATGATGGATTTGGTCCAAATCCCTTCAAAAGCAAGCAAGGTGATGCATTCGCTCCACTTGATGGTCTCTCAGATCATGATGCATTCGCTCCTCCTGATGGTCTCTCAGATCATGTTGCATTCGCTCCCCTTGATGATCTCTCAGATCATGAACCAGTATCATCTCATATTGAAGTTGTTGACAAAGAACTTGCAGATTCTCCGCTCATGCTCAAACTTTCTTCTCTTTCTGTGCCAGTTCACACTCTAGATATTGCAGAAGGTCCTAAATCCCCTCTTGCACCAGAGTTTGTTGGTTTGCATCATGATCACATGATTATTTCGGAGGTAAAATCAGCTATTGGAGGTAATGCATTCGCTCCTCTTCAGCAAACATCTCTGATTTACTACTATATGATCATTAGCACATGCTTTTAGAAGGTTATTGAAGAATATGGCCATTGCCACCCGCTTGAGATAATTTCTCATGCATATGATAGTTTTGATCTCACCCTCGCCGGTTCAAAGGAGATCTCAAGAAACTGTTTTGAAAGTCTTAAATCTGATTTTGATTTCAAGCAAACATGTAATAGTTCTTTTTGGCATAATCTCACCCATGGTGGTTCGAAGGAGAAGACAAAGGACTATATGCACATTCAAAAATTTGATCCTACCTCAGCTGATTCGAATCACAGGTTCAAGGATCATTCTAATACTATTGGATTTGTTCTCATCACATTCGATCTGAAGAGCAAGTACAAGCACATGCTTTTTGAGCATGATCCACTTCTTCCCAAGAAGAAGATACCTCCAGACATATGACCAAGCATCACACATGCTTGAGTTTGGAGCTTTTATTTTTTTTTATGTGTGACTTACAGTCTATTTTTTGAGGAGGGGGTATGTTTCCCATGAAATTTTCCCACTTCCTTGGTTTATTGATTGTTATTATTCATTGTATTGGGTGACCTTTGGTCTTAGTTACCAGGGCCCAGGATGGATTAAGGGGGGGTGTTAGGATATTCCTATACTCCATCCTAGTCCCACCAGTATTTTGATCATTTACTTTTTCAGTCATGCATACACCTTTTAGGGTTTGCATTCATTCTAGGGTTTGCATGCATTTTGCATGCATCCCAGTCATCAGTCCAGCACCTAGCCCTCAGTTAGCCAGCCCCCAGGAGCTTCTCACTATTCAGTTTTAGCCCTCCAGTTGCTTAGTGCGCCCTTCTTCCTTGATTTTAGGGAGCAACTCGCCCTTCTTCACCTACCAGTCCAGTTGTCACTCAGTTACACTCAGTTATAGTCAGTTACACTCAGTTACATTGAGTTACAGTCAGTTACACTCAGTTACATTGAGTTACAGTCAGTTACACTCAGTTACACTCAGTTACAGTCAGTTACACTCAGTTACATTGAGTTACAGTCAGTTACACTCAGTTACATTGAGTTACACTCAGTTACACCTACCAGAGTTAGTGTGACTGATGGTTGACAGTTACTTGAGCATTGATGACTCCACTGATGATGATGAAGACTTCCAGTTGCGCTCCGATGATCATGAGGACACCTAGTTGTGCTCCAATGACACTCCAGTGATCCTTTGATCACTCCATGAAGGCTAATTCGAATTGCCACCTTAGGCATTCGAATTCCTCATGCATTGTATTATTTATATGTCCATTTGTGATTAATAACATAGTATGACTGAAGTATTATTGCTTCTATCTGAGTTCTACTGTACCATATTATTCTATTGCTCATTATACTGCATGTATCACTCTTCTTCTATTTTCTTGCTTAATCATAATTATTCTCTTGTGAGATACATCATCTCTTAGATCTTCTGTGAGGATTTTCACACAGCCTGGGTCTCTCCAACACTTTTTCTTCTTAGGGATTCCTTTGCTACTGAAATTAATTCTTGGTAATGAGTATTTACATCTTCAAGATCTTCTCTCAGTCTTTTATTTGTTTTCATGAGTCTTTCATTTGATTCATTCATGAAAATCTGCATCCCAACAAGTGTTTGTTGGCTCAAATCGACACACGTTACTACTCTTACCCATGGCCAGTGCACTTGATCACTGACTACCTTCATGGAGGTGAACAAAACAAGAACTTGACAAATCTCAGAATACGTGGCTACCCTTGTCTTCAACTAATTCGGTGGTGAATCATCATGAGCTTGACAGTTTTAATGATATAACAAACAGCTTCCTTGAGGTCTTCGATCATCATAAAAAACAATGAGCCAATACTTACTATGAAGTAACCATGAACTTCCATCATTTTGGATTCCAGCAGCGCTTTCATATATGCAACCTGGTAACTATGTTGCGGGAATGTTTTCATATAAAAAATTTACAAAATCTTCAACATAGGAGTTATGCCAAATATTAATATGGGTTTGAAGACTTAAAAAGAAATGAAATATTTAATAAGCCAACTATTATAACCTAAAATAAAAGTAAAATAAAGTAATAAAATCATGGTCATGTAATAAAATGAAAAATAAAAAGCAATGAAAATTTAAAAACTAAGAAATACTAAAGGGACTAGGTACAATTTCTAGCACAAACAGTGGGCATCATTGTTACCCACACTTAGGCTTATTAATACATGTGCTCCAAGAGGGTCATAAAATTTATTGAAAGGAAAGAAGCATAGAATATTTTGCTTAAGAATTTTACTACCTAGGGGGTACTTGAGAAGGAAATTTAGTATCAACTTAAATATTCAAACCTTGCTTGTTACCGAATGTTGATAATAATTAAAGGGACTTTGTTACTAAGAGTATTTGGAGGCGTAGGAGACCATTAAGCATAATCTAATATTGAAGTGTGAATATTTGAATTATGGCTATTCCTTCAATAAAGATTTTTTTTAGTGGCCATCTGTTGTGATTTTGTAAGAAAACCCTAGAAATATCATCCTAGTTCTTAGCCAAGTGATTCAAAAGATGGATTAAAACATCTAGGGAATTGTATGACTCTAAAAATAGACCCTCATATACCCAAGTTACCCCTCCTTCACCCCAAATACCTCTACTTAACCCTAATCAACATCTAATTTAATGTAATACTGCCTAATTGACCCCAATGACGCAAAATATCCCAATTAACACAATCGACCATAAGTCACCTAAATTAATCCTAATTTAATTACATTATCCTTAATTAATTGACCATATTTCACCTCGATTAACCCATCATTGGCCATAGTTGACCCAATTACCCATAATTGACCCGAATTACTCTTAATTGACTTTAATAAACCCAAGTTACTCTAGTCCACCCAATTACCCATAAGCAACACAGATGACCCCTAATTCACCCTAATATACCCAAGGTACCCCTAATTCACCCCAATTACTCATAATCGCCACATATTACCCCTAATTGGCCCTCATATACCGAAGTTACCCCTATTCACCCTAATTACTTGTAACTAACCCCTATTAGCATCTAATTTAATGTAATACTACCTAGATGACACCAATGGCACAAAGTATCCCAATTTAACCACAATCGACCATAAGTAAACCACAAATTACCTAAATTCTTCTAATTGAATCATATTATCCTTAATCGACCATAGTTCAACTCGATTTACCCGTCATTGGCCACAATTGACCCAATTACCCATAATTTACCTAAATTACTCGTAATTGGCCCTAATAAACCTAAGTTACCCATAATTCATCCCAATTACCCTAGTCCACCCAATTACCCATAAGCAACAAAAACGACCCATAATTGGTCGTAATATAACGAAGGTACCCCTAATTCGCCCCAATTACTCATAATCGACGCAATTACTAATAATCGACCCAATTATTCATAATTGACACAAATTACACATAATCCGCCCTCATATACCCAAGTTACCCTACTTCACCCAATTTCCTATAATTAACCCCAATCAACATTTAATTTAATGTAATACTACCTCATTAACCCAAATGGGGTAAAATATCCCAATTACCACAGTCGGCCATAAGTAAACCATAAGTTACCTAAATGACCCATAATTGAATTATATTATCCTTAATTAATCGACCATAATTCACCTTGATTAACCTATCATTGATCACAATTGACCCAATTACCCATAATTGACCTGAATTACTCTTAATTGGCTCCAATAAACCCAAGTTACCCACAATTCAACCCAATTACCCTAGTCCACCCAATTACCCATAAGTGACACAAATGACCCCTAACTCACCCTAATATACCCAATGATCTAGGTGGATCTCCCAAAATGACCAAATTATAAAGTCTTCAAATGTTGAACAAAAGATTATAGTTGCATAGGGCTCGCAGAGAGATTTCTAGCGACACTCGTTTTAGCAAAAATGGACTCTCGATGCAAAAGTTATTGCATTCTGAATTTTCAGCAAAGTATGTAAAAATTGCAAAAGGGGGTGCCATGTGGCATGATCGTACAAATGAGGTGGAAAAGATGACATCATAATGAAATCAACATGGTGATGTGGCAGCATGAGAGGATGACACGTGTCAGCCAAAAATGGATGAAATGACACCTAATGAAACCAAACTGGAAGTGCCACATGGCATGATGACATGACGGGAATTGAGGCGACAATCAATGATTGGGCGTGACATGGACCAATGGGTAGCTAACATCTGGCGGCCATGTGGGCCAATGGCAAGTTTCCACGTGGCACCCACGAAATGTTCATGAAGGCCAAAGATTCAAAAACTTTGTTCCAATGGATAATTATTATATATATATATGATTTGTTATACATGTGTACATAATGGGGAGGTTTGTGCGATTTGAATCGACAACGTCCCTTTTAATACTCCAAATCCTTAGCCAATAGGCCATATGAATTACTTGAAATAGTATTTTGAAATAAATTCACTTAAATTAAAGCCAATAAATATGGATCGTGGTTGGGCTGCCCACGGCCTATAAAAGAAAGCATGAATTTTGAGATCTAAGACAGAATTGACAGAGTTCGGAGGTTGATCTTTGCATAGATTCGAGACAATTCTAGGCACACATATTGAGGTGGTATTGCATGTTTATCGAGGTGGTTTCACACAGTTTGTGTGCATCTTGATATAGGTCTGCAAACATCACAAGGTGGGTCTGCATGCATCATTAGACAGTTTTCAAAGTGCATGGAATTTGAGGTCGTACGGACTATACGGATCAGACGCAGTCTTGAAGGCTATGCCAGAGGGGTGATCCCGAGGTCCAGCTTAGAACTATATTGCGTTTATACTCAAAATAATCGATTCTTCGCAAGGAGTCCAAATCCAAATTCAATTTTTTCATCCAGGCACTCTAGTGGAAAAGTGCTCACATAACCCTTCAACTACACAAAAGTATAGCCATGTTTACACTTCGAAGAATCAGAGATTCCTTTTGAAGCTGTTGCTAAAGTATGTTTCTGCTCCAGAACAGTAGAACACTAAGGTGATATTTGGGGTGATTCCTAGCTTTTCTTTATACATTGCTAAAGCTTTTTTGAAGACTAATAAATCGGTCTGATTGGAAGGGGCCCAAAGATGTAGTCCATATTGGACGAACTATGTTATCCGATGTTGTCCCATATTATGGTTTGTATCTTCAATAATTTGCATTCCTTATGCTTGTGTGCTCTTTTAAAGTGTCATTTTAAAGCCTTTTTAAAGTATTTCTTCAAAAGTTAATTGTTGAAGCATTCAGATAAATTAATAAAGATCCTGCAAATTCAGATCATGTTTGGTATCAGATCCTGCTTAACCGTATATTTGTGAATGATTACTAGAGGAAGGCTTAAAACAGGTGAAGGAGAGCTTGTGCTTTGATCCAAAAATTGAATGTACCATTTGAAGGAATAAAATAGTAGAGGATGATGCCCGTTCAGAGCACGGCAAGGATTTCCATAAATCCTTCTACAAGATGTCAGATATGGTTGAGAAGTTGTTGGCAGATTATCAAGAGAGATTGGAAAATAGGGAAAGGAAGAAAGAAAAATATGAAGGTAATGCTTCAGTAAAGAGGGGAAATGGAGGAGGTCCTCCTGAACCTCCATCTTCACCTTCTAGTTCTGGTTATGCTTCTTCTTTTCATTCCCATCATTATAAAGGTCACCAAAAAGATGTTACTAATGTGCCATTATTAAAGATTGATTAAAATTATATTTACCCATGTTTAACGAAGAACATAACGCTGGAAAATTGGATAACTGGATAAGACAAATTGAAGTATATTTCAAAACTGTAAGTTTTAAACCTGTCTAGAGAAGCAAACCATACATATTCTTTTAAGAAAAATAGAGATTAAACCACATCATTCACACATAATACACACAGATTTACCTTGGAAACCCTTAACCGAGAAAACTAGCAAAACTTAGAGCTGCACCTCTTATTTTCTCATTATCATTATGAATCACTCACAATACAATATAGGTATTGCGCAACATCCAATACCTTGATCCGTTAACCTGGATTAGAAAATAGACCCCAATCCCTTAATTGATATTAAATTACATATTTTTAGAAAATTCGCCAAAAATAGCTGAAAAAAATCGAAATGTCCCGGAGGGATGTCAGGTGTGTCGCTGACAGGCGCATCCCCCCCATACATATGAAAAGAATATAACACATACCCAACAGGATCCGGAAAATTGCAGGTGATGAAGAAAAAATCCAATTGGCCACCCTACGGATTGGTGGCACTGCTCTGATCTAGTGGGAGAGCAAAACTAAAGAGGACCTTCATACAAAAGGTAAAATTATTTCATCATGGTATGATTTTACTGCAGCGTTGAAAAGTAGTTCTCTCCGTTGGGTTATATGCAGTAGGATATGATGGACTAGCAGAGTTTCATACAAGGTAAGGTTCAGAATGTGCAAGAATACATAAAAATAATTAAGAAGAACGGAATTAGTACTTGGTATGCCTGTCTATACTCAAGAGACACTTCTTAAATACATAGGAGGATTTCATAGTTACTTAAGACATACAAATCTTATGTTCAATCTGACTAACCAGGATGAAGTGTGTGTTCAAGCCACCCATATTGAATCTAAGGGGAAGAGTCCCTCTAATAAATTTTCTAAGAATCCTTTCAAACCAGGTGGAAACAAGTTTAAAGGTAAAGGGAAAGGTAAGCACACAACTACCGTGAAGAAAGGAAGAGATAATCCCACATGCACACATTGTCAAAAAAGAGGTCATGATGTATCTGAATGTTGGAAGATTCACTGGGAGCTTAAGCCATAAATGTTTTGGAATAATGAGGGTCATAATACTACCACCACTCTTCAACTTGATTTGGGATCGGACTCTGGAGACGAGACCAAAATTACAGCCATGGTCTTACAAGGTAAAAATCCTTTTGTTTTTGTTTCAAAAGTTGAACCTGTTCATGATGAAAAGAAAAGGAGTGAATTATTCAACATAAGGGTGATTTCTAAGCATACTAAAATTGATACTTTATTTGATAGTGGATCACATTCTAACTTGATTTTAGAAGATATAGTTAAAAAGCTCGATTTAGAAACAAAACCTCATCCCAAACCATATCCACTTGGATGGGTTTGTGAAAATGCACAACTTCAAGTTTCTAAACAGTGTCGACTCAAGTTTTCTATCACTTCTAGATTTATGGATGAAGTTGATATGGATGTGGTCCCATTAGGTATATGTGGTATTGTTTTAGGTAGCCCTTATATTTACGACAGGAAATAAATATTTTGCATAGAAGAGAACAAGTACCAGTTAACCAAGGATGGTGTTCAATACATTGTTCAAGCTCACCGTTTAAAAACTAACTTATCTTTGGTTTCTAAAAGTCAAATGAAGAGATTAATAAATGCAAGTAAAATTTTTGTTCTCATGATTGTTAAAGCAAAGGATGTTGATAATAATGATTCTTTTAAAGGTTGTGATCCTAACCTTAAATATGAATTGGTTAAGGTTGTTGGTAAGTTTGATGTAGTATCCTAGGAACCTAAAGGATTTCCTCCTAAAAGAGAAATACAACATGAGATCTATTTGTAGCAAGATGCTCCTCTTCAAAATATTGGTATGTATTGGTCTTCAGTGATCGAGAATGCAAAAATCAAGAAGCAAGTTCAAGAGTTACTCAAGAGGGGGTACATTCGACCAAGTTCCTCTCCATGTTGTTCACCGATTGTTTTGGTACCAAAGAAGGATGGTACATGGTGGATGTGCCTAGATTATAGAGCTTTGAATAGAATCACGGTAAAGAATAAAAATCCTCTTCATCGTATTGATGATATTTTGGATCAATTAAAGAATGAAAAATACTTCACTAAGTTAGACTTGAGAAGTGGTTACCATCAAATCAAAATCCATGAAAATGATATTTGGAAAACTGCTTTTAAAACTAAACAGGGTTTATATGAATGGTTGGTCATTCCCTTTGGGATTTTAATGCTCCCTCTACTTTCATGCGGGTTATGAATGATGTATTTAGGACATTCATTGATGACTTTGTAATAGTCTACTTAGATGACATCCTCATATTCAGTCGAAATTGGGAGTATCATGTCAAGCATGTTAAGCAAGTCCTAGATGTCTTAGAAAAGGAGAAATTGTATTTAAAGATGTCCAAATGTGAGTTTGGAAGGACATCTTTGGTTTACTTAGGACATATTGTAGGGGGTGGTGAACTAAGGATTGATCCCTCCAAAGTTGAAGTCATTCAAAATTGGCCCAAGCTAACTAATGTAACAAAAGTTAGGAGCTTCCTGGGGGTATCCCAATACTGGTAGAAGTTCATTGCTAACTTCTCATAAATTGCTTCTCCTTTACATGCTTTGACAAGTGTGAAATAGGTATTTCAACGGGGAGGAAAAGAGAAGAAGTCCTTCGACAAATTGAAAGAAAATATCAGCACAAATCCAATACTTTCATTTCCATATCTACAACAACCATTTGAGATTGAGACAGATGCTAGTGGTTATGACATGGGGGCAGTCTTAATGCAACATAAGAAACCAATCTGATATCATTAAGAAATATTTCTTAAAGAAGTAGCTAACTATCCCACATATGATAAAGAGTTGTATGCATTAGTACAAAGTGTGAAGAAGTGGAAACATTATCTAATGGGTAAAGAAACAATAATACACACCGATCATCAACCATTACAATATATTCGATCACAAACTAAGCTACAACAATCAAGGCACTTCAGATGGATGGGATTCTTAAGAAAAAATCACTTTGTCACTAAATATAAAAAGGGAATTTAGAATAAAGTTGCATACATGTTATCAAGACCTCCAATCAATGCATCAGTCATCTTGCAAAATTGTCCTTTGGCTCATGAAAGTTATGTTGAACAATATGGACAGGATGAAGAATTCAAAGATGTTTATGAATATTTAATGCATGGCATTCAAATTGAAGAATTGGATTATCATGTTCATGATAAGTTATTATATCATCTTGGAAAAATTTGTATTCCACAGAGTGAAAGAGTTCATATAACTAGAGAAGCTCGTACTTCTCTTATTGATGGTCACTTTGGTGTAGGAAAGACAGAAGCTCAGCTTTAGAAGTATTGTTATTGGATCATCATTATAGGTATTTTTATTGGCCTTGTATGAATGAAACTATATCCAAATATGTAAATGGATGTGTTATGTGTGCTACAAGTAATCCAAGCAATAGAAAATTGGGCTTGTACACTCCACTCCCTATACATTCTCCTCCATGGGAAAGTGTGTAAATGGATTTTGTAGGAGGTTTTCCTATATCTAGGAAAGGTCATGATTACTTGTTTGTGGTTGTGGATAGGTTCAGTAAAATGTGCATCTTAATGCCTTGTAGAAAGCAATTCACTGCGGAGTTGAGCGCTCAGTTTTTCTTCTAGTATGTTTGGGTCCACTTTGGGTTACCCACTTCTATTGTATCTGATTGGGACTCCCACTTCTTTGATAATTTTTGGCCAACATTGTGGGAACGTATGGACTAAGTTAAAGAAGAGCACTTCCTTCCATCCACAAACCGACGGTCATACTGAAGTAATCAATTGCATAGTGGTACATCTACTTTGGGATATTGTTCCAAGCATCCTAAGCTTTGGAATGAACAGTTTCATTATGTGCAGCATGCCTACAACCAAGCCATTCACTCTTCTTCAAACAGGTCTCCATTTGAGACATGCTTTGCATACTTTCCAAAGTATCATTTAGACTTTGTTTATGGAAAATATTTTGGGGAGGATAGACAATTTGATGCAAACAAATCCTTGAAGTTCATCTAGAAAATCTAGTTGGTACACCATGCAACAAAGAAACAATTGGAAAAGAGCCAAGACAAGTACAAGTTGAGGCATGACAAGCATCGAGTGTATCATCATTTTAAATTTGGTGATCAAGTTTGGTTTCATATCAGCAAAGACTGACTTAAAGGTGAAGGTAAAATGCTTAAACTATTTAATTATGGACGCTTCACAATTTTGGATAAAGTTGGTAACAATGCTTTCTAGTTAGATTTTCCTCCATACATGTAGTTGTACTCCATTGTGAATGTTGAGAAATTAAATTTGTATGAGCCTCCAATGATCATGGATCAAGAGGAAATTATTCATGTTCCTTTTGTTCATGATTTTGCACCTGAATATCTCTATGAGTTGTAGAAAGACATTATTCTTGACAAAAGAATAAGAACTTCACGAACAACAGATGTGGAATATCTTTGTGTGGGTTTGAAAAGAATGCATCCAAGTAAATCTTGATGGATAGAGACCGGAAAGGTGAGGGATATGTACCCTCACCTTTTTTATGAATAATTCCAGTCTTTTGGTGGTCCAAAAGCTTTTAATGGGGTGGTTTGATCCAAGTGGATCTCCCAAAATGACCAAATTTTAAAATATTCAAATGTTGAAAATAAGTATACATTTGTGTAGGGCTCACTGAGAGCTTTTCGACGATGCTCATATCATAAAAAATGGACTCTGGATGCAAAAGTTATTGCGTTCTGATTTTTTGGAAAAACATGTAAAGTGGCAAAAGGGGGTGCCACGTGGTAGGCCCACAGGATGCCACGTGGCATGATCGTACCACTGAATTTACAAATAGGACATCGTGGTGACGTGGCATCATGAGAGGATGACACATCTCACCCATAAATGGATGAATTGGCAGTTAATCAAACCAATCTGAAAGTGCCACATGGCATATGCTGAGGTGGGATGATGACATGGCAGGTGTTGAAGTGGTAATCGATGACTGAGCGTGACATGGACCAATGGGTAGCTGACATGTGGACCAATGGCAAGTTTCCACGTGGCAGGAACGAAATGTTCATGAAGGCCAAAGATTCGAAAACTTTGTTCCAATGGATAATTATTATATATATATGATTTGTTATACATGTGTACACAATGGAGAGGTTTGTGGAATTTGAACCCACAACCTCCTTTTTAATACTCCAAAGCCTTAGCCAATAGGCCATACGAATTACTTGAAATAGTAATTTGAAATACATTCATTTAACTTAAAGCCAATAAATACAGATCATGGTTGGGCTTCCCACGATCTATAAAAATAGGCACGAATTTCAAGATCCAAGATAGAGTTGATAGAGTTCATAGGCCAAGCTTTGCATAGATTTCAAGACAATTCTAGGCACACATACCGAGGTGGTATTGGATGTTTATCACAGTGGTTTCATACAGTTTGGATGCATTTGGAGATAGGTCTGCACACATCCTGAGGCAAGTCTGAAGGCATCCCGAGACAGTTTTCAAAGTGCACACAGTTCGAGGCCGTACAAGTTATATGGATCAAAGGCAGTCTTAGAGGTTGTGCTAGAGGGGGAATCCTGAGGTCTAGCTGAATGACTGTATCGAGTTTATACTCATAAGACTCGATTTTTCTCGAGGAGTCCAAATCTAACTTCATTTTTTGCATCCAAGCACTCTGGAGAAAAAAATCTCTTGGGACCTTTCAGCTACACTGAAGTATAGCCATGTTTACACTTCAAACAATTAGAATTTCCTTTTGAAGTTGTTGCTAAAGTTTGTTTCTGCTCCAGAACAGTAGAACACTAAGGTGATATTTGTGTTGATTCCTAGCTTTTCTGTGTAAATTGCTAAATCATTTTTGAAGACTAATAAATCGATCTCAGTAGAAGGGGCCCAGAGACGTAGTCCATATTGGATGAACTCCGTTATCAACTACTGCCCCATATTATGGTTTGCATCTTCAATAATTTGCATTATTTATTGTAGTGCCCCTAGACTTTTGTAGACATTGAGGGCACCTGCTGAGTGACCTGGCCAATTGAAACATTAATTAAATAACCTTTTGACCTTATTTTTGAATATGTGTATCTGAACTGTTGATGTAAATGAATAATTGCATATGTTAAACGATTAGCTATGACTATGGAAAATTATGTTGATGGATAATGCTTAACGACTAGCAATATGGTGATTATGTAATTGTCGACGAAATGTATATTTGATTAGATGAATGAGCAGTTTGAATAAATCATAAATGTTTAACAATACTAGATTTAGAAATCAGATGATGATTATTGAGGATAGTGCTACTAATAACTTGTTGTGAGAAGTGTGTGTAGAAACAAGTAAGACGGTTCACCAACGGACACACAAAGAAACATGAAGGGTCATAGAGTATGGGTAAATCACACACAGGGGGAGCGACGACGATGTTGACTTCCGACAAGAATACCACGCATGAGCAGATAAGCACTGATCCGCTTGCTCAAGAGGAATGCATGAGGGCGTACGAGGTGGGCCACGACGGAGCTGGTCACGTACGAGTTGAGGGGCGCGCAGTGAGAATGGACTCACTCCTCAACACCATTAGTCCCTATATAGCATGTAGACGGAGGATGGATGGTAATGATTCCTAAAATCCCTACAAGAGTTCCCGCAAGTCAAAATGAAAAGATGGTGGCAGAAGGGCCCGACGGTGTGGTACCCTGTCGAGAACGGAAAGAAGGGACACAAGGACCCAACGATGCGGTACCATGCCAAGGAATGGAAACTATGGATGACTGGACCCGACAGAGTGGTGCCATGTCAGGGAATTAAAATTAAGGAACCAGGAGCCCAATGGCGCAGCACCGTGATCCTAGTGAGTTTGATTGTCAAATTTAATTGCATAAAAAACTTATAAGATTAACTCTAGATTATTATTTAGCAAATGCATAAAAATATTTTAGGCATTTGCAAATGAATAGTTATTTTGTTGAGCATTTAAAATAATAGAAATCATTATTTAGGAGCAAAATAGAATCCTAAGCTTAGACACCTAGTCAACTAAAAGCTAGGAGTTAACTAAAGTATCTGGGGGACAGACTTGAGGAAACCTAGGGATTTAGGTGCATCTCCTAGAAAAGCTGACACTTGGATGGGTGAGGGTTTTTCTTAAAAAAATTTAAAAATAATTATATAATTGTGCATGAAGCGACATGTGTCGCAGGAGGGTTTCCTTTATAAGGAAGACATTGGGAAGGGGAAAGGGACCCATAATTTGGACAATTGTCGTAATTTTCGAGTACCTTAAAGACTTGCTGCTATTTAAGGGTTTGTCTAAGAAATCCTGGTGGGGGGAGAAATCCCAAGCTGGATTTCTAAAATACGTGTGTGAACTCTACGACCCGATTAGTTCGGGGGTCTAGAAGGAAGAAGAGTACTTCCAGAATCGTTGGGTGGTTTACCGAGGTGTCCACCGGTGAATGATCAAGGTTTCGAGGAGCATAATAGCGAGGACCAACTCCAACATTATTTGCAGAACTTCAGTGGCAAGAGAGGTAACTCTTGTAATTTATTTTCTTTGCAGTTATTCATTGAAATCTTCTGAACAAAACTCTAGCTGTATTTCGAATGATCAATGAAATTTATTAGCAGAATTTGTCGAACGTCTTTAAGAGTTTATATGTTGTCTTATTTTTTTTGGTATGTGGTTGAGGTAGGCTCTGCATTTCAAATTCAGGAAATTGTATATGAATTAGATAATTCGTGACATAGGAATTCTGACGGAAATTCTATTATCCCAGTTTGAATCTGGTAATTAGATTAATGCAGAATTTCATTTTCAGAGAACCACCAGTATAATGAAACCGATTAGAGAATGCTAGTTACAATCATATTTTAATTTGGTCCTGTACTTAGATTGATTCTGCATTTCAATTCCCGAGCTTCCATTACTGTGTTTTAGTTAAGAAAGTTTTAATTGACTTCTTTTAATAGGATTTAGATCTGTCAATAGATCGGGGTCGACATAATTCTTTTTGTTACAATTTATTGGACTGAGATTTTAAGAGTACTGGCTACTGCCGATTTGTTCCATAGATCTGATTAGCGAATGCTTGTTTACCAATTTACTTGACTGTTACTTTGTGAGCACCAGCTGCCGCCGATCTGTTCCATAGATCTGATCAGTGAATGTTTGTTTACCAATTTACTTGACTGTTACTTTGTGAGCACCAGCTGCCACCGATCTATTCCATAGATCTGATCAACGAATGGTTGTTTACCAATTTACTTGACTGTTACTTTGTGAGCACCAGCTGCCGCCGATCTGTTCCATAGATCTGATCAGTGAATGTTTATTTACCAATTTACTTGAATGTTACTTTGTGAGCACCAGCTGCCACCGATCTATTCCATAGATCTGATCAGTGAATGGTTGTTTACCAATTTACTTGACTATTACTTTGTGAGCACCAGCTGCCGCCGATCTGTTCCATAGATGTGATCAGTGAATGTTTATTTACCAATTTACTTGACTGTGACTTTGTGAGTACTAGCTGCCACCGATCTGTTCCATAGATCTAATCAGCAAATGTTTATTTACCAATTTGTTTGACTGCGACTTTATGAGTACTAGATGCTACCGATCTGTACAATAGATCTAATCAGCATAGGTTTAGCTACAAATTTAAATTAACTGTGATTTTAAGAATTACTAGGTACAGTCAATTTGTTAACAGGTTTGGACGGTGTATGTCTGTTTACATTTTATTTAGTAAAGAGTGCAGATCGACCCTTCATAGGCTCGGCCTGGATTATTTTAGAATTTTCTTTTGATTCTCAAGATTTGACGTAGATCAATTCTGTGTCTTAATCACAACACTTGTCCCTCGATTCCTAATTTGTAGAAAATAGGAGCACTGTCGAATTCGGATCAGTTTCGCTTTACAACACTGGAAGTGCTTGACTCGTGTATTATTAGGTATGTTTAGATTGATAGAAAGATTTCTTGACACCACCTGAAACTGATCTATCATGCTCAGTTAATAGATAATTTCGTTTGCTAAATCTATATGTGATTAAAATAAATCGACTTGATGCTATATCTTTGAAATTCTGGAAATGTGATTCAATTCCTTGTACTCTGATTGTAACCAAGGATATATCCAAAGAATTCTGTCGGTACTAAGTTGAAATTCTGAAAATGACCTTCACACCTGGATGGATCACTTAATCTTTCTATCACTTATGCATAAACTCGACCTTACCTTGAGTTTGCCGGATGGAGCTTATGCTTGGCAAAAGTTGAAGATAAGATCCGTAAACGTTGGTCGAGCAGTTGAGCTCTAAGTTTTATTCTACCATTTGATCTCCATAAAGGGTTTAGTAAAACGAATGCCTGTTCTATTAATTGTGAAGAGACAGTCGTGGCGAGAATTTTTGTTAATTTTATATTGTTAGTATTGTTTATAACTATTTTAAAAGTTATTGTTGAATTAAGGAGTCATGGCGATTGTGTGGTGATTGACAAGCCCTGCCAAATTGAAGATCTGGAACACACGTCCTTAGTATTAATAATCAGCGTTTTCCCTCTTTTAATCTACTTCTGGTATAGTTAGATAATTACCAAGTGTCGAAAATTGCCCTTCTGAATTGTCTTAATTATAATATGCTTGTAATGCAAAAGCCGGAACCATTATAGATTACTTGTTAAGTATTCGTTATGACTTGATAAGTGTGCATTCATATCCACGAAGATAGTGATAATAACTCACCTGTTCTTTAACCTGTTATATTGATATATGGTTACTTTACCCATGTTTGAATGGATAGGATTTGTGAGTTGCGCATTCTTATGCTTTAAATATATATATATATGCTTTTACAAGGTGAATCGTGACATCTGAAATCGCTTTACAAATGTTAGTTACTGACACGATACACACTTGATTTATTGTTCCTCTTCTATTTTTAATTTAATTGATATTGTAATACCCATTCTCATGTTAGAAAAATACGAAGAAAAGAATATGACCATTCTTTTATAATTCAACTTTTATAAAAGATCATTCTTGGGCTTTCCTAATAAAAGATAAATGTTAATAGGTCAAATGAGATATTAATTTCCTTATGCTTACAAAGGATTTAGGAAATTGAGAATTTCATTGTTGTAATCCAATTTAAACATTTCTTTCCATATATCTAATAGTGATAATTATTTGTTTAATGTTATTAAATTCTTTGTGTTTACGATTGCTTAGGGAGAGAATCTTAACTTATGTTTACATCTCAAATGTAAACATTCTTTACCTTTTATGTAAAGGAGAGAACTATTGGATTGATTGAGAGTTTTATATTATGTTTACTTTGTGCTTAGAAAAGATATCATGAATTTATTATGAACATCACTCCTGGTAGCATAAATCATAGATAGGATTACTTGGCTGAGTAATCTTTTAACTTTGAGAAGGGTGTTATCCTTTTATAATTTTATGTTAAGAAAAAAAAAAAAAATTAGCTTACCTAGACGAGCCCTACATTTGGTATCAGAGCAAGGTCGAACTTAGTTCGGACCCAGAAACTTCCGCATTACACATTTTATTATGCTTGGTAAACTGACAAATTTTCTTTTACTACATTATAGACTTCGTCATGGATCGAAGAACACACCAGGGAAGAGTAGGAAGGGTACGAGGACGAGATGCATGCCCGTCAACCCCAACAACCCCTGTGGATAATCCTCCAAGAGCTGAGGAAACCATTAACCTACCTGCGGACAAGGTCATGACAATGATGAGAAACTACCACAGAATGACGGAAGCGTTGATGACACGAGTTGACCGTGAGAACGTTGGTTCTCAAGTCACTGCAGTACCGCGGATTCCACCTCCGGTCAACATACACCGAGAGTTAGAAAAGGTGAAATTTCCTGAATTTTGGGGTTCCACTGAGGGGACCACTGCAGAGGCATGGCTAGAAAACATGGCCATGTGTTTTTCTTTGAGAGACTACACATCTAACATGAAGGTACGGATGGCGATACTACAACTGAAGGGGGAAGCCCTTCTTTGGTGGAAGACCTTGCGACCTAAGCTAGGTCTGGAGCTTGAGGAGATATCTTGGGTATTGTTCAATGAACATTTCCGTCAGCATTACCTATCAGACGAATTCATTGAGCAACAACTAAATGATTTCCATGCACTAAAGCAAGGACTACGGACAATACAAGAGTACGAAATCCGTTTTATGGAGTTACTAAGGTATGCACCTCATGTTGCCACGGAGAAATTAAAGGTCAATAAGTTCATCTACGGATTAAACCCAATCATCTGGGACAAGGTTCATATTTTGACACCTTCTACTTTGCACGATGCAGTCCAGAAGGCCCTCATAGCGGAAGAAGAGCTTCCCGGCAAGATACTGCAAAATAAGAACTTTACAAGTACAGACCGGGGAAGTCAACCTTCGCATGCACCCAAACATCAGTATGGGAATAAGAATTTTGGAAGGATACCTTTGAACAGAGGTTCTAACAGAGATGACAGAACACCATACCGACCACCACCACGGAATGATCATGCAAAGCCATTTACAAAATCGACGCAGTTTGGACCAAGGAGAAATGATGCACTTGCTAGAAACAACACAAGAGGGCCTAAAGCTAGATGTTGGAGGTGTGGGGGACCACACTTCCAAAACGATTTTCCTCGACAGGACCAGATAAACCAAAGAGCTCCAGCACCACGCCAGACTACTGTGGCCGATTTAGGACGAGCGCATCGTATACATGCTGCCATCAACAACCGCCAAGATGAACATCAGTCCACCATGCTCGAGACTACTAGTAAGATACATGGTAATGTATTTTCCTTGCTTATAGACCCTGGAGCTATTGAAAGTTTTATTTCCTTAAAAGTTGTAGAAAATAATAAAATGATGGCAATAACTCAAGATGATTTCAACACTGTCGAGATGGCATCTGGTAGTGTCCAGAGTGTGGGTCTTAAGTAGAGAACTGTGAAGTCGACCTAGGAGAATGTTCTTCTAGAATATCCTTTTATGTTATGGAATTGGGTACATACGATCTAATCCTGGGGATGGATTGTCTAGAAGCACACTCGGTGGTGATGGATTGCCGAAGTAAGGAACTAACTTTCATCGACGATGAAGGTTACAAGAGGGTGTTAGCTAGGAAGAAAAAAAAAAGTTTCCTTGAGAATGATATCGGCTATGCAGCTGGAGAAGAGCATGAGAAAAGGATGTCAATTGTATGCGGTGATTGCATTGAACAAGGAAGGAGATAAGGTAGAAGTAATTAATCACCCCCTATTCTCAGAATTCATGGACGTGTTTCCTGACGCATTACCCGGATTACTGCCACAGCGTGAACTATATTTCACCATAGAACTAAAACCTGGAACCGAACCCATAGCTAGAACTCCTTACCAAATGTCAATACCAGAATTGAAGGAACCACAAATTCAACTACAAGAGTTGTTAGATTTAGGACTGATCAGACCTAGTGTATCTCCTTAGGGAGCACCTGTTATTTTTGTAAAGAAGAAGGATGGGTCTTGGCGCTTGTGCATTGACTACCGTCAATTGAACAAGGTGACCGTAAGAAATCAGTATCCCCTACCCAGAATAGATGACCTCTTTGACCAGATGAAGGGTGTGATGGTATTCTCAAAATTCGACCTAAGGTCGGGATACCACCAGTTGAGGATCAAGGATGAAGATATCCCCAAGACAACATTTAAAACTAGATTTGGACACTATGAATTTGTCGTAGTACCTTTCGGCTTAACAAATGCACCCAGTGTATTTATGAACCTGATGAACGGTGTGTTTCGGCAACACCTTGACAAGTTTGTACAGGTGTTCTTAGACGACATTCTGATTTATTCAAGAACATCGGAAGAACATGAGGAACACCGGAGGATAGTCCTAAAATGTTTAAGAGATAATCACCTTTATGGAAAATTATCAAAGTGTTCGTTCTTCCAGAAGGAGATTCATTATCTTGGACACATCATATCCAGTGAAGGGATAGTTGTGGATCCAGCCAAGATTGAAGCCATTTGGGACTGGCCGGCACCCACAAACGTGCATGAGGTACGAAGCTTTATGGGGCTTGCCAGGTATTATAGACATTTTGTGGAAGGCTTCTCTAGAGTAGCGGGACCTATTACTGAATTACAAAAGAAGAACCGTCCTTTCATTTGGACGGGGAAATGTGAAGAGGCCTTTGCGAAATTAAAAGAATTACTGACTACGGCACCAATCTTAAGAGTTCCCAATATGGCTAAATATTTCCTGGTGTGCACGGATGCTTCAAAGGATGGTGTTGGTTGTGTATTGATGCAAGATGGAAGAGTAATTGCATACACATCCAGAAGACTTAGGCCGCATGAAGAGAACTATGTGACCCATGATATGGAGATGACTGCAATGATACATGCTTTGAGGTTATGGAGACACTATCTGGTAGGGAGAAAGTTTGAATTAAAGACTGATCATTGTGGGTTACAACACACCTTCACTCAAAGCAACCTTAATGCAAGACAGAGAAGATGGTCGGAAGTACTCAGTGAATATGAATTCGACATAACTTATGTGAAAGGGACCTTAAACAAAGTGGCAGATGCACTTAGTCGTAGACCTAGGATATTCTCTGTCATACCATTAAAGACCAACTTAAGGGAAAAGATCCTGACACTATAATAGGAGGATACATGGTATAATGAAGTAAGAGCTGAGTTGGAGAACGAGCAGATGAGGATACCCAAGTTTGAAGGGTACTCTTTGGACATGGATGGTTTATTACGGTATAACCGTCACATATATGTTCCTGATAATGAAGAAATTCAAGGTTTAATACTGTCTGAGGTTCACCAAGCCATCTATAGAGCACATCCTGGAATAAAAAAGATGTACGCAAATTTGAAATCTTTGTTCTTTTGGCATGGTATGAAGAGGGATGTGGTAAGTTTTGTGGCGAAGTGTATGGAGTGCCAGATGGTAAAGGCTGAACATCGACACCCAGCCGGATTACTACAACCACATGCAATCCCAGAATCAAAATGGGAGGTTATTTCTATGGATTTTATAGTTGGTTTACCCTTAACCAACAGGAGACACGACACAATTTTTGTGGTCGTTGACACTCTTACCAAGAGTGCACATTTCCTACCGATTAAGAACACGTATCAAGCTCCGTAGATAGCCCGAGTTTTCATTAATGAAGTAGTAAGACTACATGGAATTCCGAAGAAAATTATTTCTGATAGAGGATCAGTATTTACTGGAAGGTTTTGGACAAGCTTTCAAGAAGCTCTTGATACTCAACTTAACTTTAGCACTGCCTACCACCCTGAAACGGACGGACAAATAGAAACAGTAAACCAAGTATTGGAGGACATGCTAAGAATGTATGTCATGGATCAACAGAAGAAGTGGGAAGAATATCTACCCTTGGTAGAATTTGCATACAACAACAGTTATCAGAGTTCTATTCAGATGGCTCCATTTGAATTTCTCTATGGGAGACCTTGTAGGACTCCCATAAGTTGGGATATACTGGAGGATAGTACATTACTTGGTCCTGAGGTAATACAAGAGATGGAAGACCAGATGGTCACGATTCGTGCTCGACTAAAGGAAGCACAGGATCGCCAGAAGAGTTATGTGGATTCACACAGGACTGATCGTAACTACGAAATTGGGGATAGGGTATTTCTATGGGTAAAACCACAGAAGAGTTCTGTAAAGTTTGGAAAGGGAGCCAAGTTGTCACCTAGGTTTGTAGGACCCTTTAAGATTTCAGAATGGATAGGACCGGTTGCCTATCGTCTTGACTTGCCATCATCATTAAGTAGAATTCATAATGTTTTTCATATTTTTGTATTGCACCATTATGTTCCCGATACTTCACATATCATTGACTTGAGCAATGTGCAGATAACGGATGACGGGGCCGTGATGGCCAAACCGATCCGCATTTTAGACCAGCGAACGTGGCAGCTTAGTCACCGTGTGATTAATCAAGTCAAAATGCAATGGGACAGCTATAGTCCAAGCTCTCCGACTTGGGAGGACGCAACTGAGATGCGTCGTAGTTTTCCATTTTTATTTTGAACTTCGGGACGAAGTTCTAATTAAGTAGGGGTGTATGTAGTGCCCCTAGACTTTTGTAGACATTGAGGGCACCTGCTGAGTGACCTGGCCGATTGAAACATTAATTAAATAACCTTTTGACCTTATTTTTGAGTATGTGTATCTGAACTGTTGATGTAAATGAATAATTGCATATGTTAAATGATTAGCTATGACTATGGAAAATTATGTTGATGGATAATGCTTAACGACTAGCAATACGGTGATTATGTAATTGTCGACGAAATGTATATTTGATTAGATGAATGAGCAGTTTGAATAAATCCTAAATGTTTAACAATACTAGATTTAGAAATCAGATGATGATTATTCAGGATAGTGCTACTAATAACTTGTTGTGAGAAGTGTGTGTAGAAACAAGTAAGATGGTTCACCAACGGACACACAAAGGAACATGAAGGGTTGTAGAGTACGGGTAAATCACACACATGGGGAGCGACGACGATGTCGAATTCTGACAAGAATACCATGCATGAGCAGATAAGCACTGATTCGCTTGCTCAAGAGGAATGCATGAGGGCGTACGAGGTGGGCCACGACAGAGTTGGTCATGTATGAGTTGAGGGGCGCGCAGTGAGAATGAACTCACTCCTCAGTGCCATTAGTCCCTAGATAGCATGTAGACAGAGGATGGATGGTAACGATTCCTAAAATCCCTACAAGAGTTCCCGCAAGTCAAAACGGAAAGATGGTGGCAGAAGGGCCCGACGGTGCGGTACCTTGTCGAGAACGAAAAGAATGGACGCAAGGACCCAACGATGTGGTACCATGCCAAGGAATGGAAACCATGGATGACTGGACCCGAAGGAGTGGTGCCATGTCAGGGAATTAAAATTACGGAACCAGGAGCCCAATGGCATAGCACCGTGATCCTAGTGAGTTTGATTGTCAAATTTGACTGCATAAAAAAATTATAAGATTAACTCTAGATTATTATTTAGCAAATGCATAAAAATATTTTAGGCACATGAATAGTTATTTTGTTGAGCATTTAAAATAATAGAAATCATTATTTCGGAGCAAAATAGAATCCTAAGCTTAGACACCTAGTCAACTAAAAGCTAGGAGTTAACTAAAGTATCTGGGGAACAGACTTGAGGAAACCTAGGGATTTAGCTGCATCTCCTAGAAAAGCTGACACTTGGATGGGTGAGGGTTTTTCTTAAAAAATTTTAAAAATAATTATATAATTGTGCATGAAGCAACATGTGTCGTAGGAGGTTTTCCTTTATAAGGAAGACATTGGGAAGGGGAAAGGGGCCCATAATTTGGATGATTGTCATAATTTTCGAGTACCTCAAAGACTTGCTGCTATTTAAGGGTTTGGCTAAGAAATCCTGGTGGGGGGGGAAATCCCAAGCTGGATTTATAAAATACATGTGTGAACTCTACGACCCGATTAGCTCGGGGGTCTAGAAGGAAGAAGAGTACTTCCAGAATGGTTGGGTGGTTTATCGAGGTGTCCATCGGTGAATGATCGAGGTTTCGAGGAGCATAATAGCGAGGACCAACTCCAACATTATTTGCGGAACTTCAGTGGCAAGAGAGGTAACTCTTGTAATTTATTTTTTTTGCAGTTATTCATTGAAATCTTCTGAACAAAACTCTAGCTGTATTTCGAATGATCAATGAAATTTATTAGCAGAATTTGTCGAACGTCTTTAAGAGTTTATATGTTGTCTTATTTTTTTTGGTATGTGGTTGAGATAGGCTCTGCATTTCAAATTTAGGAAATTGTATTTGAATTAGATAATTCGTGACATAGGAATTCTGACTGAAATTCTATTATCCCAGTTTGAATCTGGTAATTAGATTAATGCAGAATGTCATTTTCAGAGAACCACCAGTATAATGAAACCGATTAGAGAATGCTAGTTACAATCATATTTTAATTTGGTCCTGTACTTAGATCGATTCTGCATTTCAATTGCCAAGCTTCCATTACTGTGTTTTAGTTAAGAAAGTTTTAATTGACTTCTTTTAATAGGAGTTAGATCTATTAATAGATCGGGGTCGACATAATTCTTTTTGTTACAATTTATTGGACTGAGATTTTAAGAGTACTGGCTACTGCCGATCTGTTCCATAGATCTGATCAACGAATGTTTGTTTACAAATTTACTTGACTGTTACTTTGTGAGTACTAGCTGCCGCCGATCTATTCCATAGATCTGATCAACGAATGTTTGTTTACCAATTTACTTGACTGTTACTTTGTGAGCACCAGTTGCCACCGATTTATTCCATAGATCTGATCAGCGAATGGTTGTTTACCAATTTACTTGACTGTTACTTTGTGAGCACTAGATGCCGCTGATCTGTTCCATAGATCTGATCAGCGAATGTTTATTTACCAATTTACTTGACTGTTACTTTGTGAGCACCAGCTGCCACCGATCTATTCCATAGATCTGATCAGCGAATGGTTGTTTACCAATTTACTTGACTGTTACTTTGTGAGCACCAACTTCCGCCGATTTGTTCCATAGATCTGATCAGCGAATGTTTATTTACCAATTTACTTGACTGTGACTTTGTGAGTACTAGCTGCCATTGATCTGTTCCATAGATCTAATCAACGAATGTTTATTTACCAATTTGTTTGACTGCGACTTTATGAGTACTAGATGCTACCGATCTATACAATAGATCTAATCAGCGTAGGTTTAGCTACAAATTTAAATTAACTGTGATTTTAAGAATTACTAGGTACAGTCAATTTGTTAACAGGTTCGGATGGTGTATGTCTGTTTACATTTTATTTAGTAAAGAGTGTAGATCGACCCTTCATAGGCTCGGCCTGAATTATTTTAGAATTTTCTTTTGATTCTCAAGATTTGACACAGATCAATTCTGTGTCTTAATCATAGCACTCATCCCTCACTTCCTAATTTGTAGAAAATAGGAGCACTATCGAATTCGGATCAGTTTCACTTTACAACACTGGAAGTGCTTGACTCGTGTATTATTAGGTATGTTCAGATTGATAGAAAGATTTCTTGACACCGCCGAACACTGATCTATCATGCTCAGTTAATAGATAATTTCGGTTGCTAAATCTATATGTGATTAAGATAAATCGACTTGATGCTATATCTTTGAAATTCTAGAAATGCGATTCAATTCCCTGTACTCTGATTGTAACCAAGGATATATCCAAAGAATTATGTCGGTACTAAGTCGAAATTCTGAAAATGACCTTCACACCTGGACAGATCAGTTAATCTTTCTAGCACTTATGCATAAACTCGACCTTACCTTGAGTTTTCCGGATGGAGCTTACGCTTGGAAAAAGTTGAAGATAAGATCCGTAAATGTCGGTCAAGCAGTTGAGCTCTAAGTTTTATTTTTCCATTTGATCTCCATAAATTGTTCGGTAAAACGAATGCATGTTCTATTAATTGTGAAGAGATAATCGTTGCGAGAATTTTTGTTAATTTTATATTGTTAGTATTGTTTATAACTGTTTTAAAAGTTATTGTTGATTTAAGGAGTTATGGCGATTGTGTAGTGATTGACAAGCCCTGCCAAATTGAAGATCTGGAACACACATCCTTAGTATTAGCAATCGGCGTTTTCCCTCTTTTAATATACTGATGGTATAGTTAGATAATCACCAAGCGTAAAAAATTGCCCTTCTGAATTGTCTTAATTATAATATGCTTGTAATGCAAAAGCCGGAACCATTATAGATTACTTGTTAAGTATTCGTTATGACTTGATAAGTGTGCATTCATATCCACGAAGATAGTGATAATAACTCAGTTGTTCTTTAACCTGTTATATTGATATATGGTTACTTTACCAATGTTTGAATGGATAGGATTTGTGAGTTGTGCATTCTTATGCTTTAAATATATATATATATATACATGCTTTTACAAGGTGAATCGTGACATCTGAAATCGCTTTACAAATGTTAGTTACTGACACGATACACACTTGATTTATTGTTCCTCTTCTATTTTTAATTTAATTGATATTGCAATACCCATTCTCATGTTAGAAAAATACGAAGAAAAGAATATGACCATTCTTTTATAATTCAACTTTTATAAAAGATCATTCTTGGGCTTGCCTAATAAAAGATAAATGTTAATAGGTCGAATGAGATATTAATTTCATTATGCTTACAAAGGATTTAGGAAATTGAGAATTTCATTGTTGTAATCCAATTTAAACATTTCTTTCCATATATCTAATAGTGATAATTATTTGTTTAATGTTATTAAATTATTTGTGTTTACGATGGCTTAGGGAGAGAATCTTAACTTATGTTTACATCTCAAATGTAAACATTCTTTACCTTTTATCTAAAGGAGAGAACTATTGGATTGATTGAGAGTTTTATATTATGTTTACTTTGTGCTTAGAAAAGATATCATGAATTTATTATGAACATCACTCCTGGTAGCATAAATCATAGATAGGATTACTTGGCTGAGTAATCTTTTAACTTTGAGAAGGGTGTTATCCTTTTATAATTTTATGTTAAGAAAAAAAAAAATTTAGCTTACCTAGACGAGCCCTACATTTATGCTTATGTTCTCTTTGAAAATGTCATTTTAAAGCCTTTTTAAAGTCTTTCTTCAAAAGATAATTGTTGAAGCATTCACATAAATCTTAGTTAATAAAGGTCCTACAAATTTAGATCACCCAAGGTACCCCTAATTCACCCCAATTACTCATAATCAACACAATTACTGATAATCAACCCAATTACCCATAATCAACCCAATTACTCATAATCAACACAAATTAACCCTAATTGGCCCTCATATACCCAATTTACCCCTACTTCACCCAAATTACTTGTAACTAACCCTAACCAACAACTAATTTAACATAATACTACCTAATTAACCCTAATGGCACAAAATATCGCCATTACTGTAGTCAACCATAAGTAAACCATAATCTACCTAAATTAATCCTAATTGAATTACATCATCCTTAATCGACCATTGCTAACCTCGATTAACCTATGATTGACCAAAGATGACCCAATTACCCATAATTGACCCGAATTACTCTTAATTCACCTTAATAAACCCCAAGTTAACCACAATTTGCCCCAACTACCCTAGTCCACCTAATTACCCATAAGTGACATAGATGAACCCTAATTGGCCCTAATATACCCAAGGTACCCCTATTTCATTCACCCTAATCAACTATAATTGGCCCTAATCATCCTCTAATAAAATTTAATATTACCTAATTGGCCCTAATCATCCTCTAATAAAATTTAATATTACCTAATTGTCCCTAATGGTGCAAAATATCCCAATTACAATTGTTCACCTAGATTAGCCTATGATTGACCACAATTGACCCAATTACCCCTACTTGACCCAACTATACCCTATTTGAACCAATTACCCATAATCGAATTGAATTACCCCTAATTGGAAAAAATAAACCCAAGTTACCCCTAATTCAGCCCAATTACCCATAACTAACCCCAATTAACATCAAACTTTAACATGCCTCCTACATTTCAACATTTTTTCATTATCATTAATATTCTTCTTCATCCAACTCCTCATGATCTGTATCGGTCGATATTTCAAAATCAATGTTGAATGGATTGGACTTATGAACATCGTCATTGATGTCATTTTCAATAATATCATTGTCAAATGTATCATCATCAAGAACATTGTCATCTGAATTTGGCCGTCATCTTCTAAGACTTATTTGTCTGACATTACACTTACCTCATCATGCTCCTCTACATCATCTTCTTCTCTCATATCATCTTTTTTCAATACATTATACTTTACCGGGCTTCCTCTTGGATCATATCTGACAATAAACAACCAAGCTACTTTACCTGGAACCTTTGAATATAAATCCTGCTCACATTGGATTGGAAGATCATAGGTTTCTGTACCCAACTCAAACATCCTTGTATTAACCATGGTAAACCCATTGGCATGATCAATAACATTTTTTCAGGATCACATTCATTCATCCATATCTTGTACCATTTGACCTTAAATAGAAGTAACTTGAAGGATTTAAAGTCACACTCAATTATATCTTCCAAATACCCATAGTATTTATTTTCTGATACTGTTGGATTCCTGTCACTTCTAAGGAAACATTAGTGACATGAAATAATTTAGTTATCCCACAATTTGTGGTTTTCTTCTTGTCATCCAACTTTTTTATGCAAAATTTACGGTTGTTGCACGACATAGCCTTGTGGTGTTTCAACTACAATATTCCCAACACGTAAAAAATGAATTGACAACTAATAAACATATTTAGACTTAGTAAATATTAAAAAAACACCACTAAATTTACATCAATATAATGTAAAATAACTAAGAATGTGGGTGAATATGCTTACATGTTTATCTTTTAAACCGTGTACTACTAAATCAATTTCCCTCTATGTAAGATTGAGATATTGATTATGGCTAAATCCTTTAACTAATGTAGCCACCCCTTCCCATGAGAACCTAGCATCACATTGTTTACATTTTTAAATCCATACCTTCATCCAATGAAGATTGTTTGCAATGTATAAATGTAGTGCATCCCACTCTCGATTGACTGTATGAGAAAAGAAAATGAATTAATAAGAATAAAGGATATTAATAATTGATGGAATAATACAAAATAAATAAGTACAATATAGATAAAAATTAATAATCATAAGTATTATATATATCAACCATCTAATTTATACTTTTCACTTTCCTTATTCTGCCTTTCTCAACCAGGACCTCCCCTACAAATCTTTTCAGGGATTGGACATCCCAAATGTGATACATATTAATTTTTCTTGCTAGTTTAGGAAGATACTAATGAATATACACCATGGATGGATATACCATATATCCCTCCACCATAGAACCCTTAGAATGTGCTCTTTGTCTAACCAAATCCTTTAATGATTTCAAGTGCCTCTCCACCATCCACATTGACCTTGTGTGTATAGGTCCACACATTTCAATCTCCTCAACTTGGTGTACAAGGTAGTGTTTTTGCACATTGAAAAATTCTAGAGGTGGATACTTTTGCATTGCACACATTAGTCGAGGAATTTCTCTCCTCCAAGATTTTGCACATATTGAAGTGTAGTAGTGTGTTACATACCACAAAATGTGTTATACCTGGGGCATCATGAATTGTCCATGTAAGAATTCCACGGAATTGAAATCTTCTTTTACCTATTGGTCTAAAGATGTCGTACATTGTGATTCCATCCCATAAATTTAGTAGCTCGTCAACAAGAAGCTCAATATATAAATTCATATCTTTCACTTGGTACTTACCTAATTGGTTGAAAGTACACATAATTACTACCTTACACACACACACACACACATGCACAAGATGAATGAAATGCTATGTTCAAACAAAAATATCATTATAAACAAATACTTGGAACAATTATTGCCAACATTATGTGCTCCCTCTTTATTGACATCCAAAAAGGAAGGTTATTGCTTATAAAAAATAGTCCACATTGAGTAAGTAGGCCCAAGCTCACCAAATGGATTAACACCATCAACTTCCAATTAAAGCCTAACATTAAGATGTTCTTCTTTAAAAATAAACCATCTTTCTTCAATGTTCCTAAATTCAGAACCATTTGCAGGAATTTGAAGAACACCATCTTCACTTATGTTTCATGCATGGTAATCCATAAACCATGCTATGATTTGGCACCTAAACAATCACTGCAAACATGGAATTATGGGAATATAATGACGAACCTTGTGAGGCACCTTACTTGTTACTTAATCAGTTCGATATCTACTGATTTGACACTGTGGGAATTTTGTTTCCGATACATATTGTCCATAATATATAATATGATTATTGGGACATGCATCAATAGCTTGATAATCCATTCCAATATCTTTCATGATGGAAGATAATTCTTGGTAGGTGCGAGGTAACGTATTTTGCGATGGTAAGAAAAATTCACCTATCAATCAATGACAATATAAAAAGTAATTAGTTAATGTAAATAATAGTAATTAATATAAATATTGCATCTTTAATTTACACATCAATTGACACTAAAAATAGATAAAAATAAGTTGAAATTTACGTATATGTGACAAATTATATTACGTACATTAAGATCTGTGTGAGACACTTGTTTTCCAAACCATTCAATACCTTCAAGTTCACCAACAACATTACAAAATATATAATGTTTTTTTTTGCCTTCATGAATGGGTTTTGTGGCACTCTTAAGCACATGTACATCATAAACATATTCATCATTGTTTCCCTCATCCTGCAAGTTGTCCTCATCCAAGTTGTTGGCCTCATCCATGGGAGCATTAAAGAAGTCCTCAACCAATCTATTTGTCCCATCATCCTCTACTGTATTATTAGTGTCATCTTCTTCCCTAGGATTAACATGATATTTAATATCCATGCCATCTTCCTTAGCTTGTGCAATATTATTTTGAGAAATATTTTCCATACTAAGCCGTGCCACATACCTAGGAGGACTTATCTTTACAAATAATACAAGCAATCAAACAAAATTAGAGTATATAACAAATATTAAAATGAAAGAATTTTTATAAAAACAAGCAATATATACAAATACCTATATTGAATAACTTACGATTGGATGATATTCATACCCCCTTTCAATGTTCCCATACACCCTACAATGTCTTTCAATTGTTGTTAATAAAAGTATTTTTCCATTAAATCCCCTGCATTCATGGCAAGGGCAATAATATTTCCCATCACCAAGAGTCACCATTCGCCTCTTTAACTTATCAAGCACTATTGATTCTTCTATAGTTGGCATTGTAATTACCTATCACAACAAAATCCATTGAAGCATTATAATTACAATATAAAGATATATTCATAAGGTAAAAATGCAATCAAATGTTGACCCCATATGTACTAGTGAATTAAGCCATTGTCGTCATAGATTTATTAAATTAAGATTTATAAGAGTAGTTAACAATTACACAAGAAATCAAAACCATACAATTTTACCACATTAGCTTCAAAGTTTCATGATAAGCAACTAGCATAATCAAACAACAAAAGAGAACTATGCCAAGAAAATTTGTATTGGTCATTAAAAATGACAAAAAATTTCCATTCATTAAGTACTATGATTAGATCATTAGAATAGCCTAGATTTTCTTCTAAAAATATAACATTCAAATAGAGAACTAATCTCAATTATATCTATGGATGGGATATGGACTATGATATATTAATATATTGGATACATTGTTCCTATATTACTTTACAAATATATAGATGGCTCTTAATATAATATTGATCAATACGATGTGGCAATATTCTCCTTATACCATGGTTCAATTCTACTAAAAGTGTGTGTTGTATTTATGACTAGCCCAAGACAACATGAAGTTGAGAAGCTGTGGTACAATGTGACTTGCATCCAAAAGAGAGAAGCTAGCGCACTATTTTACATAATAAATATTTAATCATTATTTAGAAATAATTCACTGGATATGATATCTTGCTATTGCTTTGGACAGATTTAAAAATGAGGTTTATTGATACAATCCTTACACTTGGAACAAAAATATTGAGATCAATAGAATAAATTGCAACATGTTTAGAATTTAAACCTAGTAGAACCCTTATAAGGGTTATGTTTAACCTTAGGAGGGGTGTTTTATTTGGTAATATCGATTCTAAATATTGGACTAAAGGGTTACATTGCTTATGTTGTGTATAGGCTCTTTATTTACATCAAAGGTCTAATGGAAAATAAATGATAACTTTATTCTAATGATATAAACTAAAACTATGTCTAAGAAAACATAAATGGAAAAAGAATGTTTCTTGAGTATTAAAAAAATGGAAAATCTTATTAACGAGTTTCCCTATGAAAACAAAATTACATATATTTCAAAATTATCCATTATGAAGTTAAAGCATAGAGCTATATGATATTAAAATTTCTTAACACAATTGTATATAACAATGAGAACGAGGAGTAAATAATGTAAGTTAGTATAAATCATTTGAAATGCAACCTTAAACTACTCCTTACATTCTAATAGACAATAAAAACCTATAGAGAGGCCAATACTCTTAAAAACCAAGAAAGTGTGAACACTTTTGAAAAATAGTAGTTATACTCGGGTAATTCATAAGAAGTTACTCACTAACCTCATGATATAGTATGCCCATTTAGAATATGTATTTATACTAAAGTGCTTTAGCAATTCAAATTATTATCCCATAAATGATCTTTCTATGCCATAAGCATAGGACTATAAAATATTAAAGGAAACATAAAAAGTAAAAATACTAACCTTCAAATTTTAAAATATGCGGTATGTAGACCAAGAATTGGTTGTCTTAAATAAGTAGCTGCTAGAAAAGTTTCTTGTTTCGTGCATCAAACAATGACCGGAAAAAGTGTCGCAACTATGACAATTTTGTTGAAATTTGTCCCGAACAAAAAAATTATAAATTCAATATCATCGGACTTCCAATGAAAGCGAACCATGGTCAAAGTTGACCAAAAGAAAAATTCAATGACTGTTTCTATCTCCCAAATAGCTATATACCGTTCCACACATGTAAAATAGTTCATCGTAAGTTCGACTAAAGATTATCGTAAGACCGACTGCCAATGAACTTTGTCATACTTACTATGAATGTTGGGGCACCAACAAAAAAACAAGCTATTTTTTCATGATTTTGAAGTATTTTTCAATGATAAAAAAGTTTTTAACCCAATCATCGTAATATTTCATTGAATAGTAATTATGTATAAAAATCATAAAATTATTGAACTAAATTTAATTGTCAATAAAATATTTATTCATTATTTTTTTTCAACTAAAATGGATATATTGGCATTTATAAAAATTTGAAAAAATTAGCAGCAAAATTTACAACAGTCCAATAATTGGCTTTATATGTTCTTGAGTAGTATTCAACCCATATCTATCTATCCAAATTCTTAAAACTACTTGCAAAAGATTATCAAATACTACACTAGCATAGATTTTTACGGAGTTGTATAAGAGCGAACCAAAACGCCCCCCGCCTCGCTGGAATCCAACAAAACAATTTTTGCCAAAATCTCAATTTGGAGTGCTCAGATCGCAATTTCGACGATCTAGGTAGTTTTAAAATTGGGTATTAGTCTAAAATAGGCAATCCCGATTGCAGAAATTACAAAATTGCCAAAATAACAATTTCCAACAAAAAATTTAACCATTTTTTATCCCAAAATCATCGGAAAAGAGGGGCGTTTTGGTTGTCTTTTATCCTACCGTGATTTTTACATATTGGCCTAATAATAAGTGGCAAAAAATAGTGCATTCGTATTACTAAAGAAAGAGAGAACTAAGTGGTATTGTGACCACTGTCCATGACCCTCTCTCCATCGTTGTTGCCTATGTGCTCCTCTGAGATGGAAATGTTGACAACTACATCAACAATTTGTTGGACAAAAGTATCTTCATTTCCCTTACTTCCAACTTGGTCAATATGCTTGGAATAGTTTGTAATAAAAAAATTCTCATGATGATCTAGGGTATCCATGATTGTATCCACATGTGCTCCGTAAACCCTGATGTTTCCTTCAATGTCATCCTGGCGATGATCTAACCCGAACAATTGTCCTTCATGAATTCTCATATTTCCCTCAACATCATCCAATCGTTGGCCCAAACCATTTCTATGAGCATTGTTTTGACTGATTGCTTCCAATACTCCCTTTAGCTACAAGTTCATCCAACAAAGATTCGCTTGGATGTCTCTAATGTCATCTCTGGCATCCCAAATTTATTTCCACAACTCTTGGAATTTTTTAGTCCAATCCGACTCGGCCTTCATTTTAATGAAGGGAGAAACCCAACAAGAGACCTGAGTCCCACACATACAACATAGGGTCATCAAATAGCTCGAGTTCCCCACTTCTAGTGTACGGTATTCAAAGGACCCAAGTCCCATGGTTTCTAAAGCTTGGGCCACAAAACCCGAACTCCACACTTTCTAGAACAGGATAATCTCCATACTAACAATCCTATGAGCATTAATTTCTAGCTAACCATCATCCACATGCCCAGTCTTGTAGCTAGAGCTTACTACCAGTAATCCGTCCTCCAGATACTCACTAGTAATAATAACAAAGATCCACTCCCTTAGGGTGAAGGGAATGACATCTTCATCCTCTACTGAAATCAAAATCATCATCTCCAAGTCGTGAACACTGCTAGACTTCCACCATGCTAGACAACGTTTAATCCCATCTGCATTAACAAAACTTGGGTAGGAATATTCATAATGTGAGGAGCCTATAGGCATCCCATGACTGCAGTTCCCATAGCATCCTCCGTACAAGGTGGCGAGTGGTGCATTAAACCATGCCTTTGGATTTTGAACTGACAGTTACTAGCATTAATTGTGGATGGAAGATTGGTGTTTGAATGGACCATACAAACATTATGTAATAACCTTAGGGGAGCCAACATGGTTATAGTTGGCACCCATTTTTTTATGCCCCCTCGTGATAGAAGAGTAGCCTCATTTGCTAGTTTGTCTACATGTTTATTGTTTTCTTGATCCACGTGTAGAAGTTGAGCATTCGAGATTCAAAGGAGAAGCCCATTGATGCGCTTTTGAAGCATTCCCACAATTTTAACCATGAGATCCTTTCTTTGTCTGGCTTGGGAGATGATCAAGAGGGAATCTCCTATTACAACAATTGATTGGATTCCAAGAGAGGCAACTTGATCAAGTGCCAAATAAAGAGCATAACACTCTACTTGATTGTTCGTAGCTTTACCTAGGCCACACGCAAAGGTTAGTATTGTATTCCCTCCAGAATCAAGAAGGATCCCCGCACCTACCTCTCTAACAAAAGATTTATCCATTATTGATAATGAAAGTCAATTTTCCATTTATAAATTAATTTAAATTAATTTAACCTTACCTCTATATATTTAGGTATAAATTCATAAATTTTATATTTAGGTATAAATTCATAAATTTTAAGTTTATTTCATTTATAATAGTGAATGTCAATGCCATTTATAAAATAATTTAATTAATAAATTATTGGACTAAATCCAATTGTCAACTAAAAAAACTTTATTTATTAATCATAATGAATGTCCTTGCCATTTATAAATGAATTTAAAATAATTTAATTTAATAGAATGGAGAAGTACGTCTTACCATAAAAGGATGACATGCAAAATCATTGGGCCATCCATGAACCAAACATATTACTCTTAAGGCAACTAACAATTTACAACAAGTCAATGTACTCATTATTATATTTCTAAGAGATTCTTCAAATAATTTAAAAGAAAATTTCCTATTACACACTAACATGTGATATAATCCACGCACATGGCTTCATTTAGAGATTAATTTCAAATAAAAATATTTCGACATGTTTTTATTTCCAAGGTGTCACATGTGATATGTTCTCAACTACTTCGTACGATTCTTCATAAAATAAGTTAAATGTGTTCCCAAGTCTTTCTTATAGCTCTCGGGGTCTCCATAAAATTAGTTTAAAATGTAAATATATGTTTCAACAAATCTGGCCGATGTTAATGGAAAGCAAAAGCACGAAATTAGGTTTTTTTAAAGTCAAACAAAATTATTCTTTACTAATAGATTTTTTCATATGGTTTCCTATTCAAGGATAGCTTGGAGGCATTTAGTTTAGTTTAAAACTAATTTCTCGGAGAGACGTAGAGTTCTAAGACAGACTGTAGAATATATTTAACTTATTTTAATGAGTCATATGAATTAGTTTTCAACTTCTTTACTATATATGTTACTGGCCATGGAAGTGACCTCAAATGAAGTCAAAGCTGTACACTTTAAGCACCTTAGAAAATGGATATGTTTTTATATATTGTATTACAAATATAATTAAAATGCTTTTATCATAAATAAATATTTTTTTTTAAAATATTTTATTTTATTTTATTTTTTATTTAAAAATATTAAAAAAACATTATTAAATCTTTCATAATTATGATTAGTTAAAAATTATAAAAATATAATTATAATAAATATTTTGAAATTATTATAATCAAATATCATTAACTTTATTATTCTATTGTTCTTCCAAACCTCTCTCAATGCCACCTTTTAAATGGAGCTTAGCGTCACTTTTTTTAAAACCTCTCTCAATGTCCCCTTTTAAATGGAGCTTAGCGTCACTTTTTTTAAAACCTCTCTCAATGTCCCCTTTTAAATGGAGCTTAGCGTCACTTTTTTTAATACACTTCTTACTTCTACAACTTCAACTTATTTGTGAAAAGCTTGGTGCCTATGTGAATTGGGTCGTGGGTGTGTCATAAATGTAACTCACTTATGGTGAATGTAACTTACATGTATATTGTTTTAGCTCTGTAATGTAGTTTATATAATGTGTGCATGGGCAAAAAAATATATATAAATATATAGAGAATGATGAAAAAAAATTCTTACAATATAATTTAATAATATTTATTTTAAAATTTTTAACTTTTAAAAATAAATAACAATAATTAATCGTGGAGTTAAAATCACAAAAATTTGACTTGTGTGAGTTATTTAATTAAGGTTTGATGATTGACATATTATTTATTTTTTCCTTTGAATAGAATATTCAGTCTTCTCTTTCCTTATGCAATCTTCCCTAGGTTCAATTCATAATAACCACTTTTATGGCCACTTTTACTCAGTGAATATATAAAGGTTCAGAGAAATCGCTCGGAAAAGCGGCCGGCACTTATTCTGTCTATTTGGAATGTCGAAGCTAAGCAATATGTGAGCGCGGAGAATCAATCGCAAAAAGAGGAACAACTCTTCTGAGTAGGCAGGCTCGCAAGCCCAGGTTCCCACTGCTGGGGCACTAAAAGAAAATGAAAGGTAAAATACCCCTTCTATGGTCTGTAAGGAGGACCATTTAACCAGAGACTGTCCCCGTCTTGTCAAGGTTCATTGAATGAGGTGGATCTCCTTCCCAACCTGTATTCATTATTAAAAACAATGAAGTATTGCAAGTTTAAATATATCAAGTGCGGTGATGTGATATTTCATATTTTTACTAGATATAAATTGTGATTGATATATGGCATTTATTGCATCAAGTGAAACGAGGTGCTCTATAGCCCAGTATGGGGGAGATGTTGTAACATGTGCAATGTAACGTTTGTTATTGCACTGAGTGAAACGAGGTGCTTTACAATCCAGTATGGGGGAGATGTTGTAACATGTGTGATATAACATTTGTTACTAACAAAATAATTAAAAAAATTCATGTCGGCTCATCAAATAAAAAATTATGGAAAGTATTTAAAAAAAATCCATGTTGGTTCATAAAATAAAATATTATGAAAAGTAATTAAAAAATAGATGTTCGTTTATAAAATAAAAACTTAAAACTTAAACCCGTATCTATCAATCAAGAGAGATCAAATTTCTTGAGTTTAAATTAGAAAAAAGAAATACACCTCAAGAAATTGGATCCCTCTCGGTGCTTGATAGATACGGGTTTAAGATGGATCTATGTTGGTTTAGAAAAATAAAAACTATACCATGATGCAAGTGTGGCACGGTAAGAGGAGAGGTGGGTGATCAAATGCTAGATTGAGTTTGCATGTGATGTTGCATGATGTAATGTGTCTTGGTCCTAGTGAAAAAGAAAAAGGAGGTTTACGAGTTTTTATTTTTAATTTTATAAAAGTTAGGGAGCTTGATCTAGGTATATAGTTCAATCAAAGCTTAACCCTCGATTGACATATCCTCGATTGACATATCAATGTCAATCCATGTTTAAACTTAACACTATCCAAAAACTCAGTCAGGTTCTATTGGCACCCTAAGAAACTCTCAATTGAGATATTTATTAAGAGTTTTATCAAGGTTTTAGTAAATCAATCGAGTCCTTAATAAGTACCACAATTGAGGGTATGAAAACATCGTTTTCACATGCTAAATTCCCAATAAGTTTGACTAGGTCAAGGATAATTGAAGATATCTTTGGTTGACCAATTCCCATAAAAGCGTTTCCAACTTAAAATTTTGTATTCGTCTTATGTGCTTGCTTATTTATTAGCCATAGGTAAATGACAAATAGAAAAAATGCATGGTATGGATCTATGTGAAGCATTAGCATAAGAAGCACATGGAAGATAGAAGAAGAAATAATCGACTCAATGCATTGTATGCATTTTGTATGAAGTTGTATTTAATGACAACATAAAAGGGAATATGGTCACTGGACTTATTTAGGCATGTGTGCGTGGTCTATTGATTCACCAATGTAAAGTCTGGATGTAGACTTATGTGATAGGGTGGCATACATTGTATTCTTAGATACTAGTAAAAAAGTTTGTGTTGGTGATTTAGGTGACCATGGTAATGTGTAACCCATGGTATTTTCCCATGGTATTAGCATGTGATAAGACCTATTTAAAGGATTGAGTAGCTCTATTGTAAGATGCCTATGCATAAGAGGATCCACAAATAAAAAATCACATTTGTAAATACTAATGTCTACCCAAGTCAACTAAATTCCTTCTCATATTTGACAACAAATCATTATAATTATGTCATGATAATAATTTAAAATTGGGTCTAGATAGGGTTGATAGAAATAATTGTTATTCTTCCTACTTAATCTATGTATTTATAGATTTTGGGCTCCACAATATCATGGACCACCTTTAAGCTTTTCTGATAGGCATGCAGTTTTAAATGTTGTCTTTGATTTGAATCTTAAGGGATAAGATCCAAAAGGCTTGAATGTTAAGGGAAGAGGAGATTAAACATGAAAATATACCATGGAATTTATAAAAGGAATATTGAAAAAAAAACATAAATCAAATACACTATAAAAATTCAAGAGAGAGTTGCACTAGAAGGATTCTATTCGTATAAATCATTGCATACAATGGGGCCAATTTTAGGACCTCTTTTTCTCATCCTCAACTCTCTTTATACTGCCTTTTTATAAAGTTCCTAGGTGATGAACTTAAATTTGACTAACATGGACACCATAAATTACATGTCCATCATATTCTCTTTTACCTTTCATAAAAATATGGATTTATGAATTTTACATCCTAGCTTACACTATAAGCCAACCTATGATGCAAATCAATCGTGGTCCACATCATCACAAAGAAAATTAAAACTATGTTATATTTATCGTACAAAAGGTTAAGTTGGTGAAGAGAAGATTGCTCTTGGTCTGTAATTGCAATGTGTAGGGTGCTTTGCATGACTAATAAACTACATGGAAAAAAATTACAATATGATTTAATAAATCCAAAAATTATACATAATGAAATTAATTTTAAAATGTAATAAAATTAACTTTAATTCAACCATATTCCATAATTCAATTATATTCCATAAATTATATGTGCATCATATTTTATTTTAAGTTTAATAAAATTATAACTTTTACATCCAAACTTAATCTAGAGATCATCTATAATTTTGATTGACATTTTTTTTTGTAAGTAAGAAAGATTTTGTATTTATATATATAAAAGAAAGGTTACATTCAAGCATAAACATGCCGAAGCCTTGTATATCTTCTACGAATCTAGGCTCTCAGGCCTTACAAAGAGAGAGATGTTGTATGACTGTTCTACCCATAACAAAAAACTTAACTTACAGAAGTTGTGACTGTCAGTCGATACATCCTTTAGATCACCCAAAAACATCCTAACAAAAAGACTATTAAACCCATAACTAAGCACACACAGACAATACATAGTGGTGGAAACCCATAAAACAACACCAACTACATAAGAGAAACAACCCTTGATCCCTAAGGAGCATTACAACATTACAGTAAAATATAATGCAAGTCCGGGAAGAGGCCTTGAGGATTATCTTCTGGCGCAGGCATGGGAGCATCTGGAATATGGAGGCCCATGGAGTGCAACAAGAAGTCCGTCTTCTGGTTCAACTCCTTAGCCTTGGCTTGAAGCACATTCTGCCCTTGATCCTTCAGTTTCCCTCCATCATTTTTTTCCATACGGTCCCAAAGAGCATGCCCCACCAAGTTTTTCATCACCCAATAAAGGGCCACAGTCCGCTCGTACAGGATTAAGCGGCCAACATTGTTCCCCGGGTCCATGACCCAATTTTCCACCTTCCGACACTCCTCCTACAGGGTATCTTTGTCCATCCTTTGCCAAAGTTGTTGTTCCATTCCTTGAATTTCCTTCTGCACAACCGAAGGTAAGCCCAGTTCAAAAATCTGAGACTCCTACTGAGCTTTCTTATGAGCACGAGAGACTCTGCGACTATCATCTAAAGGGATCTCTTCCCTATTACGCCTCAGGGGATGGCCATAAGTGAAATTCGCCTCTTCCTCTTGACGATGGTTGTCCATAATTATAATTCCCTGAGCTTTTCCCTTCTCCATGAGAGGAATATCGGTGGCTAAATGCATGTAGAAAAAACTTTGCAAACACATCTATGATCACCACCTTTCCAATCCTTATAAGGAAAGTTACCATCCCAACCAATAATTAGCATCGTACCTTCCATTGAAGGCATCTTGTGCCTCGCAGTCCTTTGAATATATACACCCAATAGATAGTTGGATCCTCCATTTCCAACATTCATAACCGCGATCATAACCACAAGTTGTTCCAAGACTGAGAATAAAACTGGAGTAAATGTTGATTCAAGTTTTGATGCCTTCCCCTTAGATCTTCTACAGCTTGCCATGAGGGGCGAGACGTCACATGGCCAGGATAGGACCCACCTAATGTCGAGAATCCTTTTCTTTGTAATAACACATGATGTCCTGAAGTAAATTTTCCTTGCACCTGTCCCGGGAATTCGTATCAGTCAGGTTCTCCCATGATTTGGCACAAATGGAGTTATGGTTTACTATCCCAAGGTTTTCCAAAAGGTCCTCCAACTTATTACCATTACGCTTGACGTGGGTGAAGGTAAGGACCATACTGGGATTTAAGATCGCAACTAACTTCTCCAACCTCCCCTCTAATATCCATGATGATGCACCCTTGGAGGTCGGTTTTCCATGATGGATATCTGTTGCCATGTGGAGGATGATCTTAGAGTCTCCTTTAACCAAAAGTGGGGTCCAGTTCTGAGTACCAGCCATCTGAATTCCTTGGAGCAGACCTTCCAACTCCATAGAGTTGTTAGAATCCTTTCCAATGAAGCCAGTTTTGAACATAGCATCTCGCCTAGGTGATTTATGATCACACATACAAAACCAGCTAGCCCAGGATTTCCTTTTGAGGGCCCGTCAAAGTTCAGTTTGAAAAAACCAAACGGAGGGGGGGGAGCAAAATTCAGGGGTAGAGCTTGCCATGGGAGCCTTTCTTTGTTTTCCATAACATTGCATCGACCCAGATATCCCCTAGGCCTGCAGTATGAGGGTCTCCGCGACATTGGCTTCCCAATCCGAATTTTCCCAAGATTGCAGTTTCAGTGTTTCAAGCATCTTACTTCTGATAGAGTTCCAAACCTATCTTTAGTTCAAGATTTCTCTTGGAAGGTTGGGGAATTTCTCTCCCTCCAAACTTCCCATACCACAAAATGCGGGAAGATCTGCCAGAGTCTGTTAACAATGGGGTTCTGAAACGGGTATTTTGTCCACTCGCATATGGTTTGATCTAGATGATTTATGTGTCTATATGTTCTTCTGAATATAATCGCTCCACGGTCCCATAAGTTTGAAGCGAAAGGGCATGAATCAAGGAGGTGGTTCAAGGTTTCTTCCACCATAGTACACATACAACATCAGTAAGGTCCTTGCATTCCTTTTTCATGCAGGTATGTAGGTCAAGCTTTGATATGTATATTTTTGTATATTTTTGTTTAAACTCACATGCATACTACGTGCAGATTGCATAAGAACTAAAGCCTCAACCTGTGGTTATCAGCATATTAAGGAAGTTAACTAATGTAATCCCTACATGGAAGGTTGTACCCACTAAGGATATTATACAGGTGGGCTTTAAGGAACCCAAAAAAAGAGAGAAGGTAACGGGGAATGAATTGTAATTTTTGATGCCATGATTCCATTCCTACTAATAAGTACAGATGCCTCATTCTGGTGGTTTTTTGCTTGTCACCAAAACACAGATTCGAACAAATCCATATGTTTATTTAGATAGGACTCATCTAAGGACTGGTTTTGAGCTACTGATGGCAAGTATGAACATAGAGAAACGGTTGAACCAGGTACCCTTTTCTAACATTGAAAAAATCCAACCATATCGATGGTATTAGCCAAACAGTTTGCAAGTATTTATGATATATAAGATATGTTGTTGTATGGCAGGTGATGTAAGGCTAATTTTTTAATTAGTTTTTAATGGCCCACATGAGGAGACACATGTGATAGGCAGTTACATTTGCTTTCAGGGATTCCATATTTTTTGATATCTTGAATGCCGTTGGTAAATTAGAGGAGTGATCTCCAAGACTCCTATACCTTGATGGACAGGTGGAGTATAAGCGTTTTAGGAAACTGGTCCTCTCTCCACCTATAAAAGACCCTTCAGAATACCCATTGAAAGGCTGAAGGGAATGTATCAGTGAATTGGTAAGAGGGAGAAATCGTTTTCCATCCCGAAGACAAAAGGAAAGGGAATCACTAGAAATCGTTTTCCATCCTGAAGACAGAAGGAAAGGGAATCACCAGAAATCGTTTTCCATCCTGAAGACTGAAGGAGTGATCAAACCATAAACCGCGTCAAGATATTTCTGTATTAATGGATCAGGGTAAGCGACTAACCATTGTTTATTTCCACCTCAACTTAAATGTGAAAATTATGATGGTTCCAGGTCTTAGAATTTTAGTAAATGTTAGTTATGCAACATCAAATTATTTAATTAATTTAACATGTGGTATCAGAGCCTGCGTTAAGAACTTTCATTTTTTTTCCCATAATGTTTGATGATATTTTATCTGATTTAATGAATCCAGTAATTGATTCATGAATTTAAGATTGATGTGAATAACCCTTTCCTGGTGATCTAATGGATCCAAGGTTTACCGTGAATTGTTTAACCAAATACTGTTGTTTTAATGTACATGCAAAGGCATTATATTGATTTGAGGTCTATATTATGGTACGGTTTGCTAGCCACCAAAGTGGTTCAACCGAAATGAAATTCAGACATCAAGTCAAATTATCGAAATTTAATGTTGGTTTCCTTGGTGTTAAAAATATATAATGACTTTGCAAATCGCAATTATGTAATCACAAGAATATTAGGGTTGGCCCAAAGGTGCACCATATTTTTTCTTTTGGGATTAATTAATTGGAATAGGATGGTTGGTGGGTATACATGGTTATGGTTGGTACAAATACTCAAAGGTAATGGACTCACTTAGTTGTGAATATTTTATCAATTAGTCCTATTAGGTGAAAGGTAATCACTATAATTGTTAATAGTTTACCATAATATTAGCCCAAAGGTAGGTCACGGTAATGCTATTTATTATTGTTTAACCATGTGTTTCATGTTGACTAATTGCCAAAATTATTTATAACTCTTAGCATTAATATTGTGAGCATGAATCTATGATTGCAGTATCAGTTCCTATTTCGCTACATTCGCATGCCTCTTCTATTCCGATCTTGAATGGAATGAATTTCTCAGATTGGAAAGAACATGTTCAGTTTCACCTCAGTGTTCTGGATCTAGATGTAGCACTTGAATCTAAGAAACCGGCTGCTATTACTGGTGGAAGCAGTGTGGAAGAAAAGTCTATATTTAAAGCATGGGAAAGATCGAACAGACTAGGTCTTAAGTTTATGCAGATGACTATAGCCAACAACATCAAGTCATCTCTTCCTGCAACTGACAATGATAAAGAATTTATGAAATATGTGGGAGAGCGTTTCCAAATTTCAGACAAGTCCCTTGCTGGGACACTTATAGCTAAACTTACCACCATGAAGTTTGATGGTATGCGTGGCATGCATGAGCATGTTCTTGAAATGACAAATCTGGCTGCTCAAGTAAAGACTCTTGAGATGAAGGTGGATGAGTTTTTTCTTGTGCAATTTATTTTAAACTCCTTGCCTCCTCAGTATGGGCCATTTCAGATTCACTATAACACTATTAAGGATAAGTGGAATGTGAATGAGTTGGCTAGTATGCTCAATCAAGAAGAGGCAAGACGTAAGCAACATGGACAACATTCAGTTCATCTCACAACTCAAGGAGCCGAAAGGAAAGGGAAGAAGCCTAGAAAGGGTATGAAGTGAGTACCACCCAAGGCATTGTTGAGATATTGTAACTTCAAAGAATATTATATTTGTACTTTATTATTCCGGAGATGTTTCATTCCTCCGTGAAGATCTTATTGTAAATACGGAGATGTTTATTCCTCCGTCGGATTGTGGGTCAAAGGGTTATTAGACCACCCTAGAGGGGTCGGCCCAGTTAGTTGTAGTGGGGTATTTAACCTATTGGTTAAATACGAGCCTACGTGTACTTGTGTAAAATACATATCAGAGTAGTGTATAAATAGAGGAGGTGTGTTCCTCATTATACACACTCACTCACTTGAGAAAGGCGCATTTGTGGAGGAGAGGTCTGCTATGGAGGAGAAGGAGCTTATGCTCAGGGTTTGTATCTTTGTATATTGCTGGTCATCTATATTGAGGAAGCTTTGCTGGGTTTTCTACCCCATGAGGGTTTCCCAGGATAAATCTCTGTCTCTTGTGTTTATGCTATGCTTGTTGTTTCTTCAGTGATCCTGTATATGCTATTATTGTGAAATGAAATGTAATGCTGCTATTTTCTGTCTTAGCATATTGAATTTTAACATGGTATCAGAGCTAACCTGAAGGAAGACAAGGTATGGCACTAAAGACACTTGCTTTACTTACGACATTTTGAAGGTTAGGGTTTTACATAGCAAAAACCAGTCATCGTAGCACTTTCGCTATAAATCCGTTTTGGAGAAGTTTTCGGATCTGAAATTGTTACAGGACGAAGCTAAGATCTCCAGGTACCTTGTGTCCAAAGGACAACCTCTAATTCGTTGTACTTTGTGATTTATGATCTGTACAATATAGGGTTTTTGCCTCTTCCAGATCTGAGTCAAAATCAGGCGACCTTGGGAAAAAGGTCATATCTTGGGCTAGGAAGCTCCAAATGAAATTTCGTAAAAAGTGACAGGTAGTACACAGTCTGTACTATCTCAGAAAACGTTTTCAGAGGCCGAAGTTGAACCAGTGACACGTGGCACGCCGTACAAGTGCGCTCTCCTGTATTATCCCATAAACAGGTCACGTTGCGACACTTGGCATAACTCTCTCTCAGAGAATCCAATTGAGGTCAGACCTGTCAGGATGGAAAGCTAACAGGTCAGGCTATCTCAGAAAACTTTTTCAGACCCTGTGGATCAAAAATTTCGGAGTTACACCAGAAACAATCAGGTACATATTTCTGTCAAAACAGAATTATTTTTGGTACCTTCATTCATGGCTTCCGGAATTTAGGGCTTTGAAGAAAGTTGAAATTTTTGTAATCGGAGACCACGGCTAGATGCTACTCATCAAAATAGAAATTTAGAGACCAAGATCAGAATTTTTGGTTGGGCAGAAGACCGGGCTTGATTAGACCCTAGTTCGGGACTTTGATCAGAAAAGCGGAAAATTAGGGCTTCTGTAAAAATGGGAATTTTTGAAATCTGTGACCACGGCTGGAAGCTCCTCAGAATAATAGAAGCTTAGAGCTTTGGATCAAACTTTTTGATGGGGCAAAAGAGTGGGCTTCATCAAACCCCAGTTCAGGGTCACGTCCAGTGAATCCGAAAGTTTCAAAGGCAAAATTGAGGAGTAAAACTTTGCAGTTTTCAAATTCTGAATATATCAGTTTGATCAGCTCATCAAGGCGCATATCTCTATCCTTTCGGAAGTTTGAAATTCAAAGTTTGAATTTTTGGGGTTTCTCTGACAAACCCATATCCAGTTCCAGGTCCAGTTCTTGCAAATCAAGTGGATAGGGTTAATCCTAGAAGAAGATAGATTGGTCACCTACATAAGTGAAGGAGTTCATGTTTCAGAGGGAGATGAGGCTAAGGCTTTACATAAGGAGATTACAAGCGATCTCGACAGGTATGACTCATCGAGGTATGTTTTGAGATTTGTTCATAATTAAGTTTATGGTATGTTTGTCTTCATGTTATTACAGTTAGTACAATCTTGATTCTAGATTTGTTGTATCACCTTAACAAAATTTTGAATGCATGATAGAAGATATTCATTGGTTAGGGTATTGACACTTATGATTGTACTAATGCATTATGGTGTTGTGTAAGGTTGAGGTTGTCTACTAACAAGATACAGGTACATCACAAAAGACAAATCAGGCTCCATGAACATGAAAACATGAAGACAAAGACTCATCAGGTATGTATGACTTTGTTATATTATGCTTAACCTATGAGACATGCAGCTTCTAGCTCAGGATCTCTAAATCATTGAAGAGGTTGTTTAGGTATGTTGTACATAACCAAGTAGGTATACTAATCCAGGTATGTTTCCCATGAATCTTACCTTGTGTTAGGATCCCTTATATAAGTATACTTGGAATGATTGGTTATGCTTATTCATAAAGTTAGTAATCAAGGGATTATGCATATTATATCAATAATATGCATGAGTAAAAGAAGACTTCCCTGAAATCTTGAATACTAATGTTTATTAACTATAATCATGACTATACGTTTTCAAGATTATTTAGTACTATAATGTTTTAACAGCATTTAGAATATACTAATGAGTGTATGTTTGTGTATGAGATCATGAGGATGACTCTTGAGCATGCACAGTGGTACAGAATGAATAGAAGTTCAAAAGACATACAGAAGATCAAGCGGGAGGCAGCCACACAAACATAAAAGATAAGTATTTGAGTTACTATTTGAAATAGTAATGATATTGCCTGCACGCATATTTGTATTCCTAGAATATATAATGCTGAGTGTAAACATTCATAGAGCATTGAACAGTATACAACTAATGTGCATATGTTTGGACAAACATTCCATTGTTGCTTGTCTAGAATGAAACCTCTTTGCTGACATGCTGAGAGTTGTGCACACTCTCGATAGTATGTTCTGGTAGAGATGGAAGGCATCTAGATAGCCACTGTATGCATACAGGATATGAGAAAGTGTTGTGCCAAAGTATTGGTCAAAATAGTTGCATCACTATGTAAATGATATCTGTATGCATAATGGGTTATCTTTTGATGATTATGAAGTATTACTAATCATGTACTTAATTTTGATTTGTAGGAAAGGTCATGAAGAATGATGGACATCGTACAAGTGGTGGATGTTCAAACAAGAAGATTTACAAATCAAACAAAATATAGAAGGCTCATGGCTAGAAGATTCTCTTAGAAAGGGGAAGAGAATCACGACAAGATGTTTGCTCCAAGTATGGTGTAATTAAAGAAAAAGTATGAATCAGGTTCTGTATAGGTACCTAGGATCGATAATAATTTGATAAGCTTAATGTTCACCATGGGTGATGTGGATCTCAACCCTTTGCCACAAGGTTGAATATGATACACACATGACATGGATGCAAGAAGGAACTCACCACAGAGTTTGAATGATATTGAGGCTCATATCAGTAGACCCATCTAACGAGAGATGGCACAGATAGATATGCAGAAGATCATTCAATGCAGAAATGAAAAATGAAAGATCTCTATTTGATGCTTTACTTCCTAGGTCTGGAAGTATGGCAAGGCTCAGAAGGAATATTTCTCAACCAGGGAAAGTATGATGAGAAATATGACTTGAGGTGTTGGAATGGCCACTCTTATGGATTCCAACTTGAAGCTATTAGGGGATAACTCATCAGAGTTAGTGGATATAACTCTGTACAGTCATTTATTGGGTCTTTGTTATATCTAACATATACTAGGTTAGATATATGCTTTGTTATGAACACCTTGAGTTAGTATCTAGTGGAAACTAGATGTGTTTACCTGATAGTTGCAAAGTATGTGATGAGGCACATAAAGGACACGATAGAATTTGATCTATGCTATCTTGAAGATCATGACTTCAGATGGCTATTCAGATTCTATTTGGGCAGGAAGTGTATCAGACAAGAAGAACACATCGAGAGGATGTTATTGTCTGGGATTAGCCATGATCTCGTGGTTTAGCTGCAAGCAGTCTAGTGTGACTCTCAGCACAAGCGGAATATATGGCTGCTTGCTCTGCTAGTTGTGAAGAAGCTTGGCTTTAGGATTGTTTGACTTAGAGATAGAACCAACTGAGATCCTATGTGATATTTAGAGTTGTATCAAGATGACATAGAATCTAGTGTTCCATGATAAGTCAAAGACATAGGTAACTAACAAGATATGACACAGAAAGGAACTCTAAAAGTTTGAATTTGTAACAGGTTACCTTTGTACTAACCAAGCCTCTACGTCAAGTGAAGAAGTTACCAACCAAACCTCTGTCTCGAGTGAAGTTTGAATACTTCCGAGACAAGCTTGGTGTAGTTCAAAAGGACCCTCCTCGAAAGGGGGAGTAGTATAGTCACTACTGATGAGATTGTCTCATCAAACAACAAGGTCGTTGATGAGGTAACCTGTTCTCTACACCCAGTTACTTAGAAATATTTAGATTTAGGACTCTTATACTTAGAATACTTAGCTTTACTTATACATGTTTTGATGTTTGATGTATTAGTAAGAATACATGCTAGTTGTGATGATACATGTTGTGATTATACATGTTTTGATGATGATGATACATGTTGTGGTTATACATGTTTTGATGATGATGATACATGTTGTGGTTATACATGTTTTGATGATGATGATACATGTTGTGGTTATACATGTTTTGATGATGATGATACATGTTGTGGTTATACATGTTTTGATGATGATGATACATGTTGTGGTTATACATGTTTTGATGATGATGATACATGTTGTGGTTATACATGTTTTGATGATGATGATACATGTTGTGGTTATACATGTTTTGATGATGATGATACATGTTGTGGTTATACATGTTTTGATGATGATGATACATGTTGTGGTTATACATGTTTTGATGATGATGATACATGTTGTGGTTATACATGTTTTGATGATGATGATACATGTTGTGGTTATACATGTTTTGATGATGATGATACATGTTGTGGTTATACATGTTTTGATGATGAGGATACATGTTCTGTTCTTGATGAACATGTGAAGGGATTGGATCATTCCTGGACTTCAGTCCGAAAGAAGAGCCGTAGACGTATGTCTTCGATAATGAAGTTCTTGATGAACATGTGAAGGGATTGGATCATTCCTGGACTTCAGTCCGAAAGAAGAGCCGTAGACGTATGTCTTCGATAATGAAGTTCTTGATGAACATGTGAAGGGATTGGATCATCCCTGGACTTTCAGTCCTAAAGAGAGCCGTAGACGTGAGGTCTCCGAGAATGAAGTCCTTAGTGGACAGTTGAGGGGATTGGATCATTCCTGGACTTCAGTCCGAAAGAAGAGCCGTAGACGTATGTCTTCGATAATGAAGTTCTTGATGAACATGTGAAGGGATTGGATCATCCCTGGACTTTCAGTCCTAAAGAGAGCCGTAGACGTGAGGTCTCCGAGAATGAAGTCCTTAGTGGACAGTTGAGGGGATTGGATCATCCCTGGACTTTCAGTCCTAAAGAGAGCCGTAGACGTGAGGTCTCCGAGAATGAAGTCCTTAGTGGACAGTTGAGGGGATTGGATCATCCCTGGACTTTCAGTCCTAAAGAGAGCCGTAGACGTGAGGTCTCCGAGAATGAAGTCCTTAGTGGACAGTTGAGGGGATTGGATCATCCCTGGACTTTCAGTCCTAAAGAGAGCCGTAGACGTGAGGTCTCCGAGAATAAAGTCCTTAGTGGACAGTTGAGGGGATTGGATCATCCCTGGACTTTCAGTCCTAAAGAGAGCCGTAGACGTGAGGTCTCCGATAACTGAATGACAGGACTGAATCGTCCCTGGACCTCGGTTCAAAATGTACGTGACAAATCCTAGAATTACTCTAGGTTACATCCAGCATGAAAAAGGGCTGCCTCTGTAGTTATGATACATCCAGCATGAAAAAGGGCTGGCTCTGTAGTTGTGATACATCCAGCATGAAAAAGGGCTGGCTCTGTAGTTGTGATACATCCAGCATGAAAAAGGGCTGGCTCTGTAGTTGTGATACATCCAGCATGAAAAAGGGCTGGCTCTGTAGTTGTGATACATCCAGCATGAAAAAGGGCTGGCTCTGTAGTTATGATACATCCAGCATGAAAAAGGGCTGGCTCTGTAGTTGTGGTACATCCAGCATGAAAAAGGGCTGGCTCTGTAGTTGTGATACATCCAGCATGAAAAAGGGCTGGCTCTGTAGTTGTGATACATCCAGCATGAAAAAGGGTTGGCTCTGTAGTTGTGATACATCCAGCATGAAAAAGGGCTGGCTCTGTAGTTGTGATACATCCAGCATGAAAAAGGGCTGGCTCTGTAGTTGTGGTACATCCAGCATGAAAAAGGGCTGGCTCTGTAGTTGTGATACATCCAGCATGAAAAAGGGCTGGCTCTGTAGTTGTGGTACATCCAGCATGAAAAAGGGCTGGCTCTGTAGTTGTGATACATCCAGCATGAAAAAGGGCTGGCTCTGTAGTTGTGATACATCCAGCATGAAAAAGGGCTGGCTCTGTAGTTGTGATACATCCAGCATGAAAAAGGGCTGGCTCTGTAGTTGTGATACATCCAGCATGAAAAAGGGCTGGCTCTGTAGTTATGATACATCCAGCATGAAACAGGGCTGGCTCTGTAGCTGTGATAAGGATTGATCATCCTGGAACTTGATCTGGATTGCATCATCCATGGACTCATGTCCTAAAGGGAGCAGGATTGATCATCCTGTAAATATGATCGTGTGATGACGATGCTGCTGATCGTGTGATGACGATGCTGCTGATCGTGTGATGACGATGCTGCTGATCGTGTGATGACGATGCTGCTGATCGTGTGATGACGATGCTGCTGATCGTGTGATGACGATGCTGCTGATCGTGTGATGACGATGCTACTGATCGTGTGATGACGATGCTGTTGATCGTGTGATAACGATGCTGATGATCATGTGACGATGATGATGATGATCATGTGATGACGATGTTGATGATCGTGTGACGATGATGATGATGATCGTGTGATGACGATGCTGATGATCGTATGATGACGATGCTGATGATCGTGTGATGACGATGCTTATGATCGTGTGATGACGATGATGATGATGATCGTGTGATGACGATGCTGATGATCGTATGACGATGCTGATGACGATGTTGATGTTCCAGTAACTAGTCAAGTTACTGATGATGATGAATTGAAGAAAGCTTCCAATGATTTATAGATGTATCATATATGATGTTGATGACTCCTTGCTCGTACAGATGTTGTTATAATATCCTTCTCGTTAAGGGGGAGTGTTGAGATATTGTAACTTCAAAGAATATTATATTTGTACTTTATTATTCCGGAGATGTTTCATTCCTCCGTGAAGATCTTATTGTAAATCCGGAGATGTTTATTCCTCCGTCGGATTGTGGGTCAAAGGGTTATTAGACCACCCTAGAGGGGTCGGCCCAGTTAGTTGTAGTGGGGTATTTAACCTATTGGTTAAATACGAGCCTACGTGTACTTGTGTAAAATACATATCAGAGTAGTGTATAAATAGAGGAGGTGTGTTCCTCATTATACACACTCACTCACTTGAGAAAGGCGCATTTGTGGAGGAGAGGTCTGCTATGGAGGAGAAGGAGCTTATGCTCAGGGTTTGTATCTTTGTATATTGTTGGTCATCTATATTGAGGAAGCTTTGCTGGGTTTTCTACCCCATGAGGGTTTCCCAGGATAAATCTCTGTCTCTTGTGTTTATGCTATGCTTGTTGTTTCTTCAGTGATCCTGTATATGCTATTATTGTGAAATGAAATGTAATGCTGCTATTTTCTGTCTTAGCATATTGAATTTTAACAGGCATGTGATCCTAATCATGGTTCTCAGGCTTATCAAAAGGAAAGGAACAACGATAAGTGTCACTTTTGTAAAAAGTCAGGACACTATCAAAAAGACTGTCTAAAACGTAGGGAATGGTTCGAAAAGAAAGGTATGAATTTAATTTCTGTTTGTTTCGAATCAAACCTAACTGAAGTTCCTTCTAATACTTGGTGGATTGACTCTGGGGCTACTACTCATGTTTCAAATACGATGCAGGGATTCCTTACAACCTAGACCACAAATCCAAATGAAAATTTTATGTTCATGGGAAATCGGATTAAAGCTCCAGTTGAAGCCATTGGGACTTATCATTTATGTCTAGTTTCTGGTTATCATTTGGATTTGTTTCAGACTCTTTATGTTCCTTCTATTTCCAGGAATTTAATTTCCTTATCTAGACTTGATCTTGATGGTTACTCTTTTAAATTTGGGAATAAAAGTTTCAGTTTATTTAAGAGCGCCTCCTTTGTTGGTTCAGGTATTCTTTGTGATGGTTTATACAAATTAAAACTTGATGATCAATTTGCTGAAACTGTTCTTACCTTGCATCATAATGTTGGTACTAAATGTAGCCTCATGAATGAAAATTCCTCATACTTGTGGCATAAAAGGATGGGACATATTTCCAGAGAAAGGTTATTGAGATTAGTAAAAGATGGGATTCTTTTGAACCTAGATTTTTTTGATCTTGGGGTGTGTGTGGATTGTATTAAGGGAAAACAAACCATACACACCAAAAAGGGTGCCACAAGAAGTACAGAGCTTCTTGAGATTATTCATACAGACATCTGTGGGCCATTTGACAATCCATCTTTTTGTGGAGAAAAGTATTTCATTACCTTTATAGATGATTTCTCACATTATGGTTATGTCTATTTGCTGCATGAAAAATCTCAATTGGTGGATGCCCTTGAGGTGTACATTACTGAGGTTGAAAGGAAATTAGATAGAAAGGTGAAAATCATCAGATCTGATGGAGATGGTGAATATTATGGAAAGTATAATGAATCAGGGCAGTGCCCTAGGCCGTTTGCTCAACTCCTTGAAAAGCATGGCATATGTGCACAGTACACTATGCCTGGAACACCACAGCAGAATGGTGTAGCTGAAAGGCGTAATCGTACTTTAATGGATATGGTTAGGAGTATGTTAAGTAATTCAACATTACCCATGGCGTTGTGGATGTGTGCTCTTAAGACCGTTGTATACTTATTGAATCGAGTTCCTAGTAAGTCAGTTCCAAAGACTCCTTTTGAACTGTGGACAGGAAGGAAACCAAGTTTAAGGCACCTGCATGTTTGGGGTTGTCTCGCAGAGGTTAGAGTGTATAATCCACATGAAAATAAATTGGATTTCAGAACGATCAGTGGTTACTTTATTGGTTACCCTGAAAAATATAAAGGGTATAGGTTTTACTGTCCTAATCACAGTACAAGACTTGTAAAGACCGGTAATGCCAGATTCATTGAAAATGGTGAAGTCAGTGGGAGTGATAAAACACAAAATATGGTTATCCAAGAAGTTAGGGTACAAGTCCCTGCACCTATGGCCTCGAAAGAAGTTGTTGTTCCTACCGTTGTTGAACAACCTAACAACATTGAACAACAAATTAATGTACCACAACAAGTAGCATTAAGGAGATCTCAAAGGGAAAGGAGGTCTGCTATTTCTGATGATTATGTGGTTTATCTACGAGAATCTGATTTTGATGTAGGGACATGTAAGGATCCGGTTTCATTTTCACAAGCCATAGAAAGTAATGATTCTGCTAAATGGATTGATGCCATGAATGATGAATTGAAATCAATGAACTAGAATGAAGTCTGGGATCTCGTTGTATTGCCCAAAGGATACAAGAAAGTTGGTTGCAAATGGGTCTTTCAGACCAAACGCGATTCTAAGGGAAATATCGAATGGCATAAAGCTAGACTTGTGGACAAAGGTTTCACTCAGAAAGGAGGCATAGAGTATAAAGAGACCTTCTCTCCTCTATCCAAGAAGGACTCACTTAGAATCATTATGGCATTGGTAGGTCATTATAATTTGGAGTTGCACCAAATGGATGTGAAAACTGCTTTTCTGAATGGGAGTTTAGAGGAAGAAGTCTATATGGATCAACCTGAAGGTTTGTCCTTTAAGGGAAAAGAACACCTGGCTTGCAAACTTAAGAAATCCATATATGGACTTAAACAAGCTTCCCGACAATGGTATCTTAAGTTCCATAATACCATTACTTCCTTTGGATTTAAGGAAAACACTGTTGATCAGTGTATATATCTGAAGGTTAGTGGGAGTAAGCTTATATTTCTGATTTTGTATGTTGATGACATATTGCTTGCCATCAGTGATCCTGGTTTATTACATGAAACCAAGAAGTTTCTCTCTATGAATTTTGAAATGAAAGACATGGGTGAGGCATCTTATGTGATAGGAATTGAAATATTTCGGGATCGATCATGTGGATTGTTGGGATTGTCTCAGAAGGCATATATCGAAAGAGTTATAGAGAGATTTGGAATGGAGAAATGTTCAGCTGGTGATGCCCCTATTCAGAAAGGGGATAAATTCAGCCTTATGCAATGTCTGCAAAATGAATGGGAACGAAAACAGATGGAAGGGATTCCTTATGCTTCTGCAGTAGGAAGCCTAATGTATGCACGGACTTACACCGGCCTAGACATCAGTTTTGGAGTTGGTATGTTGGGAAGATACCAAATTAATCCTGGAATGGATCACTGGAAAGCTGCAAAGAAAGTGATGAGGTACTTGTAGGGAACAAAAGATCACATGCTCACATATAGGAGGTATGATAATCTAGAGGTGATTGGCTACTTAGATTTGGATTTTGATGGATGCATTGATAGTAGAAAGTCCACTTTTGGCTATTTGTTCTTGTTAGCTGGAGGGGCAATATCATGGAAAAGTGCGAAGCAAACCATCACTGCTTCATCCACTATGGAAGCTGAATTTGTGGCATGCTTTGAGGCCACGGTTCATGGACTGTGGTTGCGGAATTTTATCTCGGGACTTGGGGTTGTCGACTCTATTGCCAAACCATTGACGAATTATTGTGATAACTCTGCAACTATATTTTTCTCTAAGAACGACAAGTATTCTAATGGTGCTAAACACATGGAATTGAAATACCTTGTCATTAAGGAAGAAGTTCAGAAACAACGAGTGTCAATTGAACACATAAGCACACTGCTTATGGTTGCAGATCCATTGACAAAAGGATTACCACCAAAGACATTTAAGGAACATGCCAAAAGAATGGGTATTGAACGTAGCACATAACAGTTGCTACTTTTATGTGATGGATTGCATTATGTTATTTGTTTTATTTGTTACTTTGAGATCTTAATAAAGGTGTTTCTGATTGATAATTCCTGTTTTAAATGTGTACGTACATGTATGAGAATGAATGTATGATGACAGGAATAGTCTTTGACAAAGGACATTATTGTTGGACCTTATGAATACGCTTCTCGTTTATAGACTATATTGATCAAGTTACTAGTGTTGTGGTACATGGAAGGGACTATGTTGCCTTATTGATATGGAACCGCCATGAATCACATTAGTGGGTTGTTTAATTATAGTATTATGATGACCAACTGAAAGTTAGGATGGATATGATTTATGGTGCACCTAATGTCTACCTTGTTAAACTCTAATGTTAAGTTGTCATATGTGCCAAGTGGGAAAATGTAAGGCTAATTTTTGAATTAGTTTATAATGGCCCACATGAGGAGACACATGTGATAGGAAGTTACATTTGTTTTTAGGGATTCCATATCCTTCGATATCTTGAATGTCGTTGGTAAATTAGAGCAGTGGTCTCCAAGACTCCTATACCTTGATGGACAGGTGGAGTATAAGCGTTTTAGGAAACCAGTCCTCTCTCCACCTATAAAAGACCCTTCAGAATACCCATCGAAAGGCTGAAGGGAATGTATCAGTGAATTGGTAAGAGAGAGAAATTGTTAGTTTTGTACCTAGGGATGTGTTCCCCAAGTGACAATATCCTAATGTCACTTAGAAGGGGGAAAAAGGTGACCCTCACATTAAATGACATTAATGAGACTTTATATCATTAAAGTCACTTTTGCTAAAGTTAAGTGGGTGAGTGAAAAATTTATTTAAGTGATTTAAATTAAAGTGAATTTTACTCTCATTGATTCTTATCCATTGGATTGGATCTATCTCCATCGTCGGATTAGATACCCACTTAGGGTTAGAACAAAAAGCATGAGGGAGGCTTTAGAGCTCACTTTTGTGATTGAATTGAAGAGAGCAAGCATAGAGAGAGCAAGGGCACGATTTCCAAGGAGCAAGTACATCACAGAAATCGAGGAGACTTCAGCAATAAATTTTGGGCATGATTATCAAGGCTATCGTACAGTACGAATTTGGGCACAACTTTTGAGGTAGCTTGCACGCATATCGAGGTTCGTACAGGCAGCATTTATTGCTGGCCATACAGCACAGGTTTCAAGGTGCATGCTGGGAACAAATCCCGAGTTTATCCCTGCACAAATTTTGAGGGTTTCACTGGGCACTGAAACCAAGGTTGACTGCACAGTTATCGAGGAAGGTACAGGGTACAGTTTCCAAGTTGACAGCACGGTCTTCAAGGAGTTTACAGCACTGAAATCGAGGAGTAACCTACACAGAAATCGAGGTAGATTTCTGAGTTATTCATGCATAGATTTTGAGGTGCATTTGCACAGAAACCGAGAAAGGTACAATGGTACAAACTGTGTAATTTTCCAGCACATATTTTGAGGTATTTTGGCACACATTTCAAGGCTGTAGGCACACAAATCAAGGTTCTGTTTGGTGCACAGTTCTCAAGAAATATTATGTTGAGTGGTGAAGATAAGTTAATTTCTTTCATTGTAATGCTATGATGAATTTATTTGGTGAAGAAATAAAATCTCTCTCTCTCTAACTGGTTTTCCCCATGCGGGTTTTTCCAGGGCATAGTTGCCGAAAATACTGAGTTTATTTTTCATGGCGTGCATATGATTAAATATTTGTTTTCAGCCTATTAGTGGTAGTTTACTGTGTGTTTAATTGTTACAGTATTTTTCATAAGTAACCTTCAGCCAATGCAAAACCGGCTATTGGTGAAAAACGCTTGAAAAGTTGACATAAACTAGCAAGCAGTAAAACCCTGAAAATCTACATGGTATCAGAGCACAGAGGTAGAAAACAGTAATATTTTTGCAACATACAGAAATTTCCAGAACTCAGAAATTTTGTGATTTTCTTCTGTTAGTGATTAGCATTCTGTTGGGATGAAGTTGAGATGGCTATAGGTTTGAGGTTGGACGATAGGTTGAATGGGACTGAGAATTTTGTGCCATGGAAGGCCATAATTTTGTTGATTTTGGAGGAGAATGAACTATGGGTGGAAGTGGTTAAAAATACTACAGCCAACCCATTGTCATTCCATATGGTACAGATGCAACAACTCTTTCAGCCTTCAACAAGAAAGACTGTAAGGCTAGGAGGATTATCCTTGACGCAGTTAAAGATGACATAATCCCTCACATTTCTGGGAAGACTAGGGCACATGAGATGTGGAGTGCCTTGACCAGCTTGTATGAGAGTTCCAATGAAAATAGAAAGATGTTTCTCGAAGAGAAACTCAAGATTATAAAGATGAATGGAGGAGAGGGAGTCACAACATACCTCACTAGGATTTCTGCAGTTCGGGATGAACTGGCAGCGGTTGGTGAAGTGGTATCTGCTACTGAGCTTGTATGCACAATAGTGAATGGGGCTTCAAAGCCCTAGGGTGCATTTGTGCAGGCCATAGTGGGTAGAGAGAACCTACCGTCTTGGGAGAGACTGTGGGATAACTTTGTGTAGGTGGAGACCAAGAGAGGTCTCGTACAGGGCAGTTCATCACATGGTGGGGTGGATGAGGAGAACATGGCACTAATAGCCAAGGGTAAGAAAAATAAGGGTCCCAAGAAGGGTGGGGCCAAGAGGCAGCAGCAGCAGCAACTGCAGGGTCGACAGAAGAAGGACTTGAGTAAAATCAAGTGCTATTGTTGTCAGGCGTTTGGGCACTATGCTTCACAATGTCCAATCAAGAAGAAGAAGAAGGGACAAGGACAGCAGACAACAGCCTCAACAGAGGTTGATGATTTTGGTGACAGGTTCCAGAGGGATTTTTCCCTATATGCTCGAGAGATTGAGAGAGAGAGAGGGTCTCTTTAGCCACCAGCACAGATATGGATATATAGAGTGAGCATTCATTGTTGACAGGGTATCAGACAGGTCCATCCACCACTAGTACGTGGTACATTGACAACGGAGCCTCGAGACACATGACAGGTGCTCGAGAGTTGTTCTCCGAGCTATCACGGACAGTTAGAGATGTGGAGGTGGTACTTGGTGACAATACCATTGTTAGAGCAGTTGGTCAGGGGACCATTACATTTCAGAGGGAGTCCATGAGTCCCATGACTCTGAGGGATGTGTTGTATGTCCCTGGGCTGAAAAAGAACCTTGTTTCAGTTTCCACTATTGAGGACAGGGATCTTGGGGTGTGTTTCTCAGATAGGAGAGTGCAGGTGTTCCCCAGGACTACAAGTGTATCTACCCCGATGGACATTGGAGTTAGATGTGGATGACTGTACAAGTTGTTGTTTCAGCCACAACATGCTCTAGCACACAGTAGCAGCAGTGAGCTATGGCACAGGAGGATGGCCCACTTACATCACCCAGCTCTGAGATTGTTGAGGAGCACGGTTACAGGTTTACCCGAGTTCAACATTGAGCAGAGTGATGTGTGCATGGCATGTGCTTTGGGAAAGTACACCAAGACTGCTTTTCCAAGCAGTGACACAAGAGCAGCAGGAGTGCTTGACTTGATCCATTCTGACATTTGCAGTCCTATGTCTCTAGTATCTTTGACTAGTCACGATTACTACATTAGCTTCATTGATGACTACTCCAAGAAGACTTGGATCAAATTCTTGAGGAACAAGAAGTCCCCACTAGTGTTGAGTGTCTTCCAAGGGTTCAAAGCCCTTGTGGAGAAGCAGACGGGGAGGAAGATCAGGATGTTGAGATCAGACAATGGGGGTGAGTATACCTCCAAGGAGTTTAATGCTTTTTCCATTCAGGAGGGTATACAGAGACAGCTGACAGTTCCCTACACTCCTAAGCAGAATGGAGTAGCAGAGAGAAAGAACAGGTCTATTGTGGGAGCAGCGAGAGCTATGCTCCATGATTAGGGGTTACCGTTCTTTCTATGGGCAGAGGAATGCAACACTACAGTGTATCTGTAGAACAGGAGTCTTCACCGTGCTTTGGGGAGGATGACTCTAGAGGAGATGTATTTAGGCAAGAAGCCTGAGGTGAGCCATTTTCAGATATTTGGCTCTTTGACTTACTCTCACGTCCCTTCTGAGAAGAGGACGAAGTTTGAGCTCACTGCAGAGAGAGGTATCTTTGTGGGTTACGATGAAACTTCGAAGGCATATCGACTTTACATTCCTGGCTATAAGAGAGTTGTAGTGAGGCGGAAAGTGAAGTTTAATGAGGAGAGAACCTTCAGGAAGTCGAGAGAGATGGAGCAGAGGGAGCCACTAGCTCCCACACCTCAGTTGACACAGGCTTCTTCGATACAGGTTTTTGGTCCACAGGTTTCTAGAGTGATTGGATCACAGGGTACAGGCACAGCTTCTACAGGATCAGTGGTTCAGGTGATAGGTTCAGGGACAGGTACAGGTTCAAGTTCACAGGTTACAGGGTCTTCAAGGACTGGTTCATCAGTCACTGGTCCTCGGGGTGTTGGACCTTCTTCTTCTGGGAGTTCCTCAGATGAGGATAGACCAGTTTGGGAGGAACCTTCAAGGAAGAGGAAGCCTAAGTGGCTTTAGGACACCTTGAAGGAAGCAGAAGCATTTGGTAGACCTCAGGAGGCGATCAGGTTAGTAGTTGAGCCAGACAGATATGGGATGGCCCTTGTTGCGAGTCTTCGTGACTCTGCACCTTCTACATTTGAGGAGGCTTCTTAGCATCAGGTATGGAGAGATGCCATGATGGAAGAGTACCATTCATTCATGAAGAATGATGCTTGGGAGATTGTGCCGAGACCTGAGGAGAAGTCAGTGGTGACTTCCAAATGGCTTTACAAGATCAAGCATGCTGCAGATGGCAGTGTGGAGAAATTCAAGGCTCGGTTTGTGGCTCGGGGGTTCTCACAGGTTGAGGGAGTTGACTATGATGAGACATTTGCTCCAGTTGCTCGGTATTCTTCCATTAGAGCAGTGATATCTATAGTAGCAGAGATGGGTTGGAAGATCCACCAGATGGATGTGAAGACCGCATTTCGCAATGGTCTTCTGCAGGAGGAGGTGTATTTAGAGTAGCCACAGGGATTCAAGATACATGGGAGAGATTCTCATGTGTGCAGGCTTAGGAAAGCCTTGTACGGTCTGAAGCAAGCTCCTAGAGCTTGGTACTCCAGGATCGATGCATATTTGACTTTGATGGGATTTCAGAAGAGTGAGGCTGATCCCAAGCTTTACTACATTGTGGTTGGTGGAGATCCTCTCATTCTTCTGTTATATGTTGATGACTTATTTATCACTGGAGATGAGCGTCTTATTGCACAGTGCAAGAGAGACCTTGCAGCTGAGTATGAGATGACTAATATTGGGCTGATGCATTACTATTTAGGGATGGAGGTTTGGCAGGAGCCTGGACATATTTTCCTAGGACAGGGGAAGTATGCAGTGGATATTCTGAAGAGTTATTGGATGGAGGACTGCAGGCCTATGTCTACACAGATGATCATCAACTGGAAGCAACTTCATGCTTCCGAGGGTAAGTTGGTGGATCCCAAACTCTATCGTCAACTCGTTGGATCGTTGATGTATTTGGTCAACACCAGGCCTGACTTGTGTTTTGCGGTTAACACTCTTAGCCAGTTCATGGTGCATCCTAGGAGTGTGCATTGGACTGCCGCAAAGCACATACTGAGATACCTAGCAGATACAGTGGATTATGGTTTGGACTACAGGGGTTCGGGTGGAGTCAGCTTGGTTGGGTTCACAGATTCAGACTGGGCAGGTTGTGTGAGGGATCTGAAGAGCACTTCCGGTTGTTGTTTCAGTTTGGGCTCAGCAACAGTGTCGTGGTTTAGTCACAAACAAAAGTCCGTTGCATTGAGTTCTGCCGAGGCTAAGTATATGGCAGCCAGTCAGGCGACTTGCGAAGCACTGTGGCTTCGTAAGTTATTGGTAGATTTATTTGATCAACAGCTGAGACCTACGGTGATCTATTGTGACAATCAGAGTTGCATTTAGCTCTCTAAGAATCCGGTGTTCCATGACAGGTCGAAGCACATTGAGATCAGGTACCATTTCATCCGAGGCTATGTCCAGAGAGGGGCAGTTGAGTTGCAGTATACTTCCACTGATGAGCAGGTAGCAGATATCTTGACGAAGTCTTTGGGGAGGGGGGAGTTTGTCTTCTTCAGAGATAAGTTGGGAGTGGTGCGGAACACATTCCTCGGTAAGAGGGAGTGTTAGTTTTATACCTAGGGAAGTGTTCCCCAAGTGACAATAGCCTAATGTCACTTAAAAGGGGGAAAAAGGTGACCCTCACATTAAATGACATTAATGAGACTTTATATCATTAAAGTCATTTTTTGCTAAAGTTAAGTGGGTGAGTGAAATATTTATTTAAGTGATTTAAATTAAAGTGAATTTTACTCTCATTGAATCTTATCCATTGGATTGGATCTATCTCCACCGTCGGATTAGATACCCACTTAGGGTTAGAACAAAAAGCATGAGGGAGGCTTTAGAGCTCACTTTTGTGATTGAAGTGAAGAGAGCAAGCATAGAGAGAGCAAGGGCATGATTTCCAAGGAGCAAGTACATCACAGAAATCGAGGAGACTTCAGCAATAAATTCTGGGCACGATTATCAAGGCTACTGTACAGTACGGATTTGGGCACAAATTTTGATGCAGCTTGCACGCATATCGAGGTTTGTACAGGCAGCATTTTTTGCTGGCCATACAGCACGGGTTTCAAGGTGCATGCTGGGCACAAATCCCAAGTTTATCCCTGCACACATTTTGAGAGTTTGATTGGGCACTGAAACCAAGGTTGACTGCATAGTTATCGAGGAAGGTATAGGGTATGATTTCCAAGTTGACAGCACAGTCTTCAAGGAGTTTACAACATTGAAATCGAAGAGTAACCTGCACAGAAATTGAGGCAGATTTCTGAGTTATTCATGCACAGATTTTGAGGTGCATTTGCACAGAAACCGAGAAAGGTACAGTGGTACGGACTGTGTAATTTTCCAGCACAGATTTTGAGGTATTTTGGCACACATTTCAAGGCTGTAGGCACACAAATCAAGGTTCTGTTTGGTACACAGTTCTCGAGAAAGATTTTGCTGAATGGTGAAGATAAGTTAATTTCTTTCATTGTAATGATGAAGAAATAAAATATCTCTCTCTCTCACTGGTTTTCCCTGTGGGGGTTTTTCCAGGACACAGTTGCCGAAAATACTGAGTCTATTTTTCATGGTGTGCATGTGATTAAATATTTGTTTTCAACCTGTTAGTTGTAGTTTACTCTGTGTTTAATTGTTACAGTATTTTCAGCCAATGCAAAACCAGCGGTTGGTGAAAAACACTTGAAAAGTTGACATAAACCAGCAAGCAGTAAAACCCAGAAAATCTATAGAAATCGTTTTCCATCCTAAACACAGAAGGAATGGGAATCACCAGAAATCGTTTTCCATCCTGAAGACTGAAGGAACGATCAAACCATAAACCGCGTCAAGATCTTTCTGTATTAATGGATCAGGGTAAGCGACCATTGTTTATTTCCGCCTGAACTTAAATGTGAAAATTATGATGGTTCCAGGTCTTAGAATTTCAGTAAATGTTAGTTATGCAACATCAAATGATTTAATTAATTTAACGGGTGAGCTTGCCCCCCATGATTCTTCATGGGGAAGACGATAGTGATAAGACCCATCTGTGAGCGAGTCACTATACGCTTCTGCCGAAAGTTGTGATAAGACGCTAAAACTTTACCCGAAGATGTGGCAAGGTTTCACCTACGTAGAACCTCCCGAGCACACGGAAGTGGTATTCTCAGACATAATGGCGTGGTTGGGCAAGAGAAATACACTGGTAACAGGACTGCTTCCAAAACACCCACGAGAAAATTACTACTGATACAGAATCTGCAAAAACCAAACAAAATTTGCCAATAGGCCTGGAATTTGACTTTGTGTACAACGTTTTTACCGTATCAAAACATTTGAAAGGGGATCAAAATTTTCGCACTTACAAAATGTTAAGAATAATGTTGATCCGTTGATGTCAGTGTAGATGAGGATACAACCAACCCACAAAGTTTGCATAGAACATTTAAGACAAAGTTCCTTCTAGATTCCATCGACAGTCTTCTAAGACACAGTTCCTTCGAGATTGCATCCTGCATAGAACATTCAAGAACTTGATGTAAAGTTGTAAATTCTGTAAATATAGTGTAAACTTTATAAATATAAATGTCGTAATTGATAATGGCATGGCAGTGGTCTGTCTGACTTTGGATGGTTTGGTTGCAAATTACAATCTGCCTTTGTGTATTATTTTGTACTTCAGTCATGGTATGAGAGATTAATTGATGCGGGCTGTCTGTATGTGTTTGCAAATGTTGAACTGTTTGTCTGTTTGATGCTGGGGATATGTTCTGTAATTGTTAGTCAACACAAATTATGCTATGAAGAAAATGTTGTGCAAATTAATGGTTTGACGTTGGGCAAAGTCATGCAAAAGTAAGATGTGTTGCTGTCAGGACTCTGTGTGCTGCTGTGTAATTGCATGTTGTGTGCTATATATGTGGATTTATGTCTGCATTTGCAAATGTTGGGTTGTCTATCTATCTAATGCTTACTGCGTGGAAGAGACTTTGCTGAGATCACTCAGTTCTGATTGTTGTTACTTCCATCCAAATAAAGACGCATTGCAGTGAATGATGTTCTGTTGAAGGGTCAATTGATGAAGAATGGGAAGTGTTTTTCTTTGTCTGCGTGGAAGAGACCATTTTCTGTTCAGTGTATCGTCTCTCAATTGGTTATGCAGGATTGAAGACTTGGAGTGAAAAAACAATGGCCCATTGGAATCTATAAAGAGCTTTTCTGGAACAGAAGCAGTTTTGCTCAAGTCTTATAACCCTAATTAGAGAGCTAAGACAATACACATTTTTATTAAATATCATTTTTAAGGCAGGTTATTGATGAAGGTGGAGCATCTTTTAAGAAAGTCCATGCTCAAAAGAACTGTGTAGACATGTTTATGAAATCAATAATATTAGAGAGAAGATGCGGTGGTGTTTGGCTTCTCTTGACTTACAAGAAAAGTGGTGAATAAACAATGGACAAGGTATTAAGGGTTTTACCACATAAAATCTCTATGTTTAATTATGTGATTGCCATTATTTCATTCTGTGTGTATTGATCTCTATTCGATTTCATGCTTGAATTAAAGGAGAGATTTTATGATAAACCTCGCCCTACAAAGGGAAGGCATTAGTATGTCATATATTTGTAAATCATCTAATATAAGTTCTAATTCGTAAGCAAAATGCCATATCAAAACATGAGATTGCCATCTTTATTTTTATTTTTTTTTACAAAGCCTCTGGTAAGTTTAATCCTATATTATGTTGCACCTAAATCATTTATTGATTTCATTTCCATAGGAAGATTGGGATCCTTGTTTATATATTTATATTCAATTTTATTTATTATATATAATAAATAAATAAATAAATAAATAAAAATACATAAATTAATAAGATATTATTATTATTATTATTTAGAAATAAATCTTTCGAAACTAGAAATAATTCAAAGTTATTTAAAGATGCTCAACGTTTTTAACCAAGCTCAAACATTTCTAAGCGCAAAAATTAGTTGGATCTCCAACGACTCATAAATTCGAAACATAGAGGAACCATGGCGGTGGAAGTGCTTGACTTGAAAAGCATGATTAAGGCAAAGAAAGTGCGATCATATATAAGATATATTATTATAAGACTTTAGAAATATGCATTAGTAATTGGAATTGAGTATGCCCTAGAAATGAATAACTTGGAAAATAGAGATGAAAGAAATTGGAATCGAGTATGCCCCAGAAATGAATAACTTGGAAAATAGAGATGAAAGAAATGAGTTAGCCACATTATTTATTAAAAAATGTTTTTAAGAAATTAAATATTTTAATAATGGTATTTAAATTTGGAAATTTTAAAAACACTTTAAAGAAGTTAATTAAGGAGTTTGCTAAATTAAGAAAAGAAAACATAGAAGGATAATAGAAAGTGTGAAAAGATAACCAATAGTAATGAAGATTGATTAGAAAGGTTGAAGATTTAACAAATAAATTAGTAGCAAATGATGATATGATTGAAAAAATTAAAGGTGAAGCTAATGAAAAAACAAATTGTTCATGCACAAATAGTGAGAGATAGTGTAGAAGAAACAACGTTAAATTACAATGAAAAGAAAATTGGTATCTTTGAAAGACATACTAAGAGTATTGGTTCCAAGCTACTTCAAAAGATGGGATATAAAGGAAGATGACTATGAAAATTTCAGCAAGATAGTTTAAAACCTATTCACTTTGAGAGTAGACCTAAATCTATGGGACTTACATTCTCTTCAAAGATGATATGGTTGAGAATGGCTCCAATGAGGATGTTTCTACATATTATTCTTGTAATAATGGTCATGCTTATGGACAAAAGCATGTGAAAAGACATGGTGTATTTTATAAGCCAAAATACAAGACATAAAAAAATATCTACAAGAGAGAAGAGAGATGAGAGAGATGGGCATATGTATGGCATGAAATTCTATGGAATTTAAAGAAAAATGTTTTTCATGGATGGATAGATTTTCCACATTTAAAAATGTGGAGCGCACAATTAAGAAAAAGACAATAACGATTCTCTGTAGCCAATAGATTGATAGCCGATAGATGATTGACGGTAGGAGATCCACCGGGTCTTGATGCACTCAATCTAGGTAGGTTTCAATGCACTCAATACCAACAGTCGATGCAACAAAGGGGTTATGTTTAATGAATGCATAATTAAGAAAAATACATTATTAGGCTCATTCAATTGTGTAAGTTATTGTTCTCTATAATCAACATTAAAGAAGTGTTAAGAATAATGTTGTCTTATTAAAGTCATTATAAATGAGTAGAAAACCAAACAACAAAGTATTTTAGATGCACCAACAAAATTGCTTCTAGATTGCATCGATTGTCTCTATAAACCATTCAAAAACATGATGTAAACTGTATATTTAATATAGATTTCATGAATGCCAATGACATAACACTGGCCTAACAATTACCTTTTCATTGATAGGTACAGGTCACTTGCATCTTGTTTATGTGAATTCATCATAGAACATTGGTGAAGAGAAGGTGCTTTGGAAGCGATTTTACTTTGCTTTGAGTGGTTTGTAGTTTAAGCCAGAAATGGTTTGGTTATAAATCCCAATTTGCCTTTTATGTAGTATTGTGTGCTTAATAAAAAAAATCAAAATACCCAATCCATCATTCAAATGTACATATAACACGTCAAAATATCTAATAACCTTGTAGATATGACTTAAAAATTGTGTTATATTTATGACATGCTCTCAACAAATTGTAGCCTATGAAACAATATATGTACTTCAATCTTAATGTAGATATATATAATAGTTATACATCTTATAGTGGAAGTAATATATATTAATGGGTTAGAGATGTGACGTTTTTCATAAAAATGAGTCATCTTTCTTTTTAATTGAATATAAATTTATAAAAATAATATATTTTGTTTTTTTAAGAATTATACAAATCAATGTCATTATGAATATCTCGTAACATTTCAATCAAATTTTATATTTCTAATAAATCAATATAGATCCATCTTAAATCCATATCTATTAAGCACCGAAAGGGATCCAATTTCTTGAGGTGTATTTCTTTTTTTAAATTTAAATTCAAGAAATTTGATCTCTCTTGATTTATAGATCCAGGTTTAAGTTTTTATTTTATAAACGAACATCTATTTTTTAATTACTTTTTATAATATTTTATTTTATGAACCAACATGGATTTTTTTAAAAATACTTTCCATAATTTTTTATTTTATGAGCCGACATGATTTTTTTTAAAGTTTTATTAGATGTAACGCTACATGTAATGCCACATACATGTTAGAACATCTCCCCCATATTGGGCTGTAGAGCACCTCGTTTCACTCGGTGCAAAAATAGATTCTTGTATAATATCTCCGACCGTATAAACTGATAATATGAGACTAAAACCCCTTTACAACACCTATTTATACAAATTTGCAATACCATGTCAAATTTGAGTACTCTAAAATCTTTCATTTGAACTTCTTTATTTGGTCTTGTGAATAAATTCATCGATGAAAAGTAGGTAAAATTTAAACTTTCCCATTTGAACTTATTTGGTTTTGGTTATGGGATTAATTCATCAATGAAAAGTAAGTAAAATTTATATTTGATATTTATAATGAAATGGCAGGTTATTAAAATTAAATGAGTGAATTATAGATGGCATAATGTAATATTGGATAGCAGAGATTGGATGTACATCCAACTTTCAATACACCTTATTAGGGTTTGAAAGCATCAAATATTGTATTCCTTTAATTTTAAATAAGATTTGTGTTGTGTAATAAGATTTGTATTATTAAATTTCTAAAGGAAATCGAGAACTTAGTTTTGAATGGGGATTAGACACAACAAGAAATAATTAGAGGATTATACTATTCTTCATAAAGTTCAAGTTGCGGTTTCTTTAAACACGAGAAAATGATTACCTATGGGGACTCTTTTATGATCACACAAATCATGAATAGAAACAATTCTCCAAAAGATGATAGGCTCACCGGAATTAAGAAATAACTTCATAAATTCGAGGAAATTCAATTATTTCATGTGTCCTCAAGAACCTCAACAAAGATGTCGATATGTATGCTAATCTTGCCTATGGGTTGGCAGAAGTTTTGTTAAAGCATTATGGCATGGTGCAATTTAGATTTTGGGTTGCAAATTCAAGTAGTTACACTCATGGTGATTTTCGTTAGTCTCTCTAGCATTTACAGGTAAGACTTCATTAGTTTCTCCAACAAATTGTTCTAGTTGTGTTCAACATCTTACTTTGGGTTTGGATTTGGGAGGATTGGTGTCCTTCATATCTTGGTGACAAGTCTTCTAGGCTTCTTGTTTATTATTAGCCCACTCTCTGGTTGGAACCATTGAATAATTTTGGTCTATTGATCCTCTTTTTAGTTATTTGGGTGAAATTTGAGTTCTTTGGTTCCATGACTCTGTTTCATTTAGTGGTTTCAGTTTCAAGCCTAAATTTTATGCTTGTTCTTTGGTTCAAATTATCCCTATTTATTGTGTATGTTCTATGTTTTGGCATTTCCATTTTGAAAAAAAGATTCCACTATCCTCAACTTAGGGACTTATTTCCTTTGTGGTCTTTAGTATTAATTAGAATTGGCCTCTCCCTTGATGGATATAGCCCAACCTATAGTATGGGTTTGATATTTTTGTGGGTGAACGGATATTTGAGTGGTTTCTTATGGGATTTTAGCCATTAGTTCATGATTCTTGAAATCATGAATGGTCATGGTCATCACTCCCCCTATAATATAAACATTCAAGAAATGCGTAGGGTCCTTCGACACCATGAGGACTTCATAAATGGGGACAAAACTTACTTATTTTCTGTCACTTCAAAAGTGCATGAATTGGAGAACCAATGGGTTTCTCATAATGCAATTATGATGGATAATCTAGTTCAACAAAAGAGTAAAATTTAAGTATTAAATGAATAATTCTCTATGCTTAGATCCATGGTCATAAAACTCTCCAAGGGTTCTCTCCCTATAGGCTCTAAAATTAATATTTATGTTGGATTGTTCCTTGTGGAGTTCAATGAAGTAGAAACAATGAACCAATTGATGGTGGACATGGACTTGGAGAGGTAGGAATATCCTCCCTCCAACCAAGCCCAAGTTTATTCTATGGGAAAGCATGTGTTTTTCTCAGTTTATAGAGCTCAATGTTTTGTAAAGGAAAGCATGTGTTTTTCTCAGTTAATAGAACTCAATGTTTTGTAAATTTGATTTGTATTTAGGAGTCTTTTACAGAGATTATATTCTAGATGGACCCTTTAATCAATTTTGTAAGAAATGCTATAAAAATTTATAGATTATATCATATTTTTAGAATAGTTCAAATGTTGTTTAGACTAAAATCAACTCTCCTTCTGTCTTATCTCATTGTCTAAGGAAACTACAACTTCTTTTAATACAAAATTTATCTGCTTTTGTTATAAAAAAATATTTGTATTGTTTAATATGCATCAACTAATTTATGAAACATGAGAGATGTATTCAATCAAGATTGATAAGTTATTATTATGAGCACTATGCCAACACATGCTATAATAAATCTATCATATACATCAAGTATTTCCTATTAAGATAGGGTTTTAAGTTACGCTTTTGTGCATACGAGAAGAGGGCATTGGTCCTCTTGTGGCATTTCCTAGAAATATTTTTATTTCTAGCATGATTCTAAGATATACTCTACATTTGTATAATTATTTAGCCTTATTTTGATTTCAAAGGAAAAAGATAAAATACTAGAAAGTTTTCCAAGCTTCGAGTTTTGTATAACATAATTTTGAGTATTTCTTTGCTTTTCCCTTCTTGCATATGTACATAACAAACATACATAGATCCATTGTAAACTCGAATCTATCAAACACTCAAAGGGATCAAATTTATCTAGGTGAATTCTTTTTATCTTTAAATTATTTACACACAACACCTCAAGAAATTTGATCACTCTCAGTGTTTTATAGATCCGGGTTTAATTGGATCTATCCCGGTCTTAAATTTTGTAGGTTTTGTGTAAAAAATAAAATTGAATCAATATATGCTCTTAAATATGCCTTATATATTTTTTGTTGTTGTCAAGTACGTTATGTTACATTACGTGACAACATATCCTCCATAATAATCTGTAAAACACCTTACTACTTTTGATAAAATTATTTTGACTTTCTGTAGGAAACTACCTCTTACTCTTAAATAATAAAATATTTGTTTTTCTCAGTAACTTGTTCAATCCCAAAAAACGGTTTTAGCCATCTCGTGTAGGGAGGGATGTTTCTTCTTTATGCAAGGTTATATATTGATAATTATAGATTAATAAGTGTTATCACTACTCTTTTCCATATATATAGTGTAACCGGTGCTCAATAGAAGGTGAGAGGGCCAAATCGGACAGGGTCTCGGGGTCGATCCTGGGTGGGGACGGCCACAACCGACCGCCCCAGCCACTCGGTCATAACAACGGCCCCAGTGTTATCACTACTCATCAACTAATTGTAGATTGGAAATATAAGTTAATGATTGTAAGTTCACGTTTTCAATTGCTTTAATGAAATATTGAGAAGGTTATGACTACTTAGAAACCAATTTGAGATGTTACGTTGTCCCATTACTTGTTCATCTCTTTCAATCTCCAACTTCGTGTATATGGATGCTAGTTTTCATTTTGTGACATTTTAGTTGGTGAACAAGGTAACACACCAAGGATTGGTTTCCTATTATCAATGAGTTGTGGATTTTGGCTTCTTACCATGAATGTGCTTTGGATTTTAAAATTTACTTGTTGAACTTTGTCAATCTATAGCTTTTTGTATATGGATGCTTGAATTTTATGACATTTTAGATGGTGAACATGATAACACACCAAGGATTTGTTTCCTACTATCTATCGGCATAAATCCATCTTAAACCCAGGTCTCTCAAGTACCAAGAGGGATCCAATTTCTTGAGGTGTAATTTTTTTTTAATCTTAAATTTTGTACATGTCTAGAAAAATTTTACACCTCAAGAAATTTGATCCCTCTTGGTGCTTGATAGATCCGAGTTTAAGATGGATCTATCTTGGTTTTTTTTTTTTTTTATAAGCCAAAACAAAAAAAAAATTAATAACTTTTTATTTGCTTTTAAATTTTTATTTTATGAGCGGATATGGATATTTTTTAATTACCTTTTATTTTTTTTTATGAGTCGACATAATTGTTTTTAATTACTTTTTCATTTTTTTGTAACATAGCATTACATTACGTGACAACATCTCCCCCATACTGAGTTGTAGATCAACTCATTACTCTGGGTGCGACATGATATGGATTTTAGGTTCTTACCATGAATATACTAAAACTTTTACATTTTAATGTGGATTTTAGCTTCCTACCATGAATAGGATATGTAGGGATTTTACATTTTTATAAATCTGCATATGACAAAAATAAATGAGATTCTATAAATTTGAATAAGACTTAAATAGAAGAACATTGAAAACAATTTACTCTCATCAAATTTTCATTTAATATGCATGATTGTTATAATGTTATTTAACACTCACAGTGATGAAGACCAGACATGGACATTAAACTCCTTTTCTACATGAAAATTGACCTAGAAATACTGAAAATTGTGCTTTACTAGGACATGGATGCTACTTTCCTTCATGAGAGGGGTGATTGGTTGTAGGGTTTGGCCCTAAAGGGGTGACCAAGTAGACATTTTTGCCACTTTTGAGCCTACAGGCGTGACCAAGGCTTAAAGTGAAGATAAACATGCACTGAAAAGACTTGTGCAAATAGTTAAATAGAACCTCAATTATGTATGGAAAGGACTTGTGAAGCATGCATTTCGGGATCATCACCTTGTCTAGCCCTAATAAAGGGCTATAAAAGAGATCCTTTGGGTGAAAATACAGGAGGTTGGATTGATGGAAGATCATATGATGTTATGAGGAAGAAGGGACAGCGAAAAGCTTCCATTTTTTGGATCTTTTGTGATTGAGGCTAAGGGAAAAGGAGTGAACTCATATGTTGGAGGAGAACAATACCACAAGGAACATCGCAAGTATTATAAGTACTTATTTCTTTGTATTTAATATAAATTGATTTGCTCCCCCCCCAAAGATCTATATGAGATGGTTTTTGTTGAAGCAATGTATTGCTCAGTTTATTTATGCAGTGTGATCCATTATCTATCATTAGAATGAGGAAGATTGGTGTTTTTTGTGTGTGCATGTGTGTTTTTGAAGCTTAGGAGCAATGAACTAGATTCCAATGATCTGTGCTTGAGGAGTACATCGAACAAACTTTGCATAAAATGTGCATTCTTTGTTTTTTTGATGGTGCATGATAAATGCTAAGGAAAAGTTGTTATAATTTATTTATATCTCTGTTGGTGAACCTAACCCACTAACCGGGGATAACATGCTTTGCTTTCTAGCACTACGACAATTTCCCTCACAACAGAATTGGTAACTCCGATGAGGAGGAGTTTATTAGAAATTTTTATTTTACATTGGGTTTCTTTGCTTGATTAATCAATGTCTAGAAGCCTTATCTTTATCGGTCTAGCCTCTACACTTAGTTTGGGAAAGTTTGAGGCAAATCTATGCAGTCCTACTTAATATTTGAAGAAAAGTTTTCATTCTTTCGATGCTTTCCCATGCCTTTTTGTTTAACAAGAGAGATTAAACACACTTATTATCCCCAAAGTGGCCACCAAGCATAGTTGATCTCCCTTTCTGGGCCAATAGGAGTGGCCAGGGGTGCAAAAGATCATCTTTTGCGATCATTTTATTCTTTGTTTCTCTTCTTCTTAGTTGAGATGCATGTAGACTTAGCACTCTGAAGTAGTTAGAAACACTTTTTAAATGATTGCATGTTAAAATCCTTGAAATAATAGGTTATGTCAAAGTAATTTCTCAAAATTCCTTGTTTTTTGTCACATGCATGAATTGTCTCTTTGAGTAGAATAGACTGCATGCCATTAAATTGAAGAATATTGTTTGAAAAATTTATGGTTGTTTGCATGCATCATAGTTGAATAGGAATAAGGATATTTTTTCCCTATCTCAAATTGGTTTTAAGTTATTTCCAAAGAAAATAAAACTTATGTAGTGATTGCATGGTGTATTTTTCTTTCCCACTTTTAAAGATTTCTTGATTGCATTTTGGAAAGATTGTTATAAATTTTTTCTCATTTTACAGAACTTTTTTAATTGAACATCATAGTACCCCTCTTTGTGATTGTTTTGCATTAAAATGAATCTTATAAGATTGCAAGCATTAGATGTTTTAGATAAGATTTCTTTAGCAATTACAAAGATTATTAGGTGCAACTAAGTTTTGCATGATTTTTTGCTTTTTTGTGTGGAAGGAACAAATAATCTCTCTTCTCTCATATAGATTAGAGATCATTCATTGGAAGGAGCGAATTGGATTATTGTTGCCATATTGTCTTGTTTGATTCGTCACATTGATTAAAAAAACATCATAACCTAGAGTTTCACACCATACCTTTTGAGATCAAACAACAAACCCTAAAACGAGCGCTCACTTAAAATAAATTAAACTTTTGTTTGATAGAAAACACACATTAGAATAGGTTTACGGCCTTAGTTCAGGATTGGATGGTCAACATCTCCAAGAGCATAAATTTTGAAACGAGGAACTTGATTAAAGAGAGAAAATCCATTAGTAGTAAAGAGCATTTGTCAGGAAAGCACATCTAACACATGTGCGAAGTACTATGGTTAAACTAAGTAAGTGAAGTTAATATCCCCTCTTCTCTTGATTGGTGGGATTAAGATATGTATATAGGTTTTGGTTACGTGGCAAGTCCTTGGGGTAACACCATTTTTCTAAATCTTTGGGTCAAGGACATGTCTTACATTCCCTACCCATACGCCTAATATTTATCTACTACTGTTCATCCTGGGTGCCAATTGTGAAGTGGTAATATTTTGTGGATTTTCCTAGGGAATGACATGGGTGAATGCAAATGGGAAATACTTGCGGTACTTCAAACCATTGTCTAATATCCATTTTATCTCCTTTTGAGGTTATTTGTCAAAGGTAGGTACTTGCACCTCTGATGATTATTGCGTGAATATTATCATAATTGTTCCATTCTCACCTTCGTTTAGTGGTTAGTGAGACTTCATATCTCTTAGTATCTATTGTTTTTGAAGGCCCCTTAACTCAACTTTTCACTAATTAGGGCAAAGCTTTAACCACTGTATTTAAAATTTTGGAAAATTAGTTTGCTTGTTGAAATCTTTAGGAAATTTTGTAGTGGTGTGATTATTATGATACACTGAGTCTGGATAGCCATAATTTCGGTTGTTTAATTTTATTCAATTTATTGTTAAAATAAGAACTTACAACACTTCAAAGTGACTGACCCACCAACTTGTTGTTCAAGGCAACAAAGAGGTGAATCACTGGAAATTGTAGGCCCTTCCACATTGTGGATATGCTTACACTCACTAGAAGCAATTCATAGTGACACATAAGACAACACATTCACAACTCTTAATATCCCTATTCGAGAAATTACTTATCATTTTGAATCAGAGCAAACATTATCACAAAATGATTCAATCCCAAGTTCAATTAATCCAATTGATACCTCACTCCACCTAAAATTGAGAATATTGAGAACCTAACATGTTTTAACATTAATCTCCCTCTAACATATTCCAAAGGCGCAATGGCACTTACTATTGGCAAGTCACCTGTTGATCTGTCTTTGTTCTTCGTTGATTTTCAATGCACACAATACATCATCTTATATCCTAACACCTCTTCATAATCCCAAGGATCGACAACTACAATGCCTTAAATAGCTACTTGGGGAAATCATACCTACACCATGACTACTGTGCATTAAAATCTAGGTACCCATCCTTATTGAATTCCATTTATAAGCATGCCAATCCCATCAACCAATATTCATGTTACTAGTAAGGCCACGACAAGCACTTTAGTTCCTACCAATAACTTCTTGGGCTATGATCTCAAAAGGGTGCCAGTCTTATCTTCAGGTATCCCTACTAGTGGGTATGCTTTACCAAATATGGATTTCCCCTATGGTTTCTATGGTCAATCTCACACAACCTACATGGCATAAGGTTATCAAAATCATCAAAGCAATCCAAACTATTAGGCATGTCCTATTTTTGGGGGAAACCCTTCATCATGGGATGTTAATGTTCATGACATAAATTATACACCTTGAAATAACAATGTCACATGAAATTATCCTCTTCCATAGGGAGGTAACACACAGGGGGTTCATCCTCCACTACAAACCAAAATTGTGCATGGGGGAAACTAGTACTATGTCGAGGGTCACTACTCTACCCATCTACACCTATCCACAATGGAGTGATTTTTTCTCGAAAGAAATCAACCTTCTTGGGGCCTCCTTCTCTAAGAGCTAAATCCTTAGAATTCCAACCAATTCTAGGGATAGAACCCTAATTAATTGGGTTATCAAGCTCCACCACCACACAACATGATTGTGAGAGATCTAATAAAATCACCATTTTTTGCCACATTAAACCTGTTGGATTTATCTTGGCTAACCAACAATCCCATTCTACGCGTGAATGGGTGGCCCATAATTCTAACAAAACTCCCATTAGACATACTCAAATTTGATGGGAGACCAAAGGATGATCCATCTACATAGGTGATGAATTTTCATCTATGGTGTTCCTCTAACTCCTTGGTTGATGATATTATTTTCTTGCGATTATTTCAGTGAACCCTTATGGGTAGTGTTGCTAAATGGTACATTGAAATGCCTCACATCACTTTTATGTATTTTTCTTCATTAGACATGTTTTTTCTAACACATTTTCAATTACCTATTGGCTATGAGATAAGAACGTAAATTTTGACTTTGATAGCTCTAATGATATTCATGAGTGGTGGAGGCATCGTAGGATTATAAAAGTAGTTATCCCTGATAAATTCTTAGTAGATTGGTTCGTGAAATCCTTGTGTCCTAGTCTTTCAAAAGACGTGGCTATGTCAAGAGCCCTTATTGAATAACAAATCATTTAAAGTGATAAGAAAATGGATTTTATATATTCAGAATTTCACACTCTCTATGACCCAATCCCTCATGTTGGATGCCTGTGAAAGACCCAACTGGTCCACCACTTGAACCTCATGTTGAAAGTGTGATTAGTTCCATTAATACACTTGATCAAATTACCTAGAAGATGGGACAAATGTCTATTAATAAATTGAAACCCACAACTAGACAACCATCGCAACAAAGTACAACTCCTACTTTGAATTCCAGCGTCCTCGCAGTCCAAATCAGAGACCCCAAAGGAAAGAAGAAGAAATGTAAGAAGAACCCAAATGTCACTCTTGGGAAGGAGTTGCTCCCAATATGAATCCTCCCACTAGGGGCACTCAAGAAGTGTAACAACATGTTTTTCACCCAAATATGTAATGATGCAATTATGTAAATATTGATTAAGTGGATAAAATCCATACGTGAATGGTCTAGTGTGGCCATTTTTGGGATACTATTGACTTAGTCATAGAGCAAGTTAACCAACTTTGGTTATTTATATAATAAACTCATGATATTGAGAGGTATTCCCATGGTATTAATATGATTGATGCATATAAGAGGTTGGTCAAAATTCATTGTAAGATGATATGAGAAAATGTACGAAAAATGATGGTCAAGGATTCCTGTGGCAATTAGGCTACACTCAAGCATCTCTTCGATGGATTTGGCCAAGGGGAATAATGAATATATCTTCTGTTGGTTTTTCTCGCAAAGGTTTTCTAGGATAAATAATGGTGTCCATGAGGTGTATGTTGTTATTATTTTATTTACTATTTATGTTTATACTGTGTTAATAATGTCTGTTGTGCCCATGAAATATCATCATGGCATATGAGCTTGGTAGACTCTAACTCTCTAACGAGAGCGATTTGATCAAGATCTAGTTTCCTGGATCTACATGCTAGAGTGATAGAGTTGTTGTTAAGCTAGATATCAGTTGAAGAAAGGTTTTCAGTCACCTTTATTTACATGGTGGAGTGTGTTGAAATATTGTAACTTCTAATAATATTATATTTGTACTTTATTATTATTCATTCAGAGATGTTTAATTCCTCTGTTGGGATGTTATTATTATGTAAAGTCATTGAGGTAAAACCTCCCATGTAAGTCGGGGCATTAGTTCCCCTAGAGTCAATTGTAATAAGGTGTTTAAGTACCCTAGAGGAGTCAGCCCAGTCAACATTATGTTGAGTGGTTAAGTTGTTGGGGATGACCTAGTTAGGGTTAAAAGTCAAGTGAAGTAAAGTATAAATAGAGGAGGTGTGTTCCTCATTTAACACACACACACTCACTTGCAAACTCACATAGGAGAGAGAGAGATCTGCAAAGGAGGAGAAGGATCTCTTGCTTGGGGACTACATATTTGTACTTGTTGATCATCTATATTGAGGAAGTTTTGTTGGGTTTTCTACCCCATGAGGGTTTCCCAGGATAAATCTGTGTCTCTTGTGTTTATGATGTGATTGTTATTCTTTCAGTGATCATGTATATGCTATTGTTGTGAAATTTAATTGAATACTGATGTTATCTATATTATCATATTGAATCTTAACATGGTCTCAGAGCTATCTTGAAGGAAGGCAATGTATGGAACTTACGACACTTGTTTCACTTGCGACAATTAGATAGTTAGGGTTTTGTATATAAAAACCTAGTCATTGTGGAACTTTCACTATAAATAAATTTTTGCAAAGGTTTTAGATCTAAAACTTGGACAGGACGAAGATGAAATGTTACTGTACCTTGTGTCTGAGTTTCAGCCTCAGATTCATTGTACTTTATGAGATATGATCCGTACAAGTTAGGGTTTCTACCTCTTCCAGAATGAATCCATAAACATGCGACATAGGTAAAAAGGTCATATCTCAGGCTAGGAAGCTCCAAATGGAATTCTATAAAACGTGACAGTTAGGGAATGGACTGTAGTTTCATAGGTCCTAGTTTCATAGGCCGAAGTTGAAACAGTGACATGTGGAACTTCGTACAAGTTTGCTATGTTGTTTCATCCCTTAAACATGTCATGTTGGGAAACTAAGCATATCCCTCTAATGGAGAATGAAATGAAGCTCAAAACTGTGGGGTTGGAAATATAACAGGTCATGCTACCACAAGCCAAAGTTTCATACTATGTAGATCCGAAATTTCAGAGATGCACCAGAAAAAATATAGAACATCTGAAATGGCTCAATGGAGGAAATCAAAGAAGAGGAGGAAGAAGCTCTCACATAGGGTTTTTAGTTTTTAGGTATGGCATGACCTGATACAATGTTGGAAACTTGAAAGTGGATTTGGAATCCATTCATCATAGCTATTAATCCTCCATCAAAATGTTGTCGGAGGAAGGAGATTGAAAATTAGGGTTTCCAAGTAAGAAGAAACCCTAGCAAAGTTGGCAACTCATAGGGAAGCAGTGAAGGAGGTTTAAATGACACTAATATTTTATCATCCTAGCACCATGAAACTATATAATATGTTTACAATTGATCTACCTTGGATGGCTATGGTTTTACCCTTATAGAGAAGACTACTCGACAGGTATGACTTGAGAAGATACTTGTATGTTTTGAAATTTGTTTCATGATTAAGTTCATAATATGTTTGTCTTCATATTATTGAGGTTAGTACAATCATGATCAATTTTAGATTGTTTGATCACCTTAGTAAAAGTATGAATGCATGTGAATGATAGAAGACATTCATTGATTAGGGTTATGCCACTTATGATTGCACTAATGCACTTTTGGTGTTGTATGAGGATGATGTTGTCTGCTAACATGAAAGGGACATCAAGTAAGACAAATCTACATGACCATGATGACATGAAGACAAAGACTCATCCATAGTCTTTGATCATATAGAATCTCTACTTACGAGGTATGTATGGTGTGTTTCTACTATGCTTAAGTTATGAGATATGTAGTTTACTTGCGCAAGGTCTCTAAATCATTGAGGAGAACAAAGAAGATACTGTTTTAGACATAACTAGCAAGCATGCTAATCCAGGTATGTTTTCCTATATCGAGTTAGAATCCTATTTTGTGTTAGGATCTTAGATAAGTATACTTGTGTATGAAATGATAATGACCATACATGTTTAAGATTATTTAGAATCATAATGTTTTGATAGTATTGAGATTATACTAATGAATGTATGATTATGTATGAGATTTTGAGGATGACACAATGATGAAACTAGTGCACACTTAAGCATGCATAGTGGTCCAGGATGGATAGAAGTACAAAGACATATAATCATGATGCTATCATAAAGGGAAAATAGAGATCAAGAGGGAGGCAACGACACAAGCATAAAAGATAAGTATTTGAGTTGTTTTTTGAATTACTTCTTGAAATGATATTGCTTATATTTGTATTCCTAGAATATATCATGCATAGTGTAAGCATTCATATAGCATTGAACAATATACTACTAATATGCATATGATGGGTAAGTTGGACAAACATTCCATTGTTGCTTGTCTAGAATGAAACCTCTTTGCTGACATGCTGAGAGCTGTGCATGTTATGGTAGAGATGGAAGGCATCTAGATAGCCACTGTATGCATACAGGATATGGAAAAGTGTTGTGACAAATTATTGGTCAAGATAGTTGCATAAATACGTGAATCGTATCAGTATGCATAATATGTTATCATTGAAATGTCAACATGATTTGATTATTATGAAGTGTTACGAATCATGTAAGTAAAATTGATTTGTAGGAAAGATCGTGTGCTATGATCTACAAAAGAAGGATGATGAACACCTGTTCCAAAGAACATGTGATGGATGTTCAACAAGAAGACTTACAAATCAAACATACTATAGAAGGCTCATGGCTAGAGGATTCTCTTAGAAAGAGGGAGAGGATCATGATGAGATGTTTGATCCAAGTGGCTAGACACACTTCTAGAGATAGATTACACCCATGGACGACAAGACTGTTCTCTTGAATGGTGTAATTGAAGAATAAGTGTGAATCGAGCAAACTCTCAGGATTCGATAGAGAATCAAATGATTGAATAAGGCTCTGTATGGGTTCAACTGGTATCCAGGATAAATAGTCATTTGATGAGCTTGATGATCACCATGGGTGATGCGGATTTCAACCTTTTCTACAAGGTTGAAGATGGTTTCTATATACAGATGACATGCTTCTCTCAGATGGAAGCAAGAAGGTACCCACCATAGAGTTCGAGTGATCTTGAGGCTCATATTAGTGGAACCATCTGATGGGAGATTGCACATATAGACATGCAGATGATTACTCAATGCAGAGTGTGAATGATGTTCAATCACAGAAGGAGGACAATACGCAGATGTAGAAGACTCCACTTTAGAGGGAGTATATCTCATAGTTAAATAATCTTGGCATGATTATGTGATTAGAGATGTGGCTAAGATCAGATGAGATTTTTGCTTAGCCAAGGAAAATGTGAAGTAGAGATCCGTGATGATGGACGGTGGTTTCTACAGTTTACAGAAAGATGACTAGTTCACTGATGTATCTGACAAATACCATGCCAAATATATGCTTTGTTGTGAAAAACCTGAGTCAATATCTAGTTGAGATTAGATGTGTTCACCTAGTAGTTGCAAAGCATGTGATGAGGTACATGAAAGGTACGCTAGACTTTAATCTATACTATGTTGGAGATCATGAATTCGAATTGTATGGTTATACAGATGCAGATTGGGCTGGAAGTGTCTCAGACAGAAAGAGCACATCGGGTGGATGTTATTGTCTGGGATATGCTGTGATATCGTGGTTTAGCAGGAAGTAGTCCAGTGTGGCTCTTAGCACAGCTGAAGTGGAATATATAGCAGCTTGCTCTGCTAGTTGTGAAGCCATATGGCTTTGGAAGCTATTGTCAGGACTATATTGACTTAGAGATGGACTCCACTTTGATCCTGTGTGACAACCAGAGTTATATCAAGATGACGGAGAATCTAGTGTTCCATAATAATTCAAAGCACATAGAGATCCGATATTTCTATATACGAGATATGGTGCAGAAAGGAGCTATAAAGCTCGAGTATGTGAGCACTGATGAACAAGTTGCTGATGTATTAACCAAACCTCTGTATCGAATAAAGTTTGAGTATTTCCAAGATAAGCTTGGTGTAGTTCAGAGGACCCTCCTCGAAAGGGGGAGTGATGTGGTCGATGATGATATTTGTATATTGGTATCGATGATGTGGATACCTTTATCGATGATGAGGTTGCCTATACTGACGATAAGGTCGATGATGAGGATACCTGTATTGATGATGTGGATATGTGTATCGATGATGAGGATACCTATATCGATGATGAGGATACCTGTATTGATGATGTGGATATGTTTATCGGTGATGAGGATACATGTATCGATGATGAGGTTACCTGTTCCGGCGATGAGGTTGATGATGAGGATACCTGTACCGATGATGAGTTCGATGAAGTGGTCCTTAGACTTTGTCTAAGAGGATGAGAGGGTTGATGTTGATGTATTTGTAACTTTGGAAGATATTCACTTGTATATTATATTTGTACTTTATTGTATCCCCAATAGAGATGTATTATTCCTCCGATTGGAAGTGTCGTCATTTGTATTTGCAAGTGTCGCAAGTTACATTGTAAGTGTCATAACTTATATTTGATGGGTTATTAGACCACCTATGTGGGGTCATCCCTATATGAGTCATGTGGATGGGTTATTACGCTTCCTTAGGAATTCGACCCTATTAGGGTTAAAGGTAGGTCATGTCAATGTATAAATAGAGAGTGTGTGTCTCTCATTCTATTCATTCACTCACTCTTCCAACTCCCATAGTTGAGAGAGAGGAGTGCGCACAAGTGGAGGAGGAGTAGCTGCTGGAGACATCTATATCTTGGGTTTTGATCCTTGTGATCTTTTTATTGGTGCTCATTCTATCTCTAAGGAAGTTGCGGGGTTTTTCACCTTCTTGGTTTTCCCCGATGAAATGCTTTGTGTCTCTTGTCTCTTGTGTTTGATATGCTGTACATGTTGTTCTATCAGTTAAGATCCTAGATCATATTGAATTAAATGATGAAAAATTAACATGGTATTAGAGCTAGCCTAAAGGAAGGCATTGTATGGCATTTATGACATTTGTTGCACTTGCGACAAATTGGAAGCTAGGGCTTGATATAGTAAAAACTAGTCATCATGGCACTTTCGCTATAAATCAGTTTTGGTGAAGGTTCAGGATCGAAATATTTTACAAACCGAAGATGAAATGTTCATGTAACTTTTGTCAGAAGATCAGCCTCAGATTCATTCTACTTTGTGAGATATGATCCGTACAAGTTAGGGTTTCTGCCTCTTCTAGAATGCATCCCTAAACAGGTTACCTAGGAACATAGGTCATATCTTGGGATAAGAAGCTCCAAATGGAATTTCGTAAAAAGCATCAGTTAAGGCATGGACTGTAGTTTCAGAAGTCCGAGTTTCAGAGGCCGAAGTTGAAACAGTGACACGTGGCACTCCGTACAAGTTTGTTATGTTGTTTCATCCCATAAATAGGTCATGTTGTGACACTTAGCATATCTCTCTCATGGAGAATCCAATTGAGGTCAGATTTATGTTGCTGGAAAGATGAAAGGTCATTCTACCATAGGCCAAAGTTTTAGACCCTGAGTATCCGAAATTTAAGAGATACATCAGAAATAATATGGCATATATTTCTGTCAAAACATAATTAGATTCTAAGCACTTTCATTTTTGGATTGTCACTGATGTGGGAAATTAGGGTTTCTGCAAAACTTGAAATTTTTGGAATCTGAGACTATGGCTGAACAATACTCATCAAAATTGAAATTTAGAGACCAAGATCGATTTTTTTTGGTTGGGTAGAACCCTGGGCTCTATCAAACCCTAGTTCGGGTTTTTTACTAGAAAACCAGAATTTAACAGAAGTTGTAGATCCAAGACTCGCAAGTAAATTTTGAGGGGTCAATTTTTGGAGTTTTCAAAATATGAGCACACCAGCTTGCTCACCTCAGTCATCTACATCTCTCTGTCCAGATAGAATTCTGAAATTCCAAGTTTGGCTTTTTAGGGTTTCTCTGTCAAACCCTAGCCAGCTGCAGATCTAGCAAATCAAAGTGTATAGGATTGGGTTAATCCTAGAAGAGAATGAATTGGACACCTACATAAAGAAGTTCCAGTTCCAGAGGGAGATGAGGCTAAGGCCTTACATAAGAAGAATAGAAGCAATCCCGACAGGTATGACTTGAGGAGATACAGGTATGTTTTGAAATTTGTTCATGATTAAGTTTATGATATGCTTGTCATCATATTATTGAGGTTAGTGCAATCTTGATTAATTTTAGATTTGTCTTATCACCTTGGTAAAAGTATGAATGCATGTAAATGATAGAATACATTCATTGATTAGGGTTAAGACACTTATGATTGTACTAATGCACTCTGGTGTTGTATGAGGATGATGTTGTCCTCTAACATAAAAGGTACATCAAGAAAGACAAATCAAGTTCAAGATCAAGAACATATGACCATGGTGACATGAAGACAAATACTCATCCATAGTCATGGATCAAATAGAAGCTCTACTTACAAGGTATGTATAATTTGGTTCTACAATGCTTAACAAGAGAACAAAGAAGACATTGTTTGGGTATGTTAGACATAACTCACAAAAATGATAATCCATGTATGTTTTTCCTATATCAAGTTAGAATCCTACCTTGTGTTAGGATCTCATATAAGTATACTTTTGTATGATTGATAATGATTATTCATGAAGTTATAAGTTTGAGTAATCATGGGCTTATGCATATTATGCTTCTTACTTTGAATAATGACATGACAAACTAGAAGAGTCCTATGGTCAAATAAGAATATGCATGAGTAAAAGAAGTCCTCCCTGAAACCTTGAAATACTAACTCTTGTGATAAATTACCTATGTATGAAATAATCATGACCATACATATTTAGAATCATAATGTTTTGATAGTATTGAGATTATACTAATGCATGTATCATTATGTATGAGATCTTGAGGATGACCCAATGATGACACTAGTGCAAACTTAAGCATGCATAGTTGTCCAGGATGGATATAAGTTCAAAGATAGATAATCCAGGAAGCAAAGATCAAGAGGGAGCACACTCCAGTAGTTCTTGCAAGGAAGCAAAGATCAAGAGGGAGCGCACTCCAATAGTTCCTGCAAGGGAGCAAAGATCAAGAGGGAACACACTCCAATAATTCCTGTAAGGAAGCAAAGATTGAGAGGGAGTCCACCCAATAAGAAAAAAAAGATAAGTATTTGAATTGTCATTTATTATTACTTAAATGATGTTCTTCAGTCATGTACATACTTATGTTCCTAGATTTAGGATGTATATTATGCATATTAGAAAAGTTGCATTAATGAACAAGATACTACTAATATACAGATAATGGGTAAGTGGCCTATGATACTGTACAACATTCCATTGCTACTTATCTAGAATGAAACCTCTTTGCTGACATGTTGGGAGTTGTGCACACTCTTAACAATGTTCTGGTAGAGATGGAAGGCATCTAGAAAGTTATGGGATATGGATAAATGTTGTATTGAAGCATTGGCTAAGATAATTGCATGACTGTATGACATATGTCTTTATGTGTAAGAATTTGTTCTAAAATCTATGAGATGTTTCTAATCATGCAATTGAAATTGTCTTGTAGGAAAGACCATGTACCATCACCTACAAGAGAGACTTGTTTCGAAGAACAAGCGACGAAGACTCAACAAATCCAGAAAACTACCTATTGAAGACAATGAAGAATCTGAAGTTCCCAGGATCCGGGATACAGTAATGGAAGGATGCCATAATCGAGGAGTACTAGTCGATCATGAAGAATGATGTTTGGTATGTGGTCTCGAGACCAGTAGGGAAGTCTGTTGTGACTTCCAAGTGTATCTACAAAATCAAGCATGCTGCAGATGGTAGCATAGAGAAATACAAGGCAAGGTTTGTGGCTCGTGGCTTCTCCCATAAATAAGGGATAGATTATGAAGAGACCTTTGCACATGTAGCCAGATACACTTCCATCAGAACAGTACTTGATCTGGTTGCAGTGATGAAGTGGAAGATACACCAGATGGATGTCAAGACAACTTTCTTGAATGGTGTAGTCGAAAAGGAAGTGTATGTGGATCAGCCACTCGGTTTTGAGACACATGATAGGGATTCATATGTGTGCAAGTTAAAGAAATCCTTGTATGGCTTGAAACAAGCACCCAGGACATGGTACGGTAGGATAGACAGCTTCCTGACCAGTTTGTGCTTTACTAAGAGTAAAGAGGATTCCAACCTTTACTACAAGGTTGAGGAAGGCAATCTAGTGATACTCCTACTGTATGTGGATGACCTGTTTGTGACAGGTGAGGATAGATTGATTTCCGACACGAAGTGGAAGCTTGTTGTCAAGCTCAAAATAAAGGACTTGGGTATGATGCATTACTTTATAGGTATGGAGGTGTGGCAGAGTGTAGATGGAATCTTCCTTGGACAAGGGAAGTATGCAGTAGAGATCCTGAAGCGGTTTGGGATGATGGAATGCAAGGCCATGGCCACACCTATGGAATCAAACCTGAAGCTATTGAGTGATGCTTCACCAGAGTCGGTTGATGCCACGATGTATCATTAGATGATTGGGTCCTTGATATTGCTGAAATTTTTTTATGTTTGAAGAATACATTATCTTAAATTTTATTGTAAAGTTTTATATTTGGAGAAGTGTCCAAGGATGACTGTAATTGCACAATATTATTATTGAAATAAATAAAATAGGAGACACTCACCCAAGGAGAATTATTGAAAGAGTGTTTACTAACCCACTAGGTGGAATGGAATCTGGGGTAGAAGGAAATGGACAAGTGGGAGCATCATGAATCAAGTAACTAGCTATTGGTATGGGACAACTCCCTTGAATTGTGGTCATAGTGCCCTGAAAGATGGGACTGGAGCTTGAGGCTCATTTATTGAAAACTGACCACCAAAAAGACCTAGGCATCTTTCTAAGAGCCATCAAATTTGGACTGAGGTTCGACACTTTTCCTGACGAGGAAAATTACCTTGTGGTTCTATTGCATGCACACAAGAGATTCGATGAGGGGAAGACTAGGTTTTTTTATCATAGTGTAAGTCTGCCTTGTTTACTGCTGAGTGCAGAGTTTTACTGCTAAATGCAAAAATTTACTGCTGAGTGCATAGATTGAGGTGTATGGAAAGTCTCTATTGATTGCTGGTTATACAACCTGAGTGCCTTGCTTCTCCATAGAGTTCTTCTACCTAGTGGTTTAGTAAACAGGCTCAAGGGTCCAAAGGAGGCAAGTAGTTTGGCTACTTTTTCTGGAGAAGGTTGGGAGGAACATGCCTCCTTGGGTGTTTTGTTCATCCTATCTACAATTGCAGGTTCTACTTGTTATTTCATTTCCTAAGTAGATTTAATTTATTTCTGTAATCGTTGAATTAGTATTCTTTAGTAAATATTGATAATGTAGAAGTAATGTTTGATTTTCGGATCTGTATATAATTCTTAAACTGAATGAATGAGTAAATGAAATGTCTTCCCTGCATTTTTCCATGCACTATTTTCTGTACCGTACTCTAGTACAGGGAAGGAATATTAAATTAGATAAATGATATGTAGTAACCATGATGAATGAATAAACTAACTCTGTTATGTTTCTCTATATCTGTTATATTTTGCAATTTACCAATATCTTATACTTTCAGTCATAGAATATTATAGTCACATATTTGATATGCAGACATTAGAATAGCTTCTCCTTATAATAGAAGAAATAACATAAATTCAAGTAGTACTAGGTTTATGCATAAATCTAGGTTTTAGTTACAGGTTAACTAGTCCCTTACAGCAAACACTGATTACACAGAATCTTATCATTTTCCTTTTTATACTTTTAGTATTCAAACTATACTTTAGTCTTTTATAACCAGTTATGAAATTTAAGTAGCTATAAACCAAACATAGAAATATCCATTTATTCTGACATTATTTGATCTCTACTCCTTGTAACAACAGATTAAAATAGGGTTTAATTCTTCCATGTTTTATAAACCATCACAAGAAGATACTATAGTCTCTTACTTTTTTACCTATCCCTACAAATATCGTAATAAGACTCTTAACAATTCTGTAGTATATTTACATAGGATCAAACAGTTATCCACATTTTTTGAATTGAAAACAGACAAATCTGCTTATGGACGAAAGTCCCATTGGACAGAACCCTAGCTACATACATCACAACATACAGTAAACATTCGACGAATCACATAGAATTTGCTAAGACAGAGTTCATCTTTTTAAATAATTCCTTCCTCAGCTATAGGTTACTTTCGAAACCCTAAGAGAATCAAAATAACCATAATATCGAATGAGTTCTTAACCAATCACAGCCTAAATCTTTTCTAAATATTAATTTCAGTGCTTATACTCAACATTTGATAAATACAGTTATGTTTCCATTTCCCATTACAAAGCCCATTTAAACGAAGGAAACATTTTGATATCAACAGCAAAATAATCAACTATTAAGGGTTAGAGCATTGAGAAACAAGACTAGTTCGACTTCCTAAAATCTGTCAAGGTAATTCTTCAACAAAAGAATAAGTTCATGGTTTGAAACCTCAGTATGAAGCATTTAACCTTGTGTTCTCAACCTTTAGCGATACAAAATAATTCATAAACTAATCATTGACAAATAAAAACACAGGCCCTAGAGCATTGCCTCAGAGGCCCTAGAGCATTGCCTCAGACACGATGAATACAATAGCATCAAAACACTTGTACCGGAACCTTCTCATTTCATTAAACGACCGAGGGTTAAAGCCCTTCAACAGATGTTACATTTCAACAAGTAATTCTATAGCGAAACCCTGGAAGGCTAATATCAAGTAGGTCGAGGATCCCATCCTCCCTACATTCATCGCTTGGCTCACAAAAAATCACAGTGACGGCCAAATCCTTAGCCAGAAAAACAAACCCCACTTATTCGGCTAACACCGTTTTTTTTACAAACAACAGTTGCCAAGAGTAACCTACAGGAAAACCACTGAGGCTTACTGGTTAAGCAATACCTTCACGAATCTTCAACAAAGCAACCTATAGATGAAGAGTACCTGCCAGCAAAACTTTTGATGGTTAAATAATGCATTATGAAATTTATGAAATTAGATTACAAATGACAGTACTAGTTATAGATTCGATACCTTACCTTTATAACCTGCTTCAAAAAAAAAAACTGAGACACCCACACTAATGAGAACCAAAGCCATCAACTTGATAGAAAATGGAGTGAAGAATGGATACAGTTCTGAGAACCGCCACTTACTTGCAAAGAAATCGGCCTCTGGTCCAAATTACTCGCAAGACTATCATGAACCCTGGAACTATTCAAGCTACCAACTACTGTAGTAAAAGGGTTTGGCTCTGAGAGTCAAGTGACACAGCCTCAGGTCATGATATTGAAACTTGGGAGGTGCCCTTACACCACGAGTAAACCCTAAATACTCACAGGCCTGTCTGCCTCCTCCGAACCCCACTCTTGCAATAATGAATGCCAGATTACGCCCATAACAAAGTAATGCCAAAGATCAGTTACGGTAACACTAAATTCGAGAAACTAGCACGTGATGACCGCCACGACGATGCCATTAGGCATTCCACTACACCACACTTTAATGCACTTTATGAATCACAGATACCACAGTACAGAGAATCCATGACAACGAGATCATTCATTGGGATTATTACTCAACCATTCCATATAACTTATATATTATCATAAGTTTTCTTGAGGTCAAAACCATACTGAGATTACACGTATGACTTGTCATTACAAAATATCTTAGGGTAAGGTTCAATCATTCAATACACTAAGACTATCACCATAATACTATATGGTACACTATGTTTAAAACCATTTTAACGTTGCTTATTATATCAATCACCTTTTCATCAAGCCTTATGCATGATACAGATACTATTTCAGCACTATTGTTTAATTACAACACTTGTTCTACCCTAGGCATGTTATCAACAATGGTTTAAACCATAGAATCGATGCATCTAGTTAATAGTTTGTAATTGGAGAAAAACTAATACAAATGCAAATATTAAAATAACTATTGGGAAAGACCCCTTTTCTTACCATGTTACAATTTATGTCAAAATTCTCCCTAGTAACATCTTAATATGAGTTAGAATTATATTACATAGGACAAAAGGATAAAATATATAAATACATTAAAAACATTTTGAACTCAGACATGATGAATACGATAGCATCAAAACACTTGTACCAGAACCTTCTCATTTCATCAAACGACCAAGGGTTAAAACCCTTCAACAGATGTTACATTTCAACAAGTAATTCTACAGCGAAACCCTGGAAGGCTAATATCAAGTAGTTCGAGGATCCCATCCTCCCTACATTCATAGCTTGGCTCACAAAAAATCATAGTGATGGCCAAATCCTCAACCAGAAAAACAAACCCCACTTATTCGGCTAACACCATTTTTTTACAAACAACAGTTGCCAAGAGTAACCTACGGGAAAACCACCGAGGCTTACCTATTGTTAAGCAATACCTTCACGAATCTTCAACAAAGCAACCTGTAGACGAAGAGTACCTTCCAGCAAAAATTTTCATGGTTAAATAATGCATTATGAATTTTATGAAATTAGTTTATAAATGACAGTACTAGTTATAGATTCGATACCTTACCTTTATAACCTGCTTCAAAAAAAAAACTGAGACACCCACACCGACGAGAACCAAAGACATCAACTTGATAGTAAATGCAGTGAAGAATGGATACAGTTCTGAGAACCACCACTTACTTGCAAAGAAACCGACCTCTAGTCCAAATTAGTCGCAAGACTATCATGAACCCTGGAACTATTCAAGCTACCAACTACTGTAGTAAAAGGGTTTGGCTCTGAGAGTCAAGTGACACAGCCTCAGGTCATGATATCAAAACCTGGGAGGTACCCTCACACCACCAGTAAACCCTAAATACTCGCAGGCCTGTCCGCCTCCTCCGAACCCCACTCTTGCAACAATGAATGCCAGATTACGCCCATAACGAAGTAATGCCAAAGATCAGTTAGGGTAACACTGACTTAGAGAAACTAGCACGTGATGACCGCCACGACGATGCCATTAGGAATTCCACTACACCACACTTTAATGCACTTTATGAATCATAGATACCACAGTACAAAGAATCCCTACCAACAAGATCATTCATTGGGATTATTACTCAACCATTCCATCTAACTTATATATTATCATAAGTTTTCTTGAGGTCAAAACCATACTGAGATAACACGTATGACTTGTCATTACAAAATATCTTAGGGTAAGGTTCAATCTTTCAATACACTAAGACTATCACCATAATATTATATGGTACACTATGTTTAAAACCATTTTAACGTTTCTTATTATATTAATTACTTTTCATCAAGCCTTATGCATGATACAGATACTATTTCAGCACTATTGTTTAATTACAATACTTGTTATACCCTAGGCATGTTGTCAAAAATGGTTTAAACTATAGAATCGATGCATCTAGTTAATAGTTTGTAATTTGAGAAAAACTAATACAAATGCAAGTATTAAAATAACTATTGGGAAAGACCCCTTTTCTTACCATGTTACAATTTATGTCAAAATTCTCCCTAGTAACATCTTAATATGAGTTAGAATTATATTGCATAGGACAAAAGGATAAAATATAGAAATACATTAAAAACATTTTGAACTCAGATATGATCTTTTCACCTTAAATTGTTGAATATCTTAATACTGCAGCTAACACTGAACATGTCAATGTTTAATACACGTAACATATATACTGAGAATTGGGGATGTAGCCCCATATGAACAACTTACTATAGTTATAGCTAAAAGAACAATCAATTTAGATCTCACTCTGAATTTCTTTCTAGCATTCTTTTTCTCTTTTTAAAACTTGAAAACTAACTAACGACATTTAGGAACTTTGCATTTCATTTTCGAAATGTTAACTTCTCTTACCTGTGATCTGCGAAAAGAACGTTCAAATGCTTTAGCTAATTTAGCTAAGTAAGCCTCGGGGTGCCATAGGGCCCCTTCATCATCAAAAGAAGAACAATCAGTTAGCACATATAGACAACAACAAATAAATGTATAGAGCATCGACAGTAATTCATAAGTAATTTAGGATGCATAACTGAGGCATGAAAATATCCAATAGCATCCTAGTGCAGACACAGTTACATTTCCACACATATCGTAAAACAATACATATGTATGATTGTCATAACATTTTACTTCAGCATGTCAACAAACAAGCATTTAATACATTTCTGCACAACAAGTATAGTATTTAATGCTACATTGAAAAATTTTAAATTTTGTGAAATTTTCAGGATGTTACATGTGGTATCAGAGTGCGAGTTCAAACTCTAGGCCTGAAACGGGCTCACACGCGCAAAACAGAAAATGAAAACAGAAAGCTTAGTTACTGAATTTTATTTAATTTTGTTTCTGTACAGAATAGTTTGACGTTTAAATTGCAGGTATGGATATACCTGAGGAATCAATAGAAGACAGATCTCCTCATAATGAACATAATAATAACGAACAGGAAAATATTAATGAAGAAATCTATGTAGAACTTAATGATCAATCATTTGAATTATTATGTACTGTTAAGGATTTAAAATCTGAAATAAAAAGTGTTAAGGAAGAAAATGAAAGAATCTTAAGAGCACAAGAGGAATTAAATCAGATTCTGCTGGAAAAGTACTATCAAGATGAAAAAGATAAGAGAACAAAAGTAAAAGCTGAATATGGAACAATGTCCCACAAACACAGAGATAAGAAAGCTAAATATTATAAAACTGAAAGTAACTCTTCTTCTTCTGAATTTGATCATGAAATTTATCACAGAAAATATAATTATGATCAGGACAGTAGTGACAATGACTGTGGTCCTAAGAAGAGATGTAAAAATTATGAGCAAATTTCAGGAGAATTTAAAAAGATAAAACCTCCAACTTTTAATGGCGAAAATGAAAAGGGAGAGGTAGCTGAAGCATGGTTGTCCAGAATGAAGAAGTATTTTCAGATTTATAACTACTCATCGCAATTAAAAGCTAAGATGACCATCTACAATTTGATCGGAAGGGTAGACATTTGGTGGAAATATGTCAAAAGACTTAAAAATCTTAAGGACAAAGACATAAAATGGAGTACATTTAAGAATATGTTCAAGAAAAAGTTTTTATCTGAACAGTACTACGAAGATAATTCAAAATAATTTTATGATTTAAAGATGGGTTCAATGACCATGAAGGAGTTATGCAGCAAATTTCTCAGCTTGTTAAGGTATGTACCTTACCTAGCTGAAGAAAATCCTAAGATACAAAGGTTTATAAGCTGTTTACCGTTCCACATAAAGGACAGAATTGAGTACAATAACTCTTCAACTCTTGAAGAAGCCATGAGGAAGGCTAATTTCTGTTTTGAACAGAACAAGAGGAGAGAAGGTGTATTGAGTTGGAGAAGTAATAAGTCTAATAATTTTGAGCATAAAAATAAAAGTTTTAATCAGAATTCTGGAAGTTTTAAGAAAAATTTCAATAACATAAATTTTCAGACTCATAATAATTACAAAGGTAATGCACCACAGAATTTTACTGCTGCAAGGAATGTGCCTAATAATAATAACAACATTAATAATAACAACACCAGAAATGCTGGGCACCTTTGAAGTGTTATGACTGCGGTGGACCCCATACTAGAGCTCAATGCCCACTCAATAGAAAGACAGTCAACAACATTGACACCATACAAGCAGAGCCAATAGTTGGTGATGTAGCAAGAGAAATGCCCAAGATAAATGCAGTGCCGAAAAATCGACATTAGACCATCAAACTTCTATGGTTGAGATAGAAGGTATGATACAAAACAAATCTATTTCAATTTTAATAGATCCAGGTGCAACTTTGAGTTACATTTCACCTGATTTAGTGAAAAGTTGCAAGTTAAAGGTAGAAAAAATTGATAATTCATGGTTAGTTCAGCTAGCAATAGGCACTAAAAGAAAGGTTACATAATTTGTCAAAGCTTGTGATGTATTTATGAGTCAGCTGAAAAGCCAAGTTAATTTGAATGTTTTTCCATTAGGGTCATATGATTTCTTAATTGCCATGGATCGGCTTGAACAGCATAGAGTAGTACTTATCTGTTATGAAAAATATTTTACTTGTTTGAATAATGAAGGTAATACTAAAACAATAAAGGGAATTCCTAGGAAAACATCTATAAGACAAATTTTTGCTTTGCAAGTAAAGAGAGTTGTAAGAAAGGGCTGTAAAATGTTTGTTGTGAATGTTATTAACGACGAATGTTCATCTAAAGAAGCTAAGATAAAACTGGAAGACATACCTATTCTTAGGGACTTTTCTAATGTATTCCTGGAAGAAATTCGAGGACTACCTCCGAAATGGGAACTTGATTTCACCATTGAGTTAGTACCGAGTGCGGTACCAAACTCAAAGGATCCCTATAGAATGGATATTCTGGAGTTAAACGAATTAAAATCTCAGCTGAAAGAATTAATAGATAAGAAATACATAAGGCCTAGTGTGTCTCCTTGGGGAGCACCAGTTATCTTTGTTAAAAAGAAGGATGGTGCCATGTGACTATGCATAGATTACCGTCAACTTAATAAAATCACAATTAAAAATTGATATCCCTTGCCCTGCAATTGACGATCTATTTGATCAAGTACGCGGAGCATAGATATTCACTAAAATTGATTTAAGGTCTCGATATCATCAAGTTAGAATAAAGGATGAAGAAATTTTCAAAACTGCTTTCAGAACTCGTTATGGTCACTATGAGTTCGTAGTTATGCCTTTTTGGATAACTAATGCACCGGCAGTGTTCATGTGCTTAATGAATAATGTTCTGCATAAGTACTTAGATACGTTTGTAATCGTATTCGTTGATGATATTCTAATCTATTCAAAAAATAAAGAAGAGAACGATAAACATTTAAGAATAATTCTTCAAGTATTAAGAGAACATCAACTTTATGCTAAGTTTAGTAAATGTGACTTTTATAAAGATAAAATACAGTACTTAGGTCACATAATCTCTGAAGACGGAATTTCTGTCGACCTAAATAAAATAAGAGCAATTAAAGAATGGCATGTCCCTAAATACGTAACTGATGTACTGTCATTTATGGGAATAACAGGTTACTATAGAAATTTTATTGAAGGATTCTCTAGAATTGCGAATCCCATAACTTCTTTGCAGAAGAAGGGAAATAAATTCGTCTGGGATAAAAAATGCGAAGAAAGTTTTAAGAAGTTAAAAGAGTTATTAACAACAACACCTATATTAAAAATTGTTGATCCTAACAAAGACTTCGTTGTATGCACTGATGCATTCAACGATGGACTTGGTGGGGTCTTAACTCAAGAAGGTCATGCTATTGCTTTTGAGTCTAGAAAGTTAAAAATCCACGAAAAGAATTATGTAACTTACGATCTAGAGCTGGCAACCATGATACATGCACTGAAAATGTGGCGCCATCACTTGATTGGAAGAAATTTCACATTAATGATGGATAATAAAGGTTTAAAATAATTGTTGGATCAAACAAATCTTAATGCAAGGCAAGTTAGGTGGCTAGCTTTCCTTAGCGGGTATGATTTCGAGATTCAACACATTAAGGGTAAAGAAAAAAAAGTTGTTGATGCCTTGAGCAGAAATGCCAAATTAAGTTTTGTGGCAGCAATCATCACGTTTAAGATAGATCTGGAAAATCATATCGAAGAAGGAATTAAGCAAGATGAAAATGAACAAAAATTGCATGATAAAGTTGCTGAAAATTTATCTGAAAATTTAATAACATATTACAACATTAATGAAAAAGGATTAATGACTTATAAAAATAGAATTTATGTACCTAATGTGTCAAAAGTTAAATTGTTGATTTTGGATGAAGTTCATCAAAGTCCTTATTCGGGACACCTTGGTTATCAGAAAATGATAACTATGTTAAGGAAGGATTATTTTTGGCCCAACATGAAGAATGAAGTGGCTGAGTACATAGCTAGGTGTTTTGAATGTCAGACCATTAAGGCTAAACATCAACACCCAGCTAGCCTATTGCAACCATTCCCAATTCTGGAATGGAAATGGGAAATTATAAGTATTGATTTTATTACAGGTTTACCTAAGAATCAGAAACAAAATGACTCAATAATGGTGGTTGTGGATAAACTTAGTAAATCTGCTCATTTTATTCCCGTTAAGACTACTTTCAAAGCTGCTAACATTGCAGATGTGTTTATGAAGAAAATCTTTTGCTTACATGGGATTCCAAAGGTAATTATTTTTGACCGAGACTCCACGTTTACTGAAAATTTATGGACATCATTGTTTAAGGGTTTAAATACTAAATTAAATTTCAGTACTTCTTTCCATCCACAAACTGACAGACAGATTGAAAGGGTTAATCAGATTTTAAAAGACATGTTAAGAATGTATGTTAAAGATTAGCCAACAAAGTGGGAAGACTACTTGCATTTAGATGAATTTGCATACAATAATCATTATCAAGCATCTACTAGACTTAGTCCATTTGAGATTTTATATGGTAGAAAATGTTGTACTCCTATTTCTTGGGATAACCCTGTTGACAGATTAATGTTAGGACCAAATTTGTTAAAAGAGATGGAGCTAACCGTGAAACAGGTACAAGGCAACTCAAAAGTTGCACAAGATAGACAAAAGGGTTATGCAGATCTGAAATGCACTGAAAGAGAATTTCAAGTTGGAGATCATGTCTTTGTAAAGGTAAAACCCAAGAAAAGTTCTTTTAAGCTCGGGAGTTGTGCTAAACTAGCACCAAGGTATTATGGACCATTTGAAGTCCTATCAAGGATTGGACCTATTGCATATCAGTTTGCTCTACCATCAAATTTAAGAATCCATAATGTTTTTCACATTTCTATTTAAATAAGTATGTGCACGATGCTACTCATGTGTTGAATTGGAATGACATACAGGTGGAACCCGAAGGAGATTTTTAGGTGGAACCGGACTGTATTCTCGACAGGAGGGAAATTATGCTCCGGAATCGTACCATAGGGCAGGTAAAGGTGCGATGGAAGCACCTTAGCCCTGATGAAGCTACTTGAGAACTGGAAAACAACATGGGGGCCGCATATCCAGTTCTATTCTAGGGAGGCTCTGACGAAGAATAAGCAACTTCGAGGCTGATGTTGAGCTTAAGTGGGGGTGTTTGGAACATACCCCTTTGCTGAAAACATTTTATGTTTGAAGAAGACATTATCTTAACTTTTATTGTAAAGTTTTATATTTGGACAAGTGTCCAAGAATGACTGTAATTGCACAATATTATTATTTAAATAAATAAAAGAGGAGACACTCACCCAAGGAGAACTAGTGTTTACTGACCCACTAGGTGGAATGGAATATGGGGTAGAAGGCAATGAACAAGTGGAAGCATCATGAATCAAGTAACTAATTGTTGGTATGGGACAACTCCCTTGAATTCTGGTCATAGTGCCCTGAAAGATGGGACTGGAGCTTGAGGCTCATTTATTGAAAACTGACCACCAAAAAGACCTAGGAATATTTTTAAGAGCCATTGAATTTGGACTAAGATTCAATACTTTTCCTAACGAGGAAACTTACCTTGTGGTTCTGCTGTATGCACATAAGAGATTCGAAGAGGGGAAGACTAGTTTTTTGATCATGGTGTAAGTCTACCTTGTTTACTGCTGAGTGCAGAGTTTTCCTACTGAATGCAAAGTTTTATTGCTGAGTGAAGAGATTGAGGTGTATGTCAAGTCTCTATTGATTGCTGGTTATACAACTTGAGTGCCTTGGTTCTACACAGAGTTCTTCTACCTAGTGGTTCAGTAAACAGGTTCGGGGGTCCAAAGGAGGCAAGTAGTTTGGCTGCTTCTTCTGGAGAAGTTTGAGAGGAACAGGCCTCCTTGGGTGTTTGTTCATCCTATCTACAGTTGCAGGTTCTAATTGCTATTTCATTTTCTAAGTAGATTTAATTTATTTATTTAATCATTGAGTTAGTATTCTTTAGTAAATATTGTTAATGTAGAAGTAATGTTTGATTTTCTGATCTGTATATAATTCTTAGACTGAATGAATGAGTAAATGAAATGATAGAATGAAATGTCTTCCCTGCATTTTTCCACGCAGTGTTTTCTGTACCATACTCTAGTACAGGGAAGGAAGATTAAATTATATAAATGATATGTAGTAACCATGATGAATGAATAAACTAACTCTGTTATGTTTCTCTATATCTGTTATATTTTGCGATTTACCAATATATTATGCTTTTAGTCATAGAATATTATAGTCAATATTTGATATGCACACATTAGAACAGCTTCTCCTTATAATATAAGAAATAACAGAAATTCAAGTAGTTCTAGGTTTTTGCATAAATCTAGGTTTTAGTTACAGGTTAACTAGTCCCTTACAACAAACACTAATTACACAGAATCTTATCATTTTCCTTTTTATACTTTTAGTATTCAAACTATACTTTAGTCTTTTATCAACACTTATGAAATTTAAGTAGCTGTAAATCAAACATAGAAATATCTATTTATTCCGACATTATTTTATCCCTACTCCTTGTAACAACAAATTAAAATAAGGTTTAATTCTTCCACGTTTTCTAAACCATCACAAGAATAAATTATAGTCTCTTACTTTTGTACCTATCCCCACAATCCTCCTAATAAGACTCTTAACCATTCTGTAGTATATTTACATAGGATCAAACAGTTATCCACATTTTTTGAATTGAAAATAGACAAATCCGCTTATGGACGAAAGTCCCATTGGACAGAACCCTAGCTACATACATCACAACATATAATAAACATTCGACAAATCAAATAGAATTTGCTAAGACAAAGTTCATCTTTGTAAATAATTCCTTCCTCAGTTATAGGTTACTTTCAAAACCCTAAGAGAATCAAAATAACCATAATATCGAACGAGTTCTTAACCAATCACGGCCTAAATGATTTCTAAATATTAATTTCAGTGCTTATACTCAACATTTGATAAATACAGTTACGTTTCGATTTCCCATTACAAATCCCATTTAAATGAAGGAAACATTTCAATATCAACAACAAAATAATCAACTATTAAGGGTTAGAGAATTGAGAAACAAGATTAGTTCGAATTCTTAAAACCCATCAAGGTAATTCTTGAACAAAAGACTAAGTTCAGGGTTTGCAACCTCAATACGAAGAATTTAGCCTTAAGTTCTCGACCTGTAGTGATACAAAATACTTCATAAACTAAGCATTGACAAATAAAAACACAAGCCTTGGAGCATTGCCTCAGACATGACGAATACAATGGCATCAAAACACTTGTACCAAAACCTTCTCATTTCATTAAACGACCGAGGGTTGAAACCCTCCAACAAATGTTGCATTTCAACAAGTAATTATACAGCGAAACGCTGAAAGGATAATATCAAGTAGGTTGAGGATCCCATCCTCCCTACATTCATCTCTTGGCTCATAAAACATCACAGCGACAGCCAAATCCTCAGCCAGAAAAACAAACCCCACTTATTCGGCTAACACCTTTTTTTTTACAAACAATAGTTGCCAAGAGTAACCTACGGGAAAACCACCGAGGCTTACCAGTTGTTAAGAAATACCTTCACGAAGCCTCAACAAAGCAACCTGTAGACAAAGAGTACCTATTAGAAAAACTTTTGATGGTTAAATAATGCATTATGCAATTAGTTTACAAATGAGAGTACTAGTTATAGATTCGATACCTTACCTTTATAACCTGCTTCAAAAAAAAAAATAATACACCCACACTGACGGGAACCAAAGCCACCACCTTGGTAGTAAATGCACCAAAGAATGGATACAGTTCTGAGAACCACCACTTACTTGCAAAGAAACCAGCCTCTGGTCCAAATTACTCGCAAGACTATCATGAACCCTGGAACTATTCGAGCTACCAACTACCATAGTAGAAGGGTTCGGCTCTGAGAGTCAAGTGACATAGCCTCAGGTCATGATATCGAAACCTGGGAGGTGCCCTCACACCACCAGTAAACCCTAAAGACTTGCAGGCCTATCGGCCTCCTCCGAACCCCACTCTTGCAACAATGAATACCAGATTACACCAATAACGAAGTAATGCCAAAATCAGTTAGAGTAACACTGACTTCGAGAAACTAGCACATGATGACCACCATGATGATGCCATTAGGCATTCCACTACACCAAACTTTAATGCACTTTATGAATCATAGCTACCACAGTACAGAGAATCCCTGCCAACGAGATCAATCATCGAGATTATTACTCAACCATTCCATCTAACTTATATATTATCATAAGTTTTCTTGACGTCAAAACCATACTGAGATAACACGTATGACTTGTCATTACAAAATATCTTAGGGTAAGGTTCGATCATTCAATACACTAAGACTATCACCGTAATATTATATGGTACACTATGTTTAAAACCATTTTAATGTTGCTTATTATATCAATCACCTTTTCATCAAACCTTATGCATGATACAGATACTATTTCAACACTATTGTTTAATTACAATACTTGTTACACCCTAGGCATGTTATCAACAATGGTTTAAACTATAGAATCGATGCATCTAGTTAATAGTTTGTAATTTGAGAAAAACTAATACAAATGCAAGTATTAAAATAACTATTGGGAAAGACCCCTTTTCTTACCATGTTACAATTTATGTCAAAATTCTCCCTAGTAATATCTTAATATGAGTTAGAATTATATTGCATATGACAAAAGGATAAAATATAGAAATACATTAAAAACATTTTGAACTCAGATATGATCTTTTCAGCTTAAATTGTTGAATATCTTAATACTGCAGCTAACACTGAACATGTAAATGTGTAATACACATAACATATATACTGAGAATTGGGGATGTAGCCCCATATGAACAACTTACTATAGTTATAGCTAAAAGAAAAATTGATTTAGATCTCGCCCTGGATTTCTTTCTAGAATTCTTTTTCTCTTTTTAAAACTTGAAAACTAACTGACGACATTTAGGAACTTTGCATTTCATTTTTGAAATGTTAAATTCTGTTACCTGTGATCTGCGAAAAGAACGTTGAAATGCTTTAGCTCATTTAGCTAAGTAAGCCTCGGGGTGCCATAGGGCCCCTTCATCATCAAAAGAAGAACAATCAGTTATCACATATAGACAACAACAAATAAATGTATAGAGCATCGACAGTAATTCATAAGTAATTTAGGATGCATAACTAAGGCATGAAAATATCCAATAGCATCCTAGTGCAGACACAGTTACATTTCCACACATATCGTAAAACAATACATACGTATGATTGTCATAACATTTTACTTCGGCATGTGGACAAATAAGCATTTAATACATTTCCGGACAGCAAGTACAGTATTTAATGCTACATTGAAATTTTTTAAATTTTGTGAAATTTTCGAGATGTTACAATGTAGCTAATGAACATGAAACCAGATATTTTGTTTGCGGTGAACACCTTGAGCCAGTTCCTGATGGATCCTAGACATGTTCACTTGATTGCTGTAAAGCATATTCTGAGGTACCTGAAGGGTATGATTGATTATGGGCTCAAGTATGATGTGAATCAAAAGGTTAACCTTGAGGGTTATGTTGATTCAGATTGGGCAGGAAGTGTTGCAGATAGGAAGAGCACTTAGGGGTGATGCTTCAAAATGGGATCAGGTGTGATCTCTTGGTTTAGTAGGAAGCAATCCTACGTAGCACTGAGTACAACCGAGGTAGAGTATGTCGCAGCTTGTTCGGCTAGTTGTGAGGTAGTATGGCTAAGGAAGCTACTGTCTGATTTATTTGATCTCCAGTTGGATGCTACTTGTATCTATTGTGACAACCAGAGTTGCGTGAAGTTGTCAGAAAACCTAGTGTTACATGACAATTCGAAGCATATCGAGATCAAATATCACTATAACAGGGATATGGTGCAGAGAGGAGCAGTGAAGCTCCGGTATGTTGCGATGGATGAGAAGATTGCATAAGTGTTGACCAAACCACTAGCCAGAGTGAAGTTTGAGTACTTCAAAGAGAGACTAGGTGTTCTTTAGATAGAAGATACTTCAAGGAGGAAGTGATGGGACACATTTGCAGGAGCCATTCGAAGCATGGTGGTAGGAGTATCCCTGCCATGGTTGTGGATGTAAGTGCTGGACTGCATCAAGATGATGCTATGATGATCAAGATGATCATGTGATGTGTGCTGAGCATCAGGACGATGCTCCAGATGATGTGCATCAGGATGATGCTATGATGATAAGGCGATGATGATATGCACCAGGTTTATGCTATATATGATGATGATCAGGATGATCATGTGATGATGATGTGCATCAGGATGATGCGCTGTATGATGATGATCAATATGATCATGAACATCAGGATGATGCTTCATGCGAGGATGATCAGGTGGATCATAGTATCAGGATGGTACTCCATTTTCATGGACAGGTTGTGCGAGGGTAGCATGTAATAAGTCCTAGAGATCCAGACAGGTTTTGCTAGGAACATTAAAGTCCTCGGATGCTCTTTAGAGATATTGCAGGTCACAAGACACTCTTTAAAGGTTTTGCTAGACCACATGTAATAAGTCCTAGAGATCCGGACAGGTTGTGCTAGGCACGTAAAAGTCCTCGGATGCTCTTTAGAGATCTTGTAGGTCACAAGACACTCTTTTAAGGTTTTGTGGAGACCATATGTAATCAGTCTTGGAGATCCGGACAGGTTGTGCTAGGCACGTAAAAGTCCTCGGATGCTCTTTAGAGATCTTGTAGGTTGCAAGACACTCTTTTAAGGTTTTGTGGAGGTCACATGTAAAAGTCCTAGGAGATCCGATAGGTTGAGCAGTAAGCTCGTAATCAGTCCTGGGATTCTCTTTCAAGGTTTTGTTGATGCACGTAATCAGCATTGAGGATTCCACAGGATGGCTATCTTGCAGAGATGATGAATACCTACAGGAGGCTAGGACTACATCTAGCATGAAAAAGGGATGGCTCTATAAAACTTCCTATGACGAGAAGAATTGAGAGATAGGCCCAGTGATCGAGATGTTGAGTACATCAGCAGTGAAGATGATGCTTTGTGATCTAGTGACGATGATCCATCTCCAGAATTGAAGACTTGTGCGTATGTGTATTGATGACCCGTGTCATGAGAATACCTTCCTAGTTAAGAGGGAGTGTTGATGTATTTGTAACTTCATAATATATTCACTTGTATATTATATTTGTACTTTATTGTATCCCCAACAGAGATGTATTATTCCTCTGATTGGAAGTGTCATCATTTGTATTTGCACGTGTCGCAAGTTACATTGTCAGTGTCATAACTTATATTTGATGGGTTATTAGACCACCTGTGTGGGGTCGTCCCTATATGAGTCATGTGGATGGGTTATTAGGCTTCCTTAGGAAGTCGGCCCTGTTAGGGTTAAAGGCAAGTCAAGTCATTGTATAAATAGAGAGTGTGTGTCTCTCATTCTATTCATTCACTCACTCATCCAACTCGCATATTTGAGAGAGAGGAGTGCACACAAGTGGAGGAGGAGTAGCTACTGGAGACATCCATCTTTTGGGGTTTGATCCTTGTGATCTTTGTATTGGTGCTCATTCTATCTCTGAGGAAGTTGCGGGGTTTTTCACGTTCTTGGTTTTCCCCTGTGAAATGCTTTGTGTCTCTTGTCTCTTGTGTTTAATATGTTCTACATGTTGTTCTCTCAGTTAAGATCCTAGATCATATTCAATTAAATAATGGAAAACTAACAATTGCATCCTCCTTGGATTTATGTCCTAAATTGATAGGGATTGCTCATCTCGTAAGAGGATCGGGATTACATCGTCCTTGGACTTATGTCCTAAAGTGATAGGGATTGATCATCCCATAAGTGGATCAGGATTGCATCGTCCTTGGACTTATGTCCTAAAGTGATAGGAATTGATCATCCCGTAAGTGGATCAGGATTGCATCGTCCTTGGACTTATGTCCTAAAGTGATAGGGATTGATCATCCCGTAAGTTGATCAGGATTGCATCATCCTTAGACTTATGTCCTAAAGTGATCAGGATTGATCATCCGGTAAGTAGATCTAGATTGCATCGTCCCTTGACATGTTGTGGTGTCTTAAAGTGATAAGGATTGATCATCCTGTAAGTAGATCTGGATTGCATCGTCCCTAGACATGTTGTGGTGTCTTAAATTGATAAGGACTGATCATCCTGTAAGTAGATCTGGATTGCATCATCCCTAGACATGTTGTGGTGTCTTAAATTGATAAGGATTGATCATCTTGTAAGTAGATATGGATTCCATCATCCTTAGACATGTTGAGGTGTATTAAATTGATAGGGATTGATCATCCTGTAAGTAGATATGGATTGCATTGTCCCTAGACATGATATGGTGTCTTAAATTGATAGGGATTGATCATCCCGTAATTGGATCAGGATTGTATCATCCTTGGAATTATGTCCTAAAGTGAGAGGGATTGATCATCCTGTAATTGGATCATGTGTATTGCAGATGGTGATGTTGTTAATCGGAAGATCCAGATGATGATGCTGTTGTTCGAGAGATACAGATGATGTTGTTGATCGAGAGATTCAGATGATGATGCTGTTGTTCAAGAGATACAAATGATGCTGTTGATCGAGAGATCCTGATGATGTTTTTGATTGAGAGATCCAGATGATACTGTTGATCGGGAGATCCAGATGCTGTTGTTGATCGAGAGATCCAGATGATGTTATTGATCGAGAGATCCAGACGATGATGTTGTTGATCGGGAGATCCAAATGATGATGCTATTGATCAAGAGATCCAAACGATGTTGTTGATTGGGAGATCCAAATCATGATGTTGTTGATCGAGAGATCCAGATGATGCGGTTGATCAGGAGATCCAGATGATGTTGTTGTTGTTGTAGCTGATCGAGTGATCGAGTGCTGCAGAAGATGAAGACTCAATACTGAAGATGTTGATGTTCCAGTATTGAAGATATTGAAGATGTTCCAGTAGCTGTTTGAGTTACTGATGATGATTGAAGAAAACTTCCAATGATTTATAGATGTATCACTGTGATGTTGTTGATGACTCCTTGCTCATGTAGATGTTGTTAGAATATCCTTCTCATTAAGGGGGAGTGTTGAAATATTGTAACTTCTAAGAATATTCTATTTGTACTTTATTATTATTCATTCAGAGATGTTTTATTCCTATGTCGGGATGTTATTATTATGTAAAGTCATTGAGGTAAACCTCCCATGTAAGTCGGAGCATTAGTTCCCCTAGAGTCAATTGTAATGGAGTGTTTAAGTCCCCTAGAGGAGTCGGCCCAGTTAGCATTATGTTGAGTGGCTAAGTTGTTGGGGCCGGCCTAGTTAGGGTTAAAATTCAAATGAAGTGAAGTATAAGTAGAGGTGTGTTCCTCATTTAACACACACACACTCACTTGTGAACTCGCATAAGAGAGAGAGAGATCTGCAAAGGAGGAGAAGGAGCTCTTGTTTGGGGACTACATCTTTGTACTTGTTGATCATCTATATTGAGGAATTTTTGCTAGGTTTTATACCCCATGAGGGTTTCCCAAGATAAATCTATGTCTCTTGTGTTTATGCTGTGCTTATTATTCTTTCAGCGATCCTGTATATGCTATTGTTGTGAAATTGAATTGAATATTGATGTTATCTATCTTACCATATTGAATCTTAAGAGACTATGAATCAGTGTGGGAATATCCATTGGTGTGGATTAGTTGGATTGATAAGCAACAAAAATTCTAGGTCCGAGGTATGTTGAAGAAACATGGACTATGGGTATATATATCTGTTTGTCACCTTGCTAGATTACAACATGTTGTTTCTAGGTACTAGATTAGGATAGTGTTAGATAAATGAA